>OY982956.1:12398200-13598200 GCA_963890685.1 Plagodis pulveraria
ACTCTACAGGCTAAAGACACTTTGAAGTCAATCAGTGAGAATGAAACTGAGAAATATCTGGCAAAGACAATCTTCATCTTCTCTACCCTTATCCAACTCATGTAGAGTCAGTACAATATAGCTATTTTCCCGTAGAACAATAAGAATCAAAATATGTTTTCATATTTGTACAATTATTTCCTTGTGATATGACAAATATTAATTAGTGATAACATACAAATATTTGCCATATGTTCAATTGCTATAATATTATAGTACATGATTGCCAGCATGACTCAACCCTTCTTGGGAATGCTTTTATTGGTAATATACTGTATACCAGCCGGATTGTCCACTACTGAACACAGCCTCTCCCCTTATGGCGTTTGCCATAATCCCCACGCTTGGCAGGTGTCTTGGGGATCACAGTGTGAGATATCAGTTCCCCAGAATGCGCTGCTGCCCACCTTCTGGTGTGTTACCCTTAGTGGCCTTTTACGACACCCACGTCCACGGGTAGCGATGGGTTGACATTCTAGCCCGGCACCTAAGTTTTTTTTTTAAGTCTCTGCCCGGCGCTCCACGGGCACCCACGGTTGTTGGTAGTATACTTGTTGCCTTTCAGGTAAACGCCGCTATGGTAAAACGTAAGGCCTGTGTGCCCAAGAGCAATTTATAACTCATCAGTTTTCAGACATATGACATGAAAAAAAAATATAGGTAGTTAAATATTTTTTCTTATGTCAAAAGTTTCTAAGCCATGTAATATTTTTCATATTTGTTATAATGAAACAAGAAAGCATTTAAATATGGTGTTAAATTGATTTTATTTATCTCATTTTAGCGTATACTTGAGAGCGAATGTCGTAGACCCCACGTTGCAGCGCGCGCTGATATAAACTTTATTTCTACGGCTATTTGTTTGATTTTCGTACTCGTTGGTAACAAGCTGCTTATTTGGTTAATGGAATATCTTATTCCTAATTTTCCGAAGTTTATGTAAGGTGACATAGGTTTTACTGAAATCGTCTACAAAAGCTGTCGGATGTAAGGAAATTGATTGAAAAATAGCAACTTAGTCTGATTTAATTTACAACCTCGATAAAAAAAATTCATGATTTTTTATGCTAACCTTTGACTTCAATCTCACATAATCTAGAAACAGGTGATATAAAATATTACTAGTGGCCAATGGCTAGTCTTTCAGCAACATAGTGCGTAAAAAATTTAAGCATCAAATATCTTTTTATAATTACACAATTTAAGCATCACTCGAGATTCATAAAAAAAACTTTAGCGACCTATTGGTTTTGAGGGAACTAGTAAAGAGATAACCAGAGATTATATATGTAGGTACCGGAGATGGCTGTGTGTTTTTTATGACGTTTTGTAAAAGTCACTAAATACAAACCTTGCCTGCCTTCGATGTTTATGTTTACCTCAAATTGACTTGAAACGCTAGCAGCCGGTGTTGCATGTGGCCGGTACTAACCCAGGCAGCATGGCTAGTAATCACTAGAAGATAATTTGAAGGTTTTAATCATTAACAATCTTTTTTTATGTTATTGTGACGGATCAAGCAGGAGGCCTACCTGATGTTAAGAGGACTAAACCTCTGCTTATAACAGATGCGTCACTAGTCACGAATTGCACTGCGCCCGTAACCTTGAGTCATAGTTGTTAAGTCTTGTTGTGCCTGTAATTTCACTGGCTCTCAAGGACACCTGCCGGAACACACTGTTAGGTGCTTGGCGACAGATTTTCGACAGACAGGTGGTCGCTAGCCAGGCGGGCATTCGCAAAATGCCCTTCCACCATGCGGTGAAGCTCAAGCCTGCGGCGGGATTTGAAACATGGACCTGCGGCACGGCAGTCCATAACCAATGCCACTGAGCCATTACTGCTTTAAATCTTCATTTGAATTACATTCGACGTCACAAGTGTTAAGGTATGTATTGCAATAATATTTAACAAACCCGCGCGCCATGCCGCCTCTAGCGAGGTTTTTACACGTTTCTAATAGTAAAATAAGAATATTTTCATATATTATGTTGTTAACAGAGCAGTAACCTTCCCGGTCCTATTACAAAAGTATTTTTTTGCTTTTGCACGGAGCCCCCAGTTGTCCAGCTGATCATTAATCAGAGCTTCGATCGTGGCTTCCACAATAGGGAATGTTCGCATACGATCCATTACAATAACAATAATTACTCTCCCAACTTCGTCATAGACAAGGGACTGTGGAAAATGGCGGCGGAAAATATTAAAGATTAAATTTGATATAATGAAGTACTGTGACGGTCAAGTCCCCGCCTGATGGTTAGCGTGTTGCCCGTCTTTCTGAGACATAGTTATTAAGTCTCATGTGCCTGTAATTTTACTGGCTCTCAAGGACGGCTGCCGGAACACACTATGACGTGCTTGGCGACAAATGTTCTACTTGAGTGTGGTAGCTAGACGAACATTTGTAAAGTGTTCTTCCACCATGCACTGAGATCAAGCCAGCGGTGGGGATCGAACCATGGACCTGCGGCACGACAGTCCATAGCTATTACTACTACTAGACCATAATTGCTTTAAAATTTCATCACGTTTTTTATTAGTTTCACCTGTCCCGACGTTTGTCATCAAATCTGCAAATTAAATTTGATCTTCTTCCCGGTTACCGATTTAGCTGAAATGTGGCATACATGTGTAAATCGCGTTACAATGCAATATTATGATGAGATGGTGCTGATCTGATGATGGAGCTGGAATATGGCCAAAGGAACTACGCAATGAAACGACACAACCTCCTCGAGTTTGGGCTCATTTAAACCGTCTTAACGAGTATTTTTTAATAATTTTAGTTAACAGATCATAATCAGAGAATACTTTTTATTAACATAATAAAAGCGTGGTTTAAAAAAGATTTTTTTTTGTTGTGAAAAGGTTGTTTGTAGTAAGAAAAATAAAAAAAATAATTTTTTATTTGATGTGCATGTTATTGACTCTGAAGTTTCACCCAAACGTATCAAGATTCCTCATTGCTTCTCTCAGATTCGGGCTTACAGATAGTATTAATATTTGTGTAGATTCTTATATTTGATACATACCTTCAAACATTATTACGAAATAATTCTAGTGGTGATGATTAATGAAAACGATGTTACATAACATCATAACCAGAAAAATGTTTTGAAGCCAGCAGGCGTGTTACCAGACCTTCTTCAAAGAGCTACAATAATATATTATTTAAACTTCAAATATTTAAAACTAGTGCTAAAACAATTCCAGTAACATAAATCACAATCGCAGAACCAAAGCAGACAGGGTGTGCGTGATTCTAAACAAAACACGGCGGACCTGCTCCAAGAAAAACACCGGACGACTGATTTACGAGACAATATCATTCGAGAAATGTGGCCAGAAATAAAATTAAACGTGAAAATGTGGGATTAACATAGATTTGCATAGAATTGTGGGGAATAGTTTCGAAGGATGTTTTCGATTCCGAAGGTTTTCTATTTAATCATTGTCAGAAGTCAAGGGAATTTAAAAGGTTTAATTTTGTTTTTAATAAATAATGTGGTGTCATTTTAAATGTATCTTAATCTATAATGACATCAATTCTAAAGAAGAGGAATTCTGGAGAGACTATTCTACTATACTTTTGTTATATAGTTCACAAAAAACAACGACACGTTCTACTAAAGAAATCATTAGTTACATTAAAAAAACTTTTAAACTTCTCCAGACAGAAAAAATAAAATTGATCAAAATAATTCTTCACGTCTTAATTATTTCGTGCATTTTAGGTTTAAACCAAGTTTTTGAGAAAATTTAATACATGATTATAAAATGAAGAATCTTCAGTTTCCAATAAACAACTCGCTACAGTAACATTCACGTAACACTTTCTGGAGTTGAAGATTTGACGAAGACTGATGAAAAGAAGTCGATTGAAACGTTCTGTTTTTTCCTTAGCCTTCCCATATTGTGGGTATTTCGTAGGCGAGAACAAAAAAGTTATGGAGAAGAAATATTTTTTTATCCATTACTTTCTTTTGGACAGGATATTTATAGGGTGCTGATTGTCGCTAACAAGTTTTTATAGTCTAAGCAGACGTTGGAGGGCTTGGGAGGCCAAATATCTTCGGGGAGCCAGTAGTGAAGGCATTCTGCCTGAGTCGGGCGCAAAAGGCACAATTACCAGAACTGCCAGAGGGGAACAGTGGTGAAAACGTTATGTTTAGGTCACATTATTGACGCATCCATTGGTTCCTTAAGTTTAAATTACTTATTAACTTATATTACCTCTATGGCCGCCGCAAACAAATAGTATTGGTTTTAATTCTTATAAGTGTTCCCAATTTTTTTGCAAGAAATCTCTGAGGATACGTTATTTTGACAAAAATTGAAAATGTCTCGAAAACTACCATATAGAATCACTTGGTACCTAGCACGAAAAAAATGTGTGATCCTATTTAATAAATGTAAATTGTTGTACTACCTCAAAATTCGTTACTTCGAAAAGGAACAAGTATAAATAAATTAAAAAGTAAAAAACCCGAATGCAAATTATATATTTTCGTTTAACGTTTTATCGTTTCATAGAAATAAAACTACAATTGATATATATTTATGGAATCGCTTTTTCAGCCCTTCATTTTGATACCACTCTCGATGGGCTTGTAAAGAAAAAAAGAATCTATATATATGGCGTCTAAAATCCACCCGTTTATTTTTATATGTATCCCATGTCCCTTGCGTTAACACGACAAACCTAACAACATCTCAATTAGGTAGGTAGTAATCTCTCATTAAAGTAGGTTTAGCCGTTTAGAAAGTATGGTGGAATAAAGAAACTCACAAACAAACATACATACATGAACCCTAAAAATATGGCAATAAATTTTTTGGGCAGTAATGTAAAAAGAAATCAAATATCGTCTGATAACAGACCCAAAACCTAAAAATCTACAAAATAGAGGAGTAAAGAAGTTTCCGTTTTCTCTGATGTGTTTTGGTCCCAGGTGTTACGGGGCAAGTTTGCTACTTTTTATTCAGATAATATATGCCTCTAAATTATTTATCTGTCAGAAAAATCTAATATTCATTCCACGAACGCTTCTTTTTCTTAATAAATATTTAAAGCGCTCGTGGTGGAGCTTGTTTCATCGTTCTTCACGTACCTACTACGCTAAGCAACGTCCACTGCGATCATGACTTGGACGGGTGACCGCTAGGGGAATTTACTACTGAGAGATTCTGTGTTTCGGAAAATGCGTTAAGACGTCGTTATCGTCTGTTGTCTTAAGACGGCAGTCGTTATACAAGCACCTAACCGTGTGTTCCGACACCTGTTCTTGTGAGCTGAACTCTAGGTTAGCATGAACGACATCTTCGACCATATAATTACTTACCATCTTGTAAGATAGTGGTCAAAAGCTAAGTGATGGTAAGATTAAGTGGATACTGGATAATTTACTAACCCTTCTCTTACTCGTACTCAACCTTTTGTTGTGTTTTAAGCCCGTAAACACCGCAACGATTACGATACTGGCACCTTCGCCATTGCTGCTTTATGTGCTACACTACTTTATCAAAGGTTTTCTCTATCAAAAAATACCTACTGTAAAATATTTCTTTAAGAAAGTAGCCATTCAAGTAGCTTTACCAGTTGGGGGAGCAGAGAGGTAGGTGTGTACGGTGACATTAGTTCACTTCCCAGGTTTTGGAAGCTCAATGACTTTTGCCATCATTCAAGGGACTACTATCAGGAAAGTATTCGTGTTAGTAGTTATCCCTCCCGCTAGCCTCACGAAGCTAATGATATAATCATCGAGTAATGATTATTGATGATTTTAATATAAAATAATTGAAAAATAAAACTTTTTAGATTAGTGAAGTCTCCAAATCATTTACTGTTCTGCCATTCAAGGGTAGGGCTGCAGTATCGTTGCTCAGTGGCCTATGAAAATGATATCACTGACATAGGAATACACTTAATGTTCTTTTCCTCAACTATATCTTCATTTAGATATACCTACCCATGTCGAGGGTAATCAATCATGAATGGAGACAAGCTATGTTTCAGTGTAGATATCTCTAGAATGATGTATTTTGTTTTGTATTTCTAGTTCACTTTTCAGCATTGCGTCGGATAAATTTATAGTTTCAAATTTAACTGAACTAAATTACAGTCTAATAAATTTTATTTTCAAATATTATTTTATTTTCAAAGGTTTTAAACATGTTCCTTTTTTTGCAAGGAAGTGATAGTCTTCATTCATAATGATGTAACTGACTGCATAATTTGATAGATATTTTTCAAATGATGCAATTGTCAATTGTCTACATGAAGTGCCTCACTGATTATAATATAACAGACTCCTCCATACTTTACTAGCTTACTTACCTAGCTTACTTCACAAAATAATAGTGTCTAGATTTTTTTAACACATAAATTATTATAGATTCCAACAGTGATAGCCCAGCGGTAATTACTATGGACTGCCGTACCGCAGGTCCATGATTCAAGCCCCAACGCCGGCGCCGTATTGAACTCTGAAATTACAGGTACATGAGACTTATCAACTTTATGTCTCAGGGAAATGGACGCAGTTCGTCATTTGTGACAAACTGCGTCATAGGTCAAGTTCCCAATTAACATCAGATGCCATTCGTACGTGTTCGGTCACAATCGCATAAAAAACGTTATTTTTCTTTATGATTCTCTATGTTTGCGATAAGATTCTAGAGGTAGTTCTTGCACCATTAGTGACCGCAATTATAGGAAATATTATTAAAATAACTCTTTGACAAATATAACTGGCCCACATTGAAGCGCTCGTAGCGAAGTTTACTTAGCTGTTCTTAACCGATCAGCAAAGTTAAGCAACGTCACCGAGGTCATGAGTTGGATGGGTGACCGCTAGTGACAGCACTACTGAGTGCTTCCGTGCTTCGGAGGGCACGTTAAGCCGTCGGTCCCGGTTGTTGTCTAAGGATAGCAGTCGTTATAGCATGGTGGTAGGGCATTTTTCGAATGTCCGTCTGGCTAGCTACCAAGTAGAAAATCTGTCGCCAAGTACCTAACGGTGTGTTCCCGCGGCAGTCCTTGAGAACCAGTACTTCTAGGTTAGCCTGGACAATATCTTCGACCACATCATCACTTACCATCAAGTGAGATAGTGGTCAAAAGGCCCACCTATCAGGACTAAAAAAAGGGCAATTTTATTTTCAGACCTACCTTCAAGTGTTCGTAAGATAACAACACAAAAGACTTCTAGTGTTTGCATAGAACTTTAAACACACTTTATGTAGCTAACTTGTACTTGTATCTATAAAAAGATGTATAGAGCATATTCCGGTTCAAGTGAAATTGTATTCAAAACGATCATCACTCACCAGAACAGTTCTGGAGCTCCACATTCAGTGCACTTGAGTAACGACCTGCCAATCAGTCGCCAACTTAATTGGAAATCCGTGTTTGCGGTACCACTCGCCTCTCGCCGAGGCTTTGTTCGCTAAAAATTAAACGTTTGCGTTATTGATTTTAGGCAAGTTCTTAGTTTAAAGTTATGTCACTTATAATAATTTTAAAATATTATCATAAGTATATTTCACCGGAATAGGGACATCACTGAACAACAACTTCCTTAGTACAATAGAATGATATAATTATCTATAAAATATAATCATATATGAATAAAGAAAACAATAATAATAAAATATCTAACACCTATGAATAAAAAGTGAGCCCATATTGGGAATGTCCAAGGCACGATGCGATGGTTCAAAGATTAAACATAAGTATAGCAATAAAAAGATCTGTGAACACTTTCGAGTCTATAACCTTCAGTCAAAATGTCAGTCTAAGTTTGAAATTTAATTTTCTATACAAGTTTAATAATTATTTTAAGCAATCCTATAAGGTCACGTGGGTCTAACTAGTTGCGCCATCTAGCAAGAAGGTGCGCAATGACACTTTTCGCGACTAGAGTAATTAGCTATCTACCATCCACGGTAGGGACCGTTGAAGCACTCGTAGTGTAGCTTAAGAAAATGTTGTTCAGGCTAACCTAGAATTACTTACTGGCTCTCAAGGAATACTGCCAGAACACGCAGTTGGTGCTTGGCGACAGATTTTCTACTTGAGGGTGGTAGCTTGTCAGGCAGGCATTCGCAAAAACACGCTACCAACACGCAATGTGCTTCTACTTATTATATTTAGTGTAATTTTAGCATTAGCTTTAAATATTTGCACGGTCTGCTTGCAAGCAGTATACAGAAACCACGTGTATTTTACTACAACTTAAAATGTACACACCATGTTATTGTATTCATGCAAATAAATTATTTGAATTGAATTGCGATGTAATCACATAAGCTGTCCTGAAAACAACAATATTTTTTTTTTACACACTGGAAAAATAATTGGCTACTGCGAGCTTCGCACCTATGACTACAGAATTCCACTTAATTTACCTGTTAAGCCGACGTGACGTCACAAACGCCACGCAACCAAACTGAAAGAATTTTCAACGCGTCACGCTTCTACACGAAGCATCCTCACGAGGTCTTGACTCTTCGAGCGCACGATTGAGAAAGATAATAGTTTTATTTGTTAGTCCAGCCTCTGAACACCAATTTTGATGACTTTTGATATCCTTAAGGGAATTATTTTATAAGAATAACCGCTTGTTGAACGAGAATATTCTAATGAGATGTAAAATTAATTCCTTGTGTAGTTTAATCTTTTTGTATACTCTTCTTGTTTTCTCGTACATAGTATTAAAACAAAATTGTTGGTGACAAGTGCAACCGTCAAGTGGGTACTTGTATGTTAATTTCAGCCGCGACATGAATGTCACCGTTAGCTCACTGACTCATGTCGTTTACGGGCTAGCGAAGGGTGGATAAGACAAACATGATCTAGAACAAAAAAAGATTAAAATACTGACTTTGAAGCAATATATGTAATAGCCGTGTCGCAGGTGCACGGTTCGATCCACACAGCCGCGCGCCGAATTGAGTTTTACCGCATATGGAAGAGTATTTCGCGTAGAACTTTCAAGTAGAACATCTATTGCCCAGCACCTAACAGTGTGTTCCATCAGGAGTTCTCGAGAGCCAGTAAAATTACTACATATGTTACAGCACATGAGAATTCACAACTGTATGTTCGTCACAATACCATAAAAACACACGATCCATAAAATTTTAAAAAACTTGTCAAGATAACATAGAAGCGCTCGTAGCGAAGTTTGCTTAGCTGTTCTTAACCGATCAGCAAAGTTAAGCAACGTCCGCCGCGTTCGTGAGTTGGATGGGTGACCGCTAGTGAAATTACTACTGAGCGCTTTCGTGCTTCGGGGGGCACGTTAAGCGGTCCCGGTTGTCGTCTTCTTCGAATTTTTGCTAATGCCCGCCTGGCTAGCTATCACCCTCAAGTAGAAAATCTGTCGCCAAGAACCTAACGGTGTATTCCGGCATCTGTCCTTGAGAGCCAGTAATTCTAGGTTAGCCTGAACAACATCTTCGACCATATCATCACTTACTATCAGCTGAGATAGTGGTCAAAGGTTAACCAATAAGGCATAAAAAAAACATAAATCAACTTTTTTATGATTATTTCTAACCTTTACTGCTTACAGACTTTTATTACCATAAATATTTAAATTTTATTTTTATTTATTAATTAGTACTTTATTTCGAATGTCTTAACATACATTAACACTTTTTTTAGGTGGTACTTGGATGTTGTTTGCGCCTATAGCAACACAACTCCACCAGGCTTTGGGCGTAGGAAGGCTCTCTGTACTCGTAACCCTGGAGGATGAAGTGCTGAAGGCACTTCTTTCGAGACGGGCGCAGAAGGCGTAGAGTATGTTCTACCTCCGTCTTCAACGGGTGCGGAAAATGCACCGCTACAAAAAGACGAGTTGACAACAGGCTCATGGGCACCACTGTGGTTCGGACATCAGCTCACTAACACATAAACACTTGTCTAATTATTCTTAACGGATCCATTAGATAAAGCACCGTCCGCTGCGGTCATCACTTGAATGGGTGACTGCTAGTGCCATTAACTATTGACCGCTTTTGTGCCTCTGAAGACACGTTAAGCCATAGTATCGGACCTGGTTGTTGTCTTATGATGGTCATTTTAGCATGTACGTAAGACATTTTGCAAATCCCCGCCTGGCTAGCAACCAGATAGGAGTACACACACCGTACGTGTTCCGATTGCTCTCCTTGAGAGCCCATTCTAGGTTAAGCCTGCTTTACCACCTTCGACCACATCATCACTTACCATCGCGTGAAATTGTGGTAAAAACGATAGCCTAATAGAAACCAAATAAATAATATTAAAAAAATATAAAAAATATAAATTTAATAAATTGGTTTGTGAGTAAAAGCATCAATCAATCAATCAATTTATTTATTTACTGAAAATGTGTACAATGAATAAGGTCTTAATTATGACAAAGTAAACCATATTTTCTTTATTATTATTATTATGACAAACATACTAATAATAATAATTATTATGTTAACTTAAGTACCTTTAAAGCTATATGTTTTTAGTGGCCTGTATTTATTATGAACAAATGGCTTTAATTTTTCTCGACCCTAATAGTTAATAGGTGTTCTTATCCATACAATTCTGACGCATGATCGACTAGGCTTCCTTGTTTGGGGATATTAAAAAATTGTTCCGGCTAGCGTGTCTAATCTTCAACAGCCGGTGCCTCTGCGCTCACCCAAACGTCACACGAAGAATGATTTGAAAATGGAATGTTTTTGGCTGTTATATTGCGTCAACTGCCAAGCTGTAATTTCTACAAGCTCAAAAAATATAAATATATTATATATATTTAATTATAATTATATTTTTATAATATAATTATAATTATATAATTATATTTAATTAAAAAATATATAAATATATATATATATATATATATATATATACATATATACATATATATATATCACATTATGTTTATGTGTATTTGACGGAATATGCACGAGTACTAATTGATGTTAAGGGTGAACTGGCCGGCCCGTTCTCCATACAAACGTCGTTGGGTGATTACTCCCTTATTTGAGGATTTAGATACAAAATAATGCATAATACCGATTGATCTCGTCATTATCTAGGCTTGTATAATGCCGAAATTTTAATAAAATAATTGACTTGAGAATTAAGAGCCTCGAAACATTTTCATATAAAGTTTTCGAGGCTCATAACTTACAACTTAATTATCTTTTTAAAATTTTGGCATCATACAAGCCTAGATAATGACGATATCAATCGGTATTATGCTTAGGTCTGGACTTAAAATGTCAAATAAGGGAGTGATCACCCTACGGCGTTTGTATGGAGAAGTGACCGGCCAGTTCAACCTTAAAAGTCTCTTGTAACTGTAATTTATTATTTCATATTTTTTATTACTTAGCTCGATGTCTAAACTCTATTCAAAGGGACCTCGGCTCGGTTCAGTGATGCCGCATATGTAAGCGCACATATGAAAAAAATATACTCGAAAAAAAATATTTTTCATATCAAAATGTTTGTTAGGACTTGCAAAAGTCAACCCTAAGACCCTAAGCATCTTACCAATAACTCTGTATAAAGCTAGACGAAATATTTACTTTAGGGTATTTACGCCGCACATAATTAAGACTTTGTAACATTATATGTAATGAACAATAAACAATTATCACCGTTTTGTTCTTCTTCCTACTTCTATCCCAGCGCTGAGGCCAGGTCGGTACATAAAATATTTTACGAAGCAAGATATTTACTTAGGTACTTCGTAAAATATTTACCTACTTAATACTGCCAACGAGGGTTGCCTCGTTGGCAGTAAAACCCTGATCATAAATAAATGACTACCTAAGTTGCATAACAAAAAATATTCTACTACGTATTTACTAACGTTATTATGCCACGAAACTAAAAAAAAATTTAGGTACCGTCAGCATTTCTATTACTAGTATGTCAGACAGACAAAATGCGTCCATAATATTTTAATAGCCATTACGTAACTTGAAAATTTAGACGCTACATATTTAAAAGACACAAAATAATTAAAAAGCAATAAAAAAAAAAATTATTTTATTATGACGTTTTAATTTTATTATAAGTTACCGATTATTTTCTAACACATAAATAGATACCATTATGTGTTAGAAGATAATCATTAACTTATGATCCCAAAATAGACGGAAATGTTTTTACTGACATCTATTTAGCTTTTCCAGAAAAAACTTCGGCAACACACGCCATCTGTGAGAACTTTGCGGAACTGAGTACATCCCTTCGTAGCTAGGGGTTGCAAAAGAAAATCTGCGAACTGGCGCCACTTTCGATAACTGAGGCTGCAAATGGCAGGAATCACAATTTGTACGGCAGGGGGTTTTGTCATAGAGAGAGGTCATCTATACGTTTGAGGTGTACCTATCACGAAGTTTTGTTGCAGCTAGGCCGGTTACCTATTTGAATACAAATTAGAATATATAAAAATCAACAAATTCGCTATTAGCCTTTTTTTTTTTTTTTTTTTTTTTTATGCATGATAGGTTAGCCTTTGACCCCTATCTCACCTGATGGTAAGTGATGATGTTGTCGAAGATGTTGTTCAGGCTAACCTAGAAGTACTGGCTCTCAAAGACAGCTGCCGGAACACACCGTTAGGTGCTTGGCGACAGTTTTTCTACTTGAGGGTGGACTTAAACCAAAATAAAGGAATGCTCTTCTCGTGGTTGAAAAATCCGCCAAGCTAAAATGGGATCGGGTTGAACAGACACATCTACGTCAGCCAGATTTACTGTGGGTGAGCCGAGCCACCAAGTGATGTCTACAGCGGCAGACAACTTATCCTAAATGGTCTGTAGCTCTGGGCACCCGTAAACTTTACGTTTGTAAAGACACGACGACGAAGAAGTCACGGTGGAAAGCCTCTGATCAATAATGAGACATTCCAGACTAGGTAGCAGTAAACATGTTCAACACTGTAAAGTATCGACTCGATTACTACTATAGTAATTTAGGAAAAATAAACTTTTATGCCACTTGTTATGTTAATAAAAATAATTTAGGATAATTTAGTCTATGAACATATTGATTACGTTTAAAAAAAAGCTTTGTAGACTACAATCCGCAGGTCCATGAAAAAGTAATAATGATGACAAAAGTTGGTGATATAGGAAACTATGAACATTTTCATAACAATTGATTTCATATTTCCAACTGATGTTTACCCATGTAAACGTCAGTTTTTGGTGCAATTAAACTTCTGATTAGTTATGCTTTGTCCACTTATCTGCTTTCGACTTTCAAAGTTGTGAAAAAATGTTGTCTAGAAAGTTTACTAAAAAGGTGTCACTACCTACATCTAAAAGTCTTTAAATATTCAACCTATAACCTTTCTACAGTTTCTACTTTCAGACACAGTCGCGTAAGAGCAAAAAATAACAGAAACCTCTCATTTGAAGCTTAAATTTCCACGCGTTTCTCGAATTTAAATCACAGCGATGATGTAACAAAGTTTCTGTTCCCACTAAATGGCGAACGTAGCAAACTTTAAGAGTTTTAATACGTTGTAATGTCTCAGATTTGTGGCGGTAATGACGGCTCGTTAAGCCGGCTGAAGGCACGCTGACTTCGAGAATTGTTTTTGAAAAACTTAGAAGGTAATTGAGTCATTTGGTGACTAGAATTCTAAGTATTTATTAGAATCGTAGTCTAGGCGTTTTGGTTGAATGTGAGGTTTTTGCCTTAACCTCGCGTTGTGTTTGGAGCAGGTGAATTCTCAGGTGGTTTTTCTCTAGGTACCATGTTCATAAACCATCAACGTGGACAGCAATATGTTCTGTATTGAACGTTAGGGTAACCAGTTTAATTAATATTTACACACTAATGGCAGAATATATTGGACGGAGAATGTAGTATAGGGCAACGAACAGGGAATGCAGATGCAGATCTCTTGTTTTTTTATAGAAACACCACATTTTTACCCTGGCTTTTTTCTACACCTTAGTACAAAATGGCTATATCGCAATTCTTTGGAAAACACATGCGATACATATAAAAAAAATATAGTAATGTTCGGGTTTTTTTCTCTCTCGTATATTTGTAATGTAATCCGCTGAGCAGGCGTTATTGCAAACAAAACAATATTAAAACATGCAATACATATCAACGTATAGTGAATGCAGATGCAGGTCGCTTATGCTTTCTTGTGGAAATACCATATTTAATTTTACATAGCTTCTTTCTACGCCTTCATTCAAAATTGGTTTGCAATTCTTTTGGAAAACACCCAGCAAATTGGAAAAAGTGCTTAAATACCTTTACCATCTGAATTACATATAATATAATAACATTATCCAATGAACAAAGTGGTGGCTTGTATCTTGGGCAATTTTTTTTTATTGATATTAATAATACAGCCAGCATTCGGAGACTTTTCCCTCCGCTTGAGGTTAATTTGATTTTTAGAGCATTATATTTACCATAAAGTAATTAATCACCCCATATGCATTTGGAATAAGGGTGACATAACTTATACATTTCCTGGTATTCAGCTTTTTTAATAAATTAATTAATAGTATTTTTATTTGTATCTTATAACTTTTTACCGTATTTATACAGTAGGTAAAAACTTACAGAAACAGTTGAAAAATTAACCATACCTATCTACCAGGCAAGATTAAAATTAATCTTTTCCACAGATGTAAACAAAAACGTTTCTTCCAACTTTAATCCCCTGACGGGTGATTTCTTGAGAAAAATGTTATATCTTCAATAATAAGTTCATGATAATATTTTATACAATGAATAATGTAACAGGCTCTAACGCGAAACTAAAATTATGCAAAAACTTTACCCACCTACGCTGATTCTTCGCGATTTTTGTCAGATCGGTCACAATTCATATAAAATTTATCGTAGGCATAACCAAAAATATCTGATAATGGTTGTTATATACCATACGTTGTTATATCCCATATCATAGAAATAGGAGTATCATAGAGATAATAAGCTTTTTATTTGGACAACTTAATAGTTACAAATTACAAAGAACCAAATCAAACAAAGTACTAAACGCGGCCTTGTTACCTAAAGCACATTTCTTCATGGGAATCATTATATATGATGTTATGTAGGTAATGTTATATATAGGTATAATGTCGCACAAGGTAACTGTGGTAAAACATACGTGTAATAAGCAGCATGCCACTACTCCTGTCGATAGGAGTGCATGGGGCGTACCTGCACATGTGGCTCACAACTGGGGTCATTACCATCTTCTCGCTGTGATTTCCCGAAAAGAAGTGGATATATTACCAACGACGAGAGCATTTCCAAAGTGGGTTTGTGTCAGTAAGTCATAAAACCGAAATCAGAACTTTTTACAATGTTGAATATTTCATAATAACATGATTTTTTGTCTCGCTGGAGAGGACATATTGTACACATTAATGAAAAAAATGGTATAAATAAGAATAGAATGTACTAAAATTATTAATTGAACATTATTGTTCAGTTAATGGCAATGATAAGAATTTTATATTTATTATGAATGAAAACAAAAGTCATAAAGCACTTGTAACAAAAGTCATAAAGTTTGCTTAGCCTTTCGTAACCGATCAGCTAAGTTAGGCAACGTCCACCGCTATCTTGATTTGGATGGGTAACCGCTAGTGACATTATTATTGAGCACTTCTGTGCTTCTGAGGGCTGTCGATCTTGTAAGTTGCTTTAGGATGGCAGTCGTTATAATATAGTGGTAGAGCAATTTGCAAATGCCCGCCTGCCGCACCTAACGGTGTATTTTGGTAGCTATCCTTGTGAGCCACATCATCACTTACCATCAGGTGAGACAGTGGTCGATAGGTAAGCCTAGCCTATTTCTAAAAAAAAAAATGTTTTTGGTAGTATCATAAATTGTCTGTAGATATGCACTGATATGCTGATAAAAGCACTTTTGAATACAGATTATGAATGATAAACAAAGCTTTTCGGAGTGTGTGAGGTGAAAACAATTTTACTGTCTTAGTTAAGATTGTACGCACTATACCTACTAAAGCATCACTGTAGCTATCGTGTATTACAATCAAAAAGATAGCGACTCTTGGTTGCAACACGTGCGTTACCCAACACTCTTCGTAACTTGCGTCGATCCTTCGTAACATAACCTTTACATAACCAAACACAAACCCAGAATAAGTAATCAACCACAGAGGTGAGGAATTAAAACCTCTAGAGGGCCAGGCCGGTACACCACAAATCGCTTAGTGTTCGCCCCGTCTAATGGCACACCAATTAAAAGTTTCCACCGCGTTCCCCCGACGAGGATCGTCTGATCTCTGCTGTAAAACTGAACATCTGAACAGCATAATGTAGTTTATTCGAGCGATTAACGTTTTGATGTCATGGCAAGATGGTGGGTTTAGTGGTGGATTATGTTTGCTTTGCCTAGAAATTGTTACCAATACCCTACAAAATCATATTGTTACAATTGTAGCAGTAAATAGACACGAGGCAATGCCTAAGCCTGCGGCGCCAGGGAATATGTACGCCACGGGATTGAGCTTCACATGGGGCAATAGGTTGTGTGAATGATGGACTACCTAGCCGCCATTGTCAGATAGAAAAATCATTCTCCAAATTTCTAAGAGCATGAATTAAGCTGCATCAGCTGAATTGTCACTGCTGAACACAGCCTCAGGGTTTGCTATAATCCCTACGCTTGACAGGCATCTTGGGGACCCCAGTTTTAGGTGGAAGTTATTAGTGTTTTCCTCACCATCGCTTCTTACGACTCCCACAGAAAAATATGGGGGGTGGGAGGAGTTTCCAGTCTAGCCTGGCACGGGGGATAAAAGTACATAGTAATATATTATTATTTTGTATATTATAATATAATAGGTTTTATAATATTTTGTACTATTTTTTTTATATTCGAAAACAGATTTTAATGTTTTTTTACCGGCGGTATGCATTAACAATATACGATACTATATACAACACTACTGCTACTACAAGAAAATCATTTAGACAGCCTATAAATCATTGTCATGTTTTGCTGGTTGAGTTTACTATATAAAACATATAGATAACAATACTTTTTATAAAAGAAATGAAATATTCGTTTTATTTTTCTTGTATTCTCATGACTTTTTTTGTATGGTACTTATTACCTTCAAAACAAATGGACTAAAAAGTTGTTACATTTTATACCATATGCATAATTTTCTTAATATAAAAATTAAAATAATGTTGAATCATTGCAGACTCACAGGCAGTGCATATGCTCTAACCCACCAGTTGGCAGCGTGCCCAGCATGCTGGCATTTAATGGTTTTCAGTTATGGTTTTTAAGACATCTTCTAAACGTTATTAAAGTTTTTCTTTAAAACCGCGTCAATTGATATATATTTTTTTTATGCCTGATAGGTTAGCCTTTGACCACTATCTCACCTGATGGTAAGTGATGATGTGGTCGAAAAGATATTATTCAGGCTAACCTAGAATTATTGGCTCTCAAGGACAGTTGCCGGAACACACCGTTAGGTGCTTGGCGACAGATTTTATACTTGAGGGTGGTAGCTAGCCAGGCGGACATTCGCAAAATGCCCTACCACCATGCTATAACGATTGCCATCCTAAGACGCCAACCGGGACCGACGGCTTAACGTGCCCTCCGAAGCACGGAAGCGCTCAGTAGTAATGTCACTAGCGGTCACCCATCCAACTCATGACCGCGGCGGACGTTGCTTAACTTTACTGATAGGTTAAGAACAGCTAAACAAACTTCGCTACGAGCGCTTCAAAATTCACTTATGATATTCTTCCCTTTCGTAAGAGGCGACCCTCTTACGACTCCCACAGGCAGATGTAGGGGTATGATATTCCAACTAGGGAACCCCGGGAAACAGCTTGCATCACGCCAAAATTAGCTTTGTAGGCAAAAGCCAGTCTGGCGAACATGTCATCACATCAATTAACAACAGGTAACCTCAACCTCAACAGCTAACCTATCAAAGTTGCATTTTGAAAAAAATATCGTTCTAATTAAAATACTATGTAAAATTTCTGTATGCATATATTATACTAGCGGTAATATACAGGGTTATAGGAAAAATTCTAAGAACCTCTTAGAGTTGACTTTGGTTACTCCTAACAAACATTTGTAGTACATTTATAATGTTTTTTGTTTTTAAATTTTTTATATATTGTTTATGTGTTTGTAACGGAATAAACACGAGGACTACCTGATGTTAAAACTCTCTTGTGCATGTAATTTATTATTTCACATTTTTTATTTTATACTTTGCACGATGTAAATATTCAAAATCCTATTCAAAGGGAGCGCGGCGCGGTCCAGTGTTGCCGCGGCGGGCGCTCTTGGCTCGGAGTAGGCATTGTCTTTTACTACGCGACACAGAACTTAAAAGTGACAGATGGTAGGGATCTTGGGGATCGCAGTGTAAGATTTCAGTTCTTCAGAACTTCGCGCAGTGGCGCCAAGTGCTAGCTTAGTGTGTTCCTAAATATTTAAGGCAATAAATAGGCAAAAGAAACTAAATCAGTAAGTAGTCTAAGGTAGTAATTTGGATATACGGATCATATAACAAACTATACTTAATACTTTTTCTATTTTCAACTCTTACACTTCAAGAATTTTCTAACATATTAGAATCGAAATCTTATATTGTTTAATAGAAGATTAGAACATTCGTAGCAATTAGAAAGCGTAGCACTAACAAATCGAATTGACTTGAAATCTGCTTGAAACCTAATTGGACACAGATCTAATTACAAATAAGTTAGATTCACAAGCTTTATAGACTTGTTACACAATAGATTTTCGTTTCTTTGATGCACTTGTTTTGGATTTATTTTATTTGTACATTGCATAATATTTGTTCCTGTGCTAATAATAAATAATTACAAACCGTTTAACAAGTAAAATTAAAGGCTTATTGCGACCATGTGGACTACTTATAATTATTATACTTCTGAAAAAAATAGTCCTTATATATTGCCAGATAGACTGCCCTAGCACTGGGTATTCCAAATATCCATAGATGACAGTGACCGCTTTTCATTAAGCGGGTTGAGGTCAATAAATATAAGATTAGCATTGAGCATATTTAACCAGTTGAAGTTAGTCAATTTGACATCCGTAAAAAATACAATGCCACCCACGAAATCATTTCTGCTTTGTTCATTGGAAAAAAAAATACTAACCGCATTCTTTCAAGGGATTCTTTCATTGAAACTTCTCGAACTCAAAACACCTCATCATTTAATAATAACAAATGTTGTGGAATACATTGAATTAATATTTTAGAAAATTTCTTAAAAATTTTAGAGTGACTATTTACCTAATTTTGTTGTTGAGCCGAAAGTTAAGAATTTATGACGTCATGTAGCACAACCGGAAGAATGTTCGAGAAGTTTGCCGATATTAAAAAAAAAAATTGGATAAAATATTATTGTACATAAATATTTTTTATATAAAATATTAATTTAATGTTTTATTAAAATATTCTTAGGATATTTTATAATATTAAATATGGATTTCCGCAAAATAACACCTAAATCTATTCATTAACTCATCGTTCACTGAAAACTGTTTTACACATACATGAATTTTTAAGCTCTGAAATAACATCGAGCTTGCCGTAAAGCTAAGTGGATTTTCCGGTTATTCAGTTAGGCTAACGGCACGCTGTCACTCGTTAAAATAGAAAGGGTAAAATTACAATGGTACATTTTGTTTAACTGTAGCTTGCTATTTTTTTAATTACTGAGAGGCCATTGATCACTTTCTCATCTGGGTAATAGGAGAGATGAGTGAAGTCAAGATGTTGTTAGGTTGAAAAAGCTGGACTTGACAGTTCTTAAAAGAGAATTATACCATATTTGAGTTCAGAGCGTTGAGTACGGCATTTACAGAATTCCGTACTGCGATGTTCAGACACTTAAATTTTGGTTAAGATTTGTATCGCAGTCCCCAATTACGCCAAGTGCCCCTGAAGCATAGAACATATAATATACTATAATAATACTTTATATAATAATGGACACTCCTCTCCCTCCACCAAAATGAGCCTTCCTCACCCCGCCATCGATTCTGAGCTGTCGCTGAGCTGACTTGAGTACGGGACGCACAACTCGCGCACATAGACGTGACGATAAAGCGTGACAATTGTACGAGTATTTTAAAAGTTGAGAATGGGGTATTCTTTTGCTGTTTACGGTTGCTTATCAACTAAACGAGAAAAGGATAGGAGTTTTTAAAGTTCCTAAAACGAGGTTAGTCATTCTTGGTAGCCTACACTAAGTACCTACCTATTTGTCGTTCTTCAGTTATGCAGTAGGTAACTTATAGAAACCGGTAATTTACAGTAGGTATTGAAAAAAATACAAACAATACTTTATCTTTGTATTTTATTCAAATTGCTATAAGATTGTCGTTTGCAAAAAGTATCCGTGGATATCGATTTCGCTTGCAGTGAAACAAGTTTTCTTTGTAACCTATACCTATACCTACCATAGAGAAAAGCAATACACATACCGACCTTCACTACGGTTGACAAGCGGCACACTTTATGATTGTTTATTATACCAGAAGAACATAAATTATTGTCATGATTGTAATGATTATCAATACTTGTATAAAAATGTGAACTTGGAATGTAGGTAAGCAAAACAGTTATTCATACGATGACAACCTTAGACTTCACGCACACATTTACGCGTGTACAAAAACAGCATTTGTGTGTCTGAGTAATAGGTAGTTAGAACGCGGCTGTGCCTGAAGTGTAATATTATAATCATTAATAGAATAGTATAATGGTTTAAGTATAACCACCTAAGCAGCTCACCTAAGCATGGAAAAAATACACTTGGCTGCTAAATAACTGGATACTTCACTACGAGTTTGTTGTGCAGACAATTAGATCCCAGGGAATTAGAGGGACCTGAAGAAACCGTGGTTTTATCACCACGTTATAGCAAGAAGAAAATAATCAGAGGTAGAGCCGCTATGGCTACGCTTTGGCATTTTCTTTTCCAGTCCATGTTTGCTTCGTGTCGTTTGCCAGTGTCGTGTGGGCGGCACTGAGGCTAAAAGTCCGACGTGGACAGCCGAGGCGTTTTCGTGGACGTGGTGTGGCTTGTAATATGCAGGGACACTTGCTGCTGTATGGTTGCTGAGTCCAACATATCCAGGCCATCTCACCCTGGATTTATTACGACATGCTGAAAGTTTCTGGTTTCTGATAAATTAGACCCAGATATTATATTTTTTTTCATTCGCTTGAATCATTGTAAAAAACAGTTAGACCAGTCCTCATAAGAAACTTCTTCAATGGCTTCGCAGAGCATACCCCGGCTCAAGGGACGCGGGTTCGAATCCCGCACATGACTTAAATTTTTCCTATCGTATATTTGTGATTTTGTAATGTAATCCGCATAGCAGGCGTTATTGGAAACCTCACAATATTAAAAAAAATGTTTTTTCCAGTTATAAAACTAGAAACCAATCACAAAGAGTCGGTACAGGAAATACATTGATACCAATAATATCTTGAATCGATTTCTAAACCGCATGACTACTGGTCAGGAAGGCAACAGACGTTGTATTTAAATGTCAACAAAATACCAAACGGTAATAAAGGGTTGGTCTAAAAAATAAGAAGTGGAACCAGTTTTTAGAAAAACAGAAATCACGATGTGGACTACATTCACAAGACCTGAAACTCTACCTACATAGGTTAATGCATTCCATGCAAAAATGACGTCTATAATAAATGTCGCTGCCTTGTCTATCAATTAAAGTAACACTGCTTTAATATTAGATTCAAGATTACATACTAGTACGAGTAAGTAAAATAACTGACTCAAAGAATGTAATGAAGAGCCGCGAGAGAAAATCATCATCATCTTCTTCTGAAAGACTTCCACAGCTAAAACACTTCTCCCTAAGAACAGTATAATGAATGGCTACATAACATTTAAACCTATGAACTCTCCGCAATGCTTTTAAAACAATCAATTATCCAGCATCGCGAAATCACGGTATTGTCAGCCCCGCTAAGTATATCCCTCTACATCGAGTCTTTCAGTTTGGGGTTGCCATATCTTTTTTCTTTTATACTATCCCTACATAGTTCAGTGTTGATCGTCCAGTAGCGCTGGATATGATTATTATATAAATACAGTGTTAAACGGTGTTGCTTAGCGATAGATTTTCTATTTGGTTTCATTCTCTAGGTATACGAACATTCCCATAATGATGTACCTTTTTGCGATGAAGCTGAACCCTGTGGTAACATTCAAACGATGGATCTCTTGCCCGACCACCCACAATCACTGCCAGTATGCCATCATTGCTTTAAGAATATATAGCTGTATGGCTTTAAACAAAAAAGTCTAATATTATATCTTATATATTAGGTCCTTACATATGAAATTGGCGTTTTGTATGGGAGGAACAAAAAGTCGAATATTTTTTAATATAATATATTTAATTAATCAAAGTATGAACCATTATTTTCTATGCACTTTTGCCATCTCATAGGTAGTTCATTGATCCCTTTACTAAAAAAACCAGTCGGACGGGAATCAATAAAATCTTTGAAGGCGATTTGGACTGCCCCATCGGAGTTGAATTTTTTCCCTTGCAAGAAGTTATCCAAATTTCGAAAAAAATGGTAATCTGTTGGAGCAAGGTCCGGGGAGTACGGAGGATGTCTTAGACTTTCCAATTGAAGCTCTTCTAATTTAGTAGCCGTCTGTAGCGCAGTGTGTGGTCTAGCGTTGTCGTGAAGCAGCAGTGGCGTGGAGCGATTGACCAGCCTAGGTTGTTTAGCCGCTAGCTTTTCCATCATGGTTTGCAATTCCTGACAATAGACATCAGCCGTAATAGTCTGGCCAGATTTGAAAAAACTGTAATGAACAATACCGGCACTAGTCCACCAAACGCTTACAAGTAACTTTTTTGGGGTTAATTTTCGCTTGGGGCAGGATTTGGCTGGCTGGCCAGGATCTAACCATTGCGCTGAGCGCTTCCGATTATTGTAAAGAACCCATTTTTCATCACAGGTAATGATTCGGTTTAAAATACCTTCATTATTGTGCCGGTTTAGTAATGTAACGCAGCAGTCGACGCGCGTTTGCCGGTTTGTTTCAGTCAATTCGTGAGGTACCCACCTTTCAAGCTTTTTAATCTTCCCAATTTGCTTCAAGTGAATTAAAACAGTTTTATCACTAACATCGCAGCCTGCAGCTAACTCGGACGTGGTTTGCGATGGATCCGCTTCCACAATAGCCTTCAACTCTTCATTATCAACTTGAGTCTCAGGCCGTCCACGGGGCTTGTTCTGCAGGTCGAAATTTCCAGAACGAAAACGTTGGAACCAAAAACGAACTGTGTTTTCTTTTGCAACACGACCGCCATACACATCATTCACCCTTCGAGTTGTTTCCGCAGCACTAGTGCCACGGCGGAACTCGTACTCGTAAATAATGCGATATTTAAGGTTTTCCATTTTGTAAAATGAGTGACGCAAACAGAAAAAAACAGAAGAAAAAAAACAAATGAATGACGATCATCGAAGCACAAATACATGAGTCTATAGCTGTACAAATTTGAATTTGGAATTCCTTACCAAAGAGGAGAAATTCGTGATTAAAGTGGCCAGTACGAAAAACGCCAATTTCATATGTAAGGACCAATAATAGTATAATAATAGACCACTACCAAACACGGCTCTGCGTAGCGTGAGCCTCCTTAGATACAACATAATTATTTTTATGTTAGAGATCTTGTGTTTGTTAATAGAACCTTTATAATGAATTATTATACATCATCACTGGAAAAATTCCAATAAATTATTTTTTTCTGCGATACACGCGTATATCTTTCAACTTTGATATCTGCAGTTACGATACAATTTTTCAATCCCAAACTCAATTATGAATGCATTAGAGCAAAAGAGGATATTTTTAATCTACATAGGTTATCGCTTTTTTCTTTACAAAACTACTAATAAAAACTCATAGAACTATAGTTTACTTCTTTTCACTTGCTCCACATCACCTGCCTGAAAAGCGTGGACCGCAAAACGGTTCGTTTCCACACCTCATTGCGATCGGACACTGCCATTACAAATGGCCCCATGATTATAAGACATTATCGTAATGGACACCGCGTAATTATAACCATTGCTTTCGCATTGCTGTCGCAAAAACAGTACAAAAATTATTACTATAATGGTTACAATTGCTTATTGTAAAAGTTGGTTGGGAACGGAAAAATGCGTTCTAGAGCTCAACGTAGCGTAGCATTTCCATTCTGGATTGGATGACTTATTTGTACATAAATAGCAAATTTACAATTGTGGTCGATAATGTATATCATTTACTTTTCCACTGACTTGGTTACCATTCCTCGGTTTGTTCCATATCTTCTGATATAATTCTTGAATAAAGCCTCGCTAGCATGGCTGTCTTTAACAGATAATAAAATGAAATTTGTATTGACAGCTTCTCACCGAGGAATCCAATATCTTTTAACACTTTAAGGTGGTTGAAACAACACATCAAGATTGCTTATTTATCATAAATTGTTTGGTGGTGAAGTTCTTGCCAACAACATGTATATCAATTATCCAGTTAAAATATATTGATTCGCATTGAATATTTATTTTGCCTTATTAGTAAGATGAAGAATTAAGGTTTAATAATATTCCTTATATCCCACAGAATATTTATAGCCACTTTCCCAAAGAATATCTTCATCATTTTGTTCATCAACATTCATACTAATATCACAAAATTGGTTCTTTTGCATAAATTATGTTAAGTAATGCGTATTTTCATGAATTTTTATTCAGACGTGTTAAATTTTGAGCAGCAAAAATAGAATTAGAATACTCTTTTATATAATAACTTCATTACCCTAATCGAAATGATTATGTATGGAAAGTCTTGTGGTTATTAAGTAATTATTTACGTTATGATGAAAAGGTTTGACCTCATGAGCAATCTGTAATAATACTTCATCAATTTAGTTCTCTCCCTAAAGGAAAAAAACCACTTGAAGATGAGTAGCAATACCTTTTGAAGTAGTGCCATCTTAAAATGCGCCCAATCCCAAGATGCCAATCGGCAGGTTCTAAGAAGGCTCTTCTGGCTGTTTATGAAGGAGTGTTGGATCCGACACTAATATGTGGTAGTGAAAGTTGGGTATGGCAGAAAAAGCATGAGAGTAGAATAAATGCAGTGGAGATGATAGCATTGAGAAGCATGATTGAATTCAAACGGAGTGACAGGATAAGGAATAATTGGATTAGGGAACGATGTGGTTTGAATGAGAATGTAGTGAAAATATCGAGAAAGGTATTTTAAGATGGTTTGGACATGTAGAGAGAATGAATGAAATGAAAATGAGAATGACTTAACAGGTATACATGGGACAAGTGAACGGAAGTGTTGGAAGAAGAAGACTTAGACGAACGTTTGGAAATCAAATTTAAGACGTTCTGAAAAAAGACCAGATCAGGAGTACCCGTGTGACCACGCGTAAAAGGATTGATGAGTGTAGATGAAGCGAAAGAGATAAACAAGGATCGTAGCAAGTGGAAATCCGTGGTCTCTGCCTAATAATTTTCATATATATAGAACTAAATCAGAACATATAATGCTATATAGAATATATTCGGGTCATCGTTTGTTTAATGTTTTTCACATCTTAAGAGATCATTTTAGTTAGCTGTTAGCTGAATTTGAATGTAAAACAAATGTGTAAGTTGTAGCTTTGTTTAAAATCGGGAAGAAAGATAATGCAAACCTAATTTTATTAGTAAGTACTTTTGCTGACCGTATCCCTGTAGGGTACTGTATCCCCGTGTTGTGCCGGGCTAGAATGTCCTCCCTCCATTGCTACCTGTGGATGTCGTAAGAGGCAATAAAAAGTAAAATACCGGAGGGTGGCCAGCAGCGTCTTCTGAGGAACAATTACCTTATACTGCGACCCTCAAGACGCCTTACAAACGTAGAAGTGTTTTTTTACTGCTGATAGGTAAGCTTTTGACAACAATCTCACCTGATGGTAAGTAACGATGTGATCGATGGTGTTAACAGGCTTGCCCTAGAATTACTGGCTCTTAGGACAGCTGCCAATGTGTCTGGCGACAGATTTTCTACTTCAGGGTGGTCGCTAGCCTGGCGGGCATTTGCAAAATGCCCTTCCACAATGCGGTGAAGCTACAGCCCGCGGCGGGACTCGAACCATGGACCTGCTGCGCGGCAGTCCATAGCCAATGCCACTGAGCCATCACTGCTTCGACCGGTTATGCAAACGACCCTTTAATGGCTGTGTTCAGAAGTGGACAATCCGGCTGAAACAGTACTTGTGGTGACGCTTTACTCGTAAGTGCGTAAAATCTTCAAAATGATGTGCGTAGTCTGTTATGTACTATCTACCATTATCTACCATTATTAGTTACCTACATAGTCCACGGCTAGTAGGTTTACGTAGTGATGTGTATAACCTCAAATTACGGTAAAAGTTGACGCTAATGACTTTTAGGTAACGACCATTGGCTTCCACTAATGATCTGACGGACCGGCCCACTTTTTTACCGACAGTCCGTTTCGGTAATTTATGTATTTTTTTACTTCTCAACTACCGCTTTGCGTGATAATAAACGAGTATTAGGGATGTGAATGTATTTTGAAAGTTTAAGTTATATTAGTTTTTATATTATATATATGTCTAGTATATTTGTAGAATATGAACGGGAAGATTCTTTGGTAGAAATTCAATTCGTAACAATTTTTTTTAAATACTACAGTATAAGTCATGCCATGTTATATATAATCTTTGGTATGAACGATGTATTTTTCTCTGTATCTAAGTTTTATATAATATTTCTGATGTAATGGTCGAACTCTTTGTATTTAATTACCAGGAGTAACTTATAGAAACCATTTCCCATCTCAATGTTTGATATAGTAAATAAGAGCAATCACATTCACATGAATGTGATTGCTCTTGATTATTCCAAATAGAAGCATTAATGATTTAAGCTTTATTTTTTCCTGGGTACTAAGTTCTAAGATCAACTGAATTGCAGTAATAGTACGTAGATTTAATAACGCGAAAACTGTAAATTATCATGGTTATTTTTTCTGTAAGACTACTCAACGTATAGAAGTAAAAGACGTCCATCTTCCCACATCGAATCAACACCCAAGCTACCTTGGCAGCAGTGATTGTTTCAACGTCATCTGGATTGGACACGCATGCTGTCCGATTTGTCACCGTCACCCGACCACTACTGCCTTTCTAATATTTTCATGGTGAGAATTAAATATTCATTCTAACGTGCAGCCTTAAGTAATATTTTTTATCTCTAAGAATAATGTACAAGTAGGGACACAATTTTGAAAATTATGCAAAAATTTCTTAGTTCAAATATCGTTTAGTTTGAACAATGCATTAGTCGAAAAAATTCCGCAGCTAATTAAAGCTCTGATGTATGCTAAATAATGAGACACGGAATATGTTTGAATGCAGAGTATTTCTGTTTTAATAAAGTTCACACTGTTTACTCATTAATACATTATCTAAGACATTAGAATCGTATCCTACTTATATCGTAAATAATACAGTCAATTTGAACCCATTTTTATGTGATTTGCATTTGTGGATCGAAAACTGATATCGAATACAACTGAAACCTTTTCTCTAACCACAGTATCACTTGATGGTAATGATATCTCTCAAAGTAATGATATGGTCAACGATGGAATACACGCTGAAACTATTTTTATACCGGCGCTCGGCAGTATGCGTTTTTCAACAAAGCACTATAAACTATATACAACACTACAGCTACTACACTGAAAGCATGTAGGCAACGCAAATGCCATTGCAGGCCCAGGTAGTCCAAATGCTCCACACCCCATAACTAGATAACTAGTTGGCAGCGTGCCAAACATGTTGGCTTGACTGTCACGTTGGATTGCAATGCTTTTTCGCCAAATAAGTGCCAGCATTTTGATCACGCGTCGAATCAACCCAGCGCTCTGATAAGTTTGGAAAGTAATATGAGCTCCCGGCTCCTATGAAACCAATGTCTCTTCACTAAACTGCTCTACTACTACCAAGATAAGCATACTTTCACTGCTTGAGTCTCTCCGCCGAAGTAGCCACCAACACTCACGTTTGTTTCAAAACGATGTGACGGCGCTAGAGTGTCAACGCACGTAGCGTCCCACACTAAAGGCCGCTCTAACTTCATGGAATCTGAATCGTGCCATCAGGTTTTTACCATCGTCACGCATTGACCATCCGGTTCGAGAAAAGCTGTAACATTGGCGCTGGTAAAAGCCTGGCGGATGATATCGATCAGGCTGGCATGGCGGAAAATTCGACCAGCGCTTCGAGAGCCAGAAAGGCCATGGTGACCGATTGATCAACTACTGTACCACACTGGCAGTGATGGGCAACACAACATTTTGCACCCAAGCGTAAGCTAATAGCGAGGCAAAGCGTATATTTCTACAATGTTACCAGTGATAAAAGAAGGGATGGCCTGTAACCAAAGACCAGATTCCCGCTCAGAAACAGCAAGAATACGATGCTGGCGTCGCAGATCGTGCTCGCTGTTTCTTTGACATAGGTCAAAAGGGTTTTTCTATCTTCGATTTTTTCCATCCACTTTCAAAAGCCTCCTCAATGTTGTTCTAAAAAAGTGCGGAATGCCTGTAAAATAATTTATATAGATTATTTAATTTATTTATATCTATTGTTTATACGTGGTTAATGTTGCAGGCGGTATATCAGCTAATAGGAAATAATATCCAGGACCTTTTTCAATAATTATAGATCTATTTTCCCGCAGAAAATGTCTTAATATCGTGTTAAAGTAACCTCTAACTTTTGTAGAATAAACATATCACATAAAATTGTAACGGACGAATCCACCTAGGAGGCAAATTTTATTATAATAACGCCTAATGTAACATCTCGCTACGCCGATGATTTCATTTCCTCATAATTTGTTTCTTGCGGAGTTTGAACCTTTAGTTGAGTTTAAGACCTAACACTGTACGCCCATTTACTCTTTAAGCCAACTCTCTCAGACATTTAGGTGCTTATATTTTTGTCATAGAATGTATCATACAAATTGAAACAGAAGGTTTACATAATGAATATAAACATGAATGAAGTTGTCCAAATATCAATGATGTCAGTTACCTACAATAACTAGTTAATTTAATTATTAGTATGTACTAAAAGTATATTTAAATTTAATATATATTTTGTTTGTATAAATATATATATTTATAATACATATATTTAAATTTCAAAATAAGTAATTCAAATCATTAAAACATTTTATATTTTGGAATAAAATGTTTTAGTGTTCTGTACCCAGAGGTCAAAATGAAGTCATGTTAATAAGATTATGATTTACTACACCGAAATTAGAATATTTTATGTTGAACGTTGACCCAAATATGATTGGACTAGAAATTCGATTATGTTGCGAAGCAGTCATGGCTCATTGGCATTGGCTACGGACTGCCGCTCAGCAGGTCTATGGTTTGAATCCCACCGCAGGCTTGAGCTACACCTCATGGTGGTTGGGCAATTTGCGAATGCCCGCCTACTTTTTTTTTTTTTTTTCTTTCTATTCATAACTGGGTAGCACTTGACCACTATCTCACCTGATGGTAAGTAAAGATGCGATCAATGATGGAGCGCGCTTACCCAGAAGGTTAATTCACTCGCATTTTGAAGACCCCCATATTGTACTTAACTGGAAACACATATTCAGGCAGGGTGTTCCATTCCCTGGCGGTTTGTATGATGAACGAAGACGCAAATCGCTTCGTTCGGACAAATTGAACATCAACCATATGGCGGTGGCGCTTCTGAGTGTCCCTAGATGTCCGGTTATAGAATGGGGATGGGGGAATCAAATCATGCAGTTCCGCGGCACACTCCCCGAAATGCATCCGATAAAAAACCGATAAACAAGCGACTTTGCGGCGATGCTCGAGACTTTGGAGTCTCTTGCTTACAAGTTGGTAGTCGTTAATAAGTCTCTTGACTCACCTCTCTATAGCTTCCAGTGTCTCCAGCTGGTATTTGGCAGAACCATCCCAAAGGTGAGAACAGTACTCCACACACATCCGGACTTGAACTTGATAAAGATAAAGCATCTGTCCTGGTGTGAAATAATGTCTCACCTTGGCCAAAACACCAAGCTTTTTTGAGGCTATCTGGAGTTTAGACTCAATATAGGAGCCGAAATTGAGAGTCAGTATTAAAGAGATGCCAAGAAGCTCGAGATGGTTACTTATCGGTACGGATACATCCCTGAAAGTAGGAGCCAGGTGAAAAGGGCTCCGTTTGGTGGAGAAAAGACACGCCTGGGTTTTAGCAGCATTGAAAGTATGGAAGTGACTAAAATAGGCCTGTAATTGGCAGGGTCTGCGCAACTACCCTTTATGGGCACGGGCTGCACTTTTGCAAACTTCCAAGACTTAGACAGGATGCTAAGTCTAATGCAGGATTTGGTGGCTAGGTTAAACACTTTCTTCTTGTCACGTCCATCTCTAGATTTGCGGGTTCGATCATCAGCCCAGGCTAAGTAGGCCTCATGTTTTGACGCTTCTGCATCTCTACATGTGGCATTAAACCATGGGGCGAGCTTTACTGGACAGTGGGGCATCAGAAAATGGTATGAAGTATTCCATACCCTAACGTAACACTTCTGACACAGCATCCGCGCAAGCTGAGGGATCGCTCGAAGAAAAACAAGCCTGCCTCCAAGGGTAAGACGGAAAGAAACTACGCATCTCATCCCAATCTGCTGACTTGTATCGCCACATCCGCCGGGTGCCTTTTAGGCTGGGATCAAGGCTGGGTTACAATTGTGTAACATTTTTTTTTTTGATATTGATCAACAGAAATCGCCGAAAAAACAAAAATTTACACACCCTAGCATGTAGTGTGTCGTCTTTTAGAGCTTACTTAGTGCAAACATATTTTTTTATCCAAAACAGCAACGAAACGAGGGTAATATAATATATATATATATATATAATCAGCTTTGATTATATTAGACCATGTCTATTAACTATATAGAAATTTTAAATTCCGGTTTCATGTGTACAATATATTTCCTTTTTGACTACGAATAAATATTCGTAGATTTTTAAATAAAAAATACTGAAAATGCTGTTTTATTATTTAGTTCTCAAGTAGTGTTCAAACCGAATTAAAGTCACCTTGCTGAAAAAACGTACTAGAAAGAGGGTAGACTGGTTCGTCTGCTCTTAGTGCCGACCAATCGCATAGACTTCAGTTTACTCGTGATAATGGCGATTGCAACAGTGCCGAAACATCGAGAGCTCAAAAGTTATCAAAAACACAGTAAATATCGCGTTTGTAATAATAATTATGGTTTTAATGACCGGATCATAGCGATTGCAACAGTGCCGAAATATTGTAAGTTCAAAAGTTATCAAAAACACGGTAAATATCACGTTTGTAATAATAATTATAAGCTTAATGACCGTGACAGCTTAAAAACTCATATCCCAATAAAAGTTTCTTCCACTTCTTTTGTCGATGCTGATTTTATAGCGGGGCACGACTTGCATTCCATTGCATTACTTCAGCACTCATCACCTTCCATACCTTTCTCTGCCGTCAACACTATTTAATTTACGGTTTTGCTGCCACCACTACTATTCAACTTTTTTGTCAAGTGCTGCTACTTATAAGCGTCTGCTGATGAACTCATACTATAATTTATTAATTTATTTATGCATGATAGGTTAGCCTTTGACCACTATCTCACCTGATGGTAAGTTTTGATGTGGTCGAAGATGTTGTTCAGGCTAACCTAGAAGTACTGGCTATCAAGGACAGCTGCCGAAACACACCGTTAGGTGCTTGGCGACAGATTTTCTACTTGAGCGTGGTTGTTGGTTTAACGTGCCCTCCGAAGCACGGAAGCGCTCAGTAGTAATCCCACTAGCGGTCACCCATCCAACTCATGACCGCGGGCGACGTTGCTTAACTTTGCTGATCGGTTGAGAACAGCTAAGTAAACTTCGATACGAGCGCTTCAAATGTGTGGTGTAGTATAAAATAAGCTAATTTATACTACACCACACACCCATTTAAAAATTCGCAACTCCACTTGCACTCTTTACAATTTTTCTTTCTTCGCCTTGCATTCATTCATATGCTTGCCTACGTTACGACATGTATTGTGTTTAATTTGTATATCCATCTCCATACGATGGTAAAGAACGAGAGGACAAATAAGAGTTATGAGTCATATGTCATGTTAGCTAAGTGGTCAGGGCATACCCTGGCTATAGGGGTGGATGGCGCGGGTTCGGTATCCCGCACATGACTATAATTTTTCCCCTCGTAATTTTGTAATGTATTATGATTGTCTTTAATTATACGTTTTCCCTTAAACATGGAATTTTTTGATGCAGTCTCATCCACTTGTCACCAGACTTGGTTAATGTACTCATTTTTCATCATAACCTCGATACCGTTTATCGCGACGTTTACCGTTTTTTTATTTAAGACAGTAAGATGATACACAATATATAAGGTTATGAAGGAAAAGGACCATTATTAACCCTAAGAAATAAACTGCTAAAAGAATCGTAACGAGATCTATGTGCATGAGGATGTTACAAAAATCATAGATTACATATTAATCGATTGTTATAAAGCATGTTCATGACAGTCAATATTATGAAACAGATATTCTGCCTATCTCCCTTTGCTACTCTATGGCCACGTCAACATACCCTCCTCGAGCTCAACTCCTATACATCAACGCTTACCCACGCCTTGATGAGAAGATGATTACGGTCATTTGCGACGCACCAAGACGTCTATGTCTCGTGTTTTTTCACTGAGCTCAGGTATCACCCGAGTACGAAATTACAAGTAATTTATCGCGAGCGACGGTGTTTTCAGTGTATATTTTTGAGGCATGAATGTTTGATAGTCTTTGATGGGGCGATACTGTAAGCACTGTTAAGTGATGATTTTGCAGCAATCATTTTAAGATGAGGAGCAGATAAAATATTATATTCGATGTTGCGATTAATAATGCTTATAAATAACCGAATTTGTATTACAAATAACTTGTCATAGGGTGTGCCAATGAGATGAACGACCCAGATTCTGGTATATATGAGTATGTTTAACTCACATAATTACTGCTGGCTAGGATAACTCCCTATTAACATATTGCCAGCATTCTGAAAATGTTGCTTTTACTTAGCGATCAGTACCATCTATGTTACTAATAAAAACCTTTTTGTGTTTTCATGTATAAGAAATTCACTAAAAAGGTGATATTTCTTTGATCTCCATAGCCTGATACATTTTTAATGGCATCTTTACTTTACCCAAACGTTATGCCACGCATAGCTTTACCAACTGTTTATTTTACCTTTATTTCGATTCCGACACGGCGATTTCGTGGTTTTATACCATACCGTATTTACCATAATGACCATTGCAAGGTAAAAATATGTACAATCTAAAGTGATACGTATCGGGAACGCAACAAAGTTGTTTTTTCTTTTGTTTTTATACATTAACGATATTTTAATTGAGTCGAACCTGACGTAGAGTAATGATTGGATGTTAAATCGATTTATTTCGAGTTCTCGTTTGTGATTGGCGGTCGCGATAAGTTCGTGTCTATCAGTTGATGTATTTATAATAGCTGGATACAGAATTTTGTATGTATTTGGTAATATACTGATGGGTTACTCAGTAAAAGTTTCAGAGTAAATAATGACAGCAGTTTTCGAAGATAAATAGACAACCCAATTTTTTTTTCTCTATTGATATTATGCGTCCGTATATAACCTTATATATCGTAATAATAGGCGTAAAAATATGTTTATTTATATATACATTAAGTAATTGTGAGAGGTTATACCACCACAGACTTTAAGAGCATTTTACGAATGCCCGCCCGGATTCAAATAGCATATCTAATGTCAAGTACCTAATGGTGTATTCTATTGCAGTTGCACATTAAACGCAGTTCCTATTTAAGACGAAACCTGTTAACTATCTTCGACCACATCATTACTCATCATCAAGTCACATTAAGGTCACAATAACGGGTCAAATACAACGAATGATTAAAATAAAATTTAATATTGTATACTAAAACGAAATCACGCATTTCCAGATATTCTTCAACTCCTGTCTATTTCATTTGATATCCCAGTTGGTATTGTCTCCGTGGGATTATTTTAAACATCATCTGATATAAATTAGAGAACATTTCGAAATTTTCATACAAAGCAATCAAATCCTAGAGACAATCATAGAGACTATGAAAGGAAATACGAACTTTGTGCTCTAATTTAATAAAGGAAAAAACTATTCAAACAAAACTCTCTTGAAGCCATTGATAATTACCAAAACGTGCTCTTCAATATTTCTAAGTAAATCCATATGTGAAACGAAAGAGTCATGTTTTAAGAAAATTAATGTACGAATAAATGCCTTTACAATTACTTGAATAGCTTAAGACAACAAGCAGAGTCGTGTTTGGACCCTTAATCCCCAGAGATTTGACCAGATTCGACCCTAATGAGCCTTTCTTGACAAATGGGTGTTCGAGACCCGCCCTCTATTGGTGATCAGCGAACTATCTTAACTTTACAGTGAGTTTGTACTGAGCCAGTATTTAAGTTGATAAAACATTTTGAGACCAATTTATAGTTTGAATGTTTTATTAAGTTCTAGAAGCTGTTTTTTTTAATTGTAAAACAATTACATACCATAAGCAAATCTTACGGTTGGACAACAATAATATCAGAGGGGCCAAAACGTTGAGAAATAACTTAATAATTGTCCTCCTACGGTTTCTATAGACCGTTCACAGGACTATGAGCTACCGACGCAGTAGCCTTTTCGATTTATGAAACTTCACAAAATGCCTTAAAAATCATGCTAAAGCCTTAAATAGTATTCCCTTCTTGGAAGTGAACACTTTACACACTTAATACGTGCTTGTTATTACCATTTACTTCTGTATCGGTTAAATGCATACAAATTAAATATGGAACAAAGATGTGTTGTTTTGAATTGTCGCAAGTGATACGTTCTATCCCAATTGACTCAGTATATTACGAGTAGTTCCCGAGCGAGCGTGATTTTATAACTTGATTCCATGAGGACCAAGCAGCAGGTTAAGTAGAACTAGTTTAAGCAAAATAAGTACAAGCTTATTTTTATTTAGGTGCACTTTAAGGAACTGCTCTTTACTGAAAGTAAGTGATGTTATTAATATTACAAACTATTTGGTGTCTGATCTTTTGCATGGTTTCAGTAGGTTTTAACCCTTTGAAGGTGAACAGTAAACGTAACTCTTTGAAGGTTATATACAGTGAGCATATATCTTCTCTTGGCAGCACTATTTGCTACACAGAATTGTTTTTTCGCTGATTCCTATCGCCTAGCAAGACGTATTTAACTTCGCAGTCTTAGAATTAGCATAACCTTTACTGATTATTTAAAATATTTTACTGCTAGCAATTTTCAAAATTGGATTCTATTTTTGATATCTTCACTTCGCTTCAACAGCCATTAAACGTACACCTTTGAACAAAGTCTCCACCATTAAGGGGGGCATTATCCCCAGGCTTAGCAGGCTTCTCAGGAATCGCAATGCAGATGGCAGTTCTTCAGAAGCCGCTGTTGCACACCATCTTATATGATTCCTTTACTTGCCTCTTACTTAATGGAATGAGGGAGGAGGGGTCCCATTCTATCTCAGCACATCACAGGTGATTATTTTCTATATACACATAAAAATAATGATATCATTAACTTTAAATAATCACCCACAAAACTTTGTCTAAAATTAATATTTCACATCGTCGTCACCATCAAACGTCAAACAAAGTCCCAAAACTCAAAGTTAAATTGCCAGCATCCGTTAGCACGTGAGATGCCGTGAAAATCTTAATTAACAGATAGGAGAAGTCATCTATCTTCTCGCTATATGATAAGGGAGTTTGCCACTCAGGTATGGCAGTATACTACAGTTCTTCAGCTACATATTTTAATCTTGAAAAGGTTTTGATATGTCTGAATTGTATTTGCCATAAAGAGAATAACAAATGTTTCTATTTGTAGTAGACTGCATGTTTGAGCTAGATGTATTTCATTGTTTTTGAAGTTATAAAACCTTAAACTACATATATGTAGGTATCCGAGTATGTATTATGTTCGTTTTGACCTGTTTACATTCTTTCAGTAAATCAATCCAGCGCTAGAATAGAATAGCTGTACAGTCCCACCAACTTATCTGTTCAGGCGGCAATAAAAAAGAACAACAACATTCCTTCAAATTGTGACAGTTTGTAGTTGATTTCCTTGACCAGTAGCGCCCTCGAAAACTGCACAGTTAAGTTGGTGGTACTATAATAGACTAGATGCCATCGTAATAATTGAACCAGTCATTAAAAGCTGCTTAATCGTAACCATGTACACCAATAACTCTTTATTTACTATTGCAAATCCTGTACAGTGGAATCTTCAATTTATATTTCGTCGCAGATTTTATACAAAGAAGATCTCTTTGCTTTTGTAATATTTTGATCATATTTGTATTGCTGATAAACATGATCCTAATTATATAGTATATTCTGGAGATTATTACACAAAAAGAGCAACTAAAATTACTCCAGTACTAGAAATATACTGGATGAGATCTTTAAACGGTTCCAGTGGTGGTGATTATGGCGGACTGGATTATACGTACACTCACGGAACTAGATCTCTAACTGGATCCAGTAAAAGAAAAGATAAGTTCAATTTCAAACCAGCAGCCCTGGATTCGATTGTTGGACTGTATGTCTGTAAACCAGCCAAAATCAGAATGCTTCAGATAGGAAGGCAATGAAGAAACTTTTCTAATCCGATATCGTCATAATAAATACGTATTTATATATGTGTGCGGTACTTTTTGAAAGTAGCCGAATTTGGTTAAAGTCAATGTTAAACAAAAATATTCACCATAATATTAGAACCATCGTGAAGCTTAGTCACTGATCTGAATATAATTTGATCGAATTATGGAGAAAAATTGAAAATCAACTGGCTATTATTCATTTATACTAAGGATAATTCATTTTAAAGTAGAGACAAAGACTATTAAGGACAGGTAGTACAATAAATTGATGTGAAATCTATGGGTTCAGATAACATACAAGGGGGTACAGAGAAAATGATATCTATAGGGGATAAAGATGCTATTAAATAGTATTTTGGGAAGGAACGCATTTGTACAGTGTCCTCATTTAGTTGAATTTTTTTTTTAAATAATTATTTTGATGTTTCTGAATTTATTCAGTACTTTTTTCCATGCATCCTTTTTATATTAATTTACAAGTTAGGTACATACATAGAATGAAGCTTCTATATTGACTAAATTCCATTTAAACACTATTTGGCCTTCAAGTACACAAATAGATATGTGTATACTGTACACGAAGTAAGTTATAATATATTTAACACTCCAGTCTGTCTTCGCCGATATTGATGAAAACACATCATAATTTAAATAATATCCGCGCACACGCTCTAGTGAAGTTTTGCCTTATGTTAACAAATTTTTACCGAGACTTATGGACCATTCATATGTAACCATTATTTGGAATACTAGTACTACATATGAATACTTCCTTAGGCAACATTATACATGTTATCGAAAACTAATAAGAATATAAAGGTATTGAAGAATCCTAAAATAATCTTTCTACAAGATATTCAAAATCGATCTTGAAAATAAAAATAGCCAAAACAATAATATTTATTTTCCCAGTGAAAAATTGTAAGAATAACATTACGCGCCAAAATTAGGCGAGTTACATTAGGGCAGCACTATAATTAAACATCAATACCGTTACAAAAAGTAAATAAACAGGGTGTGTGAGGGGTATGTGAGGGTGGGGCAGAGGGGGTTTCGACTATGACTAATGTCAGCCGATTCGTCAGTGTCACTCGCGGACTGGGGCGCTTTCCACCAGGGCCGGAGTTGGTTATCCTTTGGTATTACATTTTCTATATAGCTTAATATGTGTAGCGTGAAAATTGGTTTGTAGGTACTCTGTATTTTGAGGATAGTGTTTCGCTAATGGATTGGCTCGGGGAATGTTTCTTTATAATAGTTGTTACATGGCAACGTCTTTCAAATCCTTAAGCAGTGACTAGTAACTCTAATTAAAGCCAAACAAAACATCATGCTAGACTTATTTTACTTATATTCCCTTATATAAGGTCAGTGGTGTTCTACATCAAAATAAAGTACCTATAATACTTGAACACAAGAAATTTGTTAGGTAAAGCTGCATAGTAATTTGGTACCTGTATTGACAGCTCCTTGGGGTGCCGGGTCAGAATTGCATCCCGCCACTTATCTTCCCGTGGGTGTCGTAAGAGATCCCCTCTTAAAGAGTAAGGGAAAAATACTGGAAGGTACTTCAAGTACTTACTAAGTTATTGATCAAACAACGTCAAGTAGAAATTATTAAGGCAGCCGTACCTTCTAAAGAACTGTGAGTGAAAGTCGCCTGCCAAGCGCGGGGACTATGGCAAATACCCCCTAAAAAGGGGATGCTGTGTTCAGTAGTGGACGATCTGGTAGTACCATAGTACTGGTATTGAAACTTCGGGAAGTAAAGTATGCTAGGTTTGAACCATGAGCGAAGTTTGTGGTTCGTATACAGAATCCTGAGAGTAACAAAGATTTCAAAGCTTTGACACGAAAAATAACTGCTGCATAACGAAGTACCCGATTTTTTTATCTCAGTACACCCAGGAAACCGCCAAATGTGATAAAAACTAGTGCTTAAATAATAAAGTAAATTAGTGTATTATTTATATTAAATTATTAAAAATTACTACAAAATTTTGGAACTGTTATAAATATAAGCGCCGGGTTAGAATTCCCCGTGGGGTGCCGGGTTAGAACTCTCCGTGGGGTGCCGGGTTAGAATTGCACCTCCCCATATCATCCCGGTATACGACCGGGTCTGCAATACATAAGATGTCAGATGAAAATACATAATATATGGTGACCATAGCTGATTGAGCTGTACATTTGTTTTTTTAATTAAATGATGCGTCTCTGAATGTCCTTTATTTAGACAACAAATACTGAAAACTCTGACCAATAATGTGATTTTGGAGAAAGAGCTGGCCTGACTCGCACTTGACCAGTTTTTTTGTATGTTCTAAATAAGCATGCGTTTGACTTCAATCTCACCTGATATAAAGTGAAAATGCGATCAACGATCGTACACGCTTTGTTTATTTATTTAGAAACTCAGACTCAGGTAATGCATTCCACTCTTTTTTGTCCGTATGCCTGATAAATAGGGAAGAGAACTGCTATGCGGCACTTATACGTGCTGGTGGAATATTAACTATGTAACGGTATCACATTGCCGTCTATCTGGTTGTCTGGAGTAGGAATGGGATTGGTGTAATGGAATTGAGTATCTTAAGGACACACTTAAAATGTATCAGGTAAAATATTGGAAATCATTATTTATGAGTCTTAACTTATTGTCGCCAGAAGTTAGCTACTGAGCCGAGCCACCGCAAAGGTGTGAACAGTCCTCCATACGGTACCAAACATGTGCGCTTGTTACAGATTCAGTATTTGTTTAGACAGAATAGCTTCTTGGCCGCCAATTGAGCCTTAGACTAGCGACTATGAGCCAAAGCCGAGAGGCGACATCAAAATGATGAAGGTTATCCGATATCGGTATGGATACATCTTAGAAAATAGAAGTGAGATCAAATTTACTCTAAAAAAGACTTGCCTGAGGTTTAGCAGCATTGAACTTGACCAAATTCGCATCACCTCAATCGTTAACTGCTTTCAGGCTCATGTTCACGCGATTCAATCTTGGCATCTCCGGGCAACGTATATGAGTTTCATTGATTCAACCGTAAGACATGTTTCTACTACCGCCCTGTCGTGTACTTATCAGGCAAAAAAACCAGTTGGGAACAAAATGCAGACAGCCTGCTTATAAGGCTATTGATTGAATGGTGTAAGAGCATTTTACGTATGACCGCCTGGGTACTTACTCAAGTAGAAAAATCTGTCCCCAAGCACTTGACGGTGTGTAAAAGGAGCTGTCTTTGTGGGCTGCATTAGCCACCTCAATGAGGTATTTACTGAACCATGGTCTTCAGTCTATGCATATCGGCTGTGAGATTCATAGGCACCCGCATAATGAACATTCTCTATGCGTTAACCCATGTGGACCTAACGGGGAGAAAACTGGGGTCTTCGAAATTACGGAGACGCCAACCACAAGTGTCATACAGTATACAAGCATACAGTAGACCCACACGGGGACTTTTGGAATATGTGCTCCAGCTTGAACCCTGGATAGGAAAAGTGCGCCTTGTCAGAAGGACATCCTATCTGTGTCTACGTCATAAAAAAACGCTGGCTTTTCCGACTCAACATTGTCGTGGACTGCAATGAAATTTAAGTACAAACCTCTGATGTTAATCAATGTATTTTATATTACTTCTTAAAGTGGAAGGGCTGTTGTAGTATCAGACTTTAGTGGCAAGTTTATAATATCTTTGTCTTAGAGACACAATGTGTGTCTAGTGTATCAGCCGGATCGTCCACTGCTAAACACAGCCTCCCCTATTAAGGGGGTATTTCTCATAATCCCCACGCTTGGCAGGCTTGTGGACCGCATTGTAAGATGGCAGTTCTTTAGAAGACTCTGCTGCCCACCTTCCGGTATGTTTCTCTTAGTCCCCTCCTACGCCACCCACGGGTCGATATGGGGAAGTGCAATTCTCACCCGGCACCCCAGGGGGTATATCTTGGTTAATTGCGATCAATCGACAAATAACAAAATTGGTTTGGTATGTTTCATTGTGGTTGATGAGAGTTGGAAGCAAACTGAAAAAATAAAGGCAATTACATGTTTCACCTTAGATGACCCTGAAGATAATGTCGTATTAAATAGCTCGTATATATAACGGCAGTAAAAAAATTGATACAAAAGTACCTCCCTGTAATCTTTCTGGGTCTTTTGAAATTGGTTTCCGCGGAATAGGCTCAGATACTTCCATTGTACCACGATGCGTCACCCCTCTCTTGGGCATACCGCGGGGACAATTAGATAAAACACAAAAAAACGGGATAAACTAGATTAGATTGGAAATGAGCTGGGGTTGAAAGTGCTTGAAGCAGACGTTAAAATATTTTGGCTTAGGTACGAAAACTTAAAATAAATATTGAAATGTTTTTTTATACTTCTGTATTCTATGATACAAAAAGCATTTTAAAAGGGTTCAACATCTTATGTTATGTATATTACGGAATCTATTTAAGTGCTAAATTCCATCCCTCCTAGATTCTTCCGATTCAGATACGATGACAGTTAGGGAGCAGAAACCCTATTTTAAGCCAATTAAGTTATTGAAAATGCTCAGCAAATAGCAACATTATTTTACAAAAAATTATGTTAACAAAATATTGTTGCCACCCACAAGCATTATTCATATTGTTTTTTCTCTTTTTGATTTCGTCGAATTTATTTCACTGAAACAAATGGATGGTCATTAATACAACATTTACAGGGTGGGTATTTATGTGATCATTTGCAACGTTTTCGCTTTGCTGAAGTAGTATTTTATTTTTCTCATAAATATAATGTGTTGGATAATAACTATTGTATTGGTACTTGTACATTTAAATATAACAGTAACAAATAACAAGAAACACTTTTAATAAAAAAAAAAACATTTAATTTCTTGGTTTAAAAATATGTATACATATACATATATTGAATAATACACGCGCACAATAAGATAAATAATTAAATTAATTAGTAACGTAGCGCAAATACGGTAAGTTTTAATTCAATGCTCATTCAGATAATTCTTGCTGATGAAAAATAAACCCACAAGATATGCTTTTAAGTCCCATTTTTCGTTGAGAAAATTATTTTGGAAGCATACAAAATGAGATTTTGAGTGGACAAGCGTTAATGGACTTTAGTGAGCGATGCATAAAGGCTGATATTGCGTAATTTAGCGGATACAGAACTTTTTGGAATCTGATCAGTGATGAAAATTGTAAATTGAATTGAATTTACACAGTTACAAGGATCAATTTTGTGTGAGATGAAGAGGGCTTTTCCTTCCCCTCTACACACCTCAGCCCTCCAGACAAATGACGTAGCATTTGTCCAAATGATGGCGCGGGCGGCGGAGAGAATGAATTTAAATTATCATTCAGTGTTACCAACATACACAGCAAGAGTATCCTAATTCGCCGATGTGTGGGTGTCCCGTTCGTACATCTACAAATAGTAGCCTCAAAATTCATAGTAAATACACAAATGTATTCAAGTGTAAAACACGACATTAAAAAAAAACTCAGCTTAATTATTATTGTCACATTTTAAAATAATTTACAACTGGTTTGCTACCGTAGACTATTTGACGCATTCGTTGGGTCGGTGTTCAATAAATGTTACATACTTATAAAAAATAAGTTAGGTGGAATATGTACAAAAAATAGATATTAAATATCTTCGAGGAATAAAGGAGTTATTAAAGCAGAGATATAAAAACACCCACGTTTGCCAGACATATTTTTAGTGCCATATTATAAGAAGTAAGTCTATAGCCATCTATCAGTCGCAGTTTCATGTGCACACTAATTCCTAATTTATTTAATGCTCTTTAGATAAAGGATACAGTCTAAGTTTAAGAAACAGCCTACGTTACATATACGTTTAAGTACTTACCTACTTTCTATTTGAATTCTTTTTTCAAATCCTCTTTGGCGGGCTCTTTTGGCACGAAAGGAAATTGAGTAATGTCAACGTCACAGATGGCATCACGGTGAATTGATAACGGGAATGAATCGTACGGCGCTATTGTGTGCCTTAGAACCGTCGTACTGCGAGGTGTGGGTAGGAAGTCTTTTAAACTTGCTTCCTTCCATTCGAGCTTATACCTTTTTACTTGTAGAAGAGTCACGCACATTACAATTCATTTGAGGAAACTTGACACATCCTTTTTTATATAGCTCTTTTTGGAATATATCAGCATCAAATGCATAGACAGCTATATAACTAGTGAGTTTATTTTCATAATTGAATTCATATATTTCATTAATTATAACTTACGTAATAATGCTGAAGGAACATTAAAGTACATATCACAAGTTAAAGTTATACCTACACATTACTACTAAGTAATACATAATTATATCTAACTAATATAGGGAAAAATTTAAAGTCAGAACATTTTATTTCAATCCAGTACTATCGAAGTTTTTAAACAAATGACCATAGAGATGAGAGAACAAGTTTCCCAACTATGTATGTAACAGAACTAACAGAAAACAATCCGTGTGATGTGTAGAGAAAAAAAACAATAGAGTTCGTGATGAAGACGTAGCCATTGTGAACAACGAGCGGGCCATAATTCACGGCTTTGTGTGCCTTCAGAGCTCGATTAATACTAGATATCTCTATTTGAACGCACAGAATAGTGTGATGAAACCTTTTTGATTCGATGTTAACAACGGAGTGTGGGCTGGTGTATGAAATATCGCGCACTTTCTAGTACCTACCCACTTTTTGGTTGCGATATGTCTGCGACAGTGTTGTAAGAATAAACTGAAGAGCCTGAATTGGCTCAGATAAGATTAAAATAAAACGAAGCTATAAAATCTGTCACACTTATTAAACTGAACCAGATATCTTCAATTACTTAAGTAATACAAAACCAATAAGTACGCAACTGAAGCTTTTGCTCCTAGGTTCAGGTCTCACATAGAAAATATTACTAGGATTTAATTAAATTTAACTGCATGTTAATTTTTGCACATAAATCTTATAACGCATAATACTTACAGCAACAGGCTTAATTCGATTTTACACTCATAAGAGCATTGTAGACATTTCAATGTAAAAATAATTCTTTACTAAGAAACTTTCATTGAGCCAGCTACAAAAATAATACGATAAAGAAAACAATAAAATAAAACGATATAAAAAAGCGAAATCTAAATCCATAAACGTCAAAGTTCACAAACAAAATAGAATTTCATTCCCAGTGTCATTACCATACTCACCTACTTTAGAAAGCAAGCGACATTATGCAAATACACTAAATTGAATTACCGGAGTTAAATGTCGTATAAGATAAAAACGACGTAGCAATCTACAACCCAATGAGGAGACGGTGTATTAACATATTCAGACCCCTATTGAATATTTATATAATGTAGGATGCTCCCTGACAACTGGCCTGGCTCTTTATTCAGCCTTGTAGCACTAATGGAACCCACTATCTCTCCCCTGTCCGCGTCAAAACAAAAACAAACAAAAAATAGATTAGCGGTCCACCTTTTGAGGCTTACACAGGCTTACCGCACTCTCACCACTCTCACATTTACCTTGTAACGTAGACCAGAAAAAACAAACGACTGTCTGAATCCGACACACAGTTCTGCTACGACGACTATTTTATTACAATACCGAAGTAGTAGTATATACGAAATACATAATACATATAACATTTTGAAGCAATGAGGGCCGAGCGGTAATATCTATGGACTGCCGCGCTGCAGATCCCTGGTTCGATCCCCACCGCCGGCTTGAGCTTCACCGCATGGTGAAAGGGCATTTTGCGATTACCAGCCTGGCTAGTAACCACCCAAAAGTAGAAAATCTGTCGCCAAGCACTTAACGGTGTGTTCCGGCAGCATTCCTTGAGAGCCAGTGAAATTACAGGCATATGACACTTAACAACTATGTCTCAAGATGACGGGCGCAGTGCAATTCGTCATTTGTGATGACACACATATGTTATAGGCAGAGGTTAGTTCACTTATCATCAGGTTAACCTCTGGCTTGTTTCGTCACAATAGCATAAAAAAACCATTGTTATATAATCGTCAATAATTTAATATGGTGATCATCAAAATAAACTCAAGAGAATTGATTCTAACCAAAACTGTATTTGTTACTGCAAATACCGAAATGCATCATGTATACCACACTATCCCCCCGCAAAGGAAGACAGCACGTTGAAACTACTGGTAAAAGTGCTAATAAACAGTGCTTCACTATGCTTGGAGAAGATGAGACACAGTATTAGTAAAAAAAATTAATAAATAACCATGGTATATATTATTTATAAAAATGTACGTCAATATAAAAACGATTAGTTGAAATGCATGCTTCAAAAGAAAATCTCTCTTTTATTATATTAGATTTCAGATCAGCTTCTAGAAATTCAAGTTTACGAGTCATATAAAATGTATGCCAACATTGCGAATATGTTTGTTACTAAGCCGACTGGTTTTCTCCAAGTTATTAATTGATTTTCATTAAGATTGCATGCAATTAAGGGTTTTTTGCTAAGTATAATATCGAAGCTCACGCCTATTAAGTGGGCATTCAATTAAATTTCAAGCATGCCATACATGGTAACTTATTAAAAACCCATCTGATCACTTACTGCCTAAAGGTCTCTTGCTCTCTCGGCTTGAAAAGGTACTGGCCCGTTCCAGTTGGAACTGATATTAAACAACTCTTATAAGAATAGCCGTATATTGTAAATCAACTGGAATCTGATATAAAGTGAATAAATAGGTATGAAAATCGGCCCAAGGTCTTATTATTTTTTTTTTTTTTTTATGTATGATAGATTAGCCTTTGACCACTATCTCACCTGATGGTAAGTGATGATGTGGTCGAAGATGTTGTTCAGGCTAACCTAGAAGTACTGGCTCTCAAGGACAGCTGCCGGAACACACCGTTAGGTGCTTGGCGACAGATTTTCTACTTGAGGGTGGTAGCTAGCCAGGCGGGCATTCGGAAAATGCCCCACCACCTTGCTATAACAACTGCCATACTAAGACAACAACCGGGACCGACGGCTTAACGTGCCCTCCGAAGCACGGAAACGCTCAATAGTAATGTCACTAGCGGTCACCCATCCAACTCCTGACCGCGCGCGACGTTGCTTAGCTTTGCAGATCGGTTGAGAACAGCTAAGTAAACTTCGCTATGAGCGCTTCAAATTATTATGAACATAATCATTGATTTACCAACGATATCCATGATCTAGATGTATTTTCCAGTTGTCGTGTACATTATTATTTCTGATTTTTCTTTTTCTGCCATACCACAAGTTGATTTGTTAAAATTAAATTTTTATAATGTATTTTTATACATAATTTGTGTCAAATTGTAAAAGTATCATTATGATCCAGTGACTGTGGCGTATATCTTTATGCCGCCTACGTATTGTATTACCATAATGTTGTGTGTATGGTTGATTTGGAAGAGAATTTTTCTTTATAAGCTAAGCCAAAACACGGTTTTTATCTCTTTTCTGATTTGATATGTACAACACACAAAACAAAAGTAAAGCCCAAGCTAAAACTAAAGACCACACGGTCTTTTCATTATAATATAACAATGCCAAATCACAAACATTTTTGTTCTCTATGTGTAAGATTGACACTAAAAGACGATTTAAAGACTTAACTGTTTTAAAAAAATGGAAGATTTTCTCAAGTCAAGGCATATATTTTATAAGTTTATAAAATGACCATGTATATTTTAATCTTGATAATGTGTTTTGATGGTGGTGTTTGATACACCTTTTGATTGTTCAAATTGAAATGTGACTTCGTTGTTTGAAAAACTGAATGTTCCGAACTCGATATGAAGATCATAAATAGATTAAGTTACACTACCAGTAACATAACTGCCAATATAACTTAGTAATGGACGTGGATTAGGCCGATGAGGATATATTCAATTCAATATCAGTTACTTACTTGTACCATTATTTTATGATATCCCAAACCACGAGAGCCAAGTGAAACAGTCTTCTCGCCACAGTAAACTGGCACGCAGTAGATTACTTCGAAGTCGGCGAACCCAGAGGCGTTCTCTGCAATCACCGTGAACCTGTAGTAAATATGTTTTAATTTTATTTAACATCATCATTTTCCAAAACTAATTTACTCAAATTATAATGAGATTGAGTCATTTCTTAAAGAAATTAAGAACAATTTTGCAATTCTTTAAAATTTCTATAAAGTTTGTCAAGTTTTAAAATGTTTAAGGATTGTTTTTTCTTATATCTTTATCTAAAGATTTTGAATATAAAATTTTGGTTGTGTTTTGGGTGTGTACGGGAAATAAAAATATTTATATGTATCTAATTTATTAGAGTTATTACCATTAAGAACTTGTATTAAGTGTATTCGATCCTCTATTTTAATTGAATTAAACTAAACAAACACGACTCATGAATAAACAAACAAGTGTTTGTCCGTTAGCCTCGGATTAAAATTCAAATATTCTGACAAGTCAATCTAGTGTCCCGGGCGGTCCCTTGCTCCGCGCGGACTGCGATGCGCGTCCTCTGAGGCAGTAAACGTGCGATGCACAGACAAAAATTAGACGGATAACATGTTTTGGTTTTTGTTTGTGTGTTTAAAACATTTCCTTTTCTGGGCTAGTGGCAAATTTAAGCTGGTTTTGACATCAACAAATCATGACTTTACAACAGATGTGTTATTAATAGATGAAACGCTCTCATGTCAGCAATGAAATATATCCAACAAAAAAAATATCTGCGAATCATTATTGTCGAACCGAGACGCTTAAAATAATTTGAAATTATATTTTGTAGGTACCTCCTTAGCAAAGCCTAGTGGATTTATTATTTATCTCATTGGCAATATTTTGGAGCCCATTCATTTGGAATGTAGGGTATACTAGGTATTAAGATATTTTTAAAACATATTATCTTGTGAGCCGCTGAGCTGAAACGCTTAACTACTCGAATAACATGTAAGAAATAATGTAAAATAAAATAGATATTCTCAGTAATAATCTCGTGTATGAAATTGTGCAATGAATATGGATATGGGTTCGTCCCCTATCCCATGGGGCTCAAAGAAAGAAAATATTGGCAGTTGTGTGAAGCTCTCGTAGCGGAGCTTTATTAGTCGTTTTCAACCTATCGCAACGTTCGCTGTGTATATGACTTGGATGGGTAAACGGCAGTGGCTTTTTTGTTGTCTTTATGTGGCAATCGTTATAAGTAGCATGATAGTACGGCATTTTACAAATGTCCATCTGGCTAGCTACTTCCCTTAAGTATAGAATCTGTCACCAAGCACCTCACAGTGTGTTCCTGCAACTGTCTTTCAGAGCTAATAATTTTATGTTAGCCTGAACAACATCTTCGACCGCATAATCACTTACCACTAGGTGAATTAATGGCAAAAGGTTAAACTATCAATTAGCACAAAAAACTGTCCACCCAGTGATTGCTTACACAAAATAATTGCGAAGGTAAAGGTAAGATATATAAAAATAATGTAGGTTACGAGTACTTATTAATTTTTTCAGATCAAGTTTATACACTATGTTTTTCTCTAATTTTAATATCTATTACATTAAAATATAATAACCGAAAGTTTCATGGTAAAATTGTGCATATACTAGAATTATTAGCACATACAGTGCATTTGCATACGTTTCTACGCCGGCAAACCTCTGACTGCTAGATTAATATTCTAATCTGGTTATATCTCCCAAGATTTATATCAATCTTAACTAAGCCAAAATTAATATAATCTTTATCAGTATAAGAATGCAATGTTCTTCGATCATAAATGATCAAAGGTATTTTAATAGAATGTAAAAGTTGGTATTGAGAGCATACCTACGTATTAAAAGGGATATTAGTCTACTAACTTAATTATGTACAGTTCTATGTACCTAATTAGTGAAGCGCTCGTAGCGAAGTTTGCTTAACTGTTCTTCACCGATCAGCAAAGTTAAGCAACGTCCGCCGTGGTCATGAGTTGGATGGGTGACCGCTAATGACATTACTACAGAGCACTTCCGTGCTTTGAAGGGCACGCTAAGCTGTCGGTACCGGTGGTAGGGTATTTTGTTATTGCCCGTCTGGCTAGCTACCACCGTCAAGTAGAATATCTGTCGCCAAGCACCTAACGGTGTGTCCCGGCAGCTGTCCTTGAGAGCCAGTAATTCTATGTTAGTCTGAACAACATCTTCGACCATATCATCACCTATAATGCATAAAAAATAAAAGTTCCTTCTATAAATTTAGGAAACAAAATATTTATTATTCCATTATTGAAAATTTGCTTACCTAACCAGTCCAACGGATATGGTAATAAATTACAACAATGATATTTTTAATTACAAAAAGAAACTACTTTATTAACCGAAATTAAAACGTCAAAATCAAACACAAAAGACGCCATATTTGGTCGGCAGGCACGTAGTGGTACACGCACCGCTAACAGAAAATAAGGGACACATAGAAAGACAGGAAGGGCCCGTGCGAGCGAGAAATCTATAAAACATAGTATAGAGAAAGCGAGAGGGGAGAAGTGACGCGATGATTGAACGCGGCACAAGAAAAATGATCACCCGTCAAGCGGCGACTGAGAGAAACTACCCCTAGCGGGCGAGACAAGGAGAGATATAGTGTGAATTAACATGTTTGAGCGGGACGGGGTGAACCAAAATAGGGGTGACGTACGGTGATGGATTATGCTTTTCTCTCTAAAGAAGGGAGGGGCTCACAGGTCGTTATGGAAAAAGCTGAGGGTAGTGGGGACTGACATGTGTCGGAGACGCGGACGAAACCAATGTTGCCCTTAATTGATTTCTGTATAAATCATAAATATTTAAATAAAACATGTCAATTAATATTGATTCATTGAATCAGTACGTAAAATCAAAGAACATATTCGTACTATGTTTTTGTCAGTAAAAACAGTGCTGGTTTTTAAACCTTCTAATTTAAAAAAATGTATTAAGTAAATAAGACAAAACAATAATTAATAAATGTAATCTTAAGTGTGTTTAACCCCATCATTTGATAGAACATGATGTAGAACGATTAAACAAAAACAAACTAACTTTATGGCCCTGTTATTCTAAAAAGAGATTGTAGGAATGCTTCAACAGCTAAATACGTGCTAATGCATTCGGAGAGCCGGACCCACTCGGTCAGCAATCACCTAAACCGACCCCTCGAATTAAAACCTCCACGAGGGTCTCCGAAAATGCCACTGACAGAAATGCTTTTGTCCACTTCGAAGGGCGTTTATTGTTTTATGCCTTTGTTGTGTTAAAATTTAAATCCTTAATTATTCATAGGATTGTTTTGGTTGACAATATTTTCACAATAAGCCCGGCTTTTGCGAGGAAGGTAATCGGTTTGATTAATAAATTGTCAAGTTGAATCCAGAGATGATGAGTGTATTCAGTGAAGGGGTTCAGGTTCAAATTAAAATGCCTACAATAAATTAACTTTAATAATTGCTACAACGTTGTCACGTTACTTGCTAATTATAAAACTGAAATGACTATTAAGTACTTAATCATTTAATTTTATATGGTTAACTAAACGTTACACATTTAGAAGACCCAATTTCCCAACCCCTCGCTCCAGATCCTAGCTACCACCCATAATGCCCAATATAAATTGTAACCACAAATATTTCATCCCATTATTAAAGCGAGATCGTGCTTCATTGTTTTACGAAATGTCATATCTCATCCTGTCACCTGATTGTTTCTGTTCGCAGGTTTCAATGGGTGTCTTCTAGTTTACCTTTGAATTTCATCGTTGAATAATCAGTTATTTATTACTAGTGTGCTGGTGGTTGTGTAGGGTTATATTTATTATGGAATTATATATTAAGTTTCTTATATCTACACTAATATTAATAAAGGAAAGATTTGTATTTTTGTATGCAACGAATAAACTCAAAAACTACTGGACCAATTTGGATGACATTTGGTAAGGAAATAGTTTGAGACACGGGGAAGGATAGGATAGTTTTTATCCCACTGCGCAAAAAGAGGTTAATGGTTTTGCGCGATAACCGACATACGCGTGGGGTAGCCGCGTCCGTAAAGCTAGTACAAATATATAGCAATTGCTGGACCGTGATTTAGTTTAATATTATTTTCAATTAGATATATATTTTGAATCGGAATCTTCATGTTTCCGGTTTAAACGTTTACGGACTTTACCATAGCTTCTATTTGAATGTCGTTAAAGGCGACTAAAAAAATTAATGCGCTAAATTAGCAAGATGCCGCCACTCACGTCAATGTTAGTAAGCATAACAGAGTTACTTACCATCTTAACGCTCTGATCATCCGAAAGGTAGCGGGCTAATTACCAACGAGAGTATTCCTAGGAGATTTGGAGACAGTTAGGCGGCCGGCTTCAGAATTGATATCCAAATATTATAACAATTATACGCTTGTGTTGCATTGAACTTATAAAAATGGGAGTAGCGGAACCCGTACCTCAAACATGGCAATGTCAAATCAGGCGACGTCTCCTTATTGAGCCTCAGTAGTGTGTGAATGTGTTGCTACAGCATCCTTATCTTCCTGTCTTCGTCATTCATTAAACTAATCAAAACGTATCATATACGAGTACCTACAATGGTAGCTGTGTGCATTATGTGCTTGTGTTAAATTTACTCCGCATTATATTGTCCTGATATTAGAGCGTACCTTACAAAAAAGGAGTGTTATGTTTTCAGGGTCCATGTATGTATGTTTGTGAGTTGTTTGTTCTTTATTCCACCATAACTTCTAAACGGCATAACCGATTTTAATGGTTGAGATATTGTTAGATTTGTCTTGATAGCCCAAGTGACACTAGGTAGGTACATAAAAAAAAACTCACGGATTTAAGACGCCATATTGTGTTAAAAAATGTTTCTTCCATACCCATCGAGTGGATTATCACAATATAGGGCTTTAAAAATCGATTCCATAAATGTATAAAACTTGAAGTGTTAACTTCAATGGAACGATAAAACGTTTAACGAAAATAAAATAAGGGTATTTTACTTTTTAAATTAATTTATACTTGTTTAAATCGATGTGGTGTAGTTCTATTTTTATTATTTGGCTTTTAATTTGTAAAACATACATTAACCTTGAGCCATTTCTGACTGCTCTACTTTTAAGGCTAAGACTTAATGCACAAAAATAAAATACAAGTTTTGTTAATTGTATTTTTATGAACTAAACTGATGAGCATTTTAATATAAAAAACTTCTATATTTTAATAACTCTTACACAGTGATTCAATACTTTCAACCATTATATTTTAAGTGGGGTTACATTACAACCTGCCACTGTTCGCTAAAACAAATTAATTTAGACAAGAGGAAGATGTAAAAACTTCCAAACAGCAATTACGGTTTATTGTACACCATTAAATTAATCATCGGCGAAATAAATTTTTCATTTGAACAAATCGCCGAGTGGTTGGTTCTTTGCTACAGATGTATTTTGGACTTGATTGATGGTTCCACAGTGCAAAATAAGATATCTTGTTTTACCTAGTTTTTTTATATTATCTCTAGCTTTCTTCTGATGCTTCTTCCGTTTAATTTTTTGTAAAATAGTGCTTCCCCAGGAACCCCTGAATCTTATATGTAAATCTCATGTAGTCTAAATCTGTCCCAATCAAGGATGTAAGGAAATAATGTGACATAGATTTCATCAAAACAGCTTTTGGATTCGGGAATAAGTGGTAACAAAGAAAATACACAAAAATTTTGGACTTTATAATATTTATTAACAAAACACTACAAACTCGCTGCAATTACTTTATTGAAAGCATTTAGGCAACCCAAAGGCCATTTCAGGCCTACAGGAAGTCCAAATGCTCCAGCTCAATACTAGTTGGCAGCCTGCCCAGCATGCTGGCTGCGTTGCCCCGTTGGATTGTGCTTTTTAGGTAAGCTTAATAACTGCCAGCATTTTGATCACACGTCGATACGTGATCAAAATGCTGGCAAGTGGCTCAAACGCTCTGGTTAGTTTTGGAATAACATATAATTTTAATGAAATTATGAAATGCTTACCTAGGAATAAATATTCATGAAATAAATACCAATTTATAAAACAGATAAAATAACGAAGAGGTCATGTTAGTTTTGAACTAAGGACGAACAAATATATGTATTATCTATCTACATAGTATGGATACATAAATGTCTTGTTTGAAATACATAATTCTAGGCCTTAACAACCTCTTTGACAATATTATGAGGTATCATGAGGTAAGACTGGCCAAAAGCTCGTCTATCAGACATAAATTTAAAAAAAAGTTTTGATAGTGTTAACGAGTTGTTCACATAATCATACGAGTATATGTAAAAGTTAAGGTATGTTGACTGATGTATTTATGATTTGTAAGCAGATAGAATATAAGTCCAATATAGTAATTGTAAAAAATATTGAAATTGTTCTAAGTCATTTGGTCTTACAGAGAACTGTTATTATGTTTACATAACGCCAAATGTGCTTTGGATGTTTCTTTGACGTAGGAGAAGTTTTTTTTTGATTCATAAATTCTTTGTTATTAATTTTCAAAGGAATGTCACGCCATTGCTTTAGAATATTGTAAGACAGCTAATTCCAGGTCCGCGTATATTTTAAAATTTATAATATATAACATACTTACATTTTTAATTTTGTAAGAACATTATAAATACAATAGCACAATCAATTTTTCTTCCGGTTCTTGATTATGCTGATGTTTGCTACTGAGATCTCACGGAAGACCAGCTGAATAAGCTTGAGTGGCTTCAAAATTATTCCTTAAGGTTTATTTTCGGTCTTCGAAAATACGCCCACGTTTCCAAGTTTCGTACAAAGCTCAAGTGTATGCCCATTCGCCTTCGCCGGAATACCACATATCCTTTCTCTTCCGTACAATATTTTTATTAAATCTCCTTACTTCCTTATACTTGAAGGAACAGTTTGAATTCCTGAATAACTCAAACTACAGTCTAAGGTCATCAGATCTGATACTGTCATCAACCGCGTCTAAGACATCATTTTATAGCGGTTCATATTCAGCGGTTATAAATATATAAATTTGTTGTCTACGAATAATAAATAATGTATTTGTTGTATACAGGGTTATTGGTTAAATGCTAACAACATCTTAGGGTTGACTTCTGCTAGTCCTAAGAAACATTTAAAGATGATTTTTTCTTTGTTTGGAAAAAAAATATTTTTTTTGTTTTTTTTTTTTGTGTTTTAATGCCTGCTCCGGGCCAAAAGCCCACTCCGCGGCAACACTGGACCGTGCCGTGGTCTCTTCGAATTAGAGTTTTGAATATTTACATCGAACGAAGTAATAAAAAATATGAAATAATACATTACAGGCCCAAGAGACTTTTGACATTAGGTGGTCCTCGTGTTTATTCAGTCAAAACATATAAAAAAACAAAAGAAACAAAAAAAAAAAAATCTAAACAAAAAATACATCTCATAATGATAATGATCTCATAGGACTAGCAGAAGTCAACCCTAAGAGGTTATTGGCATTTTACCAGTAACCCTGTATATTATATTTTCTTTTTACTACATAATGTAATTAATCTCTACAAAATTTACAGGATCTATCTGTATTTATTCCTCATATATTTTCCATTCAAAGGTTGACCCAAAGAGATCGCTTTAAGCCGCCCATCTCTATAAGTATTTTGTAATATTATTGGTGCACATTTAAGAATAAAATAAAACAACTTAGCGAACCATGCACTGCTATTTTATAATAATATAATTACTATAAATCAAATTTAAAAGAAAAACTAAAATTGTCTCTTTCTTAGTAAGAACCATTTATGTAAAACATGTGTATTATTCTATGTGTAGAAATGTATGTCACCACAGAGATAATTTGAAATAACTTGTAAGTTTAGACACGAGTACGATCACAATGGCTGGCAGACTCAAAACATTCATTGCCAATACTATTTTCGGCTTCAAGAATACGCATTATTCATATTCACATGTCAAAAGCGTGAAAAATACAGTGAACGCATTGCATAATTGATTTACAACTCATTGTTCAGGAGTCGAGCACAACCGCCTCATTACCGATTCAAGAGGGCAAATTATGCTACCTAATTACAACTGAATGAGCTAAGACAAAACAGTATTTATGTTCAACGATTTATCTAACAATGGGCGATGTTGCGACCAGAGGAGAACAGTACTGTCAAAGAAAGAACCTTAAAAATCGAGCTTAGAATATTATGCTAATTGAAGCATACGACAAAATATAAGAATACGCTAACTGTGACACAGAATCACTCACGGTGTATAGAAAAACAAAAGACTTAGCTGAAAAACATAATGAAACTGTTGCCGTTTATGTGTTTTTTAATGAGTCCATTCATAGAGATGCATTACTTTTTATATATGCACGAAGATTAAGACTGTCATGGCGTGTGCTGTTTCAATTAGAGGAAATTGACTTATTTGGTTCAATTAAAGCAACGCCTTAAGCGGGAAGTAAATCCTCTTCGTTTCATTAGCGTTTTATGTACCCGTCATCAATCTCAATGTTTTGATGCACATTAAAGTAATTTTTCGATTCGAATGTAACAATATTCAATGATACGAAACTTTGCTTACACTACAATCCATTATACATGAGTGTGCGATTATTTTGATGGATTCCATGAGAACATAAGCATCAGCACTCCCCTAAAATCTCGAAATCGAACAAAAGGAACACGTGAGACTCCCTTCGTGGCTAATGCTCACCCCACGGAGGAAGGAGATGTGGAGAAAAATGCGTATTTATAGCAAATACTCGTACTCAAACAGACCTACATTGTGTACGAGTCAAATAAATGAGCCTCATTTTTCGTGATGTCAAAAAAAAATGAATGGAAAGAAAACGCGCCGGCGAAAAAACTGGCAGGCTGCGGGGTTTTTATTTAGTTTTTAATGTAATACTGATTTGGGATGTTTCAGATTAATTGCATCTTACCTGAGGTGGCGGCAAGGGTGACGCGGCTGAAAGAGTTCTCGCGACGCTGATCGATCGCAGACTGCGGATTGAAAGGAGCAACGTGAAAGGTAATTATTCATCCGGCGACTAGAATAGAGCACTTTTGTACCTTTATCTCGGGATTTTTTCACGAGTTTTGCACGAAATTTGCAAGTAAATGGATAGAGTGACACGGTGATTTGTTTGGTGGACGCGTTTGACTTCCCATGAATTCGATTTGAGCGCTTATGCGTTATTGAAATGGTAATCTCGCGATCTTAGAATAAATGGTATGGTGCATTTCTGATTATTTAAAAATTAATAATAATTTCAAACAGGAATGGTGATCACTCTCTATATTATTTCAGTTTTAGTTTAAAGCCTACTCTTCATATTACGAACTATAGCTAGATTGTGGGTCTGCAATCTTTAAAAACACAGATCGATAATTTTATGTGCCAGCGCTGCAGTCTCGTGCAAATCCAGTTCCTAGTAACAAAATCAAAAGTGGCTACTGTTCTATTCACCCACGCAATATGAGCAAAAAGTAGCACAAAGCCAAATTGACAAAATGCAAAAAAATTGCATGCAAATTTTACAATAGGCGCCACAGAACTCGGAAGATTGCACAATGCTGGACAAAGACGAAGAAGCACATGTGACGTGATCCTGACCTGGTTTCACTTCCAAAGCTTGCTGCGGCCCTTTTGTCTCAACGTCCTTTATGATTTATGTGACATTTTTGACGTTTTATGACGCACGCCTCATTTAAATATTCCTATAATGCTGCACATTTTGACGCTCGCCCACAGTGTTTTTTTTAGAAACGCAATAGCCAACAAGTCTTTTGCATAAGAATGAACATTTGGTTACCAGATTAAGTACCTATGAATCGAGATTTTACGTGTGTAAACAAAACAATGTAAAGCAGAATTGTAATTTTTATTATTACAATTCTGCTTTACAGCATCCACCCGGAAAGGTCTTAAAATGCACATCAGATTATGACGCGGGGATAAAAATACAATACCATTATTTTAAAATAAAATTGCATTATCGAAGACCGATGATTAAAGTCCCGTAAAAGTTTATAATATATCAAAATGAAGTCTTCAAGACGGTCGATATTTTTTGTAAAATTACAGGCAGCTAGGCGGCGAAAACTGGCAAATTATAGTCTGTGACCACAAACATTGGCCGCGGTTGTGTTTACGGTCCGATAGAGATCGCCATGATTGCGACTATTGTAGAGGACCCATTATGGTGACTGGAACTTGTCTGCTACGGAACCACTACGGTGAAATTCTGAAGCAAAATAAATGCTCACAAATTTCTATTGTTTTATGATTTTGCTTCAGCAGTAACTATGCTTTTCACGTAGATTTAAGTTTGCGACAAAATGCAAGCAATGTTGTACATTACTTCTAAATGGTACAGAAAGAAGACCCTATACATACTTTTTTATTAGAACAGTCGCAATTTAGTAATTTCGTAATTTAGATAGACGTAAGTGGTATACTGGTAAATAGTAAAACCAAAGTAGATATTGTAAACTCAATTTGAGTACAACGTGGTGGCCTTCTTGTAAATTATTTGTTTTAACTTGTAAAGCAAATTATCATTCTGTAGTTTGTGAAGTTAGAGTTCATTTTATTGACTCGTTTTTACGATTTTTTATATAGGATAAGACCTTTATAAATAAATAAAACACAATACGAAAAATGAAACGTAGAAACTCAAAGTAAATATGAATCTTTGTATAACATTTTTAAATATATCGAATATCAAAAAATTTTGTAAATACAAATTATTATGGTTTAACTTGCACCATACCATGTAGGAATATGAAACATTAATATCATATATTATTTCCAGTTATTAACAATTAAAATAAACCTTTACTCATAAACCTTTGGTAGTTTCTATCAGACATTTCATAAAAATAGTAAAATGATATCATCGCAATATTAATTTGAAACGGTTTAGTCGGGACTTACTTTAATAATTTTCGTTTTTCCCCGAATAATAGATAATATAAGTAAACAATTAAACCTTCGCATTTTTCCCCGAAAGGAAAATTGAATATATAAATGAGTCGTTTAAACACACATAGTTTTAATATAATCAAGTCATAGTATTTTCAAGGTTAACATAATACTTTTTTTTGAACTATTTCAAACCATATAGTAAACGTAATGATAATGATAGCTGCCATAAGTGACAATAAAATGGGTATTATATGATGTAACCTACATTGGTCAAGTATAATATTTAACTTAATTATAAATATTATAAATCACTGCTGTTTATAAATTTGAGTTAATCTAATATTAAAGTATACTTTCTATCAAATCCCAGATCCTTCAATTAAAGAACTGCAATTAAAAAAAAACCTGACTCCTTATCTTAGCTCTTCCCATCCTCAAACAGTGCTTAACAGGAAAATTAGGCAGAATTGTCACTAGAAATATTTTTTAAGTGTTTTATTAAAATATTAATTTAATGATTTAATGTTTTCTGAAAATATTTTAAAAATATTTTTAATTATTAAATATGGATTTCCGCAAAGTAACGTCTGAATCTATTCATTAAGAATCGTCCATTTTTAATGTTACCCCAAACACGATTTGCCAATTATTATTTTTAACACACGGTCACATTCTTTTATATAAACCATTTTAACTTGCCTCATCATGTTCAGAAGGTCATATCCACTCAGATATCATAAAAAAGCGGTACTCCAACCCAACCGCAATGCTCTCCAAAAACATGTACAAACATTTTGCGGCCGAAAATCATCGATAAGATGAACCATTTTAAGAACTTTATTTTCAAAACTGGTAGCTTTATTTAATGCGTCGATTTTATTATGCACCTCATTTTCTTTTTCTTTTTTATTTGCCATCGTGACTTGCGTTTACTCTTTTTGCAGTTCAATTACTCACCTCTTGGCGCTAAAATATATTGATAGTATCAAAATTCTTACAGTATTTTTCTTTATTTTATTCTGTGACTCTTACTTACGTATAAGACTTACCATATAGGTTATGATCTCCAGTATGTCACGTAAAGTTAAAAAAGTTAGGAATTTCAGTAGTTAAGTATTTGACAGCGGAACTTTTTTAAGTATATAACTGCATTCGTAACTTCTACATCATTCAAACTAAATATAAAGATATTTATTTGTTCATGAGCAACTGACATTTCTTCTACGTTTCTGTATGATGTTTGTTTCATCAAACATTGGAACCTTAATGATCGGTTTTTGTGATCCCAAAACATCTCAATACTCAAGTAACGAGTTGGCCATTAATATGGGGATGTATCATCAGATAACTTTATTTTGGTAGCCGACTACTTTGTATGCCGTCCTTACAGTCCGTCATTACCTCTTTACCGAAGCCTCTCTACATCCGAAACGTCTTATTTTAAGCTCAATAGTCTTACGCCTAAGAGTGATAAGTCTAGCAAAGTTAAAGTTGCAATCGTAGCCCTCTCGCTTTTATCTTATTGGTCAACCATTACTTCTAAATTTAAACTCTTCATTATAATGCTGTAGTGAGAAAACTTGCGATAAAAGACAGGTACGTGGATGAAATATAGGCCCGTAATGAATTTTGGTGAACTTATTACCGATGAGGGTACAAAATGCAAAGATTACCTTATAATAAAATACTAAAACTAGTTACTTATAAAATTGTTAGTAAAACTATCTATATATATATATACCTATATATATGAATGATAGACAAATTGTGCTTACGGATACACACTTCAATTTATGACAAAAACTGATGGATATATGAGTTTAACACCTTTTGCAAAGACTTATGAACAAAAAATTTGAGAGATCTTAAACCTGAACTTATGTGAAATTTTGATGAAATTAGTTATATGTTTGAGACTAAACTTTACATAAGTTACTTTCCAACTAAATAAATCTGCTACGTCCAAATCATAAAGATAAAGATAATTTTATTGTTGAAACATAAGTAATTTTACACTTTCATGCAATTTGTTGGTACATAATAAATAAGAGTTCATCATGTTTTGCCTATGAAGGCGTACAATATGGAGAGATAAAGCCATGTCTTAATTACAAACATAGAATAAAATACAAAATTCATTAAAATAAAAACATTCCAAAAATTGCAGTAGTTATACAGTTTAAAAATAATCATTTTTGAATATATACATGTCACGCAAAATTATTAATAAATAATTAGAAATAATTTAAGATAATCCCCAAATATGGCAGCAATAATCTGAAGTTGTAAACCTTTAATTACATTGTGAAAGAAAAACTTAACGTTATATTTTTGATATGGAGTATCTAACATGTTACCATGGTGAGCATGATTTCTGCTCTTAACGTGTCTTCCAAATACCAAGTTAGAACGTATACAAGTGATAGAAAATTACACAACTATGTAAAGCTTACACTCAAATCTAACATCGTCTTGTACAAAGGTAATTAAAACAAAACAATCGATAGTTTTCCCTACGTGAACCTAAAACGATTACAACCAATCGATACCACCCGAGAGGAGGTTGGGGAGAACCGGGCACGGTTGTCTCTGCAACCGGCGTTGACTAATCGGGGCGCGTCCGCGCGGAATAAGACTGATTGCACTGGAGCTCGCCTATGCCTGCCGCCTGCCACCGCCTGCTATGTGGTTCCGTTCCCTCCTACCTACCGACATTATTTAAGAAATCAGTCCGCTCAACCGGCAACAAAGGGAGTTTTTGCCTCCCACGCGACCTTTATTTGAAAGACTTATTGCTTAAACTAAGTGCGGTTATGTTTCGTAGAAACTCGAAAACCTAAACACAAAGTCTAAAATATGTGCTAAAATTAATAACCGTCATATCTTATCATGACCTTTGGCATACAAGATATATGTGTATAGATATATATGTGATATATGTTACTCTGACTATATCACTAACTTATTCTACCTATTGTTTTTATTATAAGTTAAAACAAATATTTGGTTTATTTTGACTATTTCGCATTATTTTGATGACTATATTACTTAATTATTCTACCTATTGTTTTTATTATAATTTAAAACTAATATTTGGCTTATTTTGACTATTTCTCATTATTTTGATGATGTTATAACAAATATTTGGTTTATTTTGACTATTTCGCATTATTTTGATGATGTTTAAGCACAATCTAATAGCTGTCATATCTTAAGTCATTCCAAAACAGTAAAAAATATCATAATGCACAAACATTACAGTAATTGGGCATTTGAACTGTTTTTCACCTTCTAATCAACAAAAAACTAATCATGTAAAAATTTTAGGGAAATCATATTTTTTGTTTGCTCATTCTGTAGGTTGTTAGTTTTACACATAAGAATAACAAAGAAACATAATCAGATAGAAAAATAGAAAATTGCTTTGTTAATAAGTTCAGTAAATTAATTGCAAGATTAACTAAGTATGCATGATATTAATAAGCATCATTAATATCAGTACTGAAATGATGGTGTCTAAAGTGATTAAGTACATCGATCAATAATTTCCATTCATTGAATGCAGGCCGTCTACGCCCACTGTACTCGATCCGCTGCTACAGATTTTTATTCACTTTTTTTCATATCTTATTTTAAAGAAAGTGTGAAAGAAGCTATTTATAGAGTCTATAATTGTGATTTTGAATAATAATGGTATTAAGTACGTAGTAACTTTAGCAAAAACCATTGAAAACTAGGAGTAAATTTAATTCAAACGAATAGATATGCGTGATGAAGAAGTTTTGTTTTAGTTATGGGTTGTGTATTTCGATGAATACCATCATTTGCCATCATATACCAATAATTTGAAAGTAGATTTTATGGTATTCAATTAAAGTTTTAATTCAGAGATGGTAAAAGCCAGCAGCTTTTTTTTCCTTTAATCCGCAGGAATTGCAAGTTTAAATCCGTAGGAATTAATTAAAATAAAACCTACCAAATTACGAAACATCAAGGCAGCACGAAGCAATGAAATAGAATCTATATTCAAATTGTTTTTTCACTGCTTTTTTGGCCTCTGATCACAATCTCACCTTATGGCAAGTGATGGTAGGGTAGCAGATAGGTATAACCTAGAAATACTGGCTATCAAAGATGGAGGTGAAACTGCCGGATCACACACACCGTCAAGACCTAAGTGTTAGATTTTGTACCTAAGAGTGGTAGCTACCACCTGGATATTTGCGAAATGCCATAACGACTGCCATTGTAAGACAACAACTAGGACTGAAGACGGCTTAGTGTGCCCTCCGAAGCAATCACGCACTCTAGTAAATGCCAACAGTGGTCAAGTAGTGACTAGAAGCTAACATTTCTTAAAATTTGATGTTCCTAACTTAAAGAAAACATATTGTATTGACCCACTCATGAGAAAAGGGTAAAAAGGTGATTGCACGGTGGAAGGGCATTTTACGATTGCCTGGCTAGCTATCACCCTCAAGTAGATCTGTCGCCAAGCACCTAACGATGAATTCCGGCCGCAGTCCTTGAGAGCCAGTGAAGCCAGGCACATGAGACTTAATAACTATGTCTCAAGGTGACGGGCGCAGTGCAATTCGTCACTTGTGATGAAATGCATCTGTTCTAAGCAGAGGTTGGTCCGCTTAACATCAGGTGGGCCTCGAGCTTGTTCCGTCACAATAACATAAAAAAAAGATAAATCACTCTATGCCATCTACTTAGGTAATATTGCATGTTAAAAGTTCTGTTGATATCTGCGAAAGGCCAAATAAAACTAAATACAACAATGCAAAACCAGACTACGAACGATATCGAAGCATGGTGACAAATGGACTTCGACGTACTACTGGGAAAGGTGCACTACACACTAGCGTTCAGTGCAAACTAGCAGCTGAAGATCAAAGGACGAAGAGTCAGTGAGTACTTATGTAGTAGAATTACATAGTTTGAACATTATTACAATTTAGAGATAACCAACGGATTATATTTCCTACACACACTTATAAAGATTTTATATAATTTGGAAGAAGTTTCACAATAATAGAAGTATACAAAACAAATATTAATATAACTAACGCATTCGGGCCAGATTGGAGTAAAAGCCTCGGTCATGACCAATAGAGGAGAATGTATTAAGAGAGAAAGAAGCAAGAGGGATAAGCTATGGCCGTAACAACTAAAAAATCATGATCCAAATCTTCTATGACGTATTTACAGCGATTGTGTAACATCAGTGACGTAGGGCCTAAGTATACTATAATGGAAGGTTGCAATGAAAAAAAAGAATAAAACGTACAGATATAAAAAGTCGCATTATTTGGTAAGATAGTAATGGTTCTTTCCTCACATCAGTGATGAAAAGCAGAACTTGAATGTAAGGTATCATTTTCACCTATTTTGCTCAATTAACTATTACTGTCGGTGAACAAAAAGCTTCTTCATCGATTCTTAACTTTCACATGCAATGGCGTTTTGTCGCAAGAGTGTTTAGAGCCTAATCTGAACACGGCATCGGCATGCGGCATGCAATTGCCTCGAAACGCGATCCAAATAGCATTCTTTAAGAGAATGAAATATACCTTATTCTTATAGTCTGAAAGTTTATTCTAAACTAGAACAGTTATATAAGACAGCCCGCATGCATTGCCCGTAGGGCGGGCTCCCCTATTATTGGACAAAATTATTCCTGTCATGACCGACAAGTGAAGTTGATGCTAATCTGACTTCCTGGGAGTGATTTGGATAGTTTACCATTTTTGTTTATATCGACTTGTTTTTAATATTATACCTTCTAATAACAAGTCTTTTCGATTTGTAACGAAAGTAAAACGAGGTAGATTTTCATATGATTCCTTTAAATTAGTACACAACCTTTTTATTAAAAAAAAGTACAGATATACATTTAACCCACACTTATCTGTTTATGTATTAAGAGTCCTATAAACGATCAGACATGTTTGACAGACCCGTTGGACAAACGTCACGTTTTCAAATAATTAGAACGTAAGCGATCATTGAAGTCAAGACATATGCTAGACTATTGTATCAGCAGGATCGTCCACTGCTGAGCACAGCCTCCCCCATTATGGGGGAATTTGCTATAATCCCCACGCTTGGGAAGCGTCTTTGGGTTCGAATTGTGAGATATCAGTTCCTCAGAAAGCGCGTGTGCCTGCTTGCTGGTGTGTTACCCTTAGTCACCTCTTACGACAACAACTGGCAGAGATGGTGAGTGACATTCTAGCCCGGCACCCCACGGGCATTTAAACACTTACGGGCTAGATAGGAATATCATACTCGTAACGTTCTCTTCATTCTTCCGAGGCCCGTTAAGTGAAGCTATAACTCGCTTTTATCACTTCTTAAGGATGAAAATCATTACTGAAGAGCCACTACCTGCGTGTTAAAAGACTCTTGTCTGCGTATGCTGTTCTACGCCTCAAGAATAACAGTAAAGCCCTGAAACGTCTCATGTATATCCTTCAACCTCTACAAACGAGATTTTAACCACCTGTGTGCTAATTGGTAGGCTAAACATAAAATGACTCACAAAACATTTTGTTTTTGTATAGCTGGTAGGTTAGCCTTTGACCACTATCTCACATGGTAAGTGATGATGTGGTGGAAGACATTGTTCAGGCTTACCTAGATTACTGGCTCTCAAGGACAGCTGCCGGAACACACCGTTAAGTGCTTGGCGACAGATTTTCTAATTGAGGGTAGCCAATCGCAAAATGGCCTACCACTATGCTATAACGACTGCTATCATAAGACAACTACCGGGACCGACGGCTTAACGTGCCCCCCAAAGTACGGATACGCTCATGTCACTAGCGATCACCCATCCAAGTCATAACCACGACAGACGTTGATAAACTTAGTTCATCGGCTAAGTAAACATAGCTACGAGGACTTCAAAACACAATGTAAAATTTCTTCTGCTTGCCAGTAGTACCTAACCAGGTCAGCATTAAATATACCCCATAACCGGAACCATGCAAAACCTCTTGAAAAGTTTTAATCATTAGCCACGACTACATCCCTGTCTGTACATCAACAACGACGGCAAACGGCCAAATCGATAGCAAACTAATGCCGTGCATTTCTGAAAGCATTAAACGAAGTGTCGGAACATCAAACTGATAGGTATGCAATTTATTTGTTTGGCACATCAATACGAACGGTTTGAACATCGATTTTATTAAGCAGTTTAATCGATATAAGTGTGTTTGTTGTATAGTTGTTGTTGCTGCTCTCCTTGTTTGTTTGTTTGATTAGGGAGGACATAGACGCTGTCTACCGCTGTCGGTCGTTCATCTCCACCGATATATAGGCGAGGGAAGGTCCTCTTATAGCCCGAAAGGAGGAAGCGCCGAAGGCACCTCTCCCGAGACGGGCTTAGAAGGCGAAAAGCACCCTCTACCTCCGTCTCCTGCGGGCGCCGAAAACGCTCAGCTACTATCGGGGGGTTGACAGCCAGCTCAAGGGCACCACTGTGGCTTGGACCTCGGCTTGTCTCACTACCGGAAGACATTGAGGGATCGGAACTAAATGCTCCAGTACAACTGTAATGCTGTACCGTTGAGAGTGGGCCCTACTGAAATTTACTCTATTATTAATTGTGACTGTTTGGAGAGACACTAATCGGGACTTTATTTTTGCCTCGAGCTCGCCGGCGAGCAACAGCAGTTTGTTGCTGGCTTCAGAATATTGGGAATGTTCCGTAGAATGAAGTTAAACGTCGTAAAAAGTGACTAAAGGAAAGTATCGCATAAAAGTGAGTAAGGTGCTGCTGATTACAGGGTACTTTTGATTATCATCATCATCACTTTTCATCATTGTCTACGCTGATAACAATATGCGGGGCGCTAGTAATTTGTTTGTAAATCAATAATAAATACTAACACACACACGAAGTATCTATACACCCACGTTTTACACTCACTTCTTAGTTCTTATTATAATAGGGCTTCTTATACAAAGGCAACCGTGGGGTCCTGGGCCTGAATTGCCTATAGCCCAAAGCTATTCCTGTGGGCGTCGTAAGAGGCGACGTTGGAAAAAATACCAAAACATGGACGGTATTGCCTTCTGAAGAACAACTATTTTACTTTGGTATCCTCAAGACACCGGCTGAGCGTAAGGATTATGGCAAACTCCACTATAATAAGTGGGCTTTTGTAAACGGTGTACATCTTCCCATGATTCCATTAATGTGATGTGATATAGGCAAGCCTATGCCATCTGTCACGGATGTTTCTAGACTACAGATTGTTACAAATTTTTCTTTGTCAGAAAAACTCAATATCTGCCTAATTATTTGACGTGGGAATCGAATTCAGGACTGCGAATTATTTGAATAAATTTTAATAAGACGCTTGTTAACGAGGCAGGGTGTAATTTAAATTTATAAATAAAATATCCGTTAGATACTACTTATATGAATATCTATGGAGGCCCTTTGTTACTAGGATGACATAAACACCCCATGTTTCGTGAGCCGAAACTTCGTATAACCGAAAAAAATATTCAAAATTCGATACACAAGTGTCGGCATAATATTTATAGATACTGATTAATGATATGGAAGTGAGACGGGACGTGTTCCGCCATGGTGGTGATTGATGGTGGATCCAGTTATTAGATATAGTTTGTCGGTAAAAAGAACCTACTGACGCACGACTGCTGCCTCAAAAATATGAGAGAACTAGAACAAGAATTTAGTTATATGGCATCTGCAGAGCCTCTATAAACTCATATCTTTCTAAGCATACCGCATTAAATATAGCTTGGTTCATATACATAACGCCAATCCTATTTCCCGAAGGGTTTAGCAGAGACCACCTTTCTCTTGCTTCGCTTGTTTGCTAGACATATCACTCTTGATTCCTTTACTATCCTCACATTCTTCAGACGTGCGCGTCCGTAAGTACGTGTTACCTGGGTTTTTTGATCGTCTTGAATCTGGTCGTAGAATACGTTCACCAAGATCTTCCATGGCCTTTCGTGTTTTATACTACTTAGTAATAGATACAAGAGTTTAGTAAGGGATATGCTCTCGAAATAATATATAAACGCGCAACAAATACTACTTGGTCAGTAAGTTACTACGTACCTAACTTAAATGAAGACTACCATGATTTCTGCACTTCCCTCATTTCTCCCACATAGTAAATACTCCTACCAGACTACCGAAATAGTTAAATAAACTATTATTGAAAAACTACTCTACAAAAATATTCCAAACAAAGGAAAGTTCAAAATGTGAGTTACATAGAGCTTCTTTTAGCGTATAGTCTTCCATAGCGATTTTTGTCATATTATGATGTAGAGAACTGAGACTGGTTATAGTATATAAAATCCTTCAACACCAACGATATTTTAGAAACACTCTCCGAGTGCATTGTATTAAATATTTTAAAAATTCTGTTCTGTCCGTTCTAAAATTGACTGCCATAGCTACACTGTACATATGTTCGCCGTAGGCCTAAGAATTCAAATTGAATACCTTCGATAGTTCAGTGACCTACATTTAGGAATAAAACTATTTGTGTATTGTTTCCTGAGTATATGGCATGGGTTTAAGTTTGCGACAAACATAATGGTGTTTCAATAGAATTTAGATGCTTTGTTCTTTTGCCCCTAGCGCGGGTCAAACGTAACGCAACGGTCGGTTGAGCTTAGCGGTGTAAACGATCGTTTTGTCTATGGGTGTCGATAAAAATAGAATATTAAAAACCAAAAAAATCATGATGTAACCAAGGATGGTTACATCATGAACTTTTTGGTTACCAAAACATTACGTAAATTCTTAGGTTTGGAGTAGATAATCCAAATTTTAAGTATTACTACAGTGCATTTTAGAAACATCAGCATATCAACCAATTTCTATTCTTCAATTTAATGCAGTTGTCGTTATGTGTAGATTAATGTTAAATAAAATTGATAAAAGTTGTGTAAAACGGTTGAAAATAATAAGTTTTTTAAATTTTAACAAAATTATTGATGTATCTAAAAAAGCTAACCTTCTTTTTTCTTTAATTATTAATGATATTTATTACCGCAATTAAAATAAAATGACCTACATGAAAATCGTTACCAAGCACAAACACAATTTGAAACATTTATACCTTTGCTTGGCACTTCACTTCGGTAATCTCAAAAGCTATGTGTAGGAACAGGTAATAATTACTTTATTAGAGTCATAAACAACTTATCGCCAGTCATAGACCTCACAAAACGCTATATTTAAAAACACCGCATCCTATAAATAGGCGATTCGTATCGTATTAATAACGTCTGAACATCTGTTATTGCAGCCTGCCGCAATAATGAGTTGCAGCTTGGTTATCGCCTCCAGTAGGAGAGATGATATTAAGAGCTGCCCGTTTTATGCATTAAAATTTTGGCGAATTTTCTGTGAGAGACAAAAGTAAGCGAGGGTGTTGTAGTAGAACAGAATAGATGCCTGATTTTAGACTATTGCAACAGTCTTTAATTCAAACCAGTAAAATCATCTAAAAGTTTTGACTGTGGCGGTAAATGAGTTTAAAAATTTTTCTTCATTCATCTTCAAAATAATTATAGATAACTTTAGTGTGTTTAGAGAACACATCGACCTACACCTACTCGGATATTCAAATGTGGTGGTTTTTATACCATATTCAAAGAACCAAAACCTTTCAAGTACAGTACTGAGTGCCAAATGTTATAAATATGAAACCAATTCCGGGTAATGTTACTGGTTGCCACTTCTTCTTAAAAGAAAACAAAAATGAACGTTCATACCCAAATATAAACATATACCTTTATATTATTAAGTACACAGTCACAAAAGTAAAGTGAGTCTCAAAACGGTAAATTTGTATTGAACTGAAATGTGTTATATAATATATATTTTTTTGAATGAGTGTACGCTTTACAGATATGAATATTATATATAATGTTCTAGAGGATATAAAAATACTATGCCTGATATGAAAACACGATTATATATTATACACGCGATATAAAAAAAAAACATACTCCTCTAAAATTACGGTTAATGAAGTGTTGGTACTTTCATGGTGGTAGGGCATTTTGCGAATGCCCGCCTGGCTAGCTACCACCCTCAAGTAGAAAATCTGTCGCCAAGCACCTTACGGTGTGTTCCGGCAGCTGTCCTTGAGAGCCAGTACTTCTAGGTTAGCCTGAACAACATCTTCGACCACATCATCACTTACCATCAGGTGAGATAGTGGTCAAAGGCTAAACATTAAGGCATAAAAAAAAAAAGTGTTATGTCTATATAGGAAATTTCTAAAGCTATAGCAGCAACCATGTGATAATGTATATGAAAGATTCTACGTTAAGCCTGTTAACATCTTCGACCACATTATCACTTACCATCAGGTTAGATTGTGGTCACAGGCTTATCAGAAAAAAAAAGTTTTTTTCTATTTATATAAAGCTCAGATTTTTACGAATTTATATAAGGAAAAGTTAACATTTTCATAGATTACGTAGTTTTTTAGATAACTCACGCGTGTAGGTCAGATAGCTCTGACTATAGTTTCAACCACATCCAGTGGTCTTTCCGTCTTACGTCCTAAGTCTGACATTTTTTGTACATAACGTAGTTTTGTTTCGCTCACTTGCATGTGAAACGACGTCTCTCCGTTTTAGTAAATAATACGGGACAACTCACGTGAACAAGTTTGATAGCTCCGACTATAGTTTCAACCACATCCGGTGGTCTTTCTGTCATACGCCCTCAGTCTGTTTTTTTTTAACACGCTCTCTTTTATGTCTATAAAACAAGTAAAACAGTGCATAATATTATAGCGCGGCTTTGTATCTACGCTTGGAGCTTTAGTTCAACTAACAGATGCAACATTTATGAAAGAGATATTGTTTCATGACGGAAGACGGTGTATCAACAAGGAACTCATTGATTTAATAACATTAATCAAATAAACATATACTTATAATTATTATTTATAATATGTAATAATACATATTAAGTAGCACTTGCATACAACCACAAATTATAACATCCACCTAATAACCATTGACTCAATTGACTGCTGTTTGGCCAGCCAAATTTTCTAGTACCACCGCAACTGGTTTATAATGTACAGCATATAATAGGAGTTATAGCACTCTCAATTAGAAAGTCTACCGCCATAAACTAAGAAAAGCCATTAACAAGCCTCTAAGTCTCCCAATTTAGAACTGTTCTAACCTGAGACTGTGTCCAGTAGGTGAAATTAGATTCATCTCCTATTACATGGGATCAAACATAACTGGCCAACTGTGGGTGTTCATATGCTTCTCTTCCTCCTCCATATGAAAAAATCGGGATAGCATGTTTTTTAATAAAAATAGCTTAAGTTTATCATCTCAGTTTTTAGCTGATAGGTTAGCCTATGAACGGTATCTTACTTGATAAGTGATGATGCTATCAAAGAAGTAGGTAGAATTACTAGTTCCCAGGACAGGTGCCTGAGCATATCGCTAGGCGATAGACTTTCTACTTGAAGGTGGTAGCTGGTCAGGCGACCATTCGAAAATGCCCTACCACATTGCAAAATCATTTTGTTTCCATTTCTTTATGACAAACAAAAATAAACTGAAACAAAATATTTTTTTATAACTCTTCCAGCAAAAGTGCCAAATAATATTCACGGCTAGATACTCTTTCCAGAAAAAGATTCCTGAAGGTCACCAAGTCCATAAAATTAAAAAGAAACTTCAAAATCGTAACAGGTACTTTCCTTTCACGTTTAATTCAAAAGAAAGTGTTTACTGATTTACAACCACATTTAGAAGCATTAAGGCCGCAAACATTAAACATTTTTTATGAAAATAAATATAGAACAGTCTGTCTCAAAAATGTACCGACCTCCAATGACCGTATATTTATACCACCTATGGCATCACCAACTGACGTGCTTAGTTGATGAGGGCGCTGCTTGTAAAGGAGAATTTACCAGCAACTGTTACAATGTTAAGGAATATATAAGTTCCTTTTTTTGACACCAGCACTAAGAAGTTGGTAATACGTTTCAATACAATCTAAGAAACAATTGAAAATCGCAAGCGCAATTCTTTTGCAATGTTTCACATTTGAGACTTGCAAAAAATGTCGAAAGTAAAGGTGTGAGCAAATTGGCAAGAATGCTAGTGAAAGTGTCGGCTTTTGTAATATTTGAATACAACAACAATCAATTGTATGGACAATGGCCACCACCTGCTGATTAGGCTAGTTTTGCATATTATTCGCAACAATAAAGATTCCGTTTAGTTTTCGATTTTAAAGTTAGTTGTTTGGTCTACTTCGTTGTGAACAGAACTTAATGTCCAAAGTAAAGTAAGAGTGTTATATTATGATTTAGTTTATTAGGATTTTAATCAAAGTATTACCAGTTAAATAAACACCATGACATTACCAAAATACAACAGGTCATGATTACTTTGACCAAGTGACGCTTATTATTTCCTGGTAAGTAAGTACTACATTACCTCTATAATCTACATACTATGATGTAAGTTGTAACATAATTTTTAGCCTAATAATTGTGTTTTAAAATTATATTGACGTGTGTTTAAGTAGAACTATAATCAAAATATGTAGATACAATTGCGTACAATATTTAAAGTAACTTAACTACGTATTAGAAATAACCAGAACGATTCTTATTGTTCATTACTAAGTTAGTAATAAAAAGCTGTATCCATAGTATTTTTTTCATATCCAGTGTATAAGTACAGAGGCATTTAGGCTTGACATTAAGTTGTCACGGTGTGAACGACAAGTTTATGTTAAACATATATAAAAGCATAGGAAATAAATTACAAGTATCTTAACTCAAGCAGTTCAAATATTTATAAAAATAGCTTGTGTTTAAATCTTTCTACCTACATTATATAAGTATTTATTTGCATATACGAAGCAGTTTATAAGACAAGCAGAAGAAGATGTAGTGAAGCTTGCCTAAATGCCTAGTCGTCCTAACCGATCAACTAGGTTAAACAACGTTCACTGCTCTCATGACTTGGAACACTAGTTGTATATTTACTACTAAACGCTTCAGTGCTTTGGAGTGGAAGGCACTTTAAACCGCCGTCGGTCGTGGCTGTTCTCGTCGTTGAAGCATGGTGGTAGGGCATTTTGCGAATGCCCACCTGGTTAGATACCATGCTAAAGTAGAGCCTGTCGCCAAGCACCTAACAGCGTGTTCCGGCCGCTACTTTTAAGAGCAAGCTATTCTATGTTCGCCTGATTAACATCTCCGACCGCATGAATATGCGTTGTAAGTTATGACTTACCGTTGGTGTCAAAGGCTAGCCTATCAGGTATATAAAGGTCTGCTCAAACATGTGCATTAATGAATTACTAGATAGTTATTTGTATAAGTATTTCACTTAGAAAGAAGAATGTACACCAAGAAAGATATCTTAACGTAATACAAGACAGATATAAATTACCTGAGAGAAAGATGTCAACACTCCACATCTACTTAGCATATTTTTTTCTTTTTATATTGTGGCTTCGGCAGGTACGCATATATAAGGCTTATTTATAAGGTGCGTCCTCAATAATGGAATGCTGTGGTCGCGCGAGTGGGGACCGGATAGTATGTAGAGGATGTTTGTTTTTTCTTTGGCTACGTCATAAGTAAAGTGTGTATGCAGCTTTATGTTTTATGGCTTTATTTAGCACTGCAATACCAAAATCACCAATACGATATCTCAATGCCACATGTTTCGGCAATAAATCTTGTAAAATTAATGACTTTGAAATCTAACTTCATAATCAAATATTTTTCTAAATAAGATTACAAGCACTATCACGTGCTAAGCGAATATCACATATTTAAATAATATAAAATATTTTGTTCCGGAATTTACCGTACGTGTGTTTTGAACCGAACACATAGCCACATGTTTAGTATTTATTGTATCCTATGCTCTTTTTAAGCAAATAGAAAAATGAAGGCTGAAAATATTGAAATGACTTATTATGACGTTGCATTATAACACGTTTTCTAGTTTAAATATAATTTCTATTTGACGTAGCAATTTCACAATCTCAAATAATAAAAAATATAAAACGGATTAAGAAAAATAATTGATCACATTATAATAAATTTATTAGTCACTTACCTAATGAATATTTTACTTGGATGAATAATGTTTCTATATATCTATCACCAAAAGCAGCGTATTTTTAATTCAAACTCCCAAAGCAACTCTACCGACTCTATGAGCAAACCATTAAACCTAAATTCTCTCACAAACGCCCTGTATAAGCGAGAGTATGATATCAAGGTTAGGCTTAGCGGAACACTCCACATGTGGTCAACCTTAATAAAGTGTGATAGCCATATATAAAACTCATACAGCAGACAGAGAGGGGGATATGAGCTTAGCGGCCATGTTGTATTATGGATGCCTATCATATTTTGGACCCGGTCTCTGGACCGGATTATTCTTTTTTTTCTTTTACGCCTCCATCTCTGAAATTGGTCTCGGAGCGACGACCACCATTTATTGTAGATTAAAGAGGCTTGTTGTCTTAATTTTAAGCCGCGCTTTAATTTATGGTCACGTATTAATGTACACTCTCCGCCATTTTTTTCTCATAAGATAGATACGTCACCGATTTCTTTATTTGGTTCCCGACGAACATTAATTCAGAGGTAATAGTGCTGACTAATATTTACGTGCTTAACTTAATGATTTGGCAATTAAATTAAATTGTTCTCATTGTGGGAGCTAAATTAAAATTTACAGCGGTGAGAGATTTTAAGCGGTGCGCCATCGCTTCCACTGTTGGTAGTGCATTTGTCATGTCTGCGTTGAAGGGAAAGATAATTCGCTTACTGTTGTAAGTGTAGACGATAATGAAGTAATCTATTAGCACGTTCTCGTTGTTAATTGGAATCATACTTTTATCAACAGTTACAATTAATTCGTAGGTCATTCAACTTCACGAACTAACGAATTAATCAGAAGCGTGTACAAAACAAGAGCAAAATGAGCGAGTGCAAAACTCGAATGTCCGAGCGAAAAAAATGACAGTACAGTGTACGGTCGGGCAAACCGAAAGGACGCGAGCGCAAAAAGCATTGCCGGTGAAAAAATATGATTTATAGCGTGAAAAATGTGGAAACACACGCAAAAAGGGAGGACGGTGAAAGCGACGTTTCCACTAGACAAATTTATTAATCCTATCGGCTCGCTTGCTATTTGAATGTATGTTGTATCGGCTATTTTTGTGTTTGGATTTGTATACGAATAAAATGTATGATAATATTTATTGTAACAACTGTTTGTTGCACGTGTTAGAATCATATATTTGTTAAGCTTAGATTCTCTTAAGTAAATAAGTTACGAGAAGTTACTCATTATGTAATTGTAGAATATTCTAAAACTTGTTGATATTTGTCATTTTTAATAACCGCCACACTGAAACCCTTTATGATCTGTATTCATTCTAGACTAGCCAATGACGAACCATCCTGTCTTATTTCGGGTTGGCTGATACGTTGTGGCGGGAACTTTCATGTCTCTGATTGGTTGTGGTAAATATGGCGGGAACTTTAATGTATATGCGACAGACACTTGGCGTCAGTCAAAACCAAGATCTCAACTTGCTGAGCTCTCTTTATTCTTCACAAGTGACTGCTGCATCGAGACTTATTGAGTTAAGTACTGTACTATTGTATTTAATGTAACATAACTGATATTCACGTGTTGTGTGTGGGTCTATGTTTGTTGGCTTCCAAAATGGTTTGCCCTTATTATTATATTATCGCTGTGGAATGTGACTATACAATATTACCTTTGAAGTAATCTATGTGACCCTAATGATGTATTATTCTTATTAAAGTGTTGTATGTGTCCCTATAAATGCTGTCTTTTGAGATTTCCTTATGATTCCCTTTTGCGTAGAAAACCTAGTAAGTTAGATAGTTAAGTACTGAACTAGTAGAACTTAATTCCTTACATTAAGCTAAGACTAGATTATGGCATCACCACCTGACAAACATCTTATAATTTAATGAGCCTATATTATAGCTTGAATAAATGCTCTCTATCTTGACAAATCTCACATCAGAAGTGGGATCACTCAAATTGCCTACCTTCATTTTTTTTAATAACTTTTATTAGTTTCAGAATCGATGCAACTACTCTCAAAGACTTGGGCGCCGCGGATTGCGGGGCCGTGGCTGCATCCTGGCGACAAGATGACAGCACCGTGTTACCAGTTTTCGTATCTGCTACCAGCGGCAGTGGAAACGCCGTGGTTTGCGAAGCCGTCGCTGCAACCTGGCAACAGGATGACGACACCGTATTGCGAGTTATCGAATACTAGCGGCAGTGGCACCGAGTTTTTATTCACTGACATCGGTATATTGGCGAAATAATTCATCTGGACAAGTACTATAACAGTGGCAAAAGCAGGTAAAGCCCTCCAAAGGGTCTGTTTTATAATGATTACAATCCTGTAACCGTGTAGTGGCAATGTGAAGAATAACCTCGACGAAAATTTTCTCAATGTTATAACGTTTAAATCTGAAACTGACGGTTCTTGCTGCATATATCCCTCAAGATAAAGGTGCTTTCACTGAACCTTATTGAATTAGTGTTTGCTAGCATATGTAATGGAAGTTTATGAAACTTGTTATGTCATTGTGTATTTTTTTTATATTATTTACACTAATAAGTACATATTATAACGACGAACGTAATTAGATTTCTTCAAAGTCAAACTATGTTCTCATTTTATACAGTGACTATTGGTATTAATTGAGAATACATTTCTATAAACCTAGAAACCTAAATGTGGAAACGCATATCGAACAATAAATAGCAAAGTTACAACCATATCTGAACTAATGTCGCTATTACCTTGTGCTTAAAATTTTCTTAATTTTATTTAAAAGCGATCCTTAAAACTTAGTGACATATGAAATGTTTTTGAACATCTGAGAATATCTTATGTAATATTACTTGCTCAGTGATCTTATGGGCATTAAATAAATTCACTACAGATTGCTAATTCTATAAAAGTAGTCATGACAAAGTATATAGTATATTTACTTATGCTTTTGCTTGATATTTGTAAAAGCAGTTTGGGTCCTAAGCAAGGGTTATTTTATCCTATAAAGAAAACTCCTTAACTGTTTCACACTAATCAACTCGATTGTATAATATAGGATTTTGAATCGATTGTATAATATAGTAACTGGCGATGGGTAGAAATGTTTTAATTGTTGGTTTCGCAAAGTATTGTTTATTAAATCCACTTTAAACTTTGAATTCTTATACATAGGTTGTCTTATCCTACATAAATACGAAGATAACCTATGACAAATGTTAGCACTTGGCATCCCAGCAGAAGTCATTACTGACTGTCACGCAAACTTTGGCTCAAACCATAATCGATCCCTTTTTAGAAATTACTAATTGACAAACATATGATTGTTACTGGAACACTTTGAAGTGACGGTTAGATGGAACGGTATGTCTATATTAGGTAGAATGTTCTATAAATTGTCAGATTGACCGAACGGATTCTGGAATGTTCAACAAACAATCTATGCGACAATACAGAGGTTTACAGGGGTTTTACCTCTGCGTTTATTGATTGGTGTAGACTATAGATGGTTTATCATGAAATATTGTAATTCACAAGGATATATTGATACTGGCCACGAGAGTGGGTGTTTGAACAAAATTTATTTAATTATTGTACCTTTTGTTTTGAAACAAGAAATACGATAATTATGTACGTTTCAGTTAAGAATATTAATATGACATGCTACCCTACATATTGTAGAAATAAACTACTTGTGTTATATTATCAGTTATCATCACATAAAATGATAATATCAAATTACTCATATCTACATGTACTTATGCTCTAGATTAAATATTAAATAGAAAGACACTGCTTACCTATTTGATTGGTGCTGGTTGATCTCACGAGCAGTGTGTGAATGCAACCAGCATGTCTATTCAAATGGCAACTACTGTTTAAATTGATTACACTGCATACCCATTTGATTGGTGCTTGTTGATCTCACGAGCAGTAAGTGAATGCGACCTGCACGTCTATTCAAAAGGCAAACTGTTTGATAAAAGCCGGTCGACCTTTTACTTGGCGATGGTTGTCTCACATGGCGGCTTGTGAATGTAATCATCGTGTCTAGGTAACTGGTAATTATTAAAATGAGTAGGGTTTTTCATGAGAATTTAAAGTGTTATTTTTACTGCTACATAAGTACATGTAGGTAGACTGCCTGTTGTTATCAGAAAAGTTATTTTACGTGTACAAATGATGATCCTATTATTCTGGATAAAATACTTAAGCCCTGACGTCAAAACGTCCAAATCATAAAAGGAAGACCCAATTCTGTCCTTATAGATAATACTTATGTCGTGAAGTCAAAAGGTCCAGACGTTTTTTGTCAAATGGAATATGTCCAAGGTTTAGTGGTACATTTTGTTATTGTCTAAATAATGCGTGGACGATAAAACGTCAACTTGATAACTAAGCAAGTTAAAGTTGCATTGCAGAAATTTACCACAGTCGTTTTAATCAAATTTTAAACTCCCTATTGCTTAATATGTTATCAAATATGTAGTTGAAACTGGATACTATCTATGAAACTTAGTATCAGTATTTACTTCATATATATACCTGGTATACTTTACGAATTATGTACTTGCACATAATATTTATTCGTGACACTTATATAACAACGTAAATGGGAATGTTGGTTTGTACAACATTTTTTTCACAAATGTATTGAATGTATTTTGATTCCATTCCAATGATATTATTTTCCTTTCCTGAGATAGCAAATCACAACAGTCAACGCGTAGAGGGATAATCTACCCTCCACGCCCAATACATATACATTGTAGTCCACAAATATGTACTATGAACATTTTATAATGATTTTGTAGATAATCGATAGCGGTTTTTCTTTTTGGTGACTTCGAACCAAATACTGTTTATGTGTTCTATTTATTACTTATTACATAAATTCTTTATCAAGCAAGCTTTGTGCAAATAATTGTGGGTTGCCATACACGGTAACAATATTTCCTACATATATACTATTATCACTAAGTTATACATAATTATTTTAAAGTGAAGTTTGCCTGGTGTTATTTTGTACTTCGTGGACGAAGTACTGTCAGTATGGCCGTGTTAGAATCATATATTTGTTAAGCTTAGATTCTCTTAAGTAAATAAGTTACGAGAAGTTACTCATTATGTAATTGTAGAATATTCTAAAACTTGTTGATATTTGTCATTTTTAATAACCGCCACACTGAAACCCTTTATGATCTGTATTCATTCTAGACTAGCCAATGACGAACCATCCTGTCTTATTTCGGGTTGGCTGATACGTTGTGGCGGGAACTTTCATGTCTCTGATTGGTTGTGGTAAATATGGCGGGAACTTTAATGTATATGCGACAGACACTTGGCGTCAGTCAAAACCAAGATCTCAACTTGCTGAGCTCTCTTTATTCTTCACAAGTGACTGCTGCATCGAGACTTATTGAGTTAAGTACTGTACTATTGTATTTAATGTAACATAACTGATATTCACGTGTTGTGTGTGGGTCTATGTTTGTTGGCTTCCAAAATGGTTTGCCCTTATTATTATATTATCGCTGTGGAATGTGACTATACAATATTACCTTTGAAGTAATCTATGTGACCCTAATGATGTATTATTCTTATTAAAGTGTTGTATGTGTCCCTATAAATGCTGTCTTTTGAGATTTCCTTATGATTCCCTTTTGCGTAGAAAACCTAGTAAGTTAGATAGTTAAGTACTGAACTAGTAGAACTTAATTCCTTACATTAAGCTAAGACTAGATTATGGCATCACCACCTGACAAACATCTTATAATTTAATGAGCCTATATTATAGCTTGAATAAATGCTCTCTATCTTGACAAATCTCACACACGCAAATAACTGTTTTGTTTTTTCGTCTCTCTCTCTTGTATAATATTCATCTTTAACCAAATATTACCAAATTAATATTCATCAGAATAGTGAGAAATTCCAACCTTGGTGATGCCAGCGTTTGGAAATTCCTCTAAGGAATATTAACTATGATCGTCGGGTAAATAAAGAGTTTATGGACGGCAATCACCTTGTTGTATGACGAATGAGCATCTCCCAACATATATGTCAATAGAAGTATGCTGATTATTTGTCTTTACAATTGGTCTCTTGAGCCAGAGTCCGTCTTGGTGGGTACCGCTTCAGTGTCTGGTATTCTGCCTCAAAGCAGTTGTGTGAAAACACCACTGCGTTTAGAGGTGAAGGGCACTGTAGCAGTGAAATTACTGGGCAAATAGACACAAAAACTGACGTCTCGGAGTGCAGTGCAGTGTCAAACAGAACCTGGATAGTGATAACTTATGTGGTGACAAGCTTATTGACGCTTACCTTCGGGTGGGCGATTTGTTCGTCTCCTCACTAACAAAAAAACACAAAATAATTATTTTTTTTTCCTTTAGAAGGCCATTATGTAGGTATAACAGCCAAATTGTAGTGCCATTACTCATATTAATAGAGGTCCTTATTCTTGAGCAAATGACTGAATGTATGTTAATTTACTTTAACGCCAAACTCATGTTGTGAACCAATTCTAACCAAAAACCTTTTGACTAACACCACTGTAACATATTATCTTCATACTCATAATTCTTTTACCTCCGCACGATCACGTATCTCTGATTCAATCTGCAGTAATACAAAATCAACATCGTCTGCCGGTGGCGATCTCGCCATGTAATTACTACCATTCAGTAATACCACTGATAATACCATTCCCTTAATAGAGTGCTAAGAATGTTGCCGATCTGATACCGGAATTATGATGTTTATGCAATTGCAGGGCGCAAAGGGTCCTTTCATAACTGGTTCTGTTATTGAGTCCTGTTTTTGAATACGAGTGTGTTTGGTCCGTGGAGCGTTTAATATTTTTTTGTAATTAAAATATACAGCTTAGGTACAAAAGGGTTATTATCTACTATAGAAGATGCATCAACAGTCAATCTCTTAGCGACCGCTATCCTCTATTTTTAACCTTATCTTATTTTTGTTTATTATCTTAGACACGAATCACAATACTTCAGTATTGCACAATATTTTATAATTGTAAGTTTAAAAATGATTTGATGTAGCTAATAGTATTTAACAATCTATGAGTTTAAAAGCGTATTTAGTGTTTAAATTAAGACAAGGAGACGAGTATTTTGACCAAAATTGAAATCGGTATACAAAGCCAAGTTTATGTACAGATTAGCCTATAAACTTGGCTAGGTATATTACACACAAATCCTTGATGTTCCCTTTTTTCAATATTTACCAAGTAAAGCTTTCTAATATGTTCAATTTAATCAGACCAAAACAGAAAAATATATAGCCGTCTACATGTTGTTCAGTAAACATAGAAGCGTATCCGATTTAAATAAAAACTGAAAGATATAGAGATGTAATACATTTTAATAAAGTAAACTAAAACATATACCTGTACTACATATCTAATGCTCGATTGTAAAATAACAATAGCATTTGAAAATTTAATGCTAACAAAACACTGTCTTCTATTTTATAAATTTACCTTGTTCCCAATACATACAATAATTTAATCACAAAATTAAATCCCTGTCCACACGTTCACAGTTATAGAAGCGCGTATCCGATGTATATGTGCTGACAGATACGGGGACGCAAGCGGATCTTAGGCGGAAATTAAAACTAATAATTCAAAAAGTTTCCGCGCGACCGAGCCGCCGACTCAGATTTATGTTTCAACCAGTCTTGTGAGTGCTTCCTATGTAGTTTTAGCTGACCTAAAACGGTTTAACTAGAAGGGTTTGGTAGGCTGAGTATATTTTACCTCGATGCTTCGTCAATTTTCTTATTACTAAACATATATTTTTCACATAACATTGTTCTTGCACTTCAAAAATTAACATAATTATTTGTGCTTGCTGGAGCATTTGGACTGCCTGTGAGTCTGCAATGATTTGTAGGTTGTCTAAATGCTTTCATTATAGTAAGTAGTGTTGTATATAGTTCGTCGTATTTTGTTGCATACTGCCGGTATAAAAGTGCTATATTCAATTTTAATTATATTGATATCTAATCACAGTGAACCTTAAATAAATTTATTTTTATAAGTAATTTTTCATTACACGTGTCATGCATTTTTAGTCAGAACTGAAATATATACGACATTTTACAATATGATTTTCATTATTACTTGTTTTGTCATGTTAATAAGACCTTTAGTCTAAGTATCTAAAACGAGTCTATCCTTTGGATTTTAAGTAGAGGATTTCAGATGAGGTTAAATCACGATCTCAACTAATGTTAAACAAGCATAAACCTTTGACCGTACTAGTCTGGATTTATATTATAAATGTGTAATAATAAAATAGAATTAATTTAATAACGGTGAAAATGATATATGTTTTATCTTTATTAAAGAAAATTCCAAACTTTCATCTTGAACAGATATAGATCTTTGTTTTCGGCGCCCCGTAAAGACTTTACCACAAACTTTAGTTTTTGTTCATAAATACCAAACGAGCAACTTGTTGGCCGCGTTCCGCTGACATCTCTGTTTTAGATTGTTTATAAGTATAATAATTCGCTATTATTACGTATTTCCATAAGTTTTGGTATTCTATGGTTACATAAAACATTTACGTCGTAGCCTTTACGGTGCATTCCCATATAAAACTTTTTGTAAAAATGATAATAAAATAATATTCTAGTCACATAACTGAAAATAAAGCATATTCTAAAATCCTAACAACAAACTTATTCAAAATTCAAACTACAAAATAGTCGATGAAGAACAAGTAATTTTTAATTGTATAATTATGTATATTAGAATACACAACTATTCAGCACCCTTATATATTACCAACATTAACCTTACATATTTTACTTTAAGATGAAAAACAATAAGTAAAGTTTAGATAAGAATGGTAAAATAAGATTGCTAAAGATAAGATTGCTAAACCTTTCCGACATAGTTGCTTAGGTTTGATATTCATGATTATCTCATAGTCGCTTGGCGACGTTTGATTCTACCCCGAACGCTGACAGGCTAGTCAAAATCTCAGAACGTATCAGAATCTTTTTACTAGTATCTTTAAATTCTGTTTCTAACCAAATATATACTTTATTTAATGCGAGTTACAGACGATCGCAGTCCCAGTGCATTGATGCATTAGCTTGGGGCCCCAGCGTCCACGATTGATGTTACCCCGACTGCCGACGTATTGCAATCGTTATGCACCTAATGTCAATGCGATCCAGATCCGTTTCTCTGTGCTCGTGTGTTCAAGGCATTTTATTTTCACGCTGAATTGATGGAAGCTATTGTTTGAGTCTATGTTGCTATGACTTTCAGTTTTGTTCCAGTTTTAAGCGTGATTTTTAGTAGAAATATAACAGCTTAATCCATTTCTGAGATTCATATTCTAAGGACTTAAGAGTTCATAACATTTAATTGTGAAATGTATATATATTAAATATTGAAATCAGAACACAAGGACGGATGGTCGTGTTGAACCCCACTTGTGATATTTTTTTTCCATTATTGAAGCAGCCGAGCGGTAATAGGTGGCCGGCCGTTCCGCAAGTTCATGGTTCGATCCCTACCTCCAGCAAGAGCGTCACCGCATTGTAGAAGAATATTTTGCGAATGCTCGCATGATGAGCGAGGCATGACATGATGGGAATTTGTTATAATTTTGTACACTTCATATTATTTACATGATTACAATGACTCGGATATTGTGTCCGAAAAAGGAAAAATCTTCCCAAAAACTACAGCGTTCTATGTATATTTCCAATGATACGAAAATATTTTAAAATAATATCGAAGAATTGATAAATATCATTCGAAGACAGTAAACGTGTTTCATTATTTTTCACTATAAGTAATTTACAACTGTAATTGAGTTTGTCAGTTTTATACCGACACCGATTATGTGGGCAATTCATCCAGCAATATTAATAGTTACGAAATTACATTTCCATGTTTTAAGTCAATTGAAATTGGTATACTATTTATTTAACCAATCATCACCTACCTATATTTGAAAAAAAAAATAAAACAATATTGAACAGCTCTAATTATATACTTTACTTAAAGATCCTTTCATACTTGTTGTAGTGGTTTTATGTATTGTAATGGATAATCTTGTAAATATATAACTAAATGTGTTGATGATTATGAATATGAAAGGACATTTGAGCAGAGGAAGGCCAAAGACGGTGTTGAAGGACTACGTGAGGAAGATATACCTAAGGGAGGTGAATACTGAAATTATCAAGAAGAATAAATGAAGTTGATGATTAGGTACATTTTGTACATCACACTTAATATGACATTAGGATTAGGACAGGAAAAAGAATTTTCATATGTGTCAGCTGAGTAAGACTAAACCTCACATATTTTTTCATCGCATAAAAACAAATAGTTGAAAGTAAAATAAACTTTAAATGCAAAAAATAAGGCGAGCCACGAAGTTCCCTCAGATTATAATCAGATATTATGTCTTTTACTTCGTGGCATCTCTGGAGAAATAATATCAAGATAACAGTGTTAGAAAATTATAAGTCTCAGCGACTCAAAGACTATGTACAAATTACCCCATAATGCATAATGGGGCTTACCCTAGGGTCGCGGTAAAATTGCTAGTACATACAGTTATATATTATGTTGAGGTTCCTACGATGTTATAGGTTAAACTAGTACTGGTAACCGATACTTGATGTACCTATCTGTTTGGTAGTTACTCAGCTAATAGTATCTATGTAGAATGACTTAAATTTTACTTCCAGATTGATCTTAGTTATATTTTGATATTTTCTTATGTGAATATTCACATTTCATGTCGTAGGGATATTTCACTGTGATATTTTAAGACACGTCTCTATTAAATATCCTTATTTAACCCTCAAGCAACATCCTGGGGTAATTTTTGACCCCAGACACGAAAAAGTATATTAATACAATATTAAACTAAGTCCTTACCACGTCATTTTATATGTATTTATTAAAGACTGAAATCATTTTAAGAAATTAATTAAAGTTACATTGTTATTTATGCAATTGCGCCATATTTATCGGGAGTTCGTTGATTCCTTTGCTGAAAAAATTGTGGAAGCGAGAATAAATTAAATCTTTGAATGCGGTTTTGACAGCCTCATTGGATTTTTAAGATTTTGCTTCGCAAGAAGCTGTCCAAATTCTGGAAAAAGTAGTATTCTTTTGGAGCAAGGTCAAGGGAGTACGGTGGGCTTCGGAGATATTCCAATCGCAGCTCCTCTAAATTAGCGGCTATCTGTTGTGCAGTATGTTGCCTAGCGTTGTCTTGAAGCAGCAGGGAGCTAGAGCAATTGACTAGTCTCAGTTGTTTAACGGTTAGTTTTTCCATCATGATAATAAGAACAATAAAGATCTGCAACCCTGCTGATCTGCTGTCGTCTGGCCAGATCTTAGGAAGCTGTAGTGGATGATACCAGTACTAGTCCACGAGACACTTACCCGTAATTTTTTCTGATTCTTGGACTTGTCCGGGTCTCCTGTGTTAAACCATTGCGATCAGAGTTTCTGATTATCGTACAGGATCTATTTTCATCACAAGTAATGATACAATTCAAAATCTCTTCGTTTTTGTGACGGTTGAGTAATGTAAAGCAGCAATCGACTCTTGTTTGTTGGTTTACTTCACTCAATACATGCAAAGTCATTTATCGAAGGTTTTCACTTTTCTAATTGTTTCAAGTGAATTAAAATATTTTTATCATTCAAGCTTACCGCTAACTTTGACGTGGTTTGCGATGAATCCACTTCCATGATCTCTTTTATTTCTTCATTATCAACTAGGGTCTTCAGCAGTCTACAGGTTTTGTTCTATAGGTAAAAAATTCTAAAACGTAAACTTTGGAACCAAAACGTACCGTGTTTTATTTTACTGTAGCTTTCTAGTAAACATTAATAATCTTTCGTAAAAACCCGACTTTTAAAGGTTTCCATATTGTGAACAAAACGATGTCAAAGAAGAGTTAAAGGCCGCGAAAAGAAATAGAACGCAAAATAATAAGCACAAATACAAAAGCCTGAATTTGAAACCAATTAATCCTAACCAAACGCCAGATATGTGTGATCAAAGTGGTCAGTTTGAAAAACATCAATTTTTAATGATGCAAAGACCCAATATTATATTCTATTTGTTTCCCAGCAAAGGTAGCTTCTAACTTGATTTATTATCATTACAGCAACACGTTAGTGCGCGTGCGCTACGCGCACTAACGTGTTGCGCGAAATATTATTCTTAGGTAAACGCTTCATATCAGATGGGCACCGTGCACGTTGCGTTACAATCCCATAAAAAACGTTATAGGCAGAAGTTACCACTTAACACTAGATGAGCCTCGTGCATGTTCCGTCAAATTTCATCAAAAAAAAGTAAGTAGGTAAACGACAAATTGGATCGTTTAATATATTTAATTTTATTCCTACTCTTAATTTCTATAGCAGAATGAAAAAAATTGATATATAAAAATGTTTATGGTTATTGAAATAATGTATTTTTCTAATTATATTAGTGAGCTCCTTAAACAAATACAATCACACATAGTACTAATCACTGTAAACTACAACACATTTTTATTTCTACTTTTGAGGTAAATATTTACCCCTTGATGCGAGTTGTGTAACCAAAAATTAGGTTGTTACTCGTGGGTTAAATCTAATATCAGGACATATAATTTCTTCAATGATATAAAAATATTGCGACCCTTACAATCTCCCTGCGATATTCATGCAAACACCATTCATAAAATTCTTAAATAATTTGGTGTTGTGTTGGGTAAATATTTCAATGCTTAGTTTTATCGACAATCGACAATGTTTATTGTTTGTAAAATTTTACATCATGAACTGATTCTGATTGCAATAAATATTACTTTTTATATGTTACATCTGATATTAAGTTACCGTATTCTTGTATCTATAAATAAAAATATAAATAACTATTTCATAATTTAGGTAGGTACCCCGCACGCACTAAAATCGCAGTCTAGGGTATCAGAATGAATAGATATTGAAATTCAAATGGCTGCCCGTGATTTAGTATTCATTTGACGTGATGGAGGCTTTACCCCGGTTTAGGTTTCGGCGGGCGTCGTCTTCTCGTACATCATAGCGCGCTACGCTCGAGGTGATAAGGATGAGATACACAGAGTGGAATACATAAAATAAAACTTTTCAACGAGATCGCTTAATACGATATTTGCTCTGAAATAATATTCAATTTCTGTTTATAAAGGTTAGGTTAGTAAAATAGGTTTCTATTTTGCCACTGCCGGCTTCAGTTTGGGCGATTATTTCAAGCCTCTCAGTAGTCATGAAGGGTTAATGCTGTACCACTCTACCCGAGGCGGACGCAGTAGGCACTACACCCATAACGGGCGCAGGTGTTAAGCGCTTTCTTTCTCTGGTGCTGAAATGACACTGCTATGAAGATATGAGTTGGCAACAGGTTTAATACTGTACTAAACTCGGCTTGGTCATCGTCACCTAGATTAATTGGCCAGAACGGAACTATAGCCCAAGTTAAACAAAATCTTAACGTTAGGAGATGACCTTGCGGATATTGACATGATGAGTATTTTTTGACTTAAAACGGGACTTTATATCTGGCGGTCCAGGACGCCCAGGCCGCCACGTTGCGGACAGTTTGGATGTTACTAGTAAAGGTAAGATTAGTTACTTCATTGATTAAAGCCAGGTACCGAAAAGAGCGATGACGATTAAATGACGATTAAAATGAGTTTCGGAATAGGCGGCCATTTACGGAATATGTCACCTAACTTGGTAACAGAATTCTGATGATTCTGATTGATAACAGATTTCTGTCTGATTTTAATTAACCAGTGGAAAATATATGAACACATAAGTAGTTATTACACAGAGAGAATAAAAATAAGAAATAAATAATTTAAAAATTAAACGTTAATTTTCGTTTGTATTGGTTAGACATAATACGAATGGTACTTAGAAAACATGGTAGAAAACGGTAATTCTCTTACCCTTTTTTAACTTTCGGTAATTTGTCTAAAACATATTAAAAAATACAACGCATCAAAGACACGAATTTAAGAATTAAAATATTAATATTTCAAGTATGCTTGCAAAACACGGTCTCTATTTATAGCAACTAGAGTCTACTCAAAAAATATATGGTTTTGATTCAAGAATACGTATATCTAATTTGCTGACGATACGACATGTTGTATGTAACAAATTAGAACAGCACGTAGTTTAAAAACTACACAGGTTCGTAAAATTTATTTAGCCACAGCTACTATAGAGACATATGTTTTGCTTACATATAAACACATTTTCATTTCTTGAATTTGGTAACTTATTAAGGATATACAACCTTGGACACATATAAACTAGCTTGTCAAAAAGGACGCAGTAGTGCAGTAAAAAAAGTTAGTTGTGACATAGAATATGGCATATAAAACAAATTTTCGATTCGGTAAATCTCACTTTTATAGGGGTATAAAATTGGATGGATTTTAGATTGGATTTTTGAACTTACTGCAATCTTTTCTTAATTCTTGTACCCGTTGTATCTCGGACGTACTCGGGTTGACGGCGGGCGTAATCCCAAAAGATTTCCACTTGAAGCGAGCATCAACTCGCGTCGCCCCACCGCTACACATTCTAAATAATAAACAGGACTTTGCTACCTACGTCCGACCATTTATATAACCTGCTATATATATACCTAGCTCTAGGTACATAGTAGCTACGTAATGAAGCTAAGGGAACTTTGAGAAAATAATAAGAAGTGTATGATTCCAAAAGGGGACAAATATATACAATTCATATGGGCTGAAGAATTTGTAGACATATTGATTATGTAACGAACATATTCGTATTATTTATTAAGTGAGTGTAGTTGTTATTAACATCAATTTAGTAGGTATAGGTACTATTACAAATAAATGCTACCGATGTGAAGCCATGTTAAAATTCCGTGTATATACAGGGTGCCCGGTAATGAATGGATAACCTTACATTAGGTATTTGTATATCTAATGGCCATACAGAAAAAAAAACAGAACAAAATAAAAAATAATAAAAAAAAAAAAAAAAAAAAAAAAACAAATACAATTTTGAAACCGGCTTTAGGCACACTTTATTTTTAAATGATTGGTCACATGTGTATTCATACTTTTTTTTACGCTATGGATACTTAAACTTTGTCAAAATGAATATGTTTGTTTATAAAAAAGACCATAACTTTGGTACTACTTGTTTTTTTTTGTTCTGTTTTTTTTTCTGAATGGCCATTAGATATACAAATACCTAATTTAAGGTTATCCATTCATTTCCGGGCACCCTGTATATATAATTTTTCTTTACTTTAATATTAAAATGCTTATCCTTTAATAACCGTTATCATTGTAATTTAAACATTGGTTAGAAACATCATTATTATTAAAGCAATTACTTAATTACATTTACCTTACAATTTTTCACCAAGACATTAGAATGCTTTAAGAAAAAACCTTTTTATCTAAGCACTTAATGTAACAAAAAGAGCTACACTACTGCCGAATCTCTAGGTACATCCTCCAGCCATTTATCAGTGGAAAAAGCCTTCGCTGATTCAGCAAATATTTTTTCTAGACGATTAGCGGAAATTCTCTCGAAATACCTACACTGTTGCCAACTTATTTTGTGGTTGGCTAAGCTTTTCATGACCTTGATCTTCCAGGAAATAAATCTTATTTTCATGGAAAACTAGTTTGTAAAGAGAAAGTTTGTGTAGGTTTGTAACATGTAGTAGGTTTATCGTGGGAACCACCAAGTCGTATTGACCCCTCCAATACTTAGACAAATGATTTCCAAGTATTTTTTTCTTAATAATGATTTTTTTAATGCGAGGTTTTGTAGCGTATTCAATATGTTTAACTATAGTATATAGGTATATACCTATAGTTGAGACAGATGTGCATACTTTCGAAGGGAAAAGACGTGATTTGATCCACAATATACCTATTTGTTAAAATTTGTGTACATATAATTACCAAACTATTGCTTACTGTATTACGCCCAAAACAGGGATCTTTTATCTTTTGGGTATTTACTCGTAATATACTGATTATAAGTAATGTCATCATCTGTTGGAAGATAACCTACTTTTGCGTGTAACATATTGAAAAACAACACAATGTTGCAAATTTTGCTACTTTCTTTTTATGGTTACCTTCTTGATTTTAACCTTTATGGGAAATTTTAATATTGTAAATTGAAATTGCCAAAAGACAAACAGTCACTAAATGTACCTACCTACATACCAAATACTCACTTTTACTATGCTATGATGGGCTTGGTATGTGCTTAATTTGCAGCAACACTCAATGAACTCGTATAGCACATACGAACGAGCATTGTTCGTAAAGCTAGTTTAGAATGTTCTTTCTATTAATTTAATTATCTTTGTAATAATTTGGCGAGTTTCTTTGTAACAGTTTGTAAGTATCGGATTAGTAAAAAACTCTGAACCGGTAAGTTTTTTTTATTGACATTTTACCAATATTTGCATTCTGCAAAAGATATTGAATATCGACCATTATTTATTTAACATGTACCCTTTCGACTATATAAGCGTGTTTGAAGGGAGGGGTCTTACGCGCATCCTGACAATTTTTCTCATAAACCTAACATGACAGATTCGTACATTGATTGATCGAGCGAACCGAACTGATCTGAGGGGCGAATTATAATTCCGAGGGTGTTTGTCTCTGCTGTTTGTTGTGAGATGGAATTTTTTGGAGTGATTCAGACTAGGGATTGTGGACTGAGGACGGAGGGCTGTGGTATTTTTGATTAGTCACAATATCGATGTAACTAATCGAAAATGCCATAGTCAAATAAAGCAACACTACTTTTTAATCGATTTCCAAAAAAATGTATTTTTTTGTATACTTCTTACTCGCTTTCTTCGCCAGTTGTGCACTTAGATGATTATTTTTTGAGGGTAGAGAATACCTCAAAATTGGTCTCATTTAAATTTGTTCAACATCGGTTGAGTATTCTCAATTAACTTAAAAATGTATTTGCATATTTTGATGGTTTCTTGATATGACCCATGGTGAATTAGTATTTTATGCGAGTGGTAGTTATATTATAAGCATGATAGGTATATTAGTAAAAAGAGTTAAAAAATCTGAAAAATAGGTACCGACTTCCAACACAGAAGTATGTAATAGCTCTGAAATAGCTGAAGAGTCGAGCCATAATAATGTAAAGTCAGTATTTTGAATAAGTTCTATCATACTTTTAAGTGCACAAACAGTTCCTTTTGAAAAATAAAAAAATTTCGGCCTCAAAAACCAGTGCGTAATAATAATATAAGCAAAATAAGTTTGCTGGGATTGGTTGATTTTAATAAATGAAAATGTAAACCAAAAAAAATTCAAAATTTGTAGAGTCAATTACATCATTCAAATATTGTAATCAAACAAGATAAACCTAGGTTTCGCAGAGCCTATTTTCGCTGAATGTTTATTTCGTAATTGCGTTGGAATTAAAAAGTGTACACAGACAAATTGCATTTTAAGCTTCTTCCAATTTTTTCCCTTGAGCGTTCAGATGAAAATCTTCATTCGTCGGAGGGCGAGCTACCCTTGAAAAAAATATAAAAAGTATTATTAAAGAAGGAGACAGTTCGGGCCGCATTTGTAACTGTCGCGGGCCCTATGATGAAAAATTAGTTCAGTCCTCGTGACAAAGGCGAGCTAAACCCACTATATAATGTTGTCTCTGTTTTGCTTGCGATTTGCAAGGTGTTGGATAGAGATGGATGCCTCCTGCGTTTCCAATACCAAATGACACAGATAGCTTAGGGATGACCGTAGGAGCGAACAGCAAGTTTTTGACAGCTCCCATTTATTGTGTATTGAATATCAATATAATTTCCGTGAGAGTAGATTTTTGTCGCATAGTGTGTCCCTCTGAGGAGTTGGCATACAGATTACGGCCAATGCCAAATATTGGCGGTGATTGATGAAAGCGGGACGCCCTACTTGAATGTTTTGTTTTAGTTTGTTCTGGATAAGGAAGAGAACATGCAAAAATGTGGTAGCAGTAAACATTACGCAGTGAAATAAATTTTATGAGATTTACACTTGAATTTTTATCATTACACGTTTTAGAGGACCAAAGTTTAGACCCTAAGAGATAAGAAAATACTCCAAAATACGTTATGCGATTTTATATGTCCTGAGGTCTAGTCTGTCCTGTGGTATTCTAGGTCTTTAACCCACTTTTTGCCAGATACGATATGTTGATCCTATGTAATAGGAGGTACCTTAAGACGCCTATATCCATTTACTGAAACATTTTTGTACTGTCCCATCCGAAAATCGACCCTAGCACCTCTACATTTCAATGTGACATGTTGTGCTACACATGTAGAAGATAGTTATTTAAAACGGTTAAGATTCTGTTTCATAACAATATCACAAATGGATCGTATTTTAACAATATAGTAGATCGAACTCATATCAATCCACATAAATAATAAATGATTGCAACAAAAACACCCTAAACCACAAATGGAAAAAAGGGGAACACAACTCAGGTGTGAATTTTCCCTTTACTGCACTAAAATCATAGCAACCCAGAAGCAAGACAATTGATGACGCGGCACTCCAAGTGTATCTCCGGCACATTATTTGGAATAGTCTCGCCATTACTGGATAATCCCGTCCATTTGCGTGCGGCAACCGACTGGGACAGTCCAGGAATCTAAGACAAGGATGAGGTTATGTAATATGTAACTAGCATTGTGAGTGCTTTAAGATAGTGATATAATTGTAACTGTATTAAGAAAATCAGAAAAACCATTTACGCAAAATAAAAAAAATGTTATATCAATCAATAATACACGTTTAATGTGAAAAAAGCTTTGTTAAAATAATATAGATAATTTATACTTTACTTCATTCACAGAATTTTTATTTTTCAACAGTAATACGATATTCTTATTACTATTTTATTGTTACTAGTTGTTTTGCAAAAAAGGTAGACTTGTTGTTATTCTATTTAACTCTTAGTTGACGTATTTAATGAATAAATAAATAAAACAAATAAATAAAGAACGAAATTATCTTGCTATTGACATGTAATTAAAATAAAGAAGAGGGGGATCTGCATGTGTCAATTATCATAAACTATAGTAATTAAACCACTTTAAACGGTTTAAATCGCGTATATTTATAATTATTTTTGTCCCGACGTTTACAAACCGTTTAAAGTTGTTTAATTACTGTGTGTAATAATCGCGAAACCCTAAGAAAACATTATCATAATCTGTATTTCAAAATTGAGGTTCTTCAAAATTAATTATTAAACCCGGGATTACGTGGTGCGAAGACATTGTGAAATGTCAATGAAAAAAAATAGTGAAAACCTTACAACAGTACAACGGTCAAGAGAATATATAGAAATCATTTTACTATGTTAGATGATTCTTCAAAGTTGAGATTTATATTTGACAAGATAAGGACTAGAATAGTTCTAATTACCGTCTTTAGCCTATGGTTGTGATTACTTGAGAAGTACAGCATTCCGTCTTAGCTGCGGTCAGACATCCTAACATCAAGTGACCACCATTCTACAGCTATCATTACCACATGTAACTCTCAAGTCATCAAAGCGAAATCGCAGTACATGCCGGTGAGCCCGGTTGACCGTATGACCGTCGCTCGAGGCAGCCACAGGCAAATGACATGGAATTAGTTTGTAATGGCGTGACCATTCCACCTAACTGCTTCGGTGGCCTCACATACCCATACATAATTGATTAAAATCCTTCTATGTTTGTTAAGTCTCGGAAGCTTTTTAACTTCGCTTGCAAAATCGTCGTCGTATTGTTTATAACAGTTTTTTTTTTGTTAATACGCAAAAGTTTAACCATAAATAGCAAAGCTGTATAAAAACGCTTAAATAAAAAGTACTTCATAATGTTTATGAATAATTCCATCAACATAACATATTATATAGACCCACTTTTCTTGCGCAGTTCGCTTATAAAAAATATCAACTAGAAAGCATAACATTTGTATGAATATACTTTATCTTCGTGTCTTAATCAAGTATGCAAGCAAAAACGATTATTTATTGATACAAAATCTCACCCTTAAATATTGTATTCAAATCAAAAAACATAAAGCTTACGACACACATTGTGAGAAACCAGGTAATTAAAACAGGAACCGAAACTAAAAAAAAGCCTTATATAATCTTATTTATCCATGTCAAGCGTCGGCTTTTTTACTAAGATGGATCTGTCACAGATTATCTTTAGTCATTATTCATTCCTTTGGTGGAAGACCAATCTGACAGTTTTCTTAACCCTTTTTATCCAACGAGAATGTCATAGGCACATTTACATTTAAGTTTTTATAAAAAGACAGGGAACTACGCGACAATAATTATATTGAAGCTGTTTTTATTACTTTTTAAATATCCACCCGCGCAAGAATTTCTACATTTAGTATATTCAGTTACAAATTCCGTTTTATGTAGATGTTCTTAAATGTTATGAAAGGTGTCGATTACACGACGAATATATTACTTTTTAATAAATTATGTGTCAAAGTACATTTATTATTGATAACTTGTTAATAGAACCACATTATTCTTTAACTCCGCACAGTTATATTTTAAAAATAAAAAGTAATAGAATATCAAATTTCAATTAAGCTTATCTATTTACGATCGTTTAATTAATTACAGTCATAAAATTAACTCTCAGATATATCAAATAAAACAGTTCCAAAACAAAAGTTACTAAGAAAATAAACGAGCTTAATAATATATCATTTGTGTAGCTATCAATAAGGCGGTTGAATCTTAACATCTCCTTAACATCTCAATTTCTCGTATTGGAAACAACAATAATATTTCCTGAAACAGGATATTTATTTAAAACAGGGCGTTGATAAAGTAATTTTCTTTTAACCTTAACCATGTCTTTATGGAGTGGTCATTACTTAGCAATGGTACACGGCCCGCTCTGAGCAATGTCTGTGTATTAATCAAAATGCCATATTTTTATCTCGCTCGTTTTCTATCGCTATCTCTTTCCGACTAGTCACGGATATCTCGTTGTTCCACCTTGCATTGCCAACAACTATCTGCAGCCCTTTTCAAAGAAAATTATCCTCTATATTTATAACTTAAGGTTCATATTTAGGGTGACTTTTGATTATGTAACAACGTTTTGATTCGGACCTGGGGTCCTCAGGTTCTGCAGTCTTACTCTCCTGAGACGAAATTTGGTATTTTTTCGTCTCTCCATCACGTTACCTTTTTTCGCTTTTTCAGAATAGACTTAGGAAAGCGTTCGTTCCCTACATCCATTTCTTACGCATTATCTCGTAATCATTAGTTTCACCATTTCCTTGATAGAGCAAAAGGTTTTTGGACAACTCTATTAAGTTGATATATTGTTTTAGCTCTTTTAGAAGTTTTATTTTATCACGAAATTCATTCTGGCGGGCCTAATTAATATTACTACATAGGAGGTAAGTACTAGGACACATTAATAAATATTCACACCGACTATATATATTTTTTTAATACTATAATATTATTATCATTCCACATAAAAATGTGTCAAATGGAACTTCTATGACTTCAACGAATAATGTCTACACCTATTATAAATTCATATTCGGTTTTCCTCCTAACTCTTTCAACAATTGACTAAAATTAATCGTATGTTATTATTTATCAGCTGATGTAAGACAAATAGAACAGATAATATGCTAGAGGGACCTCGTGATATCTTCTCGCTCTCTTTAAATTTTGCTTTTGCGTTGACTTATTTTACATTAAATATAGTACTATCCACAAGTGTATGGTTGAGAATAAGGATTTTTATTCTTTTAATGTTATTGTGACAGAACAAGCTCGAGGCCTAACTGATTTTAAGCGGACTAACCTCTGCCTATAACAGATGCATTTCTTCACAAGTCACGAATTGCACTGTGCCCGTCACCTTGAGACGTAGTTGTTAAGTCTCATGTGCCTGTAATTTCACTGGCTCTCAAGGACTGCTGCCGGAACACACCGTTAGGTTCTTGGCGACAGATTTTCTACTTAAGGGTGGTCGCTAGCAAGGTGGGCATTCGCAAAATGCCCTTCCACCATGCGGTGAAGCTCAAGCCCGCGGCGTGATTCGAACCATGGGCCTGCTGCGCGGCAGTCCATAGCAAAGTTAGTGAACTTACCTTATAATGTAGAAGTGCACTAATCAATAGGCAGTGCTCGCATGTCGAACTCAATGTAGTGTCGCGCAGATCACATACATATGTTCTAAGAAGAATTTGATTTTTATGCGCAGGCCAACCAATTTCACATCAGATGAGCCAGATGACATTTTACTATTTTATATTATTATAATGCTTAACTAGTACTTTTATTATCCTAGCTACGTATACATATGAATATATGAAAGAAGTGGATGAGGGAAGAGTGAACATACTGCAGAGATGCCAATATTAAGATTTCAGTCTGGTGTAAATGGAATTATAAAGATGAAGAATGAGTCAATCAGAGGAAACTTTGAAGTAACGCCAGGGGCGGATAAGTTTAGGACTGTCGTAGTTTGGGCATTTCAATAAGAAGGAGGAAAAACCTATGCTAACGAGAAAAGGGTATGTGAAAGGTATGAGCAGTGAGATGACGAGCAATAACACAGTGAATTAAAACACGTGTTTTGGCGACCCCTGTTAGCGTGAGATAATACAGAACGAATAAGTATACATACGAATAAACGTATTACGAGATATATGGCAGCCTAACCTTTCCACACATCCACGCTCCCGTGGAACTTTATCGGAATTGTACATTAATCATGTTTGTTTGTCTTTGCAGTGTCACCACCGTGTCTGCGCGTTAAGATCACCCGCCATGTGTGACTTGTCAACAGCACCCTTGTTCTTTGGAGAAGAAACTGGTAAATATTCTGTGAGACTATATCGTTTGTACTGAATTGAATACTGCTATAATCTGTAGACTTATTGTCTAACCAGAATGATTATAGGTATAAACTACATTTGAACTTAAGAATGGGCATTGTTTTTGGAGGAATCATGAAAGTATTTGAAAGTAATCGGCCTGGAAAATGAACAAATGTAAGCAAATTTTATACTGAGACTGCTTTAATTATGTTTAGATGTACCAAGCGCGTATAATTTTGTATACTCAATGAAAAGAAAAAAAAAATATCACATGCTTATTTAGATCTTTTTAAACTAAATTAATTGTTCTGCTTTACTTATTATGATTGGTAAGTTGCTTAAACATAGACGTAGGAGCTATTAAAATATAAATATAATGTTAGAAGACTATTGTCGTCTTTACAAGAATATATGGCTAAACAAATAATTTCCAGGAGTTATTATAAATGTACCTGCAGAGCGCGCTGTCACCACCATATCGTTCGTAGTTGACACGCAACACGAACCATGTGTCAGTCTCCTAAGTACATAACTAAATGTAGCTATATAAAACTCTCTTATGAATCTTATTACGAATGTGCCTCAGTACATTTCAGTACTGAATTTAAAGCCAAAAACGTTACAAATATATTTTGCAAATTATTTTGTCTTATGAATTTGTCTCAGCTTATATTTTTAAGGCCTGAGCCACGTAGTATAGATATGAGATGCTGAGGAATATGTACGCTTTCTATCCAAACAAATATATTATTCTACGTAAAAATCTCAAGACTCCGTCAAGACTTTAGAGCTGATAGAGTTCTGTGCAAAATAACTAGCTATAAAAATCATAATATAGTTTTCCACCAAGAATAGTGTGTTGAAAGTTCATATTAAGTACATTTTAAAATTCTACATTTATGTGTTCAAGAAGGTTATTAGCTAAAATAGAAATACGGCAAAAACCGACATTCTAAACGAAATAATATAAAATTCGTGCTTAAATTTACAATAATTGTAAACAATCGATCTCAGTAAGAAAGCAAAATTTATATGTCATGTTCTTTTTAATTTTCTATTAAGCATACTTAAACAGATATTTAATGTATTTTTGCGGAACATGTCATATAAATCTAACTCTATTCGCGCCTAAATCAAAATCCACAGTGACATTTTGACTGAAATACGAACGTTTCAATATAGTTTCATTGGGTTGATCTATTTACAATATTAGTTGTTAATAGGACAATATTACCGTGGTTACAAACAACGTGTACTGGTACTGGAAAACCATTATTTGTCTGCATACCTTCATATCGTTTATTTTCTGTTACATGCCACGAATATGAAACTAAAATCGTATTGAAATGCATCCAAACAGCCTCCACATACAGCCAGTCGCCAGTCGCTGGAGAATGAGTGAATGCCCCAATTTAGATCAATCAATAGGAATTTATCAGCAGAATCACGTGTAACCTTCTCTTTACATGAGGGAGAACATTTGCATATAATGGGACGAGGCTTTGACGTCATTTGTCACACTGCGAGTGACAGTCTACCTGTCATAAAGTACAGGATGCTGTCTAAAATAATAATAATGCTCGAGCATGGTGAATAGTGGGTGAAGAGAATGCTTCATTCTTTAGTTATGTACTGTACTGTATCAGTCGGATTGTCCACTACTGAACACAGCCTTCACCAGTAAGGTGGGGTGTTTGACACCATCCCTACGCTTGCCAAGCTTTTTGGGGTCAGTTTAAGATATCAGTTCCTCAGAAGGCGCTGCTGCCCACCTTCCGGTATTTTACCTTTAGTCTCCCCGTATACACTCACAGGTAGCAATGCCCCCCCTGGGGCAAACCAAACAACAACAAAACAAAACTCTGCCTCGTTGGTGTAGTAATAAATGCCGGAATGTCGAAATCCTGGGTTTGGTCGGGTTTTCTGGCCAACAAAATTTCAGGCGCTGTCTTATAATATTACTAAACTGCTCCTGATAGTAGCATATGCCTTTTACATGAGACTGATACATATTACTCCCTATTAAAATTTATTATATTATCTTAAAAGGGACATACTTAAACATTGTAATACGATGTGACAAATCCACATTTGTACCTAGGTTAGTAGGAAGCCGCGTCTAAGATGGATACGTATGAAAATTATTATAAAATTCGTGAGGATGTTGGTGTTTCGTCATCGAGACCAGATTCAATTTTATACACAAAAAAATCTAATACGCATAGTAAACTTATAGAACTTACTGTGCCGTGGGAAACAAAAATACCTAAAGACCACACAATAAAAAACAAACAAGTACTACGACTTAACAAATGAATTAACTGAAAGCGGTTGTGTAGTTCGTAAATGCAGGTATATGCCAAAGAAGTTGGACCAAGGGGTATACCAGCGAAATCACTTCATAACCACTAAAGACCTTGATACAAGAGCTACCGCAACTTCCAACGTATATCAGGCAGCATTAGTAAGATCTTACCAAATTTGGTTAGACAGAGGAGTAGGCTCTAGCGGCCCTCCGCTAGAGCCTCCGCGATGTCCTCAATGCTCCCCTGAGCATTGAGGACATCGTAAGCGGGCCCTCTGACTCCCTGGGTTGTAAGTCCCAGGCACCTGTGATTTGGGCACTATCATCTGCAACCTGGTACCCGCACGGTGAATTCATGAAATGCTAAGTAATTCGTTTCTATCAGGGCAAAGTTTAATTTAGACACCTCTACCTATCCCCTCAGGGAAAAAAACGCAATTTTTCTCTCAAGAAATGTTATGCGACGCCTTCTATGCCTTAAAATTATTTCTCTTCACCATATTAACAATCCTGGTACAATTTTACCACAGCTCAATTAAATTTATACTTAAAACTGTCAAATACTCCTACTTCAATATATCTAAGGAGTGGGAACAGATAAAAAAACAAAAGTAAATCCCTACTCTAAAAAGTATGACATAATAACATAAATTTATTATTTACAATAAAGATATTTGAGTCTTATTCTCTAATTTATTAATGATATAAGATAAATATATAAGATATATGTACTGTTATTAATGCAATATCTTTATTTCTTTTCAGTGTTCCTGTTGAAGTAACAACAGCGCTCCATCAGTCACCTGCAAAAATAAAATAAGAACCCACATTAAGAAACTGTCAATCAAGAGACACCATGTGAACAGGAACTAGGGTTGTGCGTAAATAAAGCCTATAGGCAGGACGCATTACGGCGTTCTGGCAAGACGCCCATTGTTGTCATATCGGTAGATAAACTATGGTATTAATCAATCGACGGCGACAATGGAACCGCTTACCTCACGGGGAACTACATGCCTAGTTTACCAAGACCCCCGAAAATAACAGTCATGCTACCTATTTTCAAAAACTGTGAGGGTTGAAGAGACCAACTCGAACTGGTGGAGTGTGTATTGAAAGAATCGATATAATTATAGCCCTGTTGACGATAACGGTGGTTTTGAATAAATATCTACCCACGTGAATTAAATGTGTATCTTAGTAAGGATTAGGCTTGAGTATTGCCAGTTGAGCCGGCTATAAATCAGGCTCAGAAATCTGTCTTTTTACTAAATAGGAATAGATTATTTAGTGCGAAAGTTAAACTTCCATTACAAGCTTATTAACTTGTTTGAACCAATTTACAAAAATACAGGAAACAGTCAATTGAACGAAGTTTTATTTGAAAAAGTGTTGTCTCTCATAAGAATGACTAAAATTTAAAATTTATTAAATGTCGTATTTTTGTACCTTGACGTTTAGAAAAAATACAGAGCCATCGGGAAGAAAAAGCAAGAAAGATAATAAATTTTCTGATGAAAAAAATGTAATAAAAAAATATGATGTTGATATTTTTTCTATAGGTGGAATATGGTAAGCTTACTGCCTTTTTCCAATCAGGCACTGAACAATGTCTTTACGGTGACAATATCCATAGTGAGATGGCAGAATATATTCCATGTTTGAACGCAGGGCATTTTGTGTTTGGCGTCTATACCAACTTCCTTTAGAAAATCGTAACAGGCAGGTCACCTATGTTTATTACTACTATATAAAACAGAAACTCATTCTTGTACCACCAAAAGTTCTCAATCACAATGACAAACAATTTATGTGAAAAATAATCGATCCACTTCGACTGCCTGCTTATTTCAACATTCAATTTGCTGAAAATTATTAAGGTTTTGTTCATATCAGAATTCCCATACAAGTTAATCTGCCTTTGCTAATTCTAATCCGGGTCCTTGAAATTCATTCAGCCACTATTCAATTTCTGCCCCTTCATTGCTGGAGGTTAATTTCAACCCTTTGCTTTTGAACCAAATAATTTCATTAGTGATACGTAGGCACTCATCCATCTTATTACGAATCTTCTTCCATTTCCTTACTTTATCCCATGCTTAGTGCAGTTAGCATAACTTGTATCCTTCTTCAACGGTTCACCTCAGTCATCACAGTACACAAACCTTTTATACACATATCTTTTTGGAAATTCACACCTTTTTTTGCTTTCCTCTGCCCTTATATCCTCTTTCATATTTATCATTCTTTAGACTATGTTTACTTCATCAATATTTAAAATTATTTTGCCATTATTGCTACTTACATGCTTCGTTTGATACATTCGTTCCTAATTTTATCCATTTCAGATAATTCACTTCACATTCATTTTTACATTCGCATGCCATATCTACGCTTCTTTCGTCCACCTCTTTTGTAAATTAAGATCCATATATTGCAATTTTCTGTGGAATAGAAATAATATGCATACAAATATAATATACCACATAGTAATACATCCAATTGGCAATCAACCGGCACGATCACTTTACAATACTGAGGAAGTTGGTGTGCTATATGTTTCTGTGTACTAAATATCGGGAATTTGTCAATAAAACAAAAAATACAAATTATTCATCTAAATTTATTTTATCGCCTTCAAAGTAGGCCCCATCGCTTGCAATACAACATCTCCAACGCTTCACCCAGTCTTCCATACATTTTTCATAGGCTATTTGCGGTATGGCCTTTAGCTCATTCAGTGAATTTTCTTTTATGGCTTCTATCGACTCAAAACGTTTTCCTCGAAGTGGTAATTTTTAACTTGGGAAATAAAAAAATGTCAGACGGAGCCATATCAGGTGAATACGGTGCTTGGTCGAGAACTTTTGTTGAATTTTTCGCTAAAAACTCTTTCACTATAATGGCTGTGTGTGATGGTGCATTATCATGGTGCAGCATCCATGAGTTGTGTTGCCACAAATCTGGACGTTTTCGGCGGATACTCTCACGCAAACGCTTCATGACGCCTAAATAATATTCTTTATTCACTGTTTCCTCCCTCTGGAAGGAATTCGGAGTGAACCACACCACGGTAGTCAAAAAAAACTGTCAGCATCATCTTGATTTTGGAGCGACTTTGCCGCGGTTTTTTGGGTTTCGGCTCGTGTTCGAGACGCCATTCTGAAGACTGTTGGCTTGTTTGCATGTCGTACTCATAAACCCATGTCTCGTCGCCAGTTATTATACGTTTCATAAAGGTCGGATCCGTAGAAGCTCGGGAAACCATGTCTTCAGCGACATGCTTTCGCTGCGCTTTTTGAACAAAATTGAGCTCTTTTGGAACTAGTCGAGCGGGGACGCGTTTCATGCCTAAAATGTCAATGAGAATGTTGTGGATGGACTTAAAAGATATGTTCACCTCACTAGCCAACTCTCTCAGACTCATACGTCGATTTTCGAGCACTAGCTTCTTGATTCTGTCGATGTTTCCTTTGGTCGTAGCGGTTGAAGGTCTACCAGAACGAGGCAAGTCTACAACTACTTCTCGGCCTTCTTTAAAAGCCTTATACCATTCATAAGCCCTTGTTTTCGATATACACGATTCGCCGTAGGTATTTCGCAACATTTTTAGTGATTCACCACATGAAATATCATTCGAAACACAAAATTTAAGGCACACTCTTTGTTCAACAATATTTTCCATTGTAAAAATCGCCGAGAACTCAAAACTATGACTAACAAAAAGTGTAGTTTAAAACAAATTAAATGACAGATCCCGCTAAAACTTTGCGCGCTAAATCAGTACAGTGCTACCAACATGCAGTAAAAAAATTAGTACGACCTATTTTACACGGGTCTTTTTATTGACATATTCCCGATACTTTTTACACAGAGTAGTATGTACCTATAGCAAGTACACTAATATTGATCAAGCTAGAAAGTGCTGATTTGTAATAAGTAACCCTTCAGAAAACGATCATGTTTCTTATATTATTGAACTGTATTTGCATGTATTTATTGAATTTCACGTATCTGGAGAGTTTTTTAAGCAATGATAGGCCAGTGACAATGCTGCAGACTGTCATGCAAAGATCCATATTTCCAATTTCGCCACGGGTTTGAGATTCAGCATCTGGGGGAAGGTAATTTTGCGAATGCTCGCCTTGTTAGTAAGTAGAATTTGCTGTTGCCAAGGACTTAAGGGCTGTGATCAGCAAGTAAGTTTAGGTTAAGCCTATATTCCAACCTCGACAACATCACCACTCACCGAGAGGTGAAATAGTGGTGAAAGGCAAATCAGCTGTAAAAATAGGAGGCTGTACACTGGCTACTTTGTCTGTTAATATGGAACACGGAACAGAAATAAATACACTGCATCTTTAGCAACTTATTTGCAGATAGGGCGGACATACCTATCCAGACATCTTTCTCGCATGGAAACCTACCTCCCATAGTATAAGAGTGAGTGTGTGTCCAAATTATATAGGCTAGTATTAGACTGTACATATTTTGATGATGTCACGTGATGGTAAGTATGTATATTGAATATGCCCGCCTGCCACGAATAGAAAATCTGTCTAAGCACCTAACGGTGTGTTCCGGCAGCCTTAGAAGCCAGTTCAAATTCTTGGTTAATCCTATTTACCTTCCTCAACTTATCATCAGCTGGTTTTGAGTTCAAAGGCTAGGCTAAGGTCTAAATAATAAGTTTTGAACCTAAATAATAAGGGTTAAAACTATCGCCAATGGTTCTAAAGATTTGGATACCCATGATAAGAATTTGTACGGCTATATGTAGGTCCAAGACGTCGGCTAGTCAATATATAGTAAGGTTAAGTTGGTTGTTGGCGATCTCGTATATTATGTAGTTATTGAAAGCAACATTCACGGAAAGTCGTCGTTAATCATATATCAAGACCCTTTGTTTAGCAGCACGTCACTGGTTTTTGTACACTCGGCCAAATTGATACCACTGGATCTCGAACCGGAACTGTGTAAAATTAATATTTTATAAATGTAATTTTCTGTAGTATTGTTATATAAATATACCTATGGGACTTGGGGCCAAATAATGGTAAGTTAAAAGATGACAGCATAATATACACAGTGAAGTTTATCTTCTTCTGGAAGCGTGAACATTATTTTTAAAGAAGTTTGTTTTATAAGATGGTATTTATCGAATGGATGATAAATGAGATTTTTGCACGAATTGAAAATCGAACCGTTTTTTTTTTCTTATTTAGATCGCTGTACCTGCGTATAAAAAGCCTGAAACCCTACATACCTACCTTTTCTTCTTTTTTTAGGTGACCTACTTAGTGCCAGAACTATACGTATTCAACAAAGAATTTTATCGTACAGATATACATTTCGGATTTTGAAGCGCTCGTAGGGAAGTTTGCTTAGTCGTTCTTAACTGATCAGCGGCATGACTTGGATGGTTGACCGCTAGTAACATTACTACAAAGCGCTTCCGTACTTCGGAGGGCACGGGAAGCCATCGTCGGTCACAGTTGTTGTATTACGACGGCAGTCGTTATAGAATGGTGGTAGGGCATTTTGCGAATACCCGCCTGGCTAGCAACCACCCTCAAGTAGAAAACCTGTCGCCAAGCACCTAACGTTGTGTTCCGGCAGCTGACCTTGACAGCCAGTAATTTTAGGTTAGCCTGAACAACATCTTCGACCACATCATCACTTACCATCAAAGACCGTCAAAGACTAGCCAATCAGCTATAAATAAATAAATGAAAATGGAAGTAGTCCTCAAAACTTCAATTAAATATCGTATATATCTGTTTTCTAGCAATAACTATGAAGGAGATCATATGACGATCAATTCGAGAAACACAAGTAGTAACATTGGGCGAAACCCCCGTCCCCTAACTTAGAGTGAAAGTCAGGAAACAAGTGACAGACGAAAAACTTACCTCCTATTGTGGCGGCTCTTACGCTGAACGAGATTGGTTTCCGTTGTTATATACACGTGTACATTCTTTGAGAATAGGCATACAAAGAGTGCAAGAATGTGAATGAGTTTGGGATCAGATGGAAAGCTGACTGTAAGTTATGAGACACGATTTTAGGTGTAAATATACTCATGAAATACAAAACTTACATAGCGGGATAAAAGTTATAAATATACTTTATTTAGCTATGTAACTTTCGGAAGTCTTTTCTTTAAGTATTTGAGTCATAGCGGGATAAAAAATATAAATAACTTTATTTAGCTATGTAACTTTCGGAAGTCTTTTCTTTAAGTATTTGAGTAATACAAGGCTAAAAAAGTCTCGCCTGCTATTAAAAATTACCCATGAGTTTAAAAAAAAATTGTTTATTCACTATTGTAATAGTTGGTTGGTTGGTCTGAAAATATAAGGACTGTCGTTACAATATATCCTTTTTTCAGATGTTTTATTTATTATATTGTGATGGAACACGTACGAGGCCCACTTGATTTAAAGCGGTAACAGATGCATTTCATCACAAGTGAAGAACAGCACTGCGCTCAACACGTTATGACATACAGGTGCTAAGTCTCATGAGCCTGTAATTAACTGGCTCTCAAGGACCGCTGCCAGAACACACTGTTGGTGCTTGACAACTGAATTTCTACTTGAGGGTGGTATCTAGCCAGTCAAACATTCGCAAAACGCCTTTCTGTCATGCTCAAGGCGGCAGTGAGGATCTAACCATGACCATGCGGCACGACGGTCCATAACTATTACCGCGCGGCTATCACTGATTCGTAAGATGCCGTAAGCGATCAAGAGAAAAATGTAGCCTAATATCATAGTAAACTTTCTACTATGCTAATATGAATTACTCCTTACTGTGCACGGGGTGTTGGTGTACATCGGATGCGCAACAGAGCTTCTCTTATTATTTTCTTATACTCTTATCTTAACGATCTGATTACCTAAATAGTGACATTATTTTACAAATATAGGCATTCTAATGGAGGGTTGGCAACGGGGAAGTGACAAGCTATAAAAAACTAAGACTTAACATTTTACAACTAGACGTCCATAGGTTGTTCAATTTGACCTTAGAAAAGACGAGTTATAACGACCCAACATGAATGGGATAGGGTAAGGTAGATGATGCTCTTGATTTGCAAACACAATTTAGTATCCAGCAGAACAGCAGCATCAGGAAGGCGAGGTATTCCACTTCATAGATCTACTTTTTGAGCCACTATGCACTGAATATTATCATATTAGGATTATATACCGAAATAATAACGTATATATTGATATCAAATTAGAAAACTATATTATCTTTTTTTAATGTCACTAGGCAGATTATACTTCTGTTTCCTACCACAGGTACAACAAGAAGAGCGAGACTGTAGATGACGGTTAAAACAGCTAGTCAATCACAACGATAAAATTTTGCATGCAGTATAAAATAAATCAACACTGAGCACATATATATATATAAATATTTTACTTTGAACAAAGATTTTGATTTCATTGAGATTTTGGTGCTCAAAATAATCAAAACTTGATTATTTTTGTTCGTTATTCGTGTAAACATTTTACATCTACGATTCTGCATGATGTTCTTTATATAAATAAGTATATTGTCAGTTTTGAAAAGCAGTTTTATGTGGAAGCAATTTCCATACTAATAAATAAACCCTTTCTAACTCAACACCTACCAACATAAACTTCTATAGCCAACTTTGTTATCTCGTGGATTATCTTTATTGAATTACCCCACGCTGATCTCAGCACGAGACTGCATAGCTGGAGAATGGCTGCTCTCTCGCCGTGTTGGATGTGCCATGCTCCGATTTCTTTTGAAGAATGGTCGCAAGTATTTGGTGAAATAAGAAATAATCGATTTGCTTTAATATTGGCGGATACCTACTTGGGAAATGGTTCTAGTTTTTGTATATTTCCTGGAACATTATTTAGGTAGAAAATCAGTTAACTACTGTGTGACTTGAACCATACTAAACTCCTGGATATCCTGTGTTCATTGTCATTATCACCACTTCAACCGGAACGTTCAACGTTGAGCAAAGGCAAAAATCCTTGAAAATTTACCATAATCCCTGCGCTTGGCAGGCGTTTTGGGGACAGCTATATAAGATGACAGTTCGTCAGAAGGCGCTGCTGCCTACCTCCTGGTATATTTCCGTCTGCTCTTGGGTTGCTGCTGTTCTAGCCGGACGCCCCACGGGAAAACTCCAGCGTGGTTTAATGCATCTTAAATATAAAATAACTATGTTGCTTTGCTCGACGCTATTTGACAAGTTTCTGGGAAATACCCAAGAAGAAGTATCAGATACCAAGTTACACACATTTAACCTTGAAATTTCTTAAAAACTTGAACTATAAAATATAGATACATGTTATAATACGAGGCGCATTCTAAAAGTTAACATCTGGTGGAGAGTGAGATCTTCTACTATTGGTAGGTTAACAGCATTACACCTCTAATGTCAGGTAGTACAGAAAATATTATTCTTGTACTCAATTCTAGATAGCAACCATCACCGCTGCCCTTGTTTCAGGATATTCAAGTAGCATATGTAAAGAGCCAAAGGGTTCCGGATAATCATCATCATCAGCCGGAAGACGTCCACTGTTGGACAAAGCCCTCCCCCATAAAACGCGACAAAGAAGGGCTATTATCCGCTTGTAACTATTGCCTACCCGCGACTTTCACGATGTCGTCAGTCCACCTAGTGGAGACCAACTCTACGTCTTCTGGTGTAGTGTGGTAACCACTCGAGAACCTACCTTCCCATCGGTTATCATCATATATCGGATCATCATGTATCGGTTATCATCATATATCGGATCGGGTAATGAAGATGATGAATTTGATCTTCTGACGACAATCTTCTTTGGGTTTAACTTTTTTTTCTTTTGCTATAAGAATACATGAATCCCAATGGGACATCAAATCTAGTGCAACATGCTACTACCCACGTTCACGCAAGTGACGCATATGACGATGCTGCTCGTTCAGTGCACTTTTTCCCTACGTAGCCTTTTACAATTATTAGGTAAATTGGAGGATATAGAATAGTATTACGATTCTCATTTAGAACTATACGACATTGAGATGGAATCAAAAATAACCAAAAAAAAACTATCACCAAGAAGCTAACGAGGTTTCCAGCTAGCCACGTCGTTTGTCGTCTTTAAGAACCTTCTCTTCTAGACTTAGCTCGTTTACACCATTGACGACATAATCACTTATCAACAGGAAAGGTGAGAGTAGTCAAAGTCTAGCAAGTAAAATCTCAAGAATTTGGACGAGAACCTTTTAGTTACGACCACCTCATGATGCGCCCAATAGCAATGTATCTAAATAACTCTTGGTAGATAGGTAGGATCTAGATTTACATAAAAATTAGAAAGTTCACATTTAACTGACATAAAAATAACATTAATAGAACATGAACGTTCACTTTTCGCTACAGTGTCGGCCATGCAAATGATGTGAACTAACTTAAGGTCATCAAAAACATCTAAACAAATATCATGAAGTTTTTGTACATTCAACAGATTGGAACGATACTTTCTACCGGGGATGGGCTTCTACCATGCGGTTATACATTTGTTATGTAGTCTATATACATTCGTTAAGATATTTATAAATATTTCTAGGACTATCGCATGCAAAGCGAAAATCACATTTACCATAGACTGCCATAAACTGGATTATTCTATAGTTTTCATCTGACCACACAACAAGACCACAGAACAAGTTTAGATCTCAGGTAGTATTATTATATGTTCTATGACCTCAGTGTGATGGACGCAGTACAGTCATACTTGGTACAGTTCTGCTTAACATGACGGGGACGCAGTGTTTGTTGTGACACTCCCTTAAAAAAATAAACAATATTCTGAATTTGATCCTCAGTCAGGAGTTTTGTCATAATAAAGAAGTAGCAGCCTGAAGACGGGAGCAGAGTCTGTTTGGCAATAATAAGCACGCCCTATTACATGAGAACATAACAATGTCCGTCTATCCATACGTGGATGTAACTGCGTAATGATATGTAGTTATAATGAACTATCAAAAAAACTACAACCTAGTTACCTATATACAACACTATAGCTACTACAACAAAAGCATTCAGACAATCCTTAAGGTCATTGTGGGCCCGCAGCTATCCCAAATGCTTCAGTCAGCCCACTACCAGTTCCCAGTGTGCCCAGAATGATGGCATTGCCCCATTGGAGTGCAATGCTTATTCGTTGTTCCAACATTTTGGTCACGCACATCGACTAAGCACTCTGCTAAGTTTTGGAAAATTAGACGAGCTCCCGGTCCCCACTGACACATTGTCTCTACATCAAACGACTCAAATATATAATCGAGATTAGCATACTTGCGCCGCATGAGTCGCTTCATTGAAGTAGCCGCGGATCTTTATAGGTAATATAAATATTACATTAGTATATATTTTAAAACCAGAACTTAAATATTTAGAATTAAAATATTGAAACACATATTGTGAAATTATTTTGATGTCAGTATCATGGTTGTTCAAAAACAATATGAAGTTAATTTTATAATATAGTTTGTAACACATTGTTAAAAGGCGTTCAAAAATGTAATGCCTTGAGTTTCTTGCCCGGTCTTCTTGCAGTGGCTGTTTACATTTTAACGAGGCAGTAGAATCAAGAATATTTCAATATTTAATTTAGTAGGTAATTGACCGTCATAAAAGCGTCTTTAACTAATAATAATATAATAATGACAATAGTAAATTCGTTAGTTTTTTTTTTACTTGCAAGTTATTTTAGTTCTGTGTAAGCAATCGGGATCGTTTTTAAAAACTAATGAATTGCTGTAGCGTTTATTTTACAAATGATTGAGTTTAATTCCAAAACTACGATAGCCAAACAACATGGTGGATGAAAAACATCGTATATGAGTCGTTCAGCATAAAAATTATTCGCATCTAAAGAGATTTTGCCATCCCAAAGTACATCATAATTATAGTAGTGCTTTGATATTTATCTACATGCTTATATCTACATCTACACTTATAATATAAAATTAAATAGCAAAGATTTATATTTTTATATGCAACGAATAAACTTAAAACCTTAAAACCTTCAGGACCGATTTGGATGAAATTTGGTATGGAAATAGTTTGAGACCCGGGGAAGGACATTGGATATTTTTTATCACACTGCTCAAAAAGAAGTTAATGGTTTTGCGCGTTAACCGACATACGCACGGGCGGAGCCGCGGCCGCAAAGCTAGTTGATTATAAAGCAATGACCCACTGCCTCGTTGATCCACTTGTTCACTATGATGACTCTATTTCATAAGTTTATATTTATTGACTTACGACACACTTTTTGTGTATATTCTTAATTGCATACTAATAAATAATATTTCATTTGAATTTAAATTCACATTTATAATAGCGGCGCCCGCGCGCTGTTTTAATTATGTAATAATTTATGGTATTATTATTCAGTAATACATTGGTATATTTTATAGGAAAATTGTAGTTATTATATTCAATGCATATTAGACCTGATTTGGTGGTGGAATGACTTTCATTTTTTTTATGCCTGATATGTTAGCCTTTGACCACTATCTCACCTGAGTAAGTTATGATGTGGTCGAAGATGTTGTTCAGGCTAACCTAGAAGTACTCTGGCTCTCAAGGACAGCTGCCGGAACACACCGTAAAGTGCTTGATGATAGATTTTCCACATGAGGGTGTTAGCTAGCCAGGCAGGCAGTCGCAAACCACCATGCTATAACGACTGCCATCCTAAGACAACAACCGGGATCGACATATGAACGACGTACGACATATGAAATGATAACCACACAAGAACCTTTCTTCTCGGATATCAGTAGTCGAGAATGTGGCCTGCCCATTGCCACTTCAACCCCCAAATTGAGAAATCTATGTCTGGGAGATTGTTCGCACAAAGAAACTCCGAAGCATCTCACTATTATAAGGTTATATCAAATTCAGGTAAGGCCATGCTACTCATGGCTATTTAAGAATTCACGTCGCATTTTTCGTGTTTTTATATTGTTTTGGTTTTATCGATATTCCATGAGAATAACATAGTACGATAAAAGCTTTCTATTAATTTAAGACTAATCCAAGTTACCTTTTTTCATCAAAACCGTTTTATCCATTTGTGTGTGTTAGTGGTAATAAAAACACAAACTTTTCAAGTTATATATAATACTGTTAGACTTTTATAATTCATATAGTTATTTACCTGTAAGTGTAGTATTCTGTAGTATTCATACCTATTTCAAAACATTCATTTTACAACTTTATGATTTGATATTTCATGTAAGTATAAAATTTAGTGAATGAATTTTACTAACAGATTTTACGATCTTTGTAGATGCCGCCGGCGCCGTCGGTAGGGGTTCGTGCCCGTCGGCATCTCCCGTCGCCAATCACCTTTTCATATTAATCAGAACTAAATAATACAAAAAAACAAGAGCTATTTTTCTTACGCCAGCCGCCTAGCATTTCCGGCTAAGTACTTTTATAAAGACGTTACGCTCCATCACAACTGACACTTGACCACTTGGCAGCGTTTCAAACAAATTGACGTGGTATAGTCAACTATGTTGCTCTTCAGACCTCTGTCACAATGAACATTGAAATATTTACTGTGCATTTAAAAGAACTTTCAAGGTATTCAATATGACAAGGTGGTAAATTGTAACTACATAGAAAGTGACATTAGCAAGTGATAAATATATAACACCTTCATGAGAAGACTAATTAAAACGTGTGTAGTAATAGGTTAGTATAGTTTAATCAAGTTTGCCCTATCTGTATTATTGTAATGGCGACTAATTGCTTTTATTAATCGTCCATAAATAGAATTATATCTTAAAATTACCTTTATTTAGCAACTAAGTAACCGTAGAAATGTTAGTATTGTTAGTTTTGCACAAATTGTCGTCAATTTTTTATCAAAATAATATTACCTGAGTACCTATCTTAACTAACATAAAGTTGTTAGAAGAAGTTAATAATAGTTGATAACAATTTAAGTGGCTAACTTAGAAGTTTTATACATATTTTAAAGGTATATCATATTTTCTTAACATCCGTAAATTTACTTTAAATGAGATAAAAATCCTTTCTCGTGCAAGATTTATGAAAACTATAAAATTTAATTCTACGTGCTATGTCACAAAATTATTGTTTTTTTCTGTTCTGTTAGCCTTTGACCACGTACGTTGTAAGTGATGATGTGGTCGAAGATGTTGTTCAGGCTAAGCTAGAATTACTGGTTCTCAAGGACAGCTGCTGCCGGAAAACACCGTTAGGTGTTTGGCGACAGATTTTCTACTTGAGGATGGTAGCTATAGTCAGGCAGGCATTCGCAAATTGTCCTACCACCATGAATTGTGAAATTTAGTAGCAAATGTTAACAACAATTGGAGTTGCTATTAAACGAATTTATAAAATTTTCTTTCACATATAACTTCCGATCTTTAAAATACAACATTTTCTTCGCATAAAATTTTTCCATTCCCATTTCCCTTACTCTATGATGTGAAAAAATGTATTGCAATTTCTCAACATGCGGCCGAATGATGCTCCCTCTATGTCTATTACTCTAGACACTTTACCTTACCTTTGATGACGATTTAATTGTGGCGATTATCGTATATCATTTCAAAATAGCACAATTATCTTTAATAACTTTGTTATTCATCACCGAGCGATATAACTTCATCACTAGATACTTACGTGACCACGATATGATATGAACTTTTTGATGAGCGTAAAAGAATATAGCGGTAAAAAAGTGCAACACGCAAAGTATGTTTTAATATTGTTAGGTTTGCAATAATGCCTGCTATGTCGTGTTAGCTCTATTGGTTAGAGCATACCCCGGCTCAAGGGGTGGATGGACGCGGGTTCGAATCCCGCACATGACTTAAATTTTTCCTATCGTATATTTGTGATTTTGTAACGCAAAAGTATGGTTATTATTTGTATATTTAAAAGTAGTTACTGCATTAATTTTATTCTACATTAAAAAAAGATCGTATAAATTTAGCTCTCAGCTTTAAGGATGATTATAAAAAATATACATAGTGTTAAAATACTGAACTAAAGGGAGAAAAGTTAAGTTGTCCAGTTTAACATTATAACTAGTAAAGTGATACGTTGTATTTTGTTCAGTACAAAATGAACATGATTTTGCGCCTGGATTAATTTATTCACATAACATATTTTTTTTATAAATTCACACTGTGTTCTTTTATAAAAATAGGGATATTATGATGTTAAACTATTAATGTACTAGGATTCCATAAAAGGATAAAGGTAGCTTAATATATGTACTAAGTACATCCATAAATTGATGAGAAAAGAAATCTCACTAGTCCAGTCAACTGAACTAGCTAAGAAAATAGACGAAATCATTAGCCACAGGCTATACTTGAACTATATATTCATATATATAGTAAGTATACCTAAAAGCGCAATCAGAAGAGCGGAAACTCGCACATATGCGCACCCATTCAAAGTTATTTGTTTAGGCTTCATTCAAGTTTTTATTTAGACTGTAGAGGTAAAATCCAGTAAAAAAAACTCACTTTGATTGTATTCGGAATTTATGATAGGTTTGTTAATATGCTTAACGAATCTTTGTAGGTATATTATTTTTCTTCAAATTCCCATATCATTATGTTTATCGATTTTGTGTGCCAATATGAGTTGGTCTCATCTGTAATTGATATACTTACCCCATCGTCATCATGTTTATATCCTTATCGCGCAAATTTTCTTACATTTAGTAGCTATAATAGTCATGTAATACGAGGACCAAGAGAACAGTCTTAACGTTCTAAGTCCGGGAGCTGTATATATACCTGCTTATGAGATTCACTTGTTATGGTTGACTTCACGTTTGTGCACAATTTGATGGAAATATTCTAAGTACAGGAACATACACGCCATAGAAATTAAAAAAAATATGTGTATTATATGTATGCATACTATATATATATATATATATATATATATGTATATATATGTATGTATGCAATAGGCAGTCGGGATCTAGTTAGCTGCAGATGGTGTTATTTTATCAATAAAAACTATTTTTTACACCATTTAGTTCCAAAAAGGTCCGTAAAGTAACCGGTAAATACAACTTATACGAGGTATATAGGTAGTTGTAATTTATACGCTACTATAGCTTTCCGACCGCGACTCCGCCCGCCGTATTTCGGTTTTCGCGCAAAACTATTAACCTCTTTTTGCGCCGTTGGATAAAAACTATCCAATATCCTTCCCAGGGTCTCAAACTATTTCAATACCAAATGTCATTCAAATTGATCCAGTAGTTTTAAGTTAATTTGCATACAAAAATACAAATCTTACCTCATTATAATATTAGTACCTATAGATAAATTGTTTTTACGTGTGAAGCACTTTTTTTACATGATATCGACATTTGAATTATGAAGTAGAGAACTTTTAGTCTGGGATTCAATACCTATACTACCATTATGTATGTTTAGGTATACTTCTGTGTAGTAAGATCCATACAGTAGTAGGATGTATTGAGCGACGGGAGAGTAGGTAATAATAAATAAAATTGAGGTCATCAAGGAAAGTATTGTAATCTTAAATTGAAATATCTTTCCTGGCTACTCTTTCTAATACCTAGACAAGATCCTAAGCCCTACGCACCTATCCCCCCCAAACAGAACTTTCCATCGTTAACCTCACTGCTACGAAAAACTTCGTAGACCCAGCTACGACTTATAAAGAATATTCCAACTGTATTTTTAAAGCCTTACCACTAACGCTTTCCAACAGCTGACGCAACCTTTTCATCTTTACCACTTAAAAAATTCAGAAGCAAGACATCTGCAGACATCTCTATACCTACTCATCCATAGCCTTTTCTATGCATATCTACCCTTAGACCTCTGCTACGTGACGTAAGAGTTCCCTCAACGCCAAGCTGTTTGATTTGAAGATGAACTGATAAAAATATTAATTAACAAGGATAGTCAGATGCAGATTGCCTTATATGGGATAAGGACGGTTATAGTACAAACCGTGTCATCTTCGACGGCAACGCCTGACGTGTACCCGGTGACAACAGGTTTCTCCTCTGAAGGTCTCGACATTATAAAAGCGAAAGCTTCACTCCTGATTTAATAACACAGTATAATAATACTTATATTAAAACACGTGTAGTTTTATATGTTAGTCTTGTCAGGGCTCATATTCGGTTTTTTTTTACTCCAATCAAATTTTTTTCAAGTTAAATTAATAAAGCATAGAAGTACATAGTACCATAAAAATAATAGTTACTTAAACACTTATCATATTTATGGCATATATCTGATATGATATATTTCCAATAATATAAATGGATAGATTGAAAATTCAAATAAAAAAAAAAAAAATTATAAAGAGATGTCATCACGGAGGATTTACTTCATAATATTGTTAATAAATATCAACAGTAGTAGGTGAGCGAGATTAGGAGGCTTTTAATTATAGGGATTTTTACAATTAGTAAAAATTCCTATACTTAAAATAAGTATTAAACAAATATACAAATACTGAATTAGTATACCTTTAATTGTTATAGGTATATAAGCTTTACCTATAAACGAACAGTTATGATCCATTTTAATATCTGTATAATTATTTTCAAAATAATGAATAATAACAAAAAATATAGGTGTAAGTATCCTCAATAGTTATTCGAGAGCTTCAGACAACCTTTTGTCGTTACGCAGGTTAAACCCTATCTTTTTAAAATACTTACTTCTCACACATTTTTACAATGATATGAAATAACTATTGTAAATTTTTCCTGCTAGATAAAGTCTGAGAAGCTTACAAAACTTGTGTGGGAGAGTGTACAATATAACAAATGAGTTGGGCTGCGTCCGAGTGGTTCGGGCGTGGGTGTCGCCGCTAGGGGGCGGGCGCGCGGGGAGCACCGCCCTAAACAAAATGGCGGCGATTTGCGCGCCAAATTCAAATTTTGTATTTAGAATAATAATTGTTTGTTTTATACAAACGAACTAAACATTTAATACGAAATGTGTTTAGGTGGAAAAAAATATTTACATGAACTGCGTTGTCATTTTATGATTAATCAATTTGATTTGAGATCCATAGAAGTTAAGTTATGTTTTCGGTAAATAGGCACTTAAATAAAAGCATGATTATTTGAGAAACTTATCAATTTCTGTAGTTATTTCTGAAGTGTTGACGTTTAATTCAAAAATAGTAATATAAGTGTTACATTATTTAGGCTTACTCGTAACACATTTCAAAATAATAATAGTGCTCATAAAATTACTAACCTACTACACGTTTCTATTAAAATTTGGGAGTAACATCTGTACTTACCTATGAGTATATAAGTACATAATAATAATTAAATTAAGTAAAACAGACAAGATTTCTCAAATATAACGGAAGTAAAGAGATTTAAATATCTTATCTCTAGGACTTATCACCGAAATAAAATGTTATCATATATAATTAAATCACAACAATATAAATAATAATAACCACATCATAATTCATTACTCAACTAAAAGTAATAAATTAATTTTATTCCTACAAAGGAACGCCGACATTACGCGAGAATCTATAAACAAATCGTTATTGCGATTTAAGGACCCATTTAAAAGCTATAAATTATCTCACACACTCAATTATCACCCCAAAGTTCAAATCTGTAAAGTTCATAATTGATCGACATTGGATATCGACTTAGCTATCATAAACTATTTTCAGTAACAGCTAAATGAAGAGCCGTTTGTTTACTCTCGCTCTCGCAATGTTCATTTCTGCTTTGAGAGAGCAGGAGGGGTGATATTTACGAGGTGTTTGTATCGATACATCGGCGTTGATTTAACCATTGCTTTGGTTTATGGTAGTCAATAAAATTGAACGTTATGAGGCAAGGTCGCAAGTGAAAAATTGAAGTGATTTACGTCTTCATCTTGGGACAGTCGGTTTTAATACGCTGTTTGGGTACCGGTTTCGTGATATGATTATGCATGCATGTAGAGTTCAGTTGGATTTAAAAATAAATGTATATATATTCGTTCATTTTAGAGAACAAGATGCTCCCAAAAACTTTGTTTGCTTATGAATGGCGCCTATTGAAAACTAAAGCAACGATACTGAACATAGAAGTAAAATTTTCTTCAAAAACAATTTAATAATTATTTAACCTTATTTTAGTTTTTCAAATCTATGATTTGTAGTAATATAGTTCATGATGCCAGCTAAAAGTGTGTAAAATTTAAAGCAAATAAAGCCGTCAGGGCATAATGCATGTTTTTCATAGGTATACCAAACGCTATTGTTTACCTACATTATTACCGTGAATGAGTATTTCTGTTCAATATAACTAAAACAGATTGCAGACGTGACCTAACTAGGTATTGTGTTTATTTCAAAAGGAATATTGGGGATATTGTTGACAAAGCATAAAAATGACAAATTTTAAGTCTATAAATTACTCCTGAAAAGTCAGGGTATTAAATTCAGGATGAACTTAAGTTAGAAAGTAGGTATACCTACCTGCAACTACTCAGATTAATTAATTTATAGTTAAACCAACACTAAGCAATTCGCTGGTATCATAATACATTTTATGTGTAACGTATAAAATAGATACACCTACCTACCTTCATATAAAAAAATATAGAAAAATCTTGTAAGAACACCTGTAGGAAACTTCTAATAAGATTATTTCCAGTACAATATGTATTCTACCATTATTTGGAATACAATGTTTATTAAAATATTTAGTAAGTGCTATAGAATTAGACATAACTATAAGTTACTTAGTACCAACCATTTCCATGTTTGTTGTTATAGCTCAGATTGCACAGAACTGTAGGTAATTATCAGATACTATTTAAATGTAAATGAAATTCTAGTGTATTATTTTACGTATGTAATTAGGTATTTACTCTACGTATGTCGCAAAAAATCTGCATCAGTTATTGATCCAATTGTCACCAATACAGACGTTATCTCGGCGCGGCCATGAACCCAATCTGGAGCAAGTGCAATGGCACATTGACGAAGTTCATAAATAACACTTATCATACAAGGTTCAGACTGCCGGACTTGGCAGTCTGAACCTTGTATGATAAGTGTTATTTATGAACTCAACTAACCAACATACAGAGACCTCACCAGCATATAACACTTCATTTTTTACAATTCAAAATATACTGGTCAAATAATTGTAAGAGATTGGATTGTTTACATCCTCCGTGTTATTTACATGATAAAAATAGTACCTTGATAGTCTGAAAGTAGCTTAAGTCGAATACAAAGAATGATAAGTAGGTAGGTATATAGATAATAATGACAATTAAATAATAATCAAAATAAGACAAAAATAGCTTCCGGAGCGGAACGACAAAACAAAATATGGGTGTATAAGCCCAGCAAAACCATAATTGCCTCAATTTCGAACTTGTCAAAATCGCATTAGTTCACCTCGCGTCGGAGAATAATGATTCGCCTTCAGCGTTCATTGGATGCCGGGGGATTATTAAAAAGTCATTAGCGGAGAACACACCTAGTTATGTACGTAGAAAAAAAAAGTAATTTTAAGATTTGTGCCGCGGGTGGGGCCAACCAATCAGTCGTGGCTGACACGGAAGGAACCGAGCCTTTATCACGCGAATCATTATTTTGTCGTTAGGGGCAAGGCGTAATGACGATATCTTTCGCCACGATCGGCGAAAGCCTTTTGTTTCAGGGTACGTGGAAAAACTGGAGATAGATGTGGGGCATTAACAGCTTGGCAAGAACCTCTGGGACGGCCTTGGCCTTTCTCAATTTCTTAGCACTATTTTTGCTTACTAACTATAGGTTTCTCAGTGTCGCTTAATATTACGTAAAACATTATATACTTCACAGGTTATTATACCATATAACTATATAGATAGACTCACACTGAGGAACTAAATATCCACATGAATACGCATTTTTACGTATAACAACATAAGTATCTATAGGTATATAGAGACCTACAAAATATACTTGAGTTAATTTAGTAGGTAACTGACGACAGTTCAATTAGGCGCTTATGAATTATAGACATTATCAAGGTATATACATCTATAAAAAGGATTATATAAAGAAAATCCAAAGTTTACAATCATTATGCTTTATTAATTTCATGTATTTATATAGGTATTTATGACAATATCGTCTCGCCTAACTTTATTAAGTTACTAATTACTTCATAAATTTGAATCGATAGGACATAAATGGGAAATAAAATCATTCAAATTAGGTTCCCGAAAATTCTCTACACACCTAATATTCGAAATTTTGAGGATAGCTCTAAGACCCAATAAATCGAAACTTAATTTTAGTATTACATAAACCTAATTTTACTCAATTTAAAATTTTACAGCTCAAACTTAATTTGAGATGACTATCTGGCGGGGGATAATATTATTTATTAATGAAATTGCATAGAAAATCTGATTGAAATAATTATACAGGAGATGAGCTACAGATACGGAATCTCGAACATACAGACAATTTTGTCGCAAGTAAAACGAGACAGGATGATCTTACCAATAAAATGTACAACACAAACATGAGATAATTGAGCAATCTTTAAAATAAAGTTAACGAAAATGCATCCCAGCCAGACAGCAATATTAAAACAACATCACCCAATACAAAATTAAGTAAAGCGAACCTAATCAAGCAAATCAATAAATAAATATTGAATATATCGAATATACAATTATTACAATTTACATTTTAATTTACGAACACAGCACGAAACAAAAAAATATTTATAAAAACTGAAACCTTCTCTGAGTTCTGAGTAAAGTAAAAACATTTACTAGTTACAACTACATAATTATATTATGAAAAATAATTTACAAATAGTTTACATTATTACGAAAACGTATAACATGTTTCCTGACATTTCAACCTCTCTGGTTCACTCCAATTTTTTTTAATAATATTTATATACTATCGCGTTACGAGTAAATATAATATCAATGATCGATATTTTTACGTATATCGGTTTCCTTATGCAATGATTTTATAAAAATACGTTTTTTATAATGATGTTTTGTTGATACTTAAATTAGCGACAGATGCCAACATACATGTAAACAAGAGTTGTTGTGATACTTTAATTAAAAATATACATATAAGATAATATATAAGAGTATCTTGTATTAAGCAGTTAATTGTATAATGAGTATCATAAGTTGATAGTGTTGTTCAGAAGGTCTCCTAGCTTGTAACAATGGAATTAAGTTCAAAATTAGTATAGATTATTTATTTTACCGTTTAAAGCCTCGTTTGAGGCGGGAAAACCAAATTTTAAACAGTATTATTGCGCTTAGTTAGATTTGAGCCACGCTACATAAAAATGGTATTCGCAAGTTTAAAATAATATTGCACGTATTGTTTAAAAAGTTATTGAACACGTTGCGCATGATTCCATAGGATACCCGTATTTTTTTAATTATTTTAAACTGTAACAAATGTACTTCATTTTATAAGTACTTAAACATTATAATATTAGATCTCGTAAAAACTATCCTCGGAATCTCGCGTAACAGTGATCAAGTACATTAGTAAGACGATCTATATAGTAACAAACCCAAACAATATTTAAATTTAGAATTTCCCGCCATAGTCGTTAGTGTTCACCTTAACAATAAATTGAAAGGAAAAAGCTGTCATCAATGCTTTATATTATAACATCGATAAGTTTTACAGTCAAGCTGATAGAGGGCGTTGTTTTAAAGCTGCTGTCTTGATTTGAACAGGTACTTTTATCCTTTTGAGTTTTAACTAGTTATTATATAAGTAGTAGATCTCGCGATATACTGTATTTTTTAAACTTATAAACAATCTAGTATTCAGAAGTAATTGATGGTTAATATGTAAATTATATCTTTGATCTCAGATATGAACGGCACAGAACAAAAACTATGTAAGCATTAACAATATTGAATTAGAACAACTGCGCATATCTAAGATCTCTACGGTTGCGTGACTTCAGATAACATTATAAATAGACATTGCAAAACATGTAGAGGTTTTTTCGTCAGTTTTTGTATCACAACAACTCACTTTGCTACTTACAAAGATCATTTTATACAAACGTTGAACAACCAGCAGTTTATTTCCTAACTTTGGTATACTGTGTACGGATACGTACCTACATTTCACTAAAGGCTCAGTAATATTGAAAAATTAACTTTATTTTCTGAATTTACAAGATTGAAGGTAACTTTTGTTCCATTACAGTAAATAACAATAGTATTTAATTTTAAATACATCATGTCAAATATGTCTTTTAATTTCGTATCTCCATTGAATGGCACTACACCAAATATTTAGAAATTTGTAAAAGGTATACTTTCACGATCTCGACAATGTTTCTCATTTATTTCATAAGCTTCATTCTCGTAACATTTTACAACAATAATAGATTTACTATTACGATTATTATCAGTATTAATTTACGTATATTGTGTCATCAAAAATCGTATACATTGCACTTGTAATAACTGGCCTCACCACGCTTAGAACTATGCGCAGATTTCATTATAAAACCAGAAATGAAAATTGCAAAATAAACACTCATTACGCAAAATTCAAAACATGAGAAAAAAATCGTTGTTTACCAAATTAATCTCAATAATATTATTCACACTAAAACGATTGTACATTATAAATCCTAAAAATATTACGTAGGTGTATTTACAAAATAGTAAAAAATAGCTTAATTAGAAATAAAACATCAAATATATTAAATAATAACAATATGGATACTAATTGCCTTCTTATCAATGGTTAATTATAAGAGGTCCTTATGGTTTTGTGATTTATCAAATATTTATTTTAAATTATAACTTTTTCAGTAGTGCTTGATGTCAGTTTTAAAAAAAAACTTAAGAAACATTGGACGTCACATAACTGGTCAATATTTATTTTAGATGCATGAATTTAGTTAGAATAAATAAATTATCAAGCACATTATCTTAATAGAAACCAAAACGAATATTTTCTTTATATTTTTATCAAATAAAATAATCAACTATTGAATCACATAAACATCAAAGCAGTTTACTAATCATACCTTACTGCATTTTTGGTAATTATTGGTATTGAGATTGTTTCTATAAATTAATTTATACTTAACAACTGTAAAAATCTCTTCATCACACTATCCTTACTCTTTATTCGAAATCACTAGGTTACGTATTAGTTATAATGTAATATTATCATGAAAAGTCCAACATACAATTTATACAAATGAAACTGTTCTAGTAACTTCGGCCTTCGAACGTATTGTTTCAGATTTTTCTTTCCACTGAACTGATCGAACGTAAAATTCGAAAGTAATGGAACCTAATGAAAGGATAAAGTCGATTGAACCTGAAACAGCATGTTCGTGGTTGCGGCCCCGGGGACTAAATCTAGAGGGCCTTTATTGTGGCGAGGTTGGAGGACTCATGTTATCCGGCTCATCTCCAGAGCCAGGCTCGCCTTTGGTCTTGTTCTCCTTCTTCCACTTCATGCGTCGGTTCTGGAACCAGATCTTGATTTGCCTCTCTGTGAGGCAAAGTGCATGGGCAATCTCGATTCTTCGTCTTCGCGTCAGGTACCGGTTGAAATGGAACTCTTTCTCCAACTCGAGCGTCTGGTACCGCGTATATGTTTGCCGTCCCCGCTTCCGTTCTGAAATGATATAATACCACCGATTAATATAATCCGAAACAAAAAAGTTTTAATTTAAAACGGGAGGCAGCCCTGACCGATGCCAGACGTTAAAAACTGCATAGGCATTTCTGACAAATGGTGGTTATTTGTAAACGGCGAACACTCCCGGCGGAGTTAATTGAAAATTGTTTTGAGCTTATCAATTTGTTAATTGTTTTTGCTTGTTGGACATTTCTCTCGGCTGTCGCGGGTAGCAAAGTTTCGTCGGAAACAACGCTGAGAGCTTTATTTTGTGGATATAATCTTGATAAAGAGATTGTCCTTAAACAAAAGTGATCGATCAAAATAGCAGTTCAATTTATAAAACACAAGATCTTCTGACAATGTTATTGTAAGGGAGGCGGAATCATCATCATCCAATCAATCAAACATTTTACTTTTCAATTTCATAATCACTGTATTCCCATTTTCAGTACAAAATAAACATTGCATGACCGTTAAACATTTTGTATGCTGATCTATAATGGTGTCCTTCCTGCGACCTTTCTTAAAAGCTAGTCTTACTCCATAATATACCTATTTGTAGGAATATCCTAGCCCTAACCGCAACTAATATAATCATATTTAACCACAACATAACATTACTAACCAATTGATAAGACAGTGGTCAAAGGCTGGCCTATAAGAAACAAAGTATGGCCAGTATCATTAATTAAAATTAATAACGATGTCAATAATGATTTAATTTTACTACATTTTCATAGAACTTCCATAGTAGGAATTAACAACATTAGTCACAAGTAGACGCCAGCAATAAATATGCAGATTAAATATATATGGAATTTTTGTTGGAGATTGACGACTTGAGCATATGTGCTTTTGTATGTACCTGCAAGTAGCATACGTCATACAAGTACGTGTTTCCGTACGTGAAGACGCAATCCGAAGCGCTACCGAAACCAATTAAAATAATTTAAGACGCCGCAAGCCTTTTTCATTTTGTAATCATTATTCTTCCAAGAAGATGTGGGCCTATTATACAGGGTTAGATGATGCTCTCAACTGTAATTTATTCGATTAAAAAACGAACAAGTTAGACGGTGAAACTGCATGACCAAACATTTGATTAAACGAAATCATAGATACATGTTTTAAAAACCTAATAGCAAAATAAGTGCTGGAACTTTGAATAACACTGAACATAAACAATAATTTGTCCCTAATACTAACTAAAATAATCAATCAAAATTACTTTGAATAAAAGTACATGACAAGCACGACATGTAAGTAACTAAAAAATATAATTAACCCAAAACGGAAAGTTACGAAACTCATGAAGTATATATGAGTACTAAACGCGAATTGAAATTGAAACAGTTGCGCAAGTCCAAACAAAGACAAAGTTGATTGACTATTTTTGGTTGAACTAAATCACGCGAATCAACTTGCTCTACAATATAAACACGCAAACTTCGAAGAAATTCATCCAACACAAAACGTAGGGATTACTGACATTGCAAAAAAACACTGACTTCCACGAATATGGAAAAAGAAAGTGACAATACGTTTGTAACATCATCAATATAGATAACCTTTAACCGCGCAGCATTTATCTCATAAGATTATTGTTGAAGTGGAAGCAACAGTACAATGTAAAAGAGTGGATGGTTAGAGCTAGGGTTGCTGCAGTGGTTCCAAAATTATCGCCCACTTGTTGCACAGGAAATTGATAACAGCCTCATCGTGCCCGGCTTTGGGACGCATTCAAGAATGCAGATGTTACTGTCCACTGACTTAAAACATATTTATTATTCATTACTGACCGTACCTAAAATAGAGGCGTATATTATGAGAACAATATTGTATCCTAACAGAAATATGTATTAGTTAAACAGTATTTTCAAACGAAATGCTTAAGAATTTGAGACTTACGATATTGATATGGAAAGAAATAAGAGTAGGCACCAAACAAGAACTACAAGGAATAATAATACAGATAAAATAGAAAAACATTAAATTACATAACTGCACCGCTCTAGCTAGATTATCTATATATAATATAGAATCGGTATATGTAAGCTAGATATTGGTTATAATGAATTTAATAATATAGTATTAGAGGTTTCCAAAACTCACAACACTATTTGATTTAAAAACAAACACATAACATGATGTTTTTGTTATCCTTCATAAATAGCCCGTCCTCCTTTCTGGTTAAAAATTCCCAAAACAAAATCGTTGCTGGCAATATAGCTCATGAAATCCCCTTCCCAACTCTCTTTATATATTATAGTAGCGGTTTCATCGCACACACAGATGCATAATACATGATCCCAAAGTCAGATTTAAACCGTACGTAATAAGAACATTAAGGACAAGTCTGAGAAGCGGAAGAGACGCCGGCTATTGAGAAATGACCCTTAATAGTGTTACTATATTGTTGGCAAACTCGAATGTTTGTATGCCATTTTAGTGAAGTTGTATCACAGAGAACAAAACGAATCATTAGATGATATTGCAGATTTTTAGAGAGTATTAGAGAAATTTGAACTTGCCAAGTATCATGCCGCTGCTATTAAGGGTTTATAACGAGTAAAAGATTTTCAAATCATCTCTTCATGTCTAAATGGTTACTGATAGTTCTTTTAAGTTATAATGGTATATTTGAGACTGACAATGCCTGTTTTTGTTTAATTTATACATTATAAAATTACATAAGTTTACCGGAGAAAATAGTATACTCATGTGCGGGATTCGAACTCGCGTCCATCCACCTCTTTAGCCGGGGTATGTTCTAACCAATTGAGCTAAGATGGCACAATGACTCATAATTCTAATTATTGCTCTCGGTTCTTCAACTATCACATCAGGATGGAGCGATGGATCGAGAGTAATTTATTTACTTTTGTAGCATTGGGACAGTACCGCGTCAAAACCGCTTCGTACAAGCCGCTCGTGTGTTTTCCAGTAACATCGCAGCTTGAAGCGTCGGGCGCAGCGCTGCATGTGTCGTCGGAAGCACATAAATCATCGCTGGCGAGAGGGGAGCAACAAAATCAGGGTCCCGGCTTACTTTCACGATACGATACGATGTGTGGACAAGCATCACGTCGGGATATAGATATGGACATGGATTTAAATTCTTGGATTATGAGGGAAAAATGGGAATTAGATTTATTCTCGATGGCGTGGCGCCGGAAAATAAATTTGTAATGATTACATATGTAATCGTACAAGAAATTATTCTAGCATAAGTTGAATAAAATGACTTATTATAAGCGAATGTGTAATAGGTTAGTCAACAGAATTTATTATATAGCTGAAGTAATAACAAACTAATTAGAACATTATGATACGTATCTCGTAGTTCTATTATCTCAGAAAAATCCAGACAATATATAAGAAAATAATACTATATAGGCAGGAATACCGACCAGAAACAAGACTACAAAATAAAAAACAATTCGTTTGCCTTTACGTCTAGAGAATATTAACATAGGATCATCCCTTGAACCACCGAAGATTTCTCGAAGTTTACATTCTCGTAAGTAAGTCGTAGAAGATTTCTTCGTAGAAGAGTGCATCTTCGTAGAAGTGTATATTTTACTGCGTCTAGCAACACTCGACTAAAGGTGATTCTAATCCAAAGACCTAAAAGGTCAAACCTCATATGTCACCGGATAAGTGCTTGCTAGAGAAGGATGAAATTGACCGACGCCAAAGCTACTATCGCAAATCGCATTTGTACTGATTACATGCATTGTGGTGTTTGAAATGGTAAGGTCGAAATCAAAATAATGAATTCAATCTAAATAGTCTAAGATGGCCGAAAAAGATTAATAATATCGATGAGATTTTTTTTTCTGTATTATTTTAGAATTTAGTAATATGATCTATTTCTTAGAATTTGAACGCTAGTGAAGCAGTGATGGCTCAGTGGCATTGGCTATGGGCTAAGTGTGATTGTGTTCCGGCAGCAGTCCTTGAGAGCCAGTAAAAATACAGACACACGAGACCTAACAACTGTACGTCTCAGTGTGACGGGCACAGTGCAATTCTTCGTTGACGAAATGCATCTGTTATAGGTTTGTCCACATAACATCAGGTGGGCCTCGGGCTTGTTCCGTCACAATAACATAAAAAAGTGTTAATTATATATTCTTCCGTTAATAGGTAATTAACAATAACAAACAATTCAACAGATATTTGTTTTCAACTTTATGCCCGTAACTCACAATACTACTAAAGAGATTAACCTAATATCAATGTTAAATACACAAATTCAGGACTGATATATAAAGTTACAAAATAAAAGCAGCCAGCAGCCGCACAAGCCTAAATACAAAATTCATCAAGGGATGACAAGTGAAAAGAGCTTTTAATTTAATTCGTTGCGGTATCGCGCCAGAGGAACACAAAAAATATATAGCAACAGCTTGAAGCGATATCGACAATCCATAATTCATGTCCTACAATTTCATACGTATTCCATCGCTTCAATCGTAATACTTTTCGTACTTCTACCAATCGAAAAGTAACTTTATACGTTTTGATATTGAGCACGATTCACACTGTTGATAGGAATTAAATGAGATGTTTGGATCCGGGATGACCACTCAGTGTATTGCAGCATCGTACACGATATCAAACTGGTATTCAGATTAATGCAATTTCTCTTAAACGCTTACACGTCGTAAATAAAATTGCTGGCCCTCGACGAACTCTGAGAGCCGAAGGTCGATGTTTAAAAAACATTAATTGATATTCCAATTACGAAAAAACAAGAGACGGCATTTTTACTGTGCAGGTTTTCAGATGTCATGGAATTAAGTCATGTTCATAAAATGTCAGGAAAGGGAATCAATCAATCTTTTAAAAATAAATGTGTTTTACTATGATTGAATTGTTAACGTTTTGCTTTTCAAGTTAGTTTAAATTACCAATATTGGACAATATAGTGCAAAAAATGTAATCTGGTTATGACACTGTCTTTAGAGCCAGTAGACCTAAAACTTTTTAAATCCAGTCCCTATAGGGGTTTCCTTTGATTGAAGCCAAACGAATGACGGTTTGTTAACATTAAAATAAGTGATTCATTGCAGATTCTGGGAGGTGCAGTACTGATCCGGGGGTGCCGGGTTAGTACTGCACCGCCCTGCTATATCATCCTGCGGGAGTCGTAAGAGACGACTTGGGAAAAAATATCAGAAGGTGGACAGCAGTGCCTTCTGAAGAACTTCATATTATTGTCTTACATATTGATTTCCAAGACGCCTGCCAAACATGGATGTTATGGCAAATCCCCCCTAAAGACGGAGGCCTCTGTTGAATGGTGGACATTATAACTGTTGATTTGACACAGATTCAATTAGTTCAATATACGATTATAACAAAAGGTATACATGTATATTTCGCTTGAATGGTAAATACGTAACAATTGGCGAAGAATACTTGCGTTATACGGCATCCAAACTGTGTCATTTATAACAACTGTAAACAATTGCACAGTACATATATCACTACCAGATTGCAATCATTTCACTGTGGCGCTTTAAATGCTATTTATGTGTTTACAATACTGCTATGTTGCTTATTTTTTTTTATGACATATAATTTAACCTTTTGAATATAATAAAACGCTTCATTTTGAATGTTTTGCTGCATAAATTTCAGAAGGAGTCATGGAGGATTTCATACTTTTGAGCGTTTAACCATTTTTAGGAAAATAATATTTTTTCTCCCTTTTTAGTGACTTTTGCTACTTATTGGATCCATTGTCATTTACTGTCAGAGACTATATCATGGAGTTAGGAAAGCAATGAATAGGAATGTATTCACCGCCCTCATTTAAAATAAAGATCACTTTGGGGGACGGTCTAATGTTTAGAGCAACTGAAGAGATACCAAATTCCTACATTTTATTTATTTTCAATTTCATATAACTTTGATTGAGCGGAAATTTCGAAAAAAATATAGAAAGTAATGTTGTGTTTTACGTTCAAACAAATAGATGCATCCCAAAAAAAACCTACATTATTTTGAGTAAACTGATTAAACTACCATACCATATTATTTGTTTTTCACAACAGCAGCCCAATTATTTTATTTTGAACAACCTCAAATATTGAGGGTATATAAATATTATATCCAAATTTTCCAGGGACGTACCTTTAACATCATTAGTCTATAATGACACAAAGCAATTTGTGTATACCTCTGATAACATCCAGCGACCAAAACACGATGGATGACAGAACACGCAACACTATAATTATGGCTACCTCATACATGATTAATGTAGAAATGCGTTAGCTGATGTTTTTAATATACCACCCACTAATATAAAAGTGTTATGGAAAATGGTAAATAGTTTGAACTTTAACCTAGAATTAGCTTGGGTCTAGTTTTGTTACTCTTTGATACTTTTTGTTTATTGCTGATAAGTGCCTTTTGACAACCAGCTCAGTTGCTGGTAAGCTTTATGGTCAAAGGTGTTAACAGGCTACGCCCAGAATTAAGACTGACTCTTATGGATAGATACCAGAATACAAAGTTAGATTAGAGACAGATTTTATACTTGAAGGTAGTAGCTAGCCAGGCTAACATTGTCGAAACGCCTTACCAAAGTGAAATGTAACCCAAATCCACGGTAGGACTCGAAACATCGATTCCTTGTGTAGAAAGCAGTGATGGCTCAGAGGCATTGTCTATGAACTGCCGCGCAGCAGGTCCATGGTTCGAATCCCGGCACGGGCTTGAGCTTCACCGCATGGTGGAAGGGCATTTTGCGAATGCCCGCCTGGCTAGCTACCACCCTCATGTAGAAAATCCGTCGCCAAGCACCAAACGGCGTGTTCCGGCATCAGTACTTGAGAGCCAGTAAAATCACAGGCACATGAGACTTAACAACTCAAGGTGACGGGCGCAGTGAAATTCGTGACTTGTGACGAAATGCATCTTTTATAGGCAGAGGCTAGTCCGCTTAATATCAGGTGGACCTCGAGCTTGTTCCGCCACAATAACATAAAAACAAATTAAAAAGTTTTTTTTTACTGCCACACAAAATCTTTCTCTATCTGATATAACTCATTCAATACGAATTTACTTCAAACTAATTCTCAGTTTTTTAACTTCCGTACCCATTAAGTTTTTACATGGAATACTATACAATAAAAAACCCTGAATACCTCTCAACCAGAATAAAAAAGCATGGCTGGCCTCAAATTCTGGGCATCATTAATCATAGCAAGGCTTGGGCGGACAGTTAACTTTACATGGCTCTCGTATCTACCACTATACTTACAAAAACTATGTAAGTTAGCTAATGACCAGATCAGATAGGCATGAAGGGGCCACTTGCGTAATGACTTTCAAATGACAATTGTTGGAAGAGAATGAGGAATAAAGTAGCTATATTTAGCTATTATAAGAGTTGCTACTGCAATCCTCAGATCACTTATATATGTAGTACTTAACTTATATTTCTAATCTTGAGTAGCAAATTAATATTTTGTTCCGCTGAGATAAAGTTTAAAGTTTATTCCATTACAAATTTTAATGTTGATGTCTAAATTTCGGTCCTAAACTAAGTCGTCCAGGTAGCTACAATCGCGTTCGTCATGAGAGCTCTTATCAACTGTTACAGATATAGACTTTGCGATATCAATGAAAAGTATTAATCATTAAGAAACCATCTGTTCAAAATACCTTTTACCGGTTTGACTACGTCGGTCCTGTTTTGTTACAAAGGAAACCCTCACAATATTTTTAGCAAATCAAACCCAGTCGGATTTCAAAGAGAATTTCCATCGCGAGCGCGCTGCGAGCCATCACTCAGTGTTTTGTTGACGGTGATTTCCGTCGTGTTCCGGATCCGAAATGGAATGTTATTCACAAAAATTCCACTTTGGCGCTACGCTAAAAATTACTCGACCCCACGCGGGATTGAACCAAATTCCGCCGCAAAAAAGGTGTCAAATGAAATATTCAAATATATTTTAATATAATTCATGCGGCGGGCGTTTCATTTCTCTCCCTCGTAATGGAATGCTAAATTTTCGGGCGAACAAAAAATATATATTAATGCGCGTACCTAATAGCTTATACAAACTCGTTTGTTGGGGTATTGTTGCGCACAATGGATGCCATAACTCCGCGTCGCAACCACGGACGGTGACGTCTTTGTTAGGCTCTGGAAGCTTTGTTCTGGGCCCGGCTCCGCCTGTCAACACGACTACCTCTACCCGACCTCGGCCGAAGAACATCTACATGTATGCGGCTACAAATTGCTGCTGCCACGATAGACAAAGGAAAACTTTACAGACTTAATGTTCTCAAACTCTTAGCAAACGTTTTTCAGCCCTAGACATCTCCTAGATGCCCACCCGACGCAGGAAACAAAACTACACAAATATAACAAAAAACATAATAAGATTACTGTTTTAATGTCAATTCGGGAAACAATAGACCAATTTTTTCATTAAGAAATAGACCATAATTCAAAACCCATCAAATTTCCGAAACACGAGCTATTGCCGTAGAACCGTTCTTTTAAAGCCCTCCCTACACGTGAAGGCTAATTACCAGTTTTGTTCGGCCCATTACTATAATTTGCTGCAGGAAAAGCACGAATGAATATTTGAGAAGGCGATAGAAAGTGAGTAATTGCGTTGGATCACGAAGTGAAAAGTTATGAAAAGTGCCGGGCCGGGTGATTTTTCAATGTCTGCCAAGCGAACGCGAAAATCTTAATGAAAAAGAAAATATTCAATCATGTTGGGCTTGCGTCGATATTAATCTACGTGTATAGGCATGACCTCGCATTGTGATGTCGAACTACTTGCCACAGTACGAGTATTCTAATACTTACATGTACTAATGCAGTAACCTACATAAATGTTCCTTTAGATATAAGTAGGCACCTAATTCTATCTAAAACCTATGAATACACATCTGTTTTACTACAGTCAATCCCATCATTGTAATAACATCGTAGCAGAACATGTTTCAAAATTGTAAAACCATATTTTGAAGCACGCTTCTCAAGAAATAAATAAAATCATATTCTCAAGAAACTGTTGCGAAACCACCGACTCGCAGCTCAGCAGACACCTAAAAATTCATCGCAACGTAATACCGGGCGAGAAACGCATTACAGCTTCAAGATGAGCTTCGCCGCGGGACAGTTAGCCCCAGGGGGTTTCAAACCCCCGAATAGGAGGGGGTGATCTCCGCTCCAGAGAATATTTGACACGGGTCTGGCAGATAGACAGGCCGGTCATGTGTGATCCCCTGCCAGGAAACGTGGGGCTTTTTTCCGCTCCACCATCGATGGCTACTCCCCTTGTACCAAGATACGAGTATGATTTATGTCTCTACTCGCACATGTGCATCGTGTGACGCCGCTTTTTGTCCACATCTATCCGTAATACAACTTTAATGAGTTGCCAGCGATGATAGAACTCACATTCCTGTGTCTGTTACCTATTACAATTACTAATTTAATTTGCTTTTTCTACAATTATAACGACTCGTATTACGGTATGACTGTAATAACACCCATTTATCGAATTAGCGGTTATCTTTTTATGTATCCGTTTCAATTTAGGGCCATTACCGAACGAAAATGGAAATTTAATACCTCATAATAAGTCCGGCTTCATCGGCTTAGAGGTGGTCAAAGTTTGATTGGCATGCTATCCCGACGTTTAATTAATGTGGAACAAGCTTAACATGAGTTAGACAAGGAAAGTATCGATCAGAAAGAGAAAGCTAATCTGTCAGTGTTGCCAGTTAATTGAACACCAGTAACTTGTGAAGTTCAAAGACGTAGATCGGGAAATTATTGGGCTGAACTCGAAAACTTTGAAGGAGGGTTCTAACGAAACGAGATCATTGTTATTTAGCGGACTTGTGTTAAGTTCCGTAACAGTGTATCAATATTTTCAAAATGTTTTATTATTGATTAGTCTTTGTTTTTATATATATAAATTAAGAACACGGTCATATATTAGCAACTCGAAAGTAGACTAAGGAAAAAAGGTTTTCAGTTTGTTCTGCGCAGAGGGAACTACTCTCACCCAAGGTGGCCCCGCACATAAGGAGACAAAATGAGTCTTTCCATTTTAAAGGTAATATCAAATAAAAAAAATGAATACTACCAACATGAGTGTTCCCTAGGAAGATTGGCATCAAGAAAGGCAGCAATGACCATACAATTGCTAACGTAACTTTGCACAATATGTTCTTGTCCTATCTGCTTTGTAAAACCAATTCGTTTGTAACATAATGTGATATCGTTCCTACATAAGCTGGGTAAGGGTAAAAATATGATGACTATATCCGAAGAGGTATCGTTCAAGAATAGCAAACACCCTTACTAACTCACTGACAGTTTTGGAAAAAGAATATACGGAAATAGGCAATTGGTCAACTCCTGGTCAATCGGGGAAATTATGAGAAGCAGCTTTGAAATATATATATGCTTTTACAATTGAATGTTCTACCTGATACAAACTCACAGAACTTACAGAAAGTCACCAAGAGATTTGAGTATAATCGTCAGTTGCACAAAACATAAAACTTCACTAAATAATAAAACTGTGGATGTAGTTGATTTTCAAAATATAACAAACTAGATAAATAAGTTTTAATAAAACTTTATGCATTTTCCATTAAATTTAATAGTTACGGATGTGAGACTAAATTGACGAGGAATCTTAAAAGATTGTAGAGATTTTGTGTTACAATTTTAAAAGCTTTTGTCACATCATAATAATTTATACTAAAAAAAAGAGAGACCGTAAAACAACCGAGAATGGACATGTTCCATGCCGTCATTACGAAAAGATCAGCCTAGCCAAGAATAACATAATCAAAGAGTATTTACCATTTTAACTTTAGTAGTATTATAATACGTATGAAGTATATTAGCTTAACGGATTTTGGTCAATTCTCGAGGTATCAGGTCAGATGCCTTACAGAACTTTGAATCCTCACTAAGTCAGGACATCCGATATTTAGGAGATAGAAACAAATTCGGCACAGACGACGCCACAGGTAGAACTAGTATAATCTAATACCAGTTTTATAATTGTATAAATTTCTAAAACACCCATTTTACCAATATGTTTGTAAATACACAGGATTAGTAACGTACTATGACAAAAAAGATTACTTAAGAAACAAAATATTTTTCAATAAACTAGGCAAAATCTTAACAACTGGCAACTCAAAAACTACCAAGGGCATATCAATGTGTGAGTAATATATCCTTTTCGAAATAAGAATCGTGAGCTGTCTATCGCTGTGTGTGTGCGCTGCGTTGGACACTTATTAATGGCACTTGCGTACACAGATGTGGGTGTATGTAATTATGGCATGATAATGATATTTTAAAAAGTTCCCAAAACGTTTTAAGGTAAAGAGCAAAGTAATAAGAAGAATACCCAGTGCTTATAGTTCGTAGTCGCGTTAGTTGTTAGGTGTCGTGATCATCGTAATTTTAAATAAGCTTCAGTGAGACTAAAAAGTATTATTTCATAAAAAAAATATGGAAAAAAAGACGAACAACTATAATAATATTTCATCACGAGTAGGTCACGAACGTTGTGTCCGTTGTCTAAGCTAAGCATCAATTGTTGGTATTGCTGCCATCTCTGAGAAAAGTTGAGAACTTGAGTAACCTAAATTCTACGTACGGCTTAGAAAGCTCTACTACTCAATACCGTTTTAAGCTTTGCAGGCATATAATTATAGGTTAGGTACAAAACTTGAAGACGAATGCCAAAAAAAGTAGGAAGTGCTCAAGTCAAGAAGTATATTTTATTGTATTGTTAGAAGTGACCTTCCATTGTGAAGATTGTGTTAAGCGAAAAAGTATTTTCAAAACATGAAAAGTAACTCACGTTTTTTCTGACACAAGCTAAAATATCTCAGAATAAACTCTCTCTTTACCCGTAAACCAATATCAAAAATGGCAAAAATTCATCCGTCAACGTCTGGGAACCGGAAAGTCTGTATATAGAGGACCGAATTAGAAATATATTTTTACACGTCACACCACCCCTCTGAATGGAAGAAAATCTTTATGCAAATAATACCACGTGTAAATACAAAGGGAGGTGAGAGAGTTTTATGGATTGCTGTAACTTTTAAATAAACAAACGGTTGGATTTTTGTTGTTATTGAAATGAAGAGCTGAGTGGTGATGGTGACTAAAGAGCATTTACTATTAAACAATGGATTTCACCATAATCAAAGATTTAAAGGACATCAACAATCCATATATTTTAAATTTAACTCTCTCTTCTAAGACTATGACAGGAAGAATACATAGCTGAGTTCACTGTCAACGAATATGGATATATAACCAAATAGTTAGCGACATATGCCCTTTAAATAGGTAAACAAATATTAATATACATGATAAAATATAACATAACAATTAAATGTGAATTGAATAAATTTGCTTTTTTATAAGAAAAAATATCACTACTATAAGTTTTACTAAGCTTTAAGCTTACAAAGGCAACATTTAACCTCATTTAAGGAAGCTTTTAGGGATAGCGTTTATACTCAAACCATATTATTTTATTATACATCGTTATTTTAACATAAGCACACATATAACTTTAAAACGGTAGCCAGAGGTATAAAAACAGGAAAAGTCAGTTTTCTTGAACAATTATTTAGATTTTCTTTTTCATGAAAGATAATCACCAGCAACGCTCACTCCCTATACCTTGACTTCAGCATTGCCTACGTAAAACATAAACAAAGCAACGAAAATTCAACAGAAACTCATTCACAATACGCTTAATACTCAACGATTCGAGCTTTCAACGGCAAACGAAGGAAAATCAGTGGCAGGCAACAGAACAAATACTTGTATTCAATCATCGTGCTTCCACAAAGGCCTTGGGGCTGATATCTGAACAATGAAATGTAACCAGTCGTCTATCCACCATTGTGTACGAGGGGTGCCGAGGGCAGGTGCGGGGACTGGAGGGATTTCCATTATATTTCCATTTCCACCTCGATTCCCGACGACTTATCGCAACCTACCTCTCTGACTAGTCTATCTTTCTATGCCGTTAGTCATCGGTGGTTATTCGTCAAATAGAATAATAGAGCATTCTTGGAGATATATATGAAATTATATCTAAGGTTTTTGATTATACGAAAAAGGTATTAAAATATGTTAACAAAGTAGTTTGGTGCCTCGTATATCAATATGGCATCTTTGTATAGATCTCGACTCGATCATAAAATTATTTGATAATATCCGCCCAAGACCTCGCTTGTTAGTTAAAATAATTTTAGCTCCGTTTTCCAAAAAATATTCAGTATGTTTAGTACCTAGGTATAGCTAATAATGTCAAGCTCACTGATCAATTGTAAGTTCTTATTGAAACGGAACAATCAAGATATAAAGCGGAATCTTTAATTTAGTATAATAAATTATTTATTATATCTAACTACTTTACGAAACCTGTTCAAGTAACTCGATAGAAAGTTGACGACTGCTTACCGGAGGTACCTACAACAAGACAAAAACTCGATCACATTATGATGAAAACTATATCTTTTCACAAAATGTCTTAATAGCATCGAAAAATTAATTGCAGCAACATATCATTGTGACGTTTATATTAATGTTTACAAGAGTAAATCGTCAAAATACGCAGTTTTTCACACGTTTTCATTAGGAAAACTGATGACTGAACAAACTCAAACCTTGTCTGTGGTGTTGTAACGATGGTGAAATGATCATTCAAAACATTAATAAAACGGTACTCAGACTTTTAGCTATTTATAATCGAACTGATATTATTAGTACATAATGATTGCAGTCTGCGCTTGTCAATGATTAATGATTCGTCTGCTCAGTTCCTGACGCGTTCTATTTTCAAACTGAGTGTTCCTATTGGTCGGCTTTTTGTTTCAAAATGGCAGCCGATTTTTGAAGATAATTAATGATAGAACTGTTCCGAAGATAACATGAGAAGCTTTAACGAGAGTTAAACTTAAGTGCGACTATTTGCTACCGAACTTTTTAAAGTGGAATGCTATTTTTCAAACGGTAAATAGGGGGTCTGGATATCGTATAGGACTTTTTGCTTAATTTTTTAAACTTACTTAATTATCTGTGGACAGACGTAGGTATGTAAGTTTGTAAGTACTTGGTACTTCAACTAAGAATCGATTCATCAAGTGACTGGCAGTATTACAATTATTTTTTGTTTATTTCGCACAAAGCCTAGAGGCAAAGTAGAATTATAAATGAGTTATGGCAGCGTTTTTTATGTTTCGTTTGATGTAAGTTTTTTCTTATTTATTACCTTGGTGTAGCAGCGTGCTTCTTTGACTGAAGTACGACACTTGAATTAATTATTTCATATTAATATCGTACACCTACTCAAGCTAAATGCCAGCAAGTGTCGTCCTTAATACCGAACTTAATCTAGTGGTGGCCATCTATCTCTGTCCCATCAAAACGGAACTGTATCGAAGACTCGAAGTTCCAAATTAATTTACTTCACGGTCCAACTCTGACCGGACTTGGAGAGGTTCAGATTATAATTGGAATTCATATCATGGTATGAATAAGTATAACGAAATGTGATCACGTAAAATTCTCTAGGTATTTACATTATATTACCCACGTATAACTTTTTCAAGGAAAATACTTTTAAAAATTTTGATACCTACGGTATTTTAAGGGCCAGTTTTCAATCATCAGATAGTTACTATTCATAAGAAAGAATTACACACTACCATAGTAAAAAGATTCTCTTCGGGCTGCTAGGTTAGAATTGCACCCTCCCAAATCCTGTGGGAGTGGTAAGATGCTACGAAAACAAATACGAGAAGGTGGGCAGCAGCTTCTCAAGAACTCCCATCTGCAAGTACACTCCAATCCCCAAAACTACTGCCAAGCGTTTACTAGCGGATTATGGCAACCCCCCTCCCCTAATGGGGGTCCTTTTTGTTCAATGGAAGATGTCATCGCAGTTGATGTTGATGATGATGATGAATAGGTACATAAATGACGAATGTTAAGTAGTATGATTTAAATATGCTCGTTCTATATTTTAACTGTATAATATTTTTTATCTGATGATTGAAAATCCGAGTTGACACCGAGATCGTACTTTTTTTTAAACATAACATTATCGTTTCTTTTCCTTATTACGAGTATATATATAAATAATACGAGTGTATATATAAAACGATAGAATACACTGTAAATGCCGATGTGTTTGGTGGAATATTCACATATCAAACATTTAATTATTTTTTAAATATTGTTATGTTTGCAATAACGTCTGCTCGGCGAATAACATTAAAAAATTACAAATTTACGAGAGAAAAAATTGTAGTCCATCCCAATACGATGCTTAAATAAATAATGAGAGGAAAAATTGGAAATATGAGTCATTGTCATGTTAGCTCAAGCGGTCAGAGCATACCCCGGCTATAGGGGAGGATGGACGCGGGTTCGAATCCCGCACATGACTGTAATTTTTTCGCTCGTAAATTTGTAATTTTGTAATTTAATTATTGTATAGACTAAGGTCGTAGTTTTGTACTTGTATTTGTGTCATATGATACGCCAGTTTCAGATATCTAATTAAGATTTTCGATGATAATGCAACTGATGAAATTTTTTACGGGTAAAAGTAATTTTCTATATTTTACACTAAGTATTTCAGGGGAAAATTAATCGTGTCAATATTGCCCAACAACTATTTTATACACTATATAAATACTACATTTTGTAATGTTTTTGTTGAAATTTTGAATATGTGATCTATAATCTGTCGCCAAGCACCTGATGGTGTGTTCCGGCAGCTGTCTTTCAGGTCCATTTAGTACGGCTACCACATTAGAAGGGCGTTTTGCGAATGCCCACGGGGCAAGATACTCTAAAGTGGTCTCTGTCTCCAGGCATATGACGTTGTCTTCCGATAGCCGTCCTTGAGAGCCAGTAATTTTATGTTCGAACATAATTTCCGTCGCATTATCACTTACTATCAGTTGAGATGGTGGTCAAAGACTAGACTATACATTTGTCTATGCTGCAGCAGGGCACGCTGCCAAATGTTAGAGTACTTGAGCATTTGAACTGCTTTGGCCTGCGATAGTCTTGAAGCTGCCTTAATGTTATCTTGTACTTTACTGTATCAGCCGGACTTTTGTTCACAGCACAGCCTCCCCTACTTAGGGGGTATTTGCCAAATCCAAAAAAAGTAATCCCCACGCTTGGCAGATCTACTTAAATAACGTCTTAGAGTGAACATACAAAACAGAAACGAAGAGGTCGTGGAGGCTTTAACTAAAAAAACAAGGGCATCGCCGGAATCTGTGACCGGCCCTTCAACGACAAACTAAACCGGTAAATGCGTAATACACTAACCAACTAGATATAAGGAGAAAAAAAAAATTATGTTAAAAAAAACGTCTTAGTGTGATGAGTGCATTGCAGTATCAAGCAGAACGAGAAAGGTGACACTGATTGTGGATGGAAAGGTGTAACGCTGACCATCAGGTGGACCTCCTGTGTGTCGTAGCATAATATAACACAGACTATTATCTCTCGGGTAGTCAGAGTATTAAGTTTGTTATGAGCCCTGTCATACGCTCAAATGTGCAGCAACACCTACTCAATTTGAAGTGGCGTGCGGCTTATACAGCATATTATATTATTTATAGCTGATAGGCTAGCCTATGACCACTATCTCACCTGATGGTAAGTGATGATATAGTCGAAGATGTTGATCAGGCTAACCCAGAATTACTCTATAGGAAGACACCTTTAGGTGCTTGGGGATCGATTTTGTACTTGGGGGTGGTAGCTAGCAAGGCGGATATTCACAAAATGCAAAAAGACTGCCATCCTAAGACAACCGAGACCGACGCTCAGTAGTAATGCCACTAGCGGTCACCCATCCAATTCATGACCGCGGCGGACGTTGCTTAACTTAGCTGATCGGTTGAGAACGGCTAAGCAAACTTCACTACGAGCGCTTCATAATAGACTTTCCTTTATATAACTTACTAACTATCCGGCCGTGGCTCCACCCGCGTACTACTGAGCGCTTCCGTGCTGCGGAGGGCACGTTAAGCCGTCGGTCCCGGTTGTTGGTATTTTTTTCTTACAACATAGAAGTCACATAAGAATATGAAATAAAGGTAAGACTGCAGTTTTACGCCTGCGCGATTGCAACCTTCATAGTTAGTACCTAGTATATACGTTATACCGCTACCTATTGGTTAATAAGGGCGTTGAAATAGTTAAAGGGCCATGTTAAGCACCCAATGTGCAGCAGCACCCCGCTCACATGAGCGTGAATGAGGCCGTAAGTAGCATGCTGGTTCGCCTTACAACATCTGAGAAGGACATGATAAAGCCAGGAGCTTAAAAATATATTAAAAGGTAGATTTACATTTACAGTTATGTTTTGCAATAGCCCCATCTTCTGGAGGAAAAACAAAATTTGGTAATTGAACTTCAGTATGCTAGGGAATAAAATTCACTTCGATATTGACGATTTTCTTTCAAGCCGTGTCAATTGATACACAAACAGAATATCATTCATCAGTATTTACTTACGATTTAGAAATCAAATAGCGTCCCGTAAGTATGAAGATTATTCTTAGCCAATTCGTCGGTATTGTTGTTTATGGTCTTTCACGAATTTAAGTGATTCTGATTTGATCGTCGAGAAATGAAATTATTTTCCCTCTATATGCAATTGCATTATCTCTTTTTTGTATAAGTCCCATATTCACCCATCGATGACAGACTAATTGTCGAAACTGGTTTTTGACCGCGCACTAATATAAATCTTATTTCAAAGGTACTTAGTATGATTTTTCATCTAGCATCGATATAAGCTCGCAATAAAATATAATTTAAAAATTTAATACGAATATTTTAGAAGCATTTTTATAAAAACTTTTAACTATTTGAATATAAAAAGAAAGTTTTTGGAAGTAAAGAGAAAGAGTCAATAAGAATAACAATCAAGACAACAGTTAGCTAAGTAGATTGATATACAAGTTTAATCCTTTCAAATATATTTCACAATTCGTTTGTGGCCTGAATGATGGGCATTCAGCATATACTTAAACTTTCATTAGATTTCTAATTATTCAAATAATGCTAAATCGTAATTTCCATTTTGTATTTTCTCACATACCTAATCATTATAGACACCATTAATTCAAATGAATAAAATAACTTTATCGATCACTTTAACTATAACGATCATATGAACACATAACAACGATATAAAACTGCACCCCTAAATCACAAAAATGAAAACCTAACATACAAAAACCGCGGCGCGACAGCAGTTGCCTCACGCAAATTGCATGCAAAACTGAATTCCAAACTCAAAATACCAGTAGCTGAAGAATGACCTCGCCAATTACAAAGGAATCTCTAAATCGGGCAACAAGACCATAAATTAGATCGCAGACAAATTCAAAAACAGTAGGAGACGGTAGCGCAACTTGAAGCCTCATTGTTCCCTATTGGCGTCAGCCAAACAGAAGGTGAGGCTTTTGTGCCAGGAGTTGTAAATTTTATGAAAAGTGAAATTCCTTTGAACGCCTCTTCGGCCAATAAATAATACGGGAACAGTGAAGGGTATTGTTTCCGACTCTCATTGTTTCTCGTCAATGCGTGGAAGCGAAAGTGTTTTTGCAAATTGTCGAATTTGTTTCACTGTACCTGTATTTATTGTCAAATGACGTCAGTCACTTTCAATTTTAGCATTTCCATAAAGGTAAAGATACTGTTTTTCTTTTTTAAAGCTTATAGGTTAACCTTTGACCAGTCTTACCTGGTAGTAAGTGATGGTGTGGTCGAGGATGGTAAACACACTTATGTTAGAGTTACTGCTTCTCAAAAACTAGGTCAATAGTGAAGGGTGAGTAACTGTAACTATTGTATATAAGTAAAATAAATAAAATATATAAATTAAGATCGAACATTAAATTGCTGTAAGTATTTACAGTATCGATCCAAAGAGTTATAAATACGAGTATCTATATATATATTTTCCGGGAGAACTAACTTGTCTGTTAATCTACTTTTCAACAAGTGTCTTTATAAAAACCTAGAGATATAAGGTAGTTATAGATTGTTAAACTTACCGAATTGACTTCGCATCCAAGGGTAGAGTGGACTGGGCAACGATGCGTTGGTGTTAGGTGGAGGCTGCTGCGGGGGCGGTTGCTGCGCGTGCATGGTCTGCTGATGCATTGGTGGCATCTGCGTCTGGTGTTGCATATCGTCCACCGGGTACATGAGGTGCTGCTGGTGCGGCACGCCATGCTGTACCATGTGCTGCTGTGGGTGCATGTGGTGCGGCATCTGCTGCGCCTGCTCAAGCGGCGGACTGCCCGGCACTCCACCCGCCGTCGCCGCCGCTGCTTGTAGTTTGCAAGAAGTGTACACCGCCGGCGCTGGCGCTTGATGTCCATTGGGCCCGTACCCGTCAGTTTTCCCACCCATGTGCCCCATTTGAGATGGACTGTCCGGTCGATACCCATTCTGGTCCATTTGTTGGTAGTAACCCAACCTGTCATAGGGTGGAAACCTCGGGTACGGCATCCCCGGCGCCGGCTGCGCGGGATAGTGGTGCTGCGCCGGCCTGAGCTGCTGATCGCAGCCTTCCAACTCGTGCCCTTGCTGCGGCACTGCACCGTAGTGCGCGTGCGCTTGTTGGTGCTCATGACCACCTCCGTTCCTCATATCCGGCATGTAGGCGTTGGAGAAATATGTCATACTGTCGCAATTGTTGGCGCTCATCGCGGGCCCGCAGCCCGCGCGGCTCGCGTCCGTATCTTCCGTCGCAGCTTCTCGGCCCTCAGGGCCGACACTATATCACAGTTCTTTCACAACACACACACCTCGGATTCCATTCACCACACGACGTGCGACAATATCACTGGCTCACGCTTTGCCAACGGACGGTGTCTCCTCATCGGATCCTCGGCGAATCTGAAAAGGAGAAATTGATGCACTAAGTCAAACTATAATTATAATTTGTGGTCAGGTGTAAAAAGAGCTGTCGATCGATCGATTGTTTGTGTTGGCAGGCTCACGGATATTAGCCCGCCGCGGCGGAGTCATCGTGGAACTCCGAGCTGACGGTTGATACTGACTGACACGTGGTTTAAAATTGGAACACACACGATGTCATAAAACCTCATGCTCTAAGTAAACGCCTATTAGCGACAACCTGTCTGCGATACGAGCTCCCGTTCGAAGTAGATAACTAAGCGGCGCATTCAAACACGAGTCAAGATAGAAATCTGTCTTTGTCTGGCTGGAGGCATCAGGTCCTCATAAGCGAGACAGGAGATGAAATACTGTCACGTCTTGAGATCGACATGTGGCTGACCCGCCGTCATACCCTTGACGTTCTCAGCAGTTGATGGAGCATGAGTGACAACCACCGTACTACATAACTTTACACGGACGTTAATTTGTGCGGCGAGGGACAAGTGTCACCGCGACCACGGCGTTATCGCTAGATCTTGCTCTACTGGTTTAAACCTGAGAATTTATTACGCTTTTAATACGACAGCTACTAGAATTTACCAAGTGCTATACGTGGAACAACAAAAAATACAATTAACCTGAGAAATGCAAGAAATATTTTCGCATCTACACAAGATCCATTCCTACTTACATTACATTTTTTTATGTTTTATCTGTGAATATGTCAGAACACGAATGTTTACGTCTTTGCAAAGTCACGTTGCCTTGTTTTCGATAAGGTTTGTTAACTTTTATGTATTAAGTAAAAAAAATATGGCTAATGAAACCGCCCCTCAAGACAGAAGTTATTTAAAACTGAAAACCTCAAGGTTCATTAGCGACACTTAATGATGGCGGCATTTCAAACAATGTTTGCTTGCAAATGCTATTCTGTTTCATGGACTATGTGGTCTTTTATATTGTATAATCTATGACTATTATATTATTTAAGAATATTATTTAGGAAGCAATTTTCTGATCTGAGGGTTCTTCATTACGCGTATACTTCAATATTAATAGATATACTAGTAGCTACAGTATTTTTATTAAATATTTGAAGGTAAAATACGAATGATGAACTACCTAATCATGAACTTAGTTGATAATACTTTAATATTATTTAAGATTCCTTAACTCTTCCAGTAGAAATAGCAACAATATTTGTGTTATCTATAAGGAGCTCAGAGCAAAGTATTACGTAGTTTAAGTACTATGAACTCACTATAGGATATGATACTTCATAAGCAATATTGTTGAGAATCTTGGAGTACCTACTTGACTGCATTATCAACCTAAACTATGACATAGTGTTAAATTGTTCTAAAACTGATCAGGTGGTAAAATTATTTGTTATTAAAATATTAAGGTTAATTCTTTTGTGTATGTTATGGAGCATAATTTTGCTAGTCCTTTAAAATACTTGATTAAAGAAATTCTTCAAAACCGTGTCAATTGATTAACACGATGCCTTTAACCATTTCTAACGATTTTAATCGAACAACGATAATGTGATTATGCATAATTTACTTTTAATTATGTTATCTCTGACATACAGATCGTCGTATAAACACCATGTTACAACGCGCGCTAATATAAGCCTTATTTCAAAGAAAATTTGTTTAATTTTTGTAATCGCGTAATTTAGCCAATAGAGTAGTATAGTATTGGGACAGACAAAGTGATAAAAAGCTGCATGGAAAATTTAAACTGGAACACACCGTTAGAGATTTTCTACTTGAGGGTGGTAAGAATATCTTTGACAGGGTGGGGTATTTTGCGAATGCCCGCCTGGCTAGCTTTTAGTAGCAGTCTAGAGTATGGACTGTGCTTTTTAGGGAGCAATAGGCTCTCTTCATATTACAAGGGGTTAAAAACATTACTTTTCTATCATTATTAGGGTTTTAAGGATTTTCTACCTGCTCATTTAGGAGTTTAGTACATGCACGGTGATATGTGTGTCGAATTGATCTCTCCAGAGACGTTCGTCAGTTAATTTTATTATAAATACCAATACAAAAATTGTTTAATATCATACTTTGCGTAATAATAAGACGGCGAAAGATTTAATTAAATTTAAAATGAATTTTGAAGCCAGACAATACAATCGAAAGGAATGCCCGGAAAATTTGCATGTATACAGGGATGGACAATTTAAATTTACGATTTCGGCGCCCCCTAGTGGCACGACCCTCGCATTTTTTTAATTTTCAATTTTCATTTGCATTCCAGCAACTAGCTGTATACTACCTAAAGGTATGTCTACATCGATGGTCTACACATGCATATAACAATTCACGATTAATTTGTTCGTTCATTCAGTACTGTTCAATAACGAAGAGAATTTTCAGCCAAGAACAATATGTTATTATCGTCTCAGTAACATGTGAACTATCATTATCATAGAGCCATTGTGGCTTGTAATTAGAGGGAAAATTGTACACCAGAATTATTGTAACCCTAGTAAAAGTGATACTTAGGGTTTGGTTATTAAAATTAATAAGCGTAGGTATTGTACGTGTATATATATATATAACCTAGGTTGGAGATGTTCAAGTTTCAAATACCTATTCTATGACCCTATCCTAGAAAAGTTATACGAATATTTATGAAAACAATATTTTTTATGGTTCAAATATTAATCTTACAGTAGTAAATAAGTTAATCTTACAGTAGCCTCAATGGTTTCCGCTATGTTTTATGTTCTAATTTTGTATCGGCGGTACTACTAGTTTACACTCTAGGCATCCTAAAGGCCATTGCTGATAGGAAGTCCTATAGTTTTATTATAATTTGTGTATTTTCTTGTATAGAGTAGGTATAGTTGATCATAATTTTGGAAATGAAACAGCTCATATAAGCTCTGAGAGACGTAAGTATGCTAAATTAAAACGAAGTCCTTTCTAGGAAGAGGTTCGTGAAGGTCGTCGGTCAACGGCAGTAGCTTGTGAAACTTGAAAAATGTGCTTTCAATAGACCGGTAAAATGTAATAACTTGTAAAAAATCCAAAACAAAGTTATGTCCTTATCATCATACAGAATGTTCTAATAAGATACACTTTGCAGTTCTTACAAATATGAACATACAAGCTCATATGATATATGAGTCTTGTATACAAGATTAATATTAAAAAAGAGTGCTCTAATTAAAAATAAAAACATCTTAACAAAATCTTAATCTCATAGATATAATTTAAATCTGTTGCGCACGTAACCAGCTAATGTTCTAGCCAGCAATTACCAGTAAAGATAAAAATCTAGGAGATATCTCGGTTCAAGGAACATGTCTTTAAACTGACCGACCGCGACTTGAAAATTAACAGTCTCACGTGCTTTTGATAATTTGATAACGGAGTTTAAGCGTTGATTTATTGAAGCCAGTTTGGACCGGTTCGCTGACTCACGCCGTTCTCATGCCCTCTCGGCCTTAGGCTTGCAATTAAGTGTGTTCGGTGTAATGAGATCGTAGCTTAAGTCTTGTAAGGTTTGAAATGCGATGCTGGGTTTCTTATAAGATTTTGATATGAGGCTAAGGTCAGAGTTAAGTTCCTAGAGGTTATAAAAAATAGGCTGGTATCTGTGTACTTATACTGCGATCATTATCTTTGTAGTAGCTTCTTCTGAGTAACTTAGGATATGTGTACTATGTTTTGTATGGCAATAAGAGAGGAGACTATGGTTCTCCGCCTTAAAAATAAGCGTCACGACTGTCACGTCGAAATCACGTGATGCAGTGTCTTTTTCGTTCTACTTGACAATGCACTGCCCTCGTACCCCCGAGATGTTAGTTCTTTGTGTCGTTCGCTCAGTGCCAGTTGCTTTTTAACTTGAGCCATATGGCTAGCCTATGAGATGAGATAGCTCATCTGATGGTAAGAGATGATGTGATCGAAGATATTGTTCAGGCTAACCCATAAATTGGCTTTCAAGGAAAGCTGCCGGAACACACCGTTAGGTGCTTGGCGACAGATGTACTACTTGAGGGTGGTAGCTAGCCAGGCGGGCATTCGCAAAATGCCCTACCACCATGCTATAACAACTGCCATCCTAAGACAACAAACGGGACCGATGACTAAACGTGCCTTCCAAAGTACGGAAGCGCTCAGTAATAATGCCACTAGCGGTCACCCATCCAAGTCATGACCGCGGCGGACGTTGCTTAACTTAGCTGATCGGTTAAGAACGCTTCGAAGAAGAAATTCCATTTCCTTTTGAATCTACTACAAATATTACTAAAATGATCTCACGAATCAACTTGTTATATTGTATTATTTTCGCATAATATCTTTATCAAACTTTTAAAAACTCAATTTAAACAAGCACTGTCAGTAAATCATCCACGAGTAAAAGCCCAAGTGAAAATTGCTGAAAATCTACTTCCTCACTTGATAGTATATTTCATACTAGAATCCAAATAAATCAAATGTAAAATACGTCTACAGCCGTTTCTATGATAACTGTAAAACACAAGGATCCGGATAAAAAAGAAAATTTATATCATTCCACGTGTAGCGGTCGGTAGCAGTTAATCAAATGACGATCAAAGACATTTATTTTAGGAAAATTCCCAGCGTTCATATTTATCATTTTCACTATTTGTCAATTAGAGATCTATTTTCGGAACAAAGTAGCTTGATTTATTCATTCTATATCGACTGTCCACAGATGTAGTTTAGTAAAGAAGTGGTACTATACATTTAAGATAATTAACCGGAAAATGCGATTTTCGGAGCAGCGGTGGCCGAGCGGTAATAGCTATGGACTGCCGTACCGCAGGCCCATGGTTCGATCCTAACCGCCCGGCTTGAGCTTCACCGCATGGAAGGCAACTATGTAAATACTTGCCAGGATAGCTACCACACTTGAGAAGAAAATCTGTCGCCAAGCACGTAACAATGTGTTCGGCAGCAGTCCACGAAAGCCAGTAATAGTTCTAGTTAATTTTACCAACATGTGGTATTTCGTTGTAGCAGTGATGATTCAGTGGCATTGGCTATGGACTGCCGCGCAGCAGGTCTATGGTTCGAATCCCACCGCGGAATGAGCTTCACCGCATGGTGGAAGAGCATTTTGCAAATGACCACCTGACTAGCGACACCCTCAAGTAGAAAATCTGTCGCCAAGCACCTAACGGTGTATTCCGGCAGCAGTCCTTGAAAACCAGTTACAGTTCTCGTCCATTTCACCAACATGTGAAATGGTGGAAAGAACTAGCCAATCAGCTGCATATATAAAACAGTGCTTCTTTATAGGTGTATGTAATACATGTTGTCAATAATTGGCGATGTAAGTACGCGTGTAGATGTATTAATGAAGCAGATCAGTATGTATTTCAGCACGTACATTATAAAAGAAAAATGTGGTGTCAGTAAATTAGTTGTCCATTCATTACATAGATAATGTATTTGTGTGGTTCGTGGCGGTAGTGAGATAAGATAGAAATATAAATATGTATACAAAAATAGCACTGTTGGTATATATATTATATATGATATAACTAGCTTTCCGGCGGCGGCTCCACCAGCGCGTATGCCGGTTATCGCGCAAAACCTCATTTAGCGCTGTTGGATAAAAACTATTTTATGTTCTTTCCCAGGTCTCAAACTGTTTCCTTACCAAATTTCATCCAAATCGGTCAAGTAGTTTTTAACTTTATTCGTTGCATACGAAAATCCAAACTATACAAATCTTTTTTTTTCATTCTCTTTATAATATTAGTATATATAAATTTTATCTGTGCGTAATGGGAAATGAAAAACTGCTGCTATGCTTTCAAATGAATATATATGAAATCATATATATAATAATATTTTCTAGTCATATCATAACATAATAATAAAAATTTATACACAAAAAGACCGACTTGAAACATAAAATACGCGTTATTAGGCAATAACTCCTCAGATCTCGCTAAATTTTAAAAATTTTGTTTAAAATTGGTTTGGGTAAAAATTTACATGAAAAAATAAACATGAAAAACGCAAACTTCAAATGAAAAAAAAAAACATTAAATACAATGGTCGATGCAACGCGTGATCAAAATGCTGGCACCTATTTGACTCAACGAATAAGCATTGCAATTCAACGGGGTAATGCTGCCAGCGTGTTGGGCACGCTGCCAACTGGTACTGCTGGTAACTGGTGGGCTGGAGCATTTAGACTGCCTGCGAGTCTGCAATGACTTATTGGTTGTCTAAATGCTTTTATTTTAGTAGCTGTAATGTTGTATACAGTTCGAAATATTTTGTTAATAAAGGCATGATGCCGGTGAAAAAAAATAATAAAACAGTTATCTAGTCAATATACAGTGTTTTCCCGTTGCAGTTCTTGCACAACTCTACAGATATGACGCTACGAGCGCATCCATTACTTCAGCAGCGGTCATTAATCTCCCCTTCTTTCCTTCTGATCTCCTAATTATTGTATTTGTCTGTTGTTTGATTAATCTGACAGTTATTCTGACATGCTGTAAGGTAGACGTTCTTTTGTTTTTATACTTAGTTGTTTTGCTCAAAATGACACAATGTTATAAACCTCCCAGTTTTCCCTGGGAGAATGAATTTTAAATGAATTTTATTAATTCATGACGTTTTATTGGAAACTTTTTATTTAATGTAGCCCAAAGGACTGTACTCTTAATTCAAAACATCAGTTTGATTATTCAAGAACTTAAATACATCTTTAGTTATACCGATAATAAAAAAATGCCAATGTCAGGAAATTGTGTTGTTTTTATTGTGATTTTTTTTACATTATAAAAGGGCTCTATCTTACTCAACACGAGATATGTTTTCACACTTGAATTTAGCAGTCAAAGTAGAATAAATACCATGCAAATGCCGCCGCAAGATAGAGAAAAACCTTTTTATAACTGTAAAAGGTGAAGTGATGCTTTTCTAGCTGTATAGTACTTGGAGGCTACACTATCCAATACTCATACGAAAGCTAGGATTTAATACATTATTTTAGAAAGTATTTGATTCCTAAAGTTAGTGCTCACATAGCGCTTTCCATACTAAAATAGTTTCGTCATATTTAAATACCAAGTGTACTAACTCGGTGAAATCTCGCATGCATTTCTTTCACCATAATATCTATGCTACTAGTGTGCCATAAGGCTCAAGGACGTGCTTGCAAATTTCACCGAATTTGAATACTTGGTATTAAAAATATGACGAAACTACGTTTGTATGAAGAACTATGAATTGTATTGAACAGGTTCCATGTATAGAAGCCGGCTGCAACTGGGCTTTACCATTTAATCGTCTTGCTAGCTATCACCTACAATTAGGAAATCTGTCACCATAAGCCCCATGGTGTTCCAGCAGCTGTTCTTAAAATGCAATAATTTTAGAATGCTAATTTAGCATCCTCGACCACATTATCACTTTACAAAAGGTGAGATAGTGACCAAAAGCTAACCTGTCGTCGTAGGATTGATGAAATTATTATATATTATAATTAAAAGCAAATATCTAAATTAGGTCATTGTGTTACCAACTGATTTTTAGATTATTTATTCATGCCCTGTTAGGGAATCACGCCACACTCATCATCCCGAATCCCCACAAGCGACACACGCGGTCAAATCGAAAAACACTGCAAAATTTTTCGTGTCATGAAAACTCTAACGACCCCCCAGCGCAAATCCCGGGCCGCTAAGTGGACTCTGAGTGAAATGCGATGTTTGCTCTAATTACGCGAACCAACTTCTAAATTTAATCAGACAAGTTGGTAATTTTCGCCGCGGGCCCATAATTTTTCATGAGGGTGCCGTGTCTTTATGCCTTCATTTGGGTGGTACAGCCTTATTCGTGTCACTCGAGTTTTGTATCGCGTTGTACATATGATGTAATCTGTGCTTTGAGTAAGATTACGTGTTGCATTTAGTTCTAATTAGGAGTTTAATGGAGTATGTTTGTATGTGAGAAGTTTGTACGGACTTACGGCGAGAATGAGGCAACATTTAGACATGTTCTCAGTTTTTGGTCTTAAATCTTACATAAGGACATGTGACAACACATTAAAGTACATGTGACAAAGTCCTATAAAATTCCTCAATTTTTTTATCTTTTCCTACTCTATTTCCTTTGCATTATACCAGTAAAATTCAGTTGAAATAATTGCCGTCCTTTTCTATGTTACACACTTCTCTCTTTTATTTGTTTCACCAATAGATCACATACTTTTCGGAAAGCCCGTTAATCAAATGACATTGAAATATTTTATTTTATTGGTAAATGATAATGCCGGTATTATATCGTTTAAACTTAGACTGGAACTGGATCTCTATACCTGCTGCTAGGCAATAGATTTTCTACTTGAAGGTGGTAGATAGCCGCAAGCGAGCATTCGCAAAATGCGGTGGTGCTCAAACCATTATGGCTCGAATGCGTGGCAGCCTGCCCCCTGCGTATAGCAACCCGTGGTGTCTGTTCATAATTATATATTCCATAGTTCATAATACACCACAAAAACAGCTCAATGTGCCACTCCATCATAAAAAACAGTCATAACGTTTAACGTTGAATAAATGCATAATTGGAGTACAGCATGGGGTTCTTCAAAAAGGGCGTGAAGAGATTTCTTCAGGGTCGGCAACGCGCGAGTGATACCCCTGGTGTTGCAAGCGTCCATAGGCTACGGTAACTGCTTACCATCAGGCGGGCCGTATGTTTGTTTGCCATCTTAGTGGTATAAAAAAACATTGCCTTCCCAATCAGAGAGATGTCAGGCGTCTATTATGCCTCCCCATTATCTATAAATGCCTTCCCAATCAGAGAGATGTAAGCTGGCAGTTCTTCAGAAGGCGCTGCTGCCCACCTTCTGGTATGGTCCCACGGGAATAGATAAGGGGGGGAGGTGTTGGGTATAAGATACCTATAGGATACAAATCATGGTTTCATACCTACATAACCTACCATTTTCTTTGTTCTTTTCCGGCTAGTAGTAGCTTCAACAAACGAATACTCCTAACCTACGGTTTTGCCTAGATAAAACTTTGCTGACAAAATTTACAATAGTACATATTCATGGTGCTCATTTTGTACCGTGAGCGGAATACGGGTAGAAAGACGATAAAAGAACTGCCTTTGATTTGATCACATTAAGCTATAAAGTGTAGGCAGACATTAGGTAATAGTTGCTCCATAAGTGTAGGTACCACAGATATGGACTGGACGGAGTACCAGCGTTGCTTTGAAGTTGCCCTCTGCCCTGAAGACCGAGGAATGCCAGCCATTTTGATTGCAACGCGAGTAATTGATTGCGCTCGCTTTGATTAACAGATTCCCGAGTCTGCTCTGTCACAGATTGAACTTAAGTTTCTATGGAACCTCGCGGTTTGTACCTGCTAACGTAGACAGCTACGAAGCTGTGTTGTGTATAAGAAAGCGTTTTGTGAAGGCGTTTGGCGGAGCGCAACGCGGAGCGTCCTCGCAAACGTTCTAAAGGTACAGTATTTCTCTACGCAAAATAGGTCGCACATAAGTGGCAATTGCGGAAAAGAGCCCGCACTCCAAGTAAAGGTACCGTATTGAAAACTTACCCCATAGCATTCAAGTCATATAACCAAAGTAATATAATATGTTCACTACCAGTAGACGTAGTATCGTAGGCGTTATTTAGGAACATTTGCAAAATTAAAGAAGCAAGCGTTCAGTGAGAGCTGTTGCGGAGCGTAATACGGAGCGTTTTTGACTTGCGTTTATCTAACATTTATTCTAAATGAAATCCATAAGATTTTAATATTATTAAAAATATTTTTATTATGTGATGTAAATTAAAATGTATATCTGTCGCATTTTTCCTTTATCTGTGTTATGACGTTGCTTCGTACCAAATTTCAAGATTCTGAGTTCACGGGAAGTACCCTGTAGGTTTTGATTCCCTTGCTGGTTTCGAAAATTTGCGGCATAAACAGCTGTATGTTTTGATTGCGTTGGCGTAGAAGTTTGATTTTTTCACAGATCTAAGGGATAGTAAAATTGAGTATTTGATATGAATTCCAGCCTGACACCTCCACGCGTTCTTGAGAAAAAGAGTAGGTATCTATTGACTGACAGACAGACGGGCAACAAAGTGATCCTATAAGGGTTCCGTTTTTTTCCATTTGAAGTACTGAACCCTGAAAATATTAATATTTCCTGTGACCCTTTATGTATCATGTGTATTCGTTTCCAAACCAGATGGCATCTAGATTTTCAGGTCGTTTTGATCACATTGGCCAATTTTAGGTGTTTTCTGACTCCACATGCAGATGCAGGTCATCACTGTGTGATATGTGTATATCATGAAGCGTATTAAGAAGAAACCGGCCTGGGCTACCTGGACATAAGTTTATAATAGTAACAAAAACACAGATCCAGATAATTTGGTATTTTCTTATTTGTTAAGAGAGCTAAGAATTTTTAGAATTTAAATATATGAAAGACTAGCTTTTCAGTGCTCCAATTTATTATATTTTCATCAAAAGAAAATCATAACTTTCGTTACATTCACATTTAAAAGAGTGTACCGAAATATCTCGTCCATAGGATTTGAAAGATTTATCGCTTCCTCGAGAATGTTAGTGATGAAATACTCTCCGAATGCAGTTGAGTTCCTTCACTCACAGATTTGCATTTGGTATTTCTTTAATTAATAGTTTGTATAGGCGTTTTTAAATCATCATAGGTAAGTAATGCCGATAGGTCGCATTTCTGTTGAGTACCTGACCCTGTAGGTAAAGGTGGGAATCGTTTACTTTCAAGTCACTGAAACTGAATTGTATTCGATTTCGACTATGTTTCGGGCATATTCGATGCCTTTTATCAGGAGAGTTAAGTAAGTCAGCGCCGTGATCCATTTCCTTGAACTCACTAGATGCCAGGCATCGGAAATTCGTGAAATCTAGTTAAAGATATCCAATACTTTTCACAAAATAAGTCAGTTTTTGTTAGGTAGAAATATGTCATGCAAACGCTTGTGAACCTTGAAACAAACCTATTTTAATGAAAAGATGATATATTATTCTATAAGGTGATATATTCCTTAAGATATTTTTTTCATTACTTATTGGAAATAGCAACGTAACTCAAAATGATAAGTTTCGTGGACCTACCTAGCTATGGACACTTAATTTTGTACTTTTTGAAATACTTATCTACCTATTTTATGAGTCCCACACTGCCATAGTAGTGCATAAATTTCAACTTGCTACCTTACGGCTCAAAACATACAGTCCTTCATAGGTAGTACGAAGTTACGAACACGGACGGCTTAGTAAAAGGGTCCCGTTATCACATACAGAACTCCAAAAAACATAACTAAAATGTAAATAAACAAAAGGTACAAAAATACAAGAAATTATTTCTTAATAATTTCGTCCTGTTTATATATTAGCTGAAAGTGTGTGTAGGTACCTAATTACAAGACACAAACTTTAATTAAGCATTTATAAGAGTGTTTGTTGCTTCTCGCATACGATATGACTGAATGAATCCAATGAACCATTGTAATTCTATAATATTGAGTTACTGGAATAACTTCATGATTGCTTAGTAGTTCCCGAACGTCATATAAATTACCGCCACGCGGGCGAAGATATCGGGAGAAGTGAGTCTGTCATATTTCCTACACAAATTTTAAGTAGGTGCGAGTACCAATGTAGGTAGATTACCTCCCCAAGACTTCAACCTGGGTAATTACCACCTCGATGTTATCGCGTGATATTATTCAAATAGAAATGTTAATTGAATAACTAATTACATTCATTTTAATTAGCACTGTAATTACACACTGGCAATCAAATAATTACACATTTCTTTACTTCAGTCAAAATGCCGGCTCGTGCGCTTAGAATAATACATTGTTGAATTTAGTTCTGAATTTAGCCGTAGCGCTGCCGTCGCGTCTAGTGTATAGGCATTTAATTAACACATACCAGCTAATTGTTATATCGTGCAGAGCTGATTTATGGCAAGATAGAAACGCCAACACCTTTGTAATTGCTACGCGTGATTTGTGCATTGCATGCATAGGTACATGAGAACAATAGACGTGGGTGGAACCGCTCGTAATAAGTAGGTGGGTGGATTTTCTACAGAGCTTGTTATTAGTAGATTATGAAAAAAATATTCTCTTTTGCCGACCACGAGTAAAAAGTACCTATTACAATATAATCCGTTTAACAAGTATTTCGGGCCAACAATAAGTTAATTTTAGCGCCATCTAACAACTTATGAGAAAACTTTTTAAAGCGCCATCTGTATTTTTTACATTTAACTTTTAAGAGCTGCAGCTACCTCGACAAGCACAACTTAAAATACTCAAGGCATTGATGGGGTAAAGTACAGTCGTGTCGAGAATATACAAACTTCTAAGATTTTTTTATTTGATATCTCGGTGGCAGATTTTTTTTTTGCCATCGTGTTTTTATTTAATGTATTTCAAGTATTTGCACGATGCAAAACCATATTGTTACATTACATAGGAACTTATTATAGAAGTATATAACTAGTACAAATCGACATAGGAAAGCAGAATTTCTATTCTGATTAAAATTCCGGGCACAGTAAGTTTCCCGCTACATTGAATAATTTTAGTAAGTACGCACATAGAATAATCAGTACACCATTTCCCTTTCTCTTCAAGAAACTTCATTGTGCTTGGATGTATATATGTCTTTAGTAGTATTTCACGGACTTCAATTTATTTAATTTAATATTTTGGTTTAGTGAACAAAACAATAAAATATATAACTTAACATTTTTTAATTCGATTTTGTAGGTATTTTGCAACAAAGCATAACATGCCTGAAAATGCATTTTACATTTTGCTTTAAAAAATCATATATTATATATACTCAGCATAATCACAACACTACGAGGAGAATTTTTAATAAGTTTAACTTATTAGAAACAGAAAAGTAGTTTCGCTTTACATGACATCCTTATTAGAATTTGAGCTTCAGTTCTTATTTGAATTGATCAATGTTTTTTTTTATGTTCATTTCTAGCTTTGAAGTAAAATGAAATAGAAATATTAACCGGAAATTCAACATGGCACGGTTTAATTTACGCGCGGCGAATGGGCGGGTGGTATCTGAGAGCTTCCGGTTCGCAACCGGTAGTGCCGCTATGAGTAATTCATCACAGTATGGTCACAACATGCTCCTATCGGTTCGGACACATCGCTTTCAACAAGGGTTTGACATTTAAACACTGTAGTCATAATTTTAGGGGAGGTATATTTCAGATTATGTCTATATTTGTAGGCTATACCTCTTTCAAAAAAGTAGAGTCACATTAATAGGTATGCTGCATTTAAGGTGTTTAATGTAATTCCTTGGTTGTAAACGCGATTGTATGTTGTAGTATAACATAATAACACAGCTTTATTAAATTTTACCATTTATTTTTAATTGCGTTTCCCATAAAGTATCTTGCTTACAATATACCCAAGACTAAGAAGACTTTAGGTTCATCATTTAATTTATTTACGGTAAATATATTTACCTTCCGTATAACAAGATAGATTGCATTCCCCATTTGGCTGCTGTGGCGCTGCGTCTTCTGAAGAACTGCTTATTTACATAGTAAGTAGGCAGTTCACTCAAGACTCTAGGGGATTTATTTAGTCTGGAAACATAGTGTCCACTGTTCAACATAGACCTACACCATTATACATAATGGTGTAGGTCTATATTAAACAGTAGATACTATGGCTGTTGAATGTCAATATACGAGTGTACAATGATATCGACATTGTGTCCTTCCTAAAATATTGAATTGTTTCATGTAAGTCTGAATCTAAAGCAAAGCCGTATTTGCTTCAGATTCAGACTTACCTCTCTATGTTTCTATATTACCACATTGGCATAAGATAATGATTGATAATAAATCGTTCTTAGTACAACCCTCTACCTATCTGCGTATTTTGTTAAATACCTTCGCGCACTATAAATTTTAATATGTCAAATAGAACTGACAAGGGTTAAGCTCACGATTAAGGAATTTATACATGACTAACTACCTACTACCTTACTTCAATATTCCTTACTAACAAAATATTATATTATCAAATAATTTTATGAATGATAGAAATTAACGAATAAAACTGGATAGGTATTTTGTTTCCGAATGTATCCTGTGGCAAGGTTTGTAAATTCATACTTTATTATTACACACATACAGGTGGGCATATATAACAAAATTATACAATATTAAAATGACACAGAAGCATTTGTACCTACCACATTTTAAAATTACTCCATAATATAAATTGATTATTTCATTCTTTGACTTATTTTATTGAAATTAGCACCATCTACTTAACTACCTCAAAACTACTTAAAGAGGTAGGAAATCAAACTTTTAAACTTCACTTCTGACCTCTAGTGATGAGTAGTTGAATTAAAAGTTGTACGTTTCGGCACATGCTATTCGACGGCAGATGTCTTTTTAGGCATTTTAGATTATTTTTATGTGGTTACAAGGTTAGCTAAACCTTGTTTTGACCAATTGGATTAGCGAAGTCCTCACAAAAATATGTGCTTGTAATAAAAAGTAAATATTTTATAAAATTAAAAGGAAATTATGTCCCGAAACCTGTCCGTAAATGCATGAATGATTTTTATTGTATAACATCCACACCATTTTTGGCTATTTCAGTTTTTTATACTTATTTGTGTACCTTAATTATTGGAAACCTTGACTCAAATTTTCTAATTAGTAATCGGCTTCCAACTGGCGATATTTCTACAACATGTTGTAAGTAGGCGATTATATCCAATAAGAGTATTTACTTTCTTTTGTTCGTAACACCTGCGACCACCGAGGCGACCTTCTGCAGTAATTTTATTGTTACCATCGTAATTGAGTAGGCATTTCGTTAAGTAATTATTTTATAAGATGCGTGCTAAAATTGAATGAAGACAATGTTAAATTGTTAATAATAATTATTATACTAAACATGTTACATTATACTGTTCATTCTTATTTCTGGTAAGCTAGCCCTTCACTATCTAAGCCGATGGCGAGTGATGATGTGGTCAATGATGGTAAATAGGTAACTTAGATGAATTATTTAGCTAATTAATTACATAGACGAACAACAGCTTGTATCAAGTTCTTGGGAAATTTCTATACTACGGCTATTAACAGCATTACAGCTCAATGTGGTATATTTATTTTCCCATAAGTCTAGCATTTGATTTCGTCTCTGGAGCAAGAAGAGGCAGTAATGGCTTTCAAATGGCTTTTTCAATTCTCTTGATTTCCAGATTTCAAAAATAGTCTGAGGGAATAATATGACATTCATATGTTCATAAGATTTTTTAGACGCAATAAGTTGATTAGTTTTAGATTCAATAGTTTTCTTTGTACGTAAGTTATTCGTAACTTTCAGTGAAGTACTGGGAGCGTCACGCGACCAAAACATTCGGCAATACCTGGGTGGTACCTCATTGATATCTACATTATAAAAGCGTGATAATATGAACTATGTACGATATTTTCGAAGGGGGGTGCCGGGCTAGAATGTCCCCCCCCACCCCCATTTTGAACGGTTTTTCAGGGAAATAATGATAAGACCAGGTTAAATTTAATTTTCCCTCTCTATTGATTGATTGTTTTTCTTTGATAGGTTTGTATGATTTTTTGATATGATTTTTGATATGTTTAATAGATTGCCATACTCACCAAAATTAGTGACCACATTTTTTAGATATAACATATCTACTTAGTTCTAAATAAACCAGTTCTTACTTTAGTTAATTGGATAGAATTAAATTCATTTATTTTTTATCATTGATTTTTTTTCCTCTTTTTACAACTACGAACAGATTTTACTTATAATACATGCATAGTTATAAAGGTATCTAATTAGATATATAATTAAATTTATATATCTAATTAGATAGATACCTACATTGACATATAATCAATAACTCTTATTATTTTACATAGATTTTAATATCTATATATCTACACAATCATAGATAAATTTGTACTATTATAACAGCTATTGTTTTGCTTGGATCTTGGATGAAAATTTTAGAATCCATATGACAGTTGCTAATGTTAAAATGGTTAAGTAATGTAGCTAGATCGACTAGATTATGACTCATTGTATCTGAGGAAACTTAAAATTCCAAGAAGAACCACCAGTGATAGAAAAGTTGAAGAGTTGGTAATATTGGTGGAGCAGAGATTAAAAGCATGAATCAAGAAGAGTGTTGGATATGAATGAGAAAGAATACGGGGTAAAGGAAGGCCATAATTGATTAATGGATTACGCGATTGAAGTACCTACAAAAAGTGTGGGTACTATATGACATCTGCGCTAATGTGGAGTGGAAGAACAACACTCATATCAACAAGTTATGTCGACTCCACTTAGCGCAGTATAAAAAAATATTTAATTATTTTTTTCGTTTAATAGTTACGTAAAAAAGTTATGTCTATTTGATAATAAGCATATGTGAGTATTGGGATGAGAGTAGCGTTGAGACGCAATTTAAACTATAACATTTAGAAAAAAAATTAGGAATTAAAGAATCACGTTAACGAAGTTCTTCAAATTAAGAATTCTATCGATTCGAAAAAAGAACCGCACGATAGGGATGGGACGCGGCCGCGTCTGTCGAGATTTTTTGCACGATTTTTTCGACGTTATTATTATGAGAAAAAAATGCGAAGTCAGTAAAGCGAAACGTGGGTTTGATTGAAGGAGGTGCGGGGCGGGGCGGTGACGTCATGCTCTCATAATAGGCCGTGGCGTGCAGTGATGGCCGCCGTTTATCAAGAATGAGTGTTGACTCCATGCACTTGGACTAGTTTGTGATTGTTCCTTGTTAGATGCGTTATTTCAGTTAAATGTTAGAAGTAATAAACACATTCTGCATTTCTATTCTTCGATATTGCATTTATCATTACGCGGTTTAACGTGGGTCAGACCAGGTAGATATTTATATCAATAATGTTTTATAAGCATATTTATATAATTAATTGAATATATCATTTTCATGTCATCATTTTAACCTTTTAAAATGATGACATGAAAATGTTTTTAAAGTCCCTTTAAAATTTTATGGAACGCTTTTCTTTTGATAATTTGTTATAATCTATTTATCTATGATTATTTTATTACGTCTAAAATATATTCTTTTATATATCGATATACACAGAAATAGGCAGTGACTGTAATATTTATATATGTATGTAATATTATTATATCGATACTCTATATTCTTTTGTATGAAAAAAATAATATCATGCTTTGTAAGATTTGATGTGGTAATTTATTAGTAGGATTCAGTGTAACGTCCAAACCTTGATATTAATGTGATAAAAAAAATGTTGCTATCGACTTAATGTTACAGATAAGGTAATTAATTACCAAACTCAACTTAAATTTTTAGTTATTCAAAACTATTTTTCTCTATGTAACTATTTATAATTTATGAAAATAGGTGAAATTCCTTGTCACCGCACTCATCAACCGGCCGACGTGCGTGCGGATGGGCGGAGCGGTTTTCGCGTGACATGGCGCAGTTACCGCGGCTGCGGGTACACCTCGCGCTTGGCACATCACTAGCGACGCCTCCAACGTTTCAAATGTACGCCGTATTCGCAATTTGAATTTTTGAAATCGTGCAGGTGAAGTGTTGAAAGAAAACAGTGCGATTTTAAAAGAAGGTGTTCGCTATACAACCTACTTTGAACTGAAGTATTTTTAGATCAACATAGCTTATTGGTGCAACTATCTGTAGAATTAGGTAGTCAATAACTAGATTAAAAGGAAATTCCCTATAGCTATAACACCACGTTTCAATAATCTTCCCTGTGCAGACCGATAAATATGTCCTGATTAGATCCCTTGATTGTTATTCGATAAACTGAATTCGGCAGTGAAATAAAAGTTGCATTTTAGTTTCACATTAACAATTTTAGTGCGATGTCTGTTGAAAATAAAGACGACTAGCCGCCATCTTGCAATATCATTTAAAGTGAAAACAGATTAGATTAAACCAATGTATGACTTTTTCTTTTTTATTTGATATTTTATTAGGTGAAAAATGTATGAGAAAAAAAATGGTTTACATTGAATCCGTGGTGTATACTATATACTGTAAATATTATTCTTGCCATGTTTTGCTTTTACACATGAACTACTATAGTGCCTCGGAATCAGATCATTTATTGCTTCCATAAACGTAGTATAAGTGTAACAATATGATAGGATGAATATGTTAACAAAACAGTCCTATGATGGATCCTGTCACGTCATAACGTTTTTTCCGAAGTCTGATTTTGAGCTTTGTACAATTTTCATTACTAAAACTGCAAAATCTAAGTTTTTTTTAAAAAGCTAAGAATTCGCATTTTTATAATGATACATATAATATATACCAAAAAAAATCCTTACATGTCCTTTATCATATTATGAATAATTTCCAAATGATAAGTTTCCAAACCGATACACCATGCATTTAAGGGCAGAGTTTATTTCAAATAGAAAACTTAACCACATTTTTTGAGTAAGTTTTATTTTTTATTTTTTATGTTATTGTGATGGGACAAGCTCAAGGCCCACCTGATGTTAAGCAGACTAAACTCTGCCTATAACAGATGCATTTCGTCACAAGTCACGAATTGCACTGCGCCCGTCACCTCGAGACATAGATGTTAAGTCTAATGTGCCTGTAATTTCACTGGCTCTCAAGGACAGCTGCCGAAACACACCGTTAGGTGCTTGGCGACAGTTTTTCTACTTGAGGGTGGTTGCTAGCCAGGCAGGCATTCGCAAAATGCCCTTCCACCATGCGGTGAAGCTCAAGCCCGCGGCGGGAACCATGGACCTGCTGCGCTGCAGTCCATAGCCAATGCCACTGAGCTATCACTGTTTCAAAAAAGTGAACACATAATAAGTTAGTAAATATGCAACACATGTAACTTCCACAAAACATTGTCTACTTCCAGTTTCTACGATACGTTAACTTACTAATAAACACCAACAAGTAACTGTATCACACGGTGATATAAGTACCTACTTAAGTAAGCACATCGACCATAATATTATTTTATCGAAGTACTACAAGAATCAATTTATTTGTATCAACAGATCTAGATAAACTTACATTGTATATACTTAGATAAAAAATGAGGCTGTTCTTGTTGCGAAAAATTTATATAAATAGTTTTAGTCTTCTCTTAGTTGAATAAAAAGTTTATGGTAGTATGAATCAAAGAGAAGCAGATAGGTAAATACAATTTGTTAATTACAAAATTAAAGCCTAGACTTTGAACTGCTTTACCTGCAAACAATATAACACCAACAAGTGTGGCTACTTTGTGTGTATGTACCTAATAACAACTTCATAAATACAAAGGTCGTTGGGTTAAAAACATACAATAATTAAAAAAAAATTGGTACCTGATATAGTGAGTGAGAAAATTTACAGGTTTCATTTTCGACTTGCGGAAAACAATATTTGAAAATTTCATCTCAAAATTAATAGGAATAATAAGATTTCTAAGCATTTTGTAAGAGATCCCTATCCCAGTCATTACATCAAAATTATAATAGAGGACAAAAAAGTGTAGCAACAATGTAGCTGTAATTTGTTTAGCAATGTCTATGAATAAATATTTATTTTATTAAGTGAAAACGTGAGGTTGATCTGTAGTATAAATAAAATAAATCGACGCATCGACAGATATACCTACGTTATTTTTATAAATGTAGATCAACATGTACGTGAGTTTGTAGGTACATGAACTTATTGTTGTGCATTTATATTTATAAGTACACAAAGGAAAATGCGCTGCATTTCTGAGACATTACGCAGCCGATCCCTGTGCAGTATCTCACAAAAATAATAAACCGATTTCCGTTTGTATGGACTCTACTTAACTTTTCATTGAATTCGTGGTACACTGTATGCTTTACATTTTATACTTGCCATGTTTTATTTTTAAATATGAACTTACTAGTGCCTCGTAATCAGATCATTTATTGCTTCCATAAACGTAGTAAAAGTGTAACAATATGTTAAATAAACAGTCTTAATATGATGGACCCTGTCCGTCGCACCAAGATGGACGAGAGGCAAGCGTTATATTATTGATATATTTTAATTGTATTATCATATTACGCCAGAAGTAATACATATTTTTAAGATTTGTTAATTGCGTAGTATATTTATTATATTAAGAAGCAATTTCCACTTTTTAATACAAAAAAGTTGTTATCATCACGCATAAGATCTCTTGGTAACTTGTTGTATATATATTTACAGGAGGTCCCACGGCGATGCCACATGGAGGGAAAGTACCTTGAATATTGTAGATGGAACATTTTACTGAAAGAAGACATTGGCGGTGGAGATCGAACCAAGGACTTGCGGCACGGCAATCCATAGCTATTACCGCTCGGTCATCATTGCTTTATATATACACAACACCTATCATAGAGCAATCAACGCAATTCAAAAATAAAATATATTTTGACCTATATTGTATTCTAAATTTTAACTATCCAAATCAATTAGTAAACGTTTACAGATCATCTGAACCACTTACATACACACGTTTAAGTAGGCATATCAACATATTTGTGGCGATACCATCTGTACAAACATTGGGACACTGTCTGTACTTAGCGAGCATTGAAGATTACACACTTAAATAACTTGTAATTATTTTATCGCCTAATTTGTAATTCTGGACGGTAACAAGACAATTTTGTTCGTTGTAAAGAATTGGAAGATATAGACCCGAAATAATGTTAAGAAATAATAAGGAACATCGAATATAATCAAACTAAAATACTTGTAGGTACGTACTGAATTGCACTTAGATATAAGACAAGGGTTTATGAAGTTAGGACTCCGTTCGGAATGCCTGTGCAAACCTGTTTTTATCTGTTTTGTAATAATCTAATACTAGGTATAATTAGAATCCCTTATTACTTGAGTTCCTCCCAAGTATGTAAGATTGTTCCCCATAGTAATATAATTGTTTAATTAATATCTCCATTAACTTAAAAAATGGCACGGACTCTGGAGACAAATTCTCAATAGTAAAAAGTTAGGGCATGATTTCTATAAAATAAATAAAACTTAAGGTTCTATGTCTGAAATGTATAATGAAGTTTATAATACTTAAGAAACCAAAAATACTAAACTGAAATCAACAACGTTCAAACTAAGAACTCAAAAACAAGCGCAAGTGAAAACATACGCTTAATAATCATAAAAATCGCCCGTTTAATCGTTCAAAACAATATAAACATAATTCCGACTAAGAGATTTAACTATTTCATAGCAAACATTATGCTAACCGAACACAACCATCGAATCCAAAACCACAACGATTTTAATTGAGCATCAAATCGATACCTAATTTATATCGATAATAAATCATCACATCACAGGTAAATTCCAAGGATCATTCGAATATGCCGCAATAAGATCGGACAGATAAAAAATGGAAAAGCAACGATGATTATAGAGTGGGGTAGGCAGTGATCGGTGCCTTAGGCGATGTAGAAACTGTAGATATTAGGTATCGGCATCGATCTATATACTTACTACGAGTACATATACCTGTATCATTTGAGTATTTGAATAAAGATAGTTTTTGTGCTAGAGTTATTTGGATGTAACGGTTTAAGATTGTATTCCAAATATGAATTTAACTTAATTAGAAGTCTTAATAAAGTTTGCCTTATAATACTGTAATACTAGTTGTAAATTTGTCTCTAACTATCAATCATAACAAAATTGTAACTGATATCTTGCTAGCATTCACTACCAGATTTGGTTTAGAGTTAGGCTGTTATCTTAAGTTAGCAACTATGGGGGGAAATAAGAGATATTAAAGCACGTAAGTTAGACTGCCCCGTGGGGTGCCAGACTTCAATTCTATCAATCCATATCTTCAAGTATGAGTCGTGAGAGGCGAAGAAAAGAAAAATAGCAGGACGAGGGCAGCAGCGCTTTCTGGAAAACGGCCATCGTAATCGCAATGTAGTATAACAATCCCCAATACGCCTGCAAAGCATGTGACTATGGAAAAATGTCCCCAAGGGGGGTCCTTCATTCAAAGGTGGACGTTTCAGATGATATGATGAACCTGATGATATGTGACCTCCAAACAGATATCAGAGGAGTTAAATACATACCGACACTAGTTACTCTACACTTAACTATAATATTCATATTTTGATACTATGCGTACACAACAAGTAGGTAAAACTGCTTTGGCGCAGTAGACATCTCAAGCACTTCTGTCTTCTACCAAAACTTTAAGTTGACCAAAAATAAGGTTCAAAAGAGAATTTGGTTGTATTTGGAGTAAGCAGTGACGTAGTTTAATCCAATTTCGATTTACATGTCAAATATACTGTAATATATAAAAGGTTTAGGACTTCTGGCTTAATATCTTTCTACAAACATGAACTATATGTAAAGCTTATGATACATAGGTAGGTCACGTGTTTTAAACTTTAGTTATGTTTAAAACACTGATTGATGCCAGTAGGCTCACCACAATCTAATTTGACGTTAGGTGATGATGACATCGAAGATGGCGAACAGTTTTACCCTAGAAAAGCTTTCAAGGATAGCTGCTGGAACAAACAATTTGATGCTTGGCGTCAGATTTTCAACTAGAGGATAATATCTGTGGCTAAACTTCTAAAGAACTCAAGCCCCTGGCGGGGATCGAATCGTGCCCTTCCTACGCGGCACCTATAATCATTTGTGCAATCGTGGATGTAAAAAAACTCGGTTCCTACGGTCCATTATTTTAAAAATGCTCTCGACAGACCAAATAACAGATAAACACTACTAGAAAATGATTTCCTACAAAAAACCGACTTCCTGTGTCAGGAAATTGCATAGATTTTTAGAACAAGCCAAATAAAAAATAATACTAACATTTATATTTACGAACGAAGATATCCTGACTTTAGATAATAGATTAATTTGTTAAGTATGAATTTCGTGCCAAAAAACTGCATAACGCATGTTCTAAGCTTTTTAAGATCCCAAAAGGCACTGAACTTCGATATTTAATTGTTCGAAACTTCATAAAGCCTATCATTAGGCCAGTCAACAGTAAAACCTCCATACTTTGTCATCTACACACCCAAGCAGAAAACAACTTATGTACTTCCTCATACATGCTAATAATAGATTATTCTATTTTATTACACTATGAAGCTATGAGGAAATACAAATTGTTTTCTACCTACAAATACTTCAAAATACCAACAATCTTTTTTAATAATTTTATTATTGCGATTACGCCTGCTCCGCGGTTAGCATGTGATTTTGTAAGTCAACAATCTGTTATTTAGAAGAGAATATTACTCCACAGTAAATAAATGTAAACAGTAATTACATGAACGATGCCTAAAAAAACATTGATGTGTAATAAAAAAGATAAGATTGGAATAATAAAATAAATATGTGATTGTCATATTAGTTTCTGGGCTGGCCATGAGGTGCCGGGGTAGAATACCACTCCCCCATCTCTCCCGTGGGTATCCTTAGAGGCGACTAAGATTAAAATACCAGAAGATGGGCAGCAGCACCCTCTGAAGAACTCTGAAGATCTTCCATTGCGATCCCCAAGACGCCTGCCAAGAGTGAGGTTGATGCCCGTCTGATGAGGGGCTGTGTTCAGCAGTGGAAAATACTATTTCAAATTTAATTCCTTCCTAAAGAAGTTTTGAGAGTGGGGCAGTGTTAATTAACATTTAAAAAGTGAAATCTATACTTAAATTAGATCAGATGCGGTAGGTATAACCAGTTTGTCTGTTAGATCGTTAATCAATAAAACATATCGAATGCAAATAATGGGAAACCTGTTTATTGATTTTGTTGGCTACTCGAGGTATACGTCACCGTGTCTGTAATGGGAAACTCATGTTTCAAGTGTTTTTTGAATATTTAGTTATTAGAATATCATTGAGTTTATTTTTGTTTTATTTAATTATATATATAATATTCTAAATATAACATATTTTGCAATAGGTCATCTTTTGACTATTATATTATCTCACCTTGTGTAAGACGTTGTTTAAGCTAACCTAGAATAACTGTTACTTGATAAAGAGAGCGGACTACCATTTCTCTTGTTTGAATGCCCCTTAAGGGCTAGATTATGCTTTATTTCTCGGAACTTCATAGCCGACCCGAGGATTGAACCCAGGATCTCGAGATTCCAGAGTGATCATTTTTATTGTGATGGAGTATGTCCTTTTTTACTTGTATTAATCCGAGCACCTTAACCCGTTTCATCGGGTTTTTTTTAAACGAGTTTTTTTCTTATATTTACTACTATTACAATGAAAATTTGAAAATAACTGATATTGAACAAAATTAAATTAAAAGTGCTTTATTTATAAACAAGAATCGTCTTTGTAGTATACATTACTACAAAGACGTGATGCTTCCCACCTACTGGTATTTTAGCGACTAGGTTCGCTTCTTATGACACCCACGGGAAAATATGATATACATATATATATATATATATAGGTGACATTCTAGTCCGTTACACCAAGTCCCCGATCAAGTCTCATTTCTTTGTAGTAGGGAAAGATAAATTATAAGAAAATATATATAAACTTTTCGACAAGATCTAAATTTGATTGCGAAAATTAGAGCTACTAATAAATGACTACATTAAAGAATATACATCAAAGATGCCACAAATCATAACATCTCAAAACAAACGGATTGCAAAAATATGCAACTGAAGAAAATAAGCAGGCAGGAGGAGGACATCGATAATCATGAGAAGGGTTCCAAACATTTGAATTTATAAACACACTGTTTATAATTCGGTACAGTGAGCGGTGACCCTTACATCGTCCTTGTCTTACCCAACTCAAAGTTGAGGAGACGTTTGGACGTTGTACCTAATTAGTATTAGTTATACGTACTTCTAAGGATAGCTAACTATGCTATACAAGACTACCTTACTACATGAAATGTTTACAGGTTTATTTATATTATCAGGTGGAAAGGCATCGCCATCCTTCGCTATGATAATATGCTTGTTCTTGATAGGTTGCTGCTTGTTCTTGCATTACTAGCTAGAGCAAAGATTGAAAACATCTTCCATTTCAAACGAATATCTATAGGAATTTACCCTTATCCCATATATACGTTGAAACATAAAAGCTATCTGAATGATTTAATTATTAATAACAGACAAACGCGTACATACAAATACATGTTAATATAAATTTACTTAGTCAAATTCTTATAAATTTTCCTAATAGTTCCGTAAAATATTCAACATGTTGAATAAATATGTTATGTTGATTTAATTAATAGCATATCACACACAAAACTAATTTCGAATGTAAGATTCTAACGTAAGGTTTATCCACAATAATGCTTTAAAGGTTACAAGATAGACAATTATATTTTAAAAATTAAAGAAAAGGATAAAGGTCATAATCTCAAGTTGCACCGGCAGAAACGCCCGAGCGCGGCCGAGGCGTCCGCACATCTAAACTTCACAAAGCTGAACCAGACAGTACATAAACTTATTTTTATTTGAAATTGTATTACCTTTGCCTTACGCAATCGGAATATAAGCTTATAAAAATCTCTTTTAAAGATCACAAGAAGTCAGTCTCAGCTGATGCTTAGCAGTCCTGGAGACGATGATAGTAAACATGCTGAATCCAGAATTTTAACTGGCTCTACTCAAGGACAGCTGCCGGAACACACCATGAGATCTAGATCTGTAGTGACAGATTTTCTACTTGAGGGTGGTAGCTAGCCAAGCGAGCATTCGCAAATGCCCTGTTACTTTGCAATAACGAAAGTAGCGGCGACGAGCAAATCGAGGAGTAACGTCAGGAAACTGTTGACTAAAATTCGAGCGTACTGCGGCAGCGGCTAGCTGAGTTTTGATTTGTAGTAAGTGCTTTTGATATGTTTTTTATGAAATTTACAACAGTTTTATTTAATTCGTTTGATAACAGTTTTATTGGTTGTGTATTTTGATTTTAGATTGATGCACGAACTGCTTGCTATCAGTACTTTTAACATGATAGTGACGAATTTTTTGATGGTTAGTATTTAGTAGGTATTATTTATACTACCCTAAAATATACGTGCCACGACAGCCAGTTTCCATTCCAAGTTTATCATCAGCTTACTTGCTTTATCACCCGCTTAACTTCCTTAAATAATTATTTGCAATCTTATGAGATAGTGGTCAAAAGCTAACCAAGCAACAAATTATATACTATATGAAAATCCTAAACGTATTATTGTATAAGAGGCACGTATACAAAAAACGTCTTGCTTTTGGAAATTTAACCTTGACCACCCGATGGGTTGCATATTTAGTACTGCTTTGCATGTCTGTGTGCGCAAGTTAAACGGTCCTGTGCTGTGTCTCGGAACTTCTGATACTGTTTTATATTGTACCTAAGATTAATATTCAAAATCATTCGATCGATAATTTTACAAATTCGCTTCACAAACGAGCGGGTGTTCCGTGCCCTATAATACACATTAATAACACCGACTTCACATGTCAAACTGGCAATTCACTTGTGATTATCTTCATTTAGTCGCAATTTATCAGTGTAAGGAAAAATTTGACGTTTTAATAAAATGTGGAAGCTGGACTTATGCTTACGTGTTTATGCTTCGGTTGGTAGAGCCTCAAGACCAAGAAGTTGTATTATACAGCAGTGAATTTGGAAGGATTGGAGTATTCAGTTTATTTGATAAATAGATTCAAGCGTTTCTAAGGTGTTTTTTTTCATAACGCGTTTAAGCTAATACTAAGCTTACAATATCGATAAGAAAATGTTTCCACTCGTGTAAATTCTTAAGCTATTATTTTTCGTTGTAGTTTTTTTTAAGTTTTTCATACATATCATCTTTCATTTTAAACAACCGAAGGAATAGAAGGGAACTATCTAATCAGCCACGTTTTCCAAATATATTTTCGAGATTATCAACCAAATTCTCTCTTTTTCAGTCAAACTATAAAACCCCTCAAACTTCATAACCCGGGAATCGAACCCTGTTTCGCAAGATTCCAAAGCGATTTTGAGAGATGTCCACCTATTTTCAAATTTTTGTCACTTCAGGAACGAGACATTTTGTCAGTGTTTAAATAGTAAATACATATATCTAAGTGCAGCAGAGCTTTCAACAGCAGCCGTTTCAAAAAAATACTGTCATGAATATTAAAAACAATTTGAATGATTTATAGTAGCATAACATAATATATAAATATAGCTATCATTACAGTTTCTCGGCTTTAAAAAAATATAAACAGCTGGATTCACAAAACGCGAAGTAAAACATGCAACTAATGAGCAGAATGCAACTAATCACGTTGATGTGAGCTGGGTTTGCGGCTCATTGGGCGCACAAAACCTATTGTAATTATTTTCTTGTGTTTGTATGAGTATTGTGAGCGAAAACATATTGTATTAAAGTTTTATTGTTGTGTTGTTGTTGGGGAAGGCATTCTGTATCTACCCCACATGTGTGAGAAAAGGGTAGGAATACGACAAACAGCAAATCCTATTTATTTCATGTGTTTATAACCGAGAGTCCTAGCTAAAAGTTAGAACTAGTGCATTCAATCAAAACTTAACTAACATGTGAGAATCACCTTAAACGATGACCAAAATTATGAAGAACATGAAGCTAATTAATTAATTAAACTAGTCGTGTAGGTACGTAATTAAACAAATTACAACCTGATCATAAGCGGGCATGTCCAAATATTACTCATGTGACCACGCGTCCGACAGGACATATTTCTAATTTTGACGTTTACATGAACATCGAAAGTTAATTAAAATTATTCATTAAAATATTTAATGAGTTGTCAGCCACGTTAGTGGAAGCCGATGACAACAACAAATGATATTAAATTAACCATACACAAAAGTGGGCGTAATCATTCTGTTCTTATAAATGTTTATTAGATCGTAGCGAATTATAATTTTAAGAAGATTGATATGTTTTAAAAGAGATATCAGTAAAGTACTTTTGATAAGTTGTTTGGGAATATTTGAAACCAATTGATATAATGATACAATTTAAGCTGTTTTTCCAATACCTACTTTTATATTTGACACAGAAATTGGGAATTGCACCAAAAAAAAATCATGCATAATATGCTGCCTGTAGTATTGCGTGGTTAGATTGGTAGTATGAAATATTATGAAGCTTACTTAGAATAAAACTTTACCTAGAATTAGCGTTGAATAATAAATATATAATACATAATATGAACCACGCATTCCCTACGATTGGCCGAACGTTTCAGCCAAAGAGAGCATTCCAAATATAACAAAAATAAACCGCCATGCACCATGAGATTTCTCTACTTGTCCGCACATAGAAAGTCGTGAGCGCTCAGTCACGGCGCATTATCGCATCAACCAAATCTCTGCGTCCACTGCACATTAAAATCTTACATGCTGCCCGCTTTATTAAGGCATTTAAAAAAAAGCAGTTCGTCAGATGGTCAGCAGATAGCGGTGAAAGGGACCGTTAGAGTAATAGCCACTAGAAAATCTCCGCCTAGTTTCAAATTCACTGCTCACTAAGGTGACCATGTATCTGGATCAATTTATTGGGCCAGTTTTTGACAGCTCAATCTTGTCATTGACCTTTCCACTGATTTATTAGTAGTGGATTGCAATTGTATGCTTTTAATTGAGTAATTAATAAATGAGTTGAGTTTTAGATTAATCTTAGGAAAATTTGGTTTCAAAATAAGTGTTATTTATTTTAGTTACGAAGCTTATGTAATTATGTAATATTTTTTGCTTTAGTGGCATTTCAGCTAGCCCGAGTTTTTGGTTTGATTATGTAGCCAGTAACGTGTGGAACACTTTTAAAATATAAAATTTGTATAACATTGGCAATACTTTTATTATTTTAATTTATAATTAATTACAAATATATATTTATGGTTTTAATACGAAAAGTTTAACGCCCATTCCGTTTTTCGTCAGTTGGGTGACGTAAAATTGTTTTGAAATCTTGGGTTTAAACCGCGATTCTGCCAAAATTTTAGAATGACTGTTCTATCTACTTGAAAAAGGCTCGCCTTAAAACGGTAAAACGTGTTATAAGTCTACCCACTGGCAATACTTATATGTGTATATATATTTTCTTGGTGTTATATATTTATATATATAGCTATTGCTAATGTGAAACTAAGAAAATTTTGCTGACAAGAGATTTTACGTATGGATGGAATACACGCAGCGCGCAGGCTTCAGTTTAATTCTAAAAATAAGAATACTTCCAAGAATGAAATACAATTATTCCGAATTCGAATTAATGTCCACATTTTATTACGAACTAAATATAATTGACATGTGTGACTGAAAAAGGGACTGCTACAAGAACATTTTCGCGCGATAATAACATTTTAGGATTCAAAGGTCGCCTTAAACCAAAATAATCTTTTAAATTTTAATAGAGTTCAAATCGCGTTTGTGGATGAAGATATTTAAAAAGGGGTAAAGCCACTGTGTTCCGATGGATCACCAAATACAAGCGAGTTCGGCCATCTTTGACCGATAAAAAAAGATGTGGTCGCCCTCTGAGTGTTATAGAGTAAATATATGTCGGTAGTAAAAATGTGGTACAAAGAAAATAGGTGACCTTTATTAAGGTTCACAACATTTCACTTGAGCATCTTCCTGTTAGGATGACAACAATTTCGCGCTCATTGTTCATGATGTAGCAAAATTTGACGGGGGCTTGTCTCGGCGCATTTACGACATTAGCAAGTAGTAAATCTTGGAATTATCAATACGATCCAGAAAGACAAAGTGCTAGTAGACAGTTTGGTCGTTTCAAAATGAGCAACGTCTATGGAAATTAAGCGACACCACAGAGTACTTTGGTTTTATCGGAAACCGAACGACAACGAGAAGTGCAGCGACTACTTTGATCACAAGTTTTTATACTATGACGAGGCATCTGGTAGTGTCAATACCTCTATGTGATGTGAGTAGGATTAATTGGTACAGTATCAAATGCTTGGCAGATGTGTTCACTGCTGTTAGCAGTAAGGGAAATTAACACGGGACTTTGCGGGCAGCTACTTCAGCACGCCCGTACTATTTGCGCTTCAAACGAGGGGCTTCCTGGCAACACACCGGTCAAACTTCCTCATATCCTTTGTTTGGCACTATGTGAATTCTTTTTGTTCCCAATAAACAAACATCTCAAAAAAATACACTTTTCATCGCCGGAAGATGCGCTAGCTGCGTTAGAGCAGGCTGTGAACGATAGTCTGAGGCGGATTGGAAAAAGTGTTTTGAAACTTTGTTCATACGGATGAAACTTTGCGTGAATACAGTGAAGAGGTCTAAGAAGATATTATCCAGATAAAAAAATTCAAAGGTTTTTTTTAGATTATAAGTACTTATTATTCCCACGTATAGGCCTGTTTGGAAATATCATTGACCCGTGGGGTGCCGGGTTAGAATTGCACCTCCCCATATCATCCCGTGGGTGTCGTAAGAGGCGACTAAGGGAAAAATACTGGAAGGTGGGCAGCAGCACCTTCTAAAGAACTGGCATGTTACACTGCGATCCTCAAGCCACCTGCCAAGCGTGGGGATTATGGCAAATACCCCCTTAATAGGGGAGGCTGTGTTCAGCAGTGGACGAGTCGGCTGTTACAGTATACGCATGTTACTATATTTTATGTAGTATTTAATGTATTTGTTCAAAATGTTTGACATCAGGATCGAAATGAAAACTGTTTCTCCTTTATAAAGATAAACATTTTACTAAACTAACGTTCAAATGTTTCAGATACGTACTGAAAAAATTCAACAGTATCGGAATATATTAATTTTTCCATATTAATACGATAAACGTATTGTGGGCGATGTTATGTCGTCCAAATGTAGCGCAGTCATATTCACACAATAAATTAAAGCATGTGGAAAACACGATTCTCATTATTAAATGAGGCCATTATAGAGCTGTTACAATAACTGAATTTGAGCATGACGTCACATAATACTTACGGTAAACTAAAATTTTTAATAAAACTATACCTATGTAAGCAGAGCATACGCTTTATACGAGCTGACTATTTATTTTCTGTGCTATAAATCTTTCAGGTATTGATAAAGAAATTAATATTGTAACTTTACAGCATTATCTTTGTATTCAGGGACAATAGTAATCACATAAATTTAATTTTGTGTAACAATTACGAATGCCTTGGTAAAGTTGTATTTTTTTGGTACAGTACAAAATAATTCAAGCCGGTTTTTGTTTAATATTAAAATAAATGATAAGTACCTAACCGTTAACGACGTGCAAAGTACACAATTAACAGTTTATTTTTTCTAATTAAATTAAATATTTGCCTATCTAACTAGAAGTTCATGAATAATCAAATGCCCATGAGATTATTCAAATAAGTTACGAAAAGGTAGCCATGTGAAAAAAGACGAAAAATCTTAGAGAAGAAAAAATAGGGCCGGCCTTCGGGCGGTGCTTGAGGCTATCAGTCTTTAGAAGGGACATCTCTATTTCGCTCTTTTCTTCGGGTCATTTATAAGGATAACACCAAGATTTTGATTAATGATCTCTAAGCCCCTTTGTACCTGCTTTCGGCGACTCCTACAAAAAGGATCTGTAGATATATACAAGAAAACTCAACAAATTTGTTAACATCTACATTAATTTTACTGGCATCGTATGCATCCATTTATATTTTGTTCTTGGAAATACCAACAAAGCGGCTTTTGGTTTTTCTTTGATATGAAGTTTTACTTCCGTCCTTTATACGTAAGAACATTTTAATTGTAATAAACTTTTATCATTACTTTTTAGTGTTGTAGTTGTATGTCTGTACTGTAGGTATACCTGTTCACCTAATTCAGAATAAGCTAAGTATGTCTTATGGTAACATAGTCAATATAAACATTTATTCAATAATAAAAATTTAAGTACCTTTTTAGGGCTCCGTAGTACCTACCAGGAACCCTTATAGTTTCGTCATGTTTTGTGTATAATTAATACGACAAGTAAATACTAAATAGTAATTTGACCCGTACATGATGATGTACATCTTTTGTATATAAATATATTTCGAAAACTTTGACGAAAACAATGTATGTTTACAACATATCTATGTTTTCTTAAAATAAGTATTAAAAAATCCTCAAATTCTAAAATGTAAAGTTCTACAATATAATATGGGCTTACACAAAACAAGCAAAACTGATTCTATCTACTTTGGTATCATATTTTCTCTATCAGCACAAAGGACAACACAATAACATGTTGTTTAAAATGTTGGCTTACGGCTGGTGAAATGGCTGACGTCAACCATCCTTGGAAAATACTTTTGATTGTAGGTACTCTCGCTACATTTCAGTTATGCGAGCTTTGAGAAGTCAATAAGCAGTATTTTGCGCTAAAAATCAAATATACAGCAACGTCGTCGTGAGCACTGGTATGTTCTAGTTAAAGTTTTTATTTGAATCTTAAAAATCCTATATGTATTACTTTAATGCTTTGACTCACCATTAAGAAGTAATCCGTATGATACCTATGTAACATCAATTCGAGTCACTGAATTCATCAGTCCACCAACCAAGTAAAAGTTTATCAAAACTTTATAAAACTGACAAACGTAAAAATATATATGCTTTAAAACACTACAATTATCACCTGTTTATCATTATTTATTGTTTACATTATTATCCTTTACAGTTATGGTCAGATGTAATAACTCACATTTGCAAAGCGTTCTATTTTCATTTCAACTAACTGAGACCTTAAAGCAATGCATACATTTTTATTCACTTTCTTGCCCCTCGAACTGATTTCAAACGATCCGTATCTAATTGTGAACATCATAGACGATCCTTGAGAACGAGCATGTCACAAATCAATCCGCGAATTGGGTAGGATCCAATCTAACAACACAAGTTCAAGTACGCGCGAAAATTTAAGTTCACCCGAAATCACTGTCACAAATTCAAGGTATTGTCACAACACTAATGTCACCACCGTGCGTATTTAACTGTCACGTATTTCACTAAAATTACGTCTATCTGCGTTTAATGAACGTCTGAACCCGCATTGAGCTAGCTGTCAAATCTACGAGCCGTCATAGTCCGCTGCCATGAGTGAGGACGCACACAGATGCACGTGCTCGTATCAACACGGGCACCACTACACTGGCAGATTCCAGCGGACGAAGCGCAAACGTACGGGCAGTGTGGGCACTCGCACATTCAAAGCACTATGATTCATACATATCGCATTTGTGTTGTGGCGGGTGTGGGAGTGTGAAGTGAGCATGCAGCGTGCTTTTAACGCGGCCAGACGAAATGATGCCTTGCTGCAGAACTGACTGTGAACAGTAAATGTTTTGTGGCCGGTTATGCGAATCTATGTGGTTTGATCACTATATAAGATTAGCTGAATCCAAGATGTATTGGCAGAAAGTTTATAAGAAAGATATTAAAATTGACGTAGCTTTCTACAACTGTTAATTTCAAGAATGCTTACGGTAAATCGATTACTTTTTTACTATAGTAGGTAAGTATATTATAATTTATAATACAAACACCAAGAAAGGTGCGTAGGTAGTAGGTATTCTGACCTTGGGTCAAAGACTTATACTACCTAATAAGTACTTTATTGCTACCTAAAAGAGCCTTGTATAGTTAGAAAACCTTAAACCGGACCTTATATAGCGAAATATTCGATTAGTTTTGTATCCAGTTTAAAACTGTTTTTAATGTTATGTAAATATTATTTTAAACAAAGCTAAACGGTGAGCCTATCCAACAGAAAATATTTCTGATTTTAAGTCAAAAGACGTTATTTGAATTGCAAATGAAGACTCATGGTGACCCTAATTTTACAATTTCGAACTCTACCTACGCAAAATCTGCCCACATTATATAGGTATAGTTTTATTGTCATATCATTACACATATTTTTACAATCTATCAACTCGAAGTTTTACGATCATATGGTGTGAAAAGCGAAAAAGTGATTGTAATAAAACGTACATTGGGCTGTTTAATAGCATCTACTAATAAATTGTAGTAGTTTATATCAACTATCGTGTTAAGAGTTATATTTTTCAAACGTCTTCACACATTTCGATTTAATTGAAATTACGTTTTAAAAACAATAAAATCAAATAAATTGTTCACCAGGTTTTCAGCTGTCGCTCACCAGACCAACACACGCAAGCACACACAAACTACCAACCATTTAGGGTCCTTCCTTTAGATCTCGTGAAATTGAATAACGACTTTATGCAAATCACAATTGAGCTGCGAATCGCGTGTTGGGCACGTGTCAACACAAACAGTCACTTTACACACACAGAGACGAATTCGCAATTTGAATTTCGAGCTCATTTTCGTTTGTTTTGATCTTCGAACTATCAGGAATTCTGCCTTACCTGTAACAAGAGAAGAAAATATTTGAGAACTGATAGAAACCGAAATGATTCTACAAAAATATTTTTATGTGAAATAAATAATGTGTGTAAGTAGATCTCATCATTAGGTATATAATAAAAAATTACGGCAGATAATTACAGTATCAACGGCATAAATTAATTGATTTAAATAATTTATTATCATCATTAATTTTTATAACGTACACATAATCTAACAGAAGCCATTCATTGTTTCTCGTTATCTCGAATCAGGAAAAATATATTTTGAAAAAGTCATTGCCTTCTTGTGCGGTTGAACTGTGCATTATCTTTGGAGATAGGGCTACAGGGTCAGGAGTGCTTGATAAGTGTGTCAGTCAGTGCAGCTATGAATAAAGATGTTGTTAAATGGTCAAGTTCATATCGTTTCGATATGCTTGGAGTTTGCAATTCGCATTCAAATGGACAATTGACTAACAACGACGCATCGACGGAAATACATATATCCCTGCCGTACCTAACAATGATAGTCGTAGGTAGAAGTTGAGTGGATTTCATCTTGCTTAGGATTAACAATTCAGAAGTTTTAGTTCATATATAGGTACATAATATTAAATTGTTTTTGTAGTGTCAGAAAAACAATTCATTGTCTATTATCGTTTGCAAGAATGTAATTAATTACTATGATGTTAACTTTTTGAACTTAGGAATAGTGATAATTGATTTAATAGTTTTATTCATACAACGGTTTAAGAGAAATATCAGAAAAATACTAATTAATTTGATAAATGTGTTTAAAATGAGCGCTTTGGTAAACAAAAGTTGAAAGAAATAATTAATTTATTGATAACTTGTTGCATTAACCTATCAGTCACGACGATAGTTGGAAAAATATAATATTCCGTAAACAAAGCTAGGAGGTGAATGTTTTGTGTGGAATGGCGGGTAGGTTTATAATGTTAACGTATTTATGTACGCAAATATTATTTAAATATGTAGGTCTTTATCATGACGCTCGGGAAACAATAATAAAAGCTTCATCTCTAAAAAGCAAACCACTTAAAGAAATACATGTCATTTGCATTTCATGGTTTGAAATATTAACTCGACTCGACAGACATAATGAAGATGTAACAATTTTCCACGAGCCCAGAATGATGTATCTACCGTGAAATTTTAGAAAAATAGCACCGTTCACTTTCTGAACGCCCTTAGAGAATTATATTATCACATTAATATATTTACCAAACACGCTCCTATTATTACGTTTTCATGTACTCGCTTGAGCATAAATTAAAAAAGTTGTCATTTTTTCTTTTGTCCCAACCCTTATTTGGTATTCATATTTGATACTTTGATAATACAAAGGGACGGAGCGTTATGAAGCGATGTTTTGAAATGAAAACACAAAACGTCCGTAACTTACACGAGAAAAACCTGTTTCGCGAGCTAAAGAAACAAATTGTGAAAGAGGCAATCGTTCAATCTATGTATCAAACGTTATTTACCAACTATTTTGAACTCTATTTCTCAAGAAATAAGCTTTTTTATTAAAAACAAGGCGGTGCAATTCCGTCACTACAATTATGGTCATATTGAATGATATACGAGTAAAGTGAGGGATATCAAAGGGCGACGCAGGGTTGTTTTTGAAATGTGAACTTTGAAATATGCACTGTAATAGTGCACCCTTTTTAATTTGTACTAAACTATAGACCGTGGCAAAATGGGGTCTCGAAAACAAGACGAGGCGTAACGTTGGTGATTTTTTATTGAAACATCGATATTTTTGCTCAATGTCAGGGTATGCATTTATTTGTTAATTTGTGACTATTTCGTTTGGAAGTTTCTTGTTTCTTATTGCTTCCGCAACGAATTTCGTGCGACCCAAAAGTCGAATGATTGAACCTATCGGGCATTCGCCGGCAGCGGCCGACTCCAATTTAGTTTTTCGGATTAGATACGGCGAACATAATAACATAATTGGTCTAATAACAGAGCAAGCGGCAGTGCTCGCCGTGCCTTACTATTCACTTTCCAAATTGGTTTATTTTTTTACCTATGCTCTGTCTAAGACTATTATGATTTATTATCAAATTTTCGTGCAGGCAAATTACGGCTTCGTTCTTCGTGAATGCGTCTGTGAACGAAGGTTTCTCGCTCTAACACTTAATAAAATGTGCCCTTTGACAAGGACAGGTAGATCTATTGTGTTTCCTTGAAAGCCTGGCGGCTTCACATAGAGAGGGGATAGTGGATGACATGATTTACGTGCATTTTTCTAATTTACTTTTTCAGCAATTAGTTAGATTAACGTGTTTAGCAAGAATGCATATTTTTCAACTTCGTTGAGCTTATTAAAACATCAAAATTGTAATTAAAAGTTAACGCTACCCCGGAAGCCCTTTAAATTATTATTTATGACGTCTTTAGATATATGACCCGATAGACATTAATCTGGTTATTAATTTCGAATGTTTCAATACCTGATGTTGTAAACTTGATCACAGGACATGACCTTATTTAGCCAGGTTTTATTACATATTTTTTTTATTGCTTATATGCTAGCTTTTGACTACTATATTATCTGATTGTAAGTGGTTATGTGGTTTAAGTTTTATTTCAGGCTAAAAGAATTACTGGCTCTCAACAACTGCTGCTGGAACACATTATCTTTTCGAGGGTGGTGACTAGACAGGCGAGCATTTGCAAAATGTCTTTCCACCTTACTATATATATAAGAGATTTTGCGAAGAGTAAATCGATCATATATAAAACACAGTGCTTATATTGAACTGATGAATGCACTCAACTATAACAACTTATACGAAAACATTCCGTTGAGCCGTTTTCTTTCCCTTTTCTGTCGTTGAATTCTTTTTGCAATGAAACAATTCGCTATATTTAACTATTCCAAAAATGTGGATGAAAAACAAATATTTGCATGTGAGTGAAACTAAAAATACCTATTCTGAAATAGCACGGCCGACAAATGTTCATGACAAGCGGCTGCATTAAACATGAGGCCTGCCTCAGAATCGCATTTACATTATAAAAACTTACTACATCTTTCCACATATCTACATATAATTAAAACAGCTCTTATTATTAGTTTATAACCGGTATTAACCGTTACATCATTAAAAATAATAATGAAACTTTGACGTCAAATAAAAATAATCATAATTCGTGACAAGTGCGTAAATAATGGTCACAGATTTATGGTAATTGTTAGGGCTGTGATAAAGTTGGATTACTAAAATTTGTACAAAATAAAATGAACAGTAAATGAACTAATTTCTGATACAAAACCACTGTATTGTATCAGCCGGATCATTCACTGCTGAACACAGCATCTTTCATTAAGTGGGGGGTTTTGCCGTAATCCCCACGATAGGTGGTTTGGAGATCGCAGTTTAAAATAGTACTTCCAAAGTAGGCGCGGCTGCTCACCTTCTGGTATACTTCCTTTCGTAGTCTCTTACGACTCAGGAAGATATGGGGATGTGACTATATGACTGCGTCAGTTGCAGAATTTACTTGAATTAAACAAAACATTACAATTAATCTCAAATAAAATTAAATAATAAATGCAGCTATAAAGTACCATTGCACAAATGCCAATATAGTATTAAAAACTAAGTTTCTACATTCGGTAGTCTACATTTTTCAATCGTCACTCTATGGAGTGTCAAGAATTAACTTTGCGTTAATATTTACGCTAGCCATAATGCAACCGCAAGTTTATACAGAGAAACCTAGCTAGTATGTAAATATAATATCATGAATATTCGCATGAGAGGGCGTCACCTCCGCACAGATATCGCGTCTGGTGAAGCGGAAGAGACCTCCGACAAAGGACTACACGACAATGAGCCCAGTAGGGCTGCTACCGCAGACAAGTTTTCTAGGGTTTGATCTGCGAAATTATAGTTATATGGTACAATTGAGGCAGTGAGCGCCAGAGTCGCTAATTTTGAGACACAATGAAAAGTAAAAGACTTTGATGTTCACTGCTCACGATCACAACAATATATTAAAAAAAAATATTTTATATAATTTTTTAATGTATGTTAACTATTGGGTCCGATAGAATGCAATAGGCTCACCCACTATTACAGGGAACCAAAGTATATTACCAAAACCATGAGTGCTTAGACATCTTTGTTTACATGTTCAAGGACACTAGGGCGTGCCCTTTTTTTGAAGTATCATTTTGAGAGTACCAATTGATAGTGTGTCTTAAAACTGATAGAAAAAAATACTTATAACTTTTATGAAGAATGAACTAAGTGTATGTACTCATTTTATGCGCAGGTTAATGATTACTTAGTAGAGTGAATATATGATTAAATACATGTTAAGGTTATTTTATATGATAAAAAACATACATTACAAATTATAACGTAAAAGTAATTAAATCTTCCAATTAATATTAAGTTTTTTATAACCTACAAAAACTCACTAATTATATTATGTTTTTACTTCTAGAGTAAATTTGCATTTTGAATGTTTTAACGTGTCATAGAAACAACAATAAATTAGTGTTGTATATAAATATTTGCAATGTTTTTTTGGGCAATGCTATGATTTACGGTTAATTTATTACGGTAGCTGGTGGTGGGTTAAGTAATGTTTCTATTATCAAAGGTAGGGTGATATTCAAATTAGGATTTTTTCAACTTGACTACCAAAAAAGGAAAAGTTTTCAATTAAATGTTTTTTTTTTATTTATAATCTGACGAATGATTATTTGGGAAATCATATTTTTACTTGATATATATCTATTCATACCTAGTCGACAAGACCACATCGTTAATATATAATTTAAACCTTTAAATATAGAAATTAAACCCTTTTGTTAAAATTGAGATTCAATGTCGACAATTAAAAAGGTGGGCCAGCTGAAATAAAAATGTAAAACTTTTTCAATATTAATTATTTAATATTCTAAAATATTAGATATTTATCAAACATGTGTTTTGAGTTTTACATAATATTTCAGTTATTTACAAATTTAAGCTGGCAAAACAAAATTGTACCCGACGTCGAACTTAAACAACAAAATATGTTTTCAACCAATTTTATTTATTCCTTCAGTATTTTATTATATTGGTGTTTATTACACATAAGAACTCAATCGTAAATCCAATTAAAATTAAATGTATCATTATGCTCTTCTTTTACTCTGAGGTTTGTTGACCGATACGTGTAATATATTTTCTATCGACAAAAGTAGGTATATTGATACATAAATAACTTGGTAGTTTTGGTAATGCTGATATCAAACTATTTTTATTAATAATATAATGCAGTTAACCCTTAATATCGGTATATAATTTAAAACAATAGAATTTTATTGTTATTTTGTGAATATATTCTCAGTGGTTTATGTTATTTTAACTAGATTGAGGAACTGTGGAATTATAAATTTTGCAGTACGGGTTACGCAGATAACCTAGCGCATCTCGGGTGAACCAAAATGAGGTTAAGACTTTAATAACTAGGCAAAAAAAGAGTAAGACAGTAAAATTAATTGTTCTCTGCGCAATATTCTGAGTCCAATCCAAAGAGTATCATCGTCTCTTGAGTCTGGAGAGTACGGAATAAAGGAAGCATAAATAGTTGTTTGCGGAGCTGTACATCATAGGGGAGACTAAGTCACACAATAATATCTCTGGCTGGGCTATGTAAAATGGTATAAAATTTGTTGGCAGACCTAGGTCCACTGGATTGACGACGAGAAAGCGGATCTACGCGAATTACAAGTCACTGAATGCGAAATACTGCGCATGATTGTTACTAGTGGCGTTCTCTCGTATCGGAGGTCAAAATTCACGTTGGGTCGTTGCGCCAGCCGAGTAAGTCAGTAAACAACAGGTTTTATAATTAACGATGTCAATACAATGTAAGAAATTAACGTTATCACATAAACATTATCTTTGTGTGATAATGTTTATGTGATAACGTAAGAACTATTTCTTCGCTTAGGAATCTTGTGGTGCTTATTTTGAATCCAGGTTCGTACAGCCAATGGGTTTTTCTGAAAAGGTTCAGCAGCAGTCTGGATTTCGGAACTGTAGGTAATCCGGTAGACGAAAATAAACTCGCCTGTAGAAGGTTACATAAGACTAAAAACATGGCAGAACATGATTAGAAAACCATTTCTCTACCTTATTGGGAACGCAAAGGCATAATTATAGGTATTTATTTATTTCCACGTTATCAGGATATAACATGATTGAATACGTAATCATAATGAACTAAAAAATCTAATATTACGTCGTATTAAACCAAAAGCAAAATGCTTCTTACACTCGCCATATTTTATTTCACCCAAATGTCATCCTCAGAGACCGCACCCAGCCAACCGACTTCCTCCAAATTCTAAAACTACGTTTCTCTGTTAACAACACAGCAGTAAACAAAAATAAAAGCCGTTGTTGGCAACCCTGGTGCGCGTCCGACACAGCCGCCCGGACACGTTTCAGCTCCATGAATTATTGCCCGAGCCGATGTGACTTTTCAATTTGAAATCATCAACCTGGAATTAATTTCATTTTTGAACCCCATTATTTCTGTTATCTACGACTGAATCGGCCAATATGCGAGTTTCATGTATTGCTGCATTCGCAAAAATATATGAGTATCTATTACGTGGTGACGATCGGACCGATATCGGTGATTTAATTCGACGCTCTTCTGTTTTTGTTTGCAAATTATTGGTTAGTGGTTTTCAAATTCTGTGGAATAGTGTATTTAAAATTAAATTTTAATTACGTCACTGATTTATGATGTGGTTTGTACAATTATACATTTTGTAGATCGTTCCTCTAGTTTTAAACAGATGCCAGGCAGTGTAACGCGTTCCTTGGGGTATATATTTTACGGTACTGTGAAGTTACAGCATATTATAAAAAGTAAGTAATAAATAAGACATGGCATGGTTCCAAAATTATAATTGACACAAAAACAATAGAATGTAAAATTAATGATAGTAATTTTTTTACTGCTTCGTCTTGCATTGGATAAGTTTTTACCCATTTTGGAACACAGCGGTAGTGTATTTATATTAGAGAGTAGTAGATGCAAAAATCTTAATTTTGATTTTGGATTTTTTTATCATTATTTGTACCATTTGTAATAAAACACGCTCAAAATGAAATTTACACAAACTACAAATTCAACCAAGATTTTTATGAATCGTTAATTTTTACGTAGAGCGGAGACCATTCACTCAACTGGTTAAAATAAAAATGTTACAAACGGAATATAAACTAAATCTTTCACTACCTGATTCGAAAAATAGTCATCCGGAACATTTATTTGTAAGGCACAAATCTGTCACTGGTCTGTATTCAACGATACCTATTCATAGACCGAACACTCATGCTCAACAAAAATCAAATAGAAATAGAAGTATGTAACGCTAATAAATTCTGAATTTAAATCCACCGTTTTATTTTAGTGGAATTTTTCTTAAATCGCCACTCGTTTATTTCTATTCAATACCGAGGGTGTTGCTTTTTAACAGGTCAATGACCTAAGATTCCTATGTAATTTACTGATCTCCAATTTTAAATATCGAAGCGTGAGTCAACTAAACCAGCAGTACCGACATATCAAATTTTTTGTCTACCTTCATTTTGATTGTATCTTTTTGCTGTTTATTTTTATAAAAGTAGATGTGGGTGGTATAAATAATGACTGTGAAAAGTACATACATTTCTTATGAAAACAAAGTCTTAATAGTTATGATTATATCTGCGGTTTATATTTTTTTTCCTAGATAATATCCAACTGTTTTGCTCGCTGAGAAGATTGCAAACTTTGTTTCAGAAAATGACTCTACATTCCCATTAAATGGCGAATTGTTAACAGCATTTACAAAGATACATAAGAACCATCTTCCAAAAAGGCACGCTCAAATCCCTGAAGAGGGACCTTATAACAAAGCTAATATTAGACAATCATTTCCTGTCAAAAGGGAGGTCCCGCCCCCACCCTGACGGATCGCAAGGGGGGAAAATACCACCTCGTCTCTCCAGATTTCCCAGTCTCCGTGTTCGAGTGTGAATCTGAATTCTTATTTTTTGCCTCAACGTGCCGTGATGAATGGATTTTTAATATCCACTTGCAGCTGTCTGGTTCCTTCATGAAAAATGCTGACGGTTTTTGTAAGAAGGCGCCACGTATAAATCCGATTTCTTACCGACATTATGTGTTAGGTTATCTTTGTAATAAATGAAAAATAAATGTCCACGTCATGTCGAAAGTATAGTGAAGACAGGCTACAAGACAGCAGCATCCACGATGTCTCAATACTTGTCCGGACTTACGTTGAGCAAAAAACTCGGCGGTCGCTTCTCACGGCACGACTCTATTACGAGTCCGCCGCGAATAAATAAAACATGATGATCCCTTCTCGCGTACATCCACATGTTGCTTATGTATGTGTTGCGGATGTTAACATCTCTCGATTCGGTTTTGTGTGATTTGAGGCGCTTTCTAATCGAGTAGACTCGTTCGCTTGCCACCGCACCGATACTCTATATTTAGTCGCGGTGTTTCGGCCAGACTTCCCAGTAAGATTTTAATCACGCTTAATTGAAACAATTGACGGCATCATTCCCGGACAGAAATAAGTAACGACGCGACAGGCGCTACGACGGTATTGCTCGCATGCAAAAAGGTAGAAGCGAGATTGACAGCTGCTTAACTTGTCGTGGGTACTTCTCATTTTTCAAATGCTTGTGTCAATCTGCCAGCATACGTTTCCACATGAATCTTCCCCGTTCGATGTCTAGACACATAACCAGACATCTTCAGATGCTATAAATACTCTCTACAATGGAATACTATCCTTCAAAAGATTGAAGAGACCACTTTTCATTTGCTTAGTAACAAAAACTCTCTAAGGCGTGTATTTATGAAGTTTGTTTTACATGTGTGTGGCATTTGCGGTGAATATTACAGATGTAAACTAGCGACTCTTGCGCAGAGTACAATAAAAACGCGTGAGCATTGACGCTACATTAACGCGCTCACCATAGTTGGCACCATATAGACCCCGCCCGCTGGCAACCGTCGCACATCGCTAAATATCAATAGTGATGAATCGTTGATGTATCGATAGAACAATCTGTAAGTCATCGATAAGAGACAAATAGCGCAATGACCTCATTTAATGGAAATCCTGAAATTATCATTATTGTGTGGAGTGAATTCCACACATTTGTTGTAACGACACAAAAAATAATAAAAAGTTTGCACAAAAACAATAACAATAGAAAATATAGTTGAAAGTTTTGATTTCAGGCTTTTCAAGTGAAACTCTAATTGCTCTAGTCAGTAGTTTACCCGTTGCCTTCAGCTAATAAGGACGTTAAGGTATTCGCTGTCATGCGCTTAATATGGAGCAACGCTCTACTCGCATCGACATGGGTCTCTTTGTCGGCTCTTATAACATCCAAGGTGAAGATGGAACAGCCTCATTCTGTAAGTGTCCAGTTTAGTTGGAATTTTAGTCACGATACGTGTACGAAATGTAAGTACATAACACTGAACAACAAACTTTGAGAACCAGTGAGTTAATGTACCGTAGAAATTATGTAGTCAACGAAACTGAATACATTTATCATAGTTGTTTGTATAAATAACTTAATTAAGGACCAATCAATCACTGTCTCATAATGGATTGTGATGATAAGATTGATGATTCAAAGGTGTCTATTGTATGAAAATGTAATGAAATAAGCGTGGCAACTTTTTATGTTCGGTAGAGGAAATATTTCTCATGAAACGAAGGTTTGTATTGAGTTAAAATGGTAATAAGATCGTCACCAGCGTCTGGAAGAACTTGTAAAAAGATAAATTATGTTCAATAAGTAAAAACGCGAGTAGCAAGCTTTAAACAAAGGTATAACTAATAAACTATCTTGCAGGTGCGAATAAATAAACAATTAAACACGCATCTTAATATGTTCAGGTCTCGTACATAGTCAATAAAATTTTGCTCGATAAAATGTTTGTTTTGTATCAATATGACACGTCACTATTAGTTGCGGTCGCACGACACATTTTAATCGTTGATGCAGAGTTCCTTGTCTGTTATTGTTTTTCAGATTTCGTCTTTGAGACAGATGGTAAAAGGAACTGTGAAGAATTCGATTTACAATGGCTGCTTCCTAGCATTGATCATTGGCACAGAGCTGCGGCGCGGCGGCTGTTCCTTTGCTTCACTCTACTTGGCACTCAATAACTTTCATTTGGTACTAGCAACACGAGTGGTTGAATAATTTCTGAGCTCTCTACACTACAATGTGTTCGTGATTGATTGATTTCTTAAATGGAACTCCGCGCCAAGATTAAAAGAGACTGAAATGAAATTGAGAACATTACAGTATTAATGTTTGTTATTAATTCATAGATTTAGGCTTTGAATTTTGGGACTTATATATGAGCTTATGAGAATCATCTACGTGTAAGTAATAGGCTGTGTTGACTCTTTGTGCGCACGATCGATTTAATTGATCGTATGCCCATATAGTTCTTAAATCTGTACAAAAATCCCCAGCAGAATGTATTGACAAAAGGAGTCTGAAACATATTTAAGTGGCGATGAATATTATATTATTTATTGACTACCTCATAGTATTGAGGGGCTGTAAATTAGCAGAGAATTTACGACGTGGCGGACGAGTGATCTCGCGCAGTTTATTTTCATTCCAGGCGCGTAATTTAAACACTTCCCGATCTCCGACCAATAGAAATTAGAACTAAATGTATGCGTGGACTACTTTGTCATTTAAAACCAATTAGAACATGAAAAATGTACAGCTAATTCAACTCCGCATAGGTGGTCCTCATTACGTAGCCGTAGGATTTACTACTAACGCACGTTTCGCAGCTAATTTATGATTACTGCTTAAATATTTGAACATATATATGCAGATTTTTCGGGTTTGCCCTGAGATTTCCTGTCTTGTGAGATTTTATCTCACATCCGTTTCGCATATCTACGTAGTCTATTCGAAGGTAGGCTAACTTTGAGATATAACTTAACTGACATTGAACTTTGAAAATCACATTAAAAATTATTTGTAACATATAAAGTATAAAAAATGCCTTTGGTTTTTTTGTCCTGAGAACTGTTCTCTAATACTTTTAAAAGTATTTTTATTATGGAGCATTTTTTTTTTTTAATGCTTGATAGGTTAGCCTTTGACCACTATCTCACCTGATGGTAAGTGATGATGTGGTCGAAGATGTTGTTCAGGCTAACCTAGAAGTACTGGCTCTCAAGGACAGCTTCCGGAACACACCGTTAGGTGCTTGGCGACAGATTTTCTACTTGAGGGTGGTAGCTAGCCAGGCGGGCATTCGCAAAATGCCCTACCACCATGCTATAACGACTGCCATCCTAAGACGACAACCGGGACCGACGGCTTAACGTGCCCTCCGAAGCACGGAAACGCTCAGTAGTAATGTCACTAACGGTCACCCATCCAACTCATGACCGCGGGCGACGTTGCTTAACTTTGCTGATCGGTTGAGAACAGCTAAGTAAACTTCGCTACGAGCGCTTCAAAATGTATGTCGCGCATGTAGTAGTTAGTATATTAATGATATCGACAAAACGTTTTTCTTTTGTTTCTGATAGGTAAGCCTTTGACCACAATCACACCTGATGGTAAGTGATGATGTTGTCGAAAGTGTTAACAGGCTTAACCTAGAATCACTGATTCTCAATGACAGCTGCCGGAACACACCGTTAGGTGCTTGGCGACAGAATTTCCACGTAAGGGTGGTCGCTATCGAGGCGGGTATTCGCAATATACCCTACTACCATGCGGTGAAGCTCAAGCCCGGGGCGGGATTCGAACCATGGACTGCTGCTCGGCAGTCCATAGATTGCAACTATAAATCATACTTAAAACTGTTGAATCAAGCATTTACCTAAGTTATTAATTGTTCAATTTGTAACAAAATTTATCATGTGCTTATCAACTTCACGAACGCATTGTACAAATCTTAAGTGTATTTCTTTATGAAGTTAATCTTGGAATTCTACACAATAAAACAAGTATAGTAGTAAGTCACGAAAATAACATCGTTTTGTACGTCTGTTTAATATTATCTACTGTACGTGATCACAATACTTTGCCTCTCTCAGTTTTTCCAAGATATTTCTGAACTCTTGTATTAATAGATGTAGATAGAGCTGGTAAAGCTATTAATATTTCAACGATTTCTTGTCGAACACAGGAATGAGTGGACGGAAACGATTGTAGGCTACTTACATACAAATAATATAGAATTGAAATTAAAACAAGAAGCGAGTATAATGTTTAAAAAATTAATTATTTGTTTAAGTTTGATTATAATGGTAGCCGAAACACGTTGTTAAACTACATTGAAATTTAAATCAGCCTAAACTTAAAATGATATAGAATTAAAAATTGAAATGGAAGCTCAACAATAACTAACGTAAACGAAACGCTAGTTATTGTTGAGCATCCATTCAATGAAGATAATAAAAATAGTAGGGTTTTGTTTAAAAAAAGGCTTGTATTAATGTTTTGTACCTACTGTACTGTACCACGCGGATTGTCCATGTCCACTGCTGAACACAGCCTCCCCCATTAAGAGGGTTTTCCATAATCCCCACGCTTGGCAGGCGACTTGGGGATCGCGATATAAAATAACAATTCCTCAGAAGGCGCTGCTGCCCACCTTCCGGTATTTGACCTTACGCCTCTTACTACACCTTGAACGTACCTGAACCCTCTTACGAATAAATAATAACGAATAAAATTAAATAATCATTAATTTTAATAAGAGAACAATTTAAAGGACATTTGGAATTGATATGGAAGTAAAAGTTATTGTCAATCCAAATGACTTAAAAAATTTACTTGCCACTCCAGGTTGTGTTCAAATACTTCCCTGTAATAAATAATAGTGGATACGATTCGAGTATTTGTTAAACGCCTCCTTAACCTTTCCTAACAGCCCCATTAGTCCTGACTTACGATAGGCATCGACGGAATAATGAAGCAGCGAAAACAAAAACAGCAAACAGTCAAAACTAAAAAAAAACAAATGAGCAAACTACATTCATATACAGCTATAAGACCAGCAATGTAATTCTTTTAAGCCGTTACGAACAATAAGGACTTAATTTGTACTATTCCAAACTCGTTAATGATGACAAATGATCGAATAGTGCTCGAAAAACTCGACTAATTGATGATCGAATGTGTAAATTATCGTTGAAGCATGTCAATAATGATCAATGTAAACGCGTAACTGTTTGACGTGTGGATTAGCTTAACAGCAGTTATGTTAATGTTTAGTACACCTGCTATTGGTTTATATACAATTTTGACATTGAAATAGTGTAGATACAAAGTTAAGTACAAGTTCTATTGTGATATGTAACTTAGATTCTAATCGCTACACCTGTATTCTAGTACTTTAAAGGTCAGACTGATCAGTGCAGTAGCTTTTATTTTATTCGTATAATATTTTTGAATTATATATATTGCTGCAGTTTATTCCTTAAGGTACTAGTTTGTGTTCCATTTATTTTATTTCTCTTTGGTTTGACAAAGAAATTTTCTATAGCAATCCGGATTCTGGCTAGCTACCAACCTCAAGTAGAAAATCTGTCGTCAAGCACCTAATGGGTAGCCTGAACAACATCTTCGACCACATCATCACTTACAATCAGGTGAGATAGTGGCCAAAGAGGCTAACCTACGAGGAATAAAAAAAAAGAAAACCATTGGTGTCATTATCCTACGTAAAAAAACGTAAGTAAGAACATATTTCAAAGTAACATACCCTTAGCCGTTTAATCTATGACTGATAACTGAAATAATACGGGCACAATCCCATAGGTAGAAGAGTAGACAACGTGAATAAATAAAATGATTCGCCGAAAGTCATTGTACTTGTAAACACAAAAGAATATTCTAGCAAATTCTAGAGCGAGGCGCGAACACGCCGGGACGGTGACACGCTATCGCTGGGCCACGTTCGGAGGACATAAATCACCGACGCCGCTTGTTTTACCAATAAAATTGATTCTTTCGCGAATCACGAGCAAGATGAACGAAACATTTCTAAATTCAAAATTTTGTTTGAAAGCATTCTATATTTCAAATTTAGTGTTCAAAATTGTTTATCGATTTCATTCATACATAATGTAGTATGGTAGTAAATGTACGTATATTTTCTGGAGGTCACGGATATTCACATTTACTGCCATAGGTATATTTCACTCTAATCCCAAAACATTTTCCTTACTATCGTTAGTAGATATAATTATATTCATAATAACCGAACATATTATAAAACAACTATTTTATATTACATCACTATTCTAAGCATTAGAAAAGTTTATACACTCAAATTATTTGCTTTACAAGTTCATACGTTAAGCGTCATATTTTAAATTCTAATTTTTAAACTCTGTGAAACTTTGCATGTATCGTTGAGCCTAATATCTATGCTTCTGGTTTGCCAGATTTCCGTAAATTTAAGTATTTTAAAAATAATTAGAAATATCGTTGTGTATGGGAGTTGTTATTTTGACGTTAAGGGATAAAATAAATAACGAATCGAAAAACTAGCAAACCAGAAGCATAGAAATTAAGTATAACAATATACTCGTACATACAAAATTTCACCGACTTTGAACACTTGTTATTTAATGTATGGAAAGCGCTCCGTGCACTCTACTCTTAAGATGACTTTTGAATTTAGCGCGTAGCTTAGAAGTAAATAATCATACAAGTGCCAAATCAGGGTGTGTGGCGTTGTGTACACGTACATTCTTATAAAAAGACATAGCTCGTGCCAGACGCAAAGATAAATGAGGAAGACATTATTATCGGTTGAACTCTTATCAAAACAATTAAACAACGATTTCATTCCACAGATAATCAATTACATTCGCTGTCAACTGAAAAATATATCACGAACCGATCATCGAATTTTATTGACGATTAAAAAAACTTGTTTTGTCTGTCGAATTACATGGAAACCAATAAATCATTCCATTCACGATCGGTATCAATAGCATCGCATCACTAAATGGGGCTATTTATCAGATTATATATAAAACTATACGCGTGCCAAGCCCAACATTGATCAGTGAAGAATCGTATCTATTGACATGACTACCCTCATTTCTAATAATGATTAATCGATATTCAAAAAATATATGTAGCGCAAAGCGCAATATCTTTTAAAAGTCACTCGCATAATATATGGTTAAATATCGCTTAATAGAATATTAAATTGCTATTCATCAAATGGAAACCGTGTTCGCATTTTATCTGCATACATAATGATAGTTATCTGTGGCGGCCGCTTTTTTGGATGCATGAACATATTGTTAATTTATAATAATCAACAGCGTGGTTAGCGTCTGTTAACCCTTAAATTGTTAAGTGGTTACATTACTTTGTAATAATAAAGTTTCTGGTGTGGCAATAATGTTTTATGTAGTTATAATTTTCAGAGAAGCAGTCCTTATTATTTATTATACGGAAAACAGAGCAAACTAACCAAAAGTGTCCGCGGTACGGAAGCGGCGGGACGTAGCAAAACAAAGCAAAATAAAGAAAATAGGATGACGTGTGTTTGGCGCTACGCTGAAACTGTGGAGGTTGCTATTTATACCTATGTTATGGAGAGATGTTAAGTGAATGTAAGTATTTATCTAATAATAATAGTAAAAGTTATAGTGAGAGTATGTTTTCAGTTCCGAGCAAGTGGAATTAACTAATTTATAACCAATTCAATACTAACTAAATGTCTCTTATAACAGCAAAATAATATTGAAGGCAAACATCTACATACTTTAATATCATGTTCATGCAATTTTCCTTCAATAGAGTCTTGAAATATTTTAATACTGAAATGTTATATAAGAACTTGAAAAGTAACTTGACTGGTTAGATAATGCAATAGAATAAATTCTCTAGTTTAATATGGATACTTTTTGTACTAGATGTTTTTATAGTCACACTTACACACCAACCAGGTAAGATATAAACAGATAAAAAAAATATTTTTATCTTTTTGTATTATTCAAAGAATTAGAAATGTATAAATGCCTATAAAATTCTATTGAGCAAAAATTCTTTACTAATACTTTTAATATATTTTACCTAAATCCATCATTTTCATAAGCGAAAGATGAATACAGTGCATTTCAAAAGCTTTAATACTGCAAAGGGGACGGAAACATCCGAAATGGAAAGCGTGACAGGAAAACGGGACAAAAAGACCGATGTGTACTCGCCTCGCTCCAACCTCTGGGGGGTTGACTGGACGAGGACTGTGACGTTTTGTACCGACGTTGGCCGAAAATGATTTTAGATTTAAAAATGTTTTTGTGAAGAATGGTTGCGATGCATCTGTGTTGGTTCTTAAAATTTATATTTAAACATATTTAAAGTAAGAATTTAGTTAGTAATCATATGAAGATTTTGATCTCTAACTAAGGCTTTGAATTATATGTAAAATTGCCAACAACGAGGGCAGACTAATTGCCATCGGTCAAAAGTAAAAGGTAACGTAATTTATGTGAACAGAACAAATACGATACGATACGAAACGAATACTCTTTATTGCATACCAACAAAAGTAAAAAAAAGTACATTTACAAACATAATTAATAACTTACAGAAGTTATAAAGCAAACAGAATTAGTTAATTAGAAGTGTACATTTACAACTATATATAATTAAATATGTGAAGTGGCAATACAATCGGCGGTCTTATCGCTAAAGCAATCTCTTACAGACAACCTTTGGATGGATAGGACAACGTAAACTTGTGAACGGTAGTGTGCAACAAAGAAAAAAGAAAATAAAATAAAAATAACATAATAATAGATAATAATTTAAAATAAATATGTACTATACATATCACATATAATAAACATAAAATACCTACATAAATACAATATATACATATTATCAAACATATATACATATATAAAATAAAACATACATAATATACACTTACTAAATTAATATTATTGTAATTAATAATTACATATAGAATTCAAACATTAATATAACATATAATAATAATAACAGTTTCAGCAGTTTGTGAACAAGCTGGACAGGTAATGTTCCTTAACCATTGTTTTAAATATGTTGAGGGATTTTGCCTGCCGAACTGGCAAAAGCAAAGCATTCCACAAACGAGAAGCTTGCACCGTAAATGATTTTTCCGAAAACTGTTCAGATGATAAAGAAAACTTTAGGACTAGAGATTTGGTTGAACGTATGGGCGTAGAAGATGAGTCAGAAAGAAATTCAAAACGTTTTTTGAGATACAATGGGGTGTTAGGGAAAAAAAGAATAGTATAAAGAATGGATAGTATATGCATGTTCCGGCGAAGGCGAATAGGTAACCACTTAAGCTTATTGCGAAATTCAGACACATGGTCATACTTTCGTAAACCAAATATGAAACGAATACAGAAATTTTGCAAACGTTCTAATTTATTAAGCTGCTCTTCGGTAAGATCCAGATAGCTAGCGTCAGCATAATCGAGTATTGGGAGTAAGAGAGATTGTACAAGCGCAGTTTTTGTGGTGATTGGAAGAAGATTACGTAATCTACGAAGAGAGCCTGCTGAGGCAAACAGTTTTCGACTGGTTTCTGCTAACTGAGGTTCCCATGACAGTTGTCTATCAATGAGTATCCCAAGGTTTTTAACATATTCGTTAAATTTCAAATGTACACCATCGAATAGGACTTGTGGCAGGCAAAACCAGTCGATTTTGGATATCATCCGTGAGCTTCCGATAACTATAACCTGAGTTTTCAAAGGATTCACATTAATTCCATAAGATTTACTCCACTCAAGTATGTTTTGCAGATCGGAGTTGGTAGAACGTATTGCCTCAGGTAGTTCGTTTATGTGTGCATGTCTATAGATTTGTAGATCATCTGCATATAAGTGGTAGGACGAAGTAAGTTGATCAGAGATAGTGTTAATAAAAATTGCAAAAAGTAGAGGAGATAAAACGCCGCCCTGAGGAACACCTGCTGTCGTAACCTGCCATGATGAAAAAGTATCATCAATCCGAATACGTTGCCGGCGTCCGTACAGGTAACTATGAAACAACTCAATTACTGTAGGAGATATATTAAGAGAGGAAAGTATTCCAAGTAGTAAGTCGTAGTCAACACTATTAAAAGCATTGCTGAAGTCAAGTAGCGATAGAACGGTCACCTGCCTATCAGCTATGCCGAACCTAATATCGTCTGTGACTTTAATTAGCGCTGATACTGTACTGTGGCCAGGACGAAATCCGGATTGATAAGGATTCATGAGATTATTGCTATTTAGGAAAGAACTAAGTTGATTGCATATGAGGCGCTCTAAAACTTTGGAAAGGAAAGGTAAGATGGAAATTGGACGAAAATCGGAGTAAGAAGAGGGATTAGACTTTTTTGGAAGAGGAATAATTTGTGCTTCTTTCCATATAGATGGAAAGGTGCAGCTGTCAATGGATGTATTAAATATATGTTGAATAATAGGAAGAATTTCGTCAAGTACAAGTACAGTACAAGTACAAATATTTATATTTAAATATATTTAACCTTTATAATAATGTATCCATAAATTGATAATATATTTTTTTATATTACCCGATATACACCGACATATAAACTTAAAAAAAAATTATAAGGTGTATCCCCTAAAATTTTGTATAATAATACTAAAGTGTTTGTATTGCCGTCACCTTAAAGTAAGTGTTAAAGAAGTTAAAGTAAGTTTTCAGATACATACTAAAAGGTACCAACATTCAAACCTTTTCACAAACAACAAAAATGTTCTCTCTGTAAACCATCATACAAAGTACGAGTAACTCGTAACACATGCGATCTTTTCTTTTATTTCGAATCCATTTTCCATTTCCGCTAAAACGAAAGCAACTTTTCACGGTGACTTTTTCCACCGAAAAACTGCGGGACACTGTGGAAAAATAATAATAAAAAAACAATGAACGAGAAGAGAAATGAGAATAAAAATTTGCTTTGTCATAAATCATGAAACGCTTCCGACTCGTTTCTTTATTACAAGGAAAGTTTGTATCAATGCCGCAATGCTCTAAATGAACACCAAGAAATGAGAGAGACAGCTAATTAATAAAATACTTTGCTACTACTTATTTTGTCTACGTATGTATACCAACCTAGATATTTCATTTATCGGTTCGGGCATCCATAAATGAAATAACTAGGTTGGTATACATAGCTTATAACAGCGACACCTATGTCTTGGCTGCGTTTTATATAGACAATCTTCACTACAATAATGAGTTTTGATGAAAAGTATGTATGCAATAAAGTTTTATGAACTGAATTTCACCCACTTTCAATGTTGTATTTTCATAAAACTTGGCAAATATTTGTTGTATCCTTTTTTTTTATGCCTGATAGGTTAGCCTTTGACCACTATCTCACCTGATGGTAAGTGATGATGTGGTCGAAGATGTTGTTCAGGCTAACCTAGAAGTACTGGCTCTCAAGGACAGCTGCCGGAACACACCGTTAGGTGCTTGGCGACAGATTTTCTACTTGAGGGTGGTAGCTAGCCAGGCGGGCATTCGCAAAATGCCCTACCACCATGCGCATATCATCTGACGACAATACAGTTTCTATTATTAAACTGATCTAGTGATAGTGACAATGATATATTCCGAAGTTGGGTACGTAACTCAATAACGCAACATCTTAAGTTGTTAATATAACAGTGTTTGGGCTTGTTGCAATTGCTTCGAACAGCACACTCAATATATGAATCAAACCATAATATCAAGAGTAGATACCAAGATAAATAATATAGGCTTATACAAATCTGACGCTACAGGGTATCGCGAGTAAAAGGAAGAACTTAAAGTATCGCTCGACACAAATCCCAAGCGGAAAGATTCCATTAAGAAAATCAAAAAAGGTCTGCTCAGTTCACGGGCTCGACTATTTTCATTTAGCAAAAACAAGCCATAAATTGTCATCTTAACGAGATTTCTGTTTTTGCAGCATTCGCACCCTAGAGTGTTTGGTAACTAACAGTTTGGTGACGTATTCATTTCGCATAGCCAGAGCCTGTTATGTCAGCGGCTTTCGGGAATGGAAATTAGATTGTGTTATCTTCTACGCTCATCGTAGAGAATCCAATTGTACCACCTATAAATAATTATATTTTCTGATCATTTCAAGAAAATATACTGAAGATATCATATTTGTAACAATATTAGTAAATAATCTAGCAAGTACTGTAACAGCCGACTCGTCCACTGCTGAACACAGCCTCCCCAATTAAGGGGGTATTTGTCATAATCCCCACGCTTGGCAGGCGGCTTGGGGATCGCAGTATAAGATGGCAGTTCTTTAGAAGGCACTGCTGCCCACCGCCTAGTATTTTTGCCTTAGTCGCCTCTTACGACAGCCACGGGATGATCTGGGGAGGTGCAATTCTAACCCGGCACCCCACGGGCTATAATATAATCTAGCAAGTAAATGGTCAAAATTCAACCTGACATGGTTATATATATTTCTTTATTAGTAACAATTTAGTTACTATTTGCGTCCTCCACAGTGTATAAAAAGACCAAACTAGAACCGCATAGACGTGTATTCTTTGGCACGTTGAGCAGCGCATGCGTGTCAAGACATCAGACGGTGCGCGCGAGTGCGTGCAACCGCATAGGTTATTTATGACCCCGACGATGAATTAGCTTAGTTTATATACCACACCGTTTGAGGGTTAACTACAAAAAAAATTTAATACAATTTATACAAACTTGAAATATATTACGCTAGTTATTTCACAGCTTCTAGAAAAAACGCCGAATAAGTTTACATTGGTAACTGCAGTCTATTAATATAAAATACATTATTTAAGTACTGTTCAGTGATGTGACAGTTTGAGTAATGACACACCTCGGAAAAAGACACTACTTCCTAATATAGGTACCTACTTACATCCCTATCGTGGTATGTACTTACAGTAAAACATTAACAATGAAGTATTATAAAAGTAAAAAGTTTTACAAAGGCTATTTCTATTAATGCTGCAACTTGCACTCCATAAATATTAACTTACTGTATAGGTACTAAAAACATACCTTAAAAGGTAAATATCAACCGTTAAAATTTTTGGTCTAGGACGTAAATAAGCTACTTGCAATATCAAAATAGTTGATCAGGGCAAGATTTTGTCAAACCTATGGCATAAATATACACGAACAAGCTCTTAAACTATCAATGAACTCTCGAATATCATAATTAAAGTGCCGTTTTCGGGCGTCATAGCCACCGTTGCCCAAATTATCCGGGCCTCGTGTCATCTTGTCCCAATCCAATATGGCGCCATAAATCCTCGCCGGGGGGAGCGGCGTAGAGGGGGTACGTCACTCAAACTTTCTCTGTGCCGTCTTACGGTTAGGGTGGGTAAGGACAGACCCACGCGCGTTTTTTGTATTTTGATTTTGGTATTGTTAGCTATAATAACATTTGTGTAGTTTTGAATAAGGTGGTACATTTATTTATTTTATAGTAATTGCATAATTTTGTGTCAATTGAGCATATAATGTATCATAAGTTATCATTCTGAATAAAATGATGATTTGAAATTTTCAGTAAGTTACTACTTACAATATATACTCTTATATGCTTTATTTTTTGGAGAATTACTAAAGGACCAGTACAAGTTTTAAAATATACGATAAATCATATAAGATTCATCTTTTTCATTTTGCTCTGATCCCACACGAAGTGGGGTCGGTACCTCATATATTATTCTTCCACTCTGCTCTATCAGCGGTCATTTCAGTTTCCACACCTTACGTAAACGTGTCATTATTCAAGCAGTCCATCCATACATCTTCAATAACACTTTTCACTTTTTCTTTGCTTTATTGACATAAACAGGTCACACAAAGTCTCAGAGAACTGTCACCATTTCATTCACCTGCATGTCATTCCCTGCATTTATACAGTTCCTCAAGTCAAGGTAAATTTCTTCTTCAGTTTCGTTAGATCAATGAACTAAGGTAATAAAGATCCTTAAGGCGGGAGAGATTAGAGTACCAGACTCTAATCTCTCCCGCCTAATTTTCAGTATGCTCTGGACCATGATTGTTTTGAATTGATTGTCTTCGTCATTGACAATGTAATCAGCAGAATTAAGTGCAAATATGGCAGTTATTCATTGCACTCTTTCCTTCATTTAACTCGCTTTAAATCTTCCTACTTTGCGACATAAATGTTATTCCTCGGTAGTTGTTCCAGTTTGTTTTTTTTCTTCACTTTTAACGGTCTATCTACCCCTCATTTTCAAAATTAATTTACTTTGTCCTGCTCCTCTATGTGCTATTTGATTTTCGATGCAATTTAAGAACTATATTTGGCGAGTTATACAACCTAGGCCTCTCCGAACAGAAACATTTACATATAATTTTTTTACAATAAAAAGGCGTTGTTTTGGTGTTGTTATTGTCTTTATTGTAAGTTTATAAAATGCAGTCTTTTTTTTCAGTAATAATTATTTCAACACAACTGTTGCAGCAGCGTGTAACAGGATTTCTCTATCAATGTTTCCACCCCCTCCATATGCTTACATGAAGGGGATTCCATAGCCATCACTGATTGCTTCCACATATCCGTAAAAATATTTCTTGATATCTGATTCATCATCCTCTAAAAAAACTATTATCATCCGCATCAAAGGTCTCCCAAAACTTCTCTTTCACTGCTTTGTTAGATCCGATCTGCATTACATCTTACACTAAGCGCTGCATCGCCTAACACTAATTTCACCTCCATCAATCTACCATTGACTCTCTTAACATTCATCACACATTTTTACACCTCACTTTGTACTCTCACATCATTGTTCTTGCCACCACTTCCACAATAGAATAATTTATATCTCACTACGATTTATTTTGCTTTTCTCTCCTTCATCTTTGTTTGTTTACGCACACTATATTGATTCGTGTAGTTTCTAAATTATTTCCCAACTCTCTTGATCTTCGATTCATCGTCTCAGCATTCCTACTAGCAAGCCTCTGTCTTGCCTCTCAGATTCGCAGCTTAAGTAACACTCATCCGTGGTGCAACAACCCTGGTCTACTTTTCTCAACCGCCTCGTTGCTTGGACGGAAAATTATATCGGTTTGGCTCAATGTTTTACTACCATTATCTTTCTTATCGTTAACCCTCTGAGCTAGAATCATTAATTATACATAACAAATTAAATTAAATTTCATCTAACATAAGTCAAAAAATGTGTCATAATATAAAATAATTATTAATTTCTATGCTAGTCTTGAATCAGCAAATATTCAGTAGAACTTTATTTATTCGTAGAGTAGAACTCTCTCACGTTTTTTTTAACAGAAACTCAATAAAGTAAACCATTTATTAATGCTTCTTATGCCGACGCTACAAGCATCAAGGCGCGGTGGCTCGCTCCAAGGAATTCTCAGATAGAGTTCGAGCATCGGAATGAGTAATCTCTTTTGTTTTTCTAAGAACAGGAGAGACGGCCGCTTGCGATTATCGGTTTTCTACGCACATACTATGTTTTTGTTTTATTTATATTTTGACTATTTAAACGTAAGTACATCAGTGATATCTATCTATAGAGGAATAAATTAGCCTAACAAAAACTTGTTGTCAGACGGATTATAACTGGCTACGTAGGTTATTAAATGTAGGTTAAAATTAAATATTATATAAAATAATAACGCATAGTATTTACACCTGTCCTCCAATTTACAACTAGCTCCAGATCTGTCGAATAAATATAAGTAGCATGAGGACATGTTCATTTCTGTTTACTATATTGATGTAAGATAAAAAATCCACTCCTGCGACTACGACCGCATCGTATATTTATATATACTGTGATCCCATGCTATAGTTTAGTACAGATTTTCAACCCCCATTTGATGCCTTTAATTCGTCCCTGTCACAAAATCCTTTCTTAGCTGACATCTACTCAACATAAACTACCTTTTGGTCCAACACATGGGTCAAGTAATTTTCGTGATTGGTAAGTGAATCAGTGAGAAGCATTGAGACGCATTTTAGACGCATATTATAAAGGGTTTTTCAATAGGGACGCGCGAACTTTGACAGCACACAGCGGCCATCTTGGTAAAGCGATAGCTGTCAAATTTGGCATTAACACATAAATCGATACCATTCTTGTAACATACGAAATAAATTTTGAATCAATCACTTCCATTCCACAAATTAATTGATTTAATGGCGGTAATATTGTATCCACAATCAATCACTTAGTATCCATAACCCTAATTTAATCAAACCACCCCCCACATAGGGTAATCTTGTTAAAACTCGCGTGACCAAAGATCGTAGAAAACAGGTGAAGTAACGTATGTACTATGTTATACTGTATTGGCGTTCAATAAAGTGACCATCGATCAAGGAGCTTTAGCTCAGCGGGAGTCTACTATATTAGAAAACGTTCGTCAGATGTGTCTACACCTTGCTTAGATGACCCTCTTATACATGTAGTATATTCAAACATTATACAGGGTGTTAAAACACCGTGCATGACTTGTAAATTCTAACTTACTTACTGGACACGCACTGCGGCAGCCGCATCTTCGTCTGCGTGATGTTTAGTCTTATTGTGATCGCTTCAAAGCCAGATTTTACGGTGCTACAACTTTTTGTAGCTATTCTTACAGTCTCTTAAAAAATTTCATCAAAATAAATTTTGGTTCTATAATATAGGCGTGTATTAATAACATATCGGCAGATAAAGTCACTTTGGCATATTATATTTTTTAACTGTTATGACTTATGAGATGAGAAGGATTTAAGTATCTCTACTAAAACATTTCTTTTATCTATAGACTCACTAATCCAAAAGAAAGGTGGTTAAATTTTTAAGGATTGCTTTAATGCAGCAATTTGCCTTTACTTTTCACTGGGAAGTTTGTGAAATTTAAAGGCGCTTCACCATAATATGATTCTTTATCGATTATATTTTACGGACCAAAGTAGAGTTGATCAAATAAAGCCTTGTGTATTCATATTTCCTACACTATGTTCTTGACAGAAGTTGTAGTTCCGTATTAAATACTTTATTGAAACTTAGAATGGCATGGCTATCTAATTAAAATATAACCGTGAATTTATTTTGCAATACTTGTATCTGATCTCTTATCGTCATAAAACGCAACCATAAAAATGTAGTGTTCATAAATTACAAAAATGATAATTAAATATTACAAAACACAGAATACAATACACTTTTTTCTAATTGCACAATAACATTTTTGAATAATATGTGAAAAAGCGTTTATAATTAGAATGCATGAAACAAAGAAGCGTAATTCTAAGTTCGTCAGTCCAAAGTTACATTTGCAGGCATTCAACTTAAATTCTGCCTTTGTGACTTTGAAATAAGAGTTTTTAAGTTTCCTTTTGTAAGTTTGTCGTCCGTATTCTGAATCCCGCTGCGTTTATGACGTAACGGTACGGGATCGTGCGGTCTAACTTTTCGGGCTCTAAGTAAGAATTAATTATGCAAACAAAAGGTCCCCGGTTATTGTTTTCTGTGGTGCTCAGAACTGTTTGGACATTTTGCGTAATTTCGGGCAAAACATGATAATAAGCCACATGTTCGAATATTTTTGAACTTCAAAAGAAAAATGGAGTCAGTATCTTTCTGTTCAAAAAAATAATAACCAGTACTTACAGTATTTTTATGTCACATATAGGAAATATATTTAATTAACAACAAGTTTCTACCCCAACTAGCTTGAATATTTTTTAATGATTAAATGCTACTAAGGCCTTGGAAAAACATGGAAAGATTTGCTAAGTCTAAAAGTAAGTAGAAACTTTCTGCTAATGCTTCGTTGGCACTTTTCCAGAACAGTAATAGGAAAAGTTTCGTTCGTTACAATTGGTCCGAACAATATTTGATTTCAACCACATAAGTTCTAAAGCGATGCTGAAAATTACTTTACAGAATAAGTACTGGCATGTTAGCTGAATATTTGTAGTACCTTCTTTATTGTATTTTTTGGGATAAGAATGCTAAGCTTTTTTTTTAATTTTCCTCGTAGTTACTTATATCGAGTAAAAATTAAGCATAACTGGCATTATCAAAAGCTTACTTAGTATAACTGTTATGTCGGCCTTTGCAAGTTTGAAGTAATTTATGAGTGCCGTAAAAATATGATCAGCGCAACTGTCTGTATAGAGACGTCACTATGTGGGACTTTTATGGCCTCATTTAAACAATTTGAGAGGGATTCCTTGAACCATGACCAACCATTTACGTCAGACCTCCACAAACCAAATTAAATTACATCACCAATGACATATTTCTTCTCAATAAAAGAGCTCTAACTATACTGGATGTTGGTAACTTTTTAATTCTATTCCACTAAAAGGCCGAGTCTACTTTGTTTCGTTGTGCTCGAAATTTAAAATTGGGAGCGACTACGAGATCGTAAACTTTATGGCTGTTGTGATGAGCCGTGTGAATTTTTAATGGCCAGTTAACTTTACGATATTGATACGGATTGTTTTTCGAATTATTTGTGCTATAAAATTTTAACCAGCCAATGTCAAATAAATAATTAGAAAAGAATATTTTCATAAATGCAGCGTTATCTAAAACAGAGATGGCGGTGCTATAGAAAAAAGACCTAATATCTCAAATGTCAAAATGTGACATTGAGTGATTTGTAGCTAAGCTCCGCCTGTCCCGTGTTTCAAACATCACCGCTTCCAGACAGCTGAGCTCTAAGCTTTGCAGGGTCGCAACTGAGTGCATACGTCTGTCTCTTTCGCACTCGTACCATTTAGCTATTTACGTCTCATTACGGTAAGACTATACGGCTGTATAGGCGGAAACTACCTATTCCTATACTTACCTGAGAGCTTTTGTGTGAAAGTTCAACGTGTTTTTGTTGCAGTTTTCGGATTATGGTAGAGTTCGCACATTGCGTTTGGATTGATTATTTGTGAATTGTGCTACGTTGCTTTTGTCAGTTGTATCTTTACATTCTCATTCATAAGCAGACTATAGAAGCTTTGGGCCATTTTACTACACGGTATAGAAACATTATTATAAATAAGAAACCTTTTAAAAACCTTCTGAAGGTGTTTCAACACGGGAGCTTTACCTGGAAAAATAAATAAATTAAATTAATTCTACAAATATAAAGACTAAAGTAGGTATCGAAGATTCTTAAAAGAATGCTAACTATTTACCTAAAAGCCCCATCTTTACTGCCTTTACTTGTTCTATTCAAACAGTACATTAAAAAATTACGAACTCAAATGAGATCAGTTGATAATAAGAAATCTCTATGAAAACGATTATGTAGAATCATGCAAGAAAAAAAATGCTCAGATATCTATATTTTAATATAACAAAATTATCTAAAAAGTATTTTCATATACGCATTTTATATCTAATAACGTTTAAATAAGTTATTTTTAACTACCAGTATTAGTAAAATCATAAGACGTAGGTATCAGCCTTAAATGCTATTTCAAATTTTAAGTCAGCTCTTAAATTGAAGCTAAGATACGCTGTCAAAATATAGTCTGATATGACATGGTAACCCCAGTAATGTGTACTTAATTGCTTGAAGGCATCTGTTTTTCATAAATGGACTACTTTGATCCTCTCTGACTTCTTTAGATGAATGGAGTATGTGTTAATGCTAGAATATTCTCACAAATTGATATTTGCGTCAAACACTTTATATCACACATCTGTTAATCTGCTTCTGTAATCTGTTTCGTTAAAATAAATATTACTTTAGTACACAATATCGCTAAACCGGCATTTGAATGTTTAGTTTATTATCATTACTAAAATAAAGAATATGGTATGTAATATAAACAGAAATATGTCAAGATTGAAACCACTTTATTGTTCATCATATTAAACTGCCTATGACTTCATAAAAATCAGTTTTTAATGTCATATATATTTTATTTTATTTCACAGCGTTTTTTCCTTAGATATTCGTTATGAAGCATCTTTGTTTCTTTAGAAGAATATATTTCAAGATATGTGATTTATATTTATGATGACAATAAGCTCTTGATGCAATTGCAAAATTTTACGCATGCCAACGATAGATTGCGGACTTGTCCAACAGACACGATTCTAGAAGAGTATATATATACATACATATAATATAGGATATTAGTTTTCAGAATGTAAGTTTGGTAGAATATCGTCGTATTGACGTGTACATACTTAAAAAACGCGTTGTCCTGAGAACCTTCTCCTGTTTTGGAGAAGGCTTAAATTAGTAGCTATGTTATATAGATATTTTTGTAGCTTTATAATATATATATAGAAACAAAGTCACAAGGTTACTTCTCTTAAACCAGATTAAAAATATGTTTACTACATCGTCACTGCGTTGAATTATCCACGGCTTACACTGCTGTAAGAATCACGCATAAGGAAATAAGTTAATGGCCACAAAAAACTCATGAGTCACAAACAGGTAATCGACTAAAATGTTGAGGCGTTGAAATAGTCTAGACTTATTTCGTAGAAACCTAGAAATTTTAGCTGTTTTATTTGTGGAAAATATTATTATTATGCTGTTATTATTATGAGAAACGTTCGGATAAAACTTGTTGTAAATGTTTCGTATTCGTCATCGTATAATGCTTTACCACAATTTAATGAAGCTCAAACCCAGGGCAGGGTTCAAAGTCAAGGACTCACTTCGCGGCAGCCAACAATACTGCCACTCTGCCATTAAAGCAATTAGTGCAATACTCGTTTTTCAAAACAGAAAAGCTACCTATAGAGACTGCTCTACCGGAAAATTTTAAAATACATACATATATAAAGTTGGAAAAATAACTTCAATAGCCAAAATTGTAAAACTACAATAAAAAACACCAACATATATAAACTATTATCTTGTAATAAATTGATTTACGTAAACCTTTCAATTGCAATATGAAGCCATATAAATACACGGTGGATATTTTTTCTGTAACACTAACATACAAAATTAACAAAAATAGAGACATTAAGAGATCAGTGAAGACATAAGTATGACGTTTTTAATATAGATAAAAATGTGGCTTTCATTATTAAGTAATTTTTTTACATATCTTGACAAAAACCAGTAGCGGGTGTTGTATTATTTCCACAGTGCCCTAATGCGATGTTATCAACGCAGAAGGGTCTTAGCGGCGCGCTTTGCCACTTATAACGAAGCTATTTATACTCCTTGGAAGGACCCCTTGTTTTAACGTGACTTGAAGAGGATTTGACATCTGTTTTATAAAGTGGGTTCCAATAAAACCGTCTGCACCCGGTGGGTACAATACAGGTCAGCAGATAGGGAAAAGTTGTGGTCTTCAGTCTAGCTACAGTAGTTTCCTTTCAAAACCCCTACGAATTAAGAGGACGTATAGACATATATTATATGTTGCGTCACCTTCATTTTCAGACATATTAATCTTAGGTGAAAAAACACTAATTATTGCTTGTATCAATGCTTGAAATCAAAAGCACAGAAATTTACGATTAAATAAAATGAGATAAAACAAGAAATCTTTGACAAAACTGCCATGTCCTGCTTAAACCACATTATGAAGAAAAGGTAACAAAGTCGATGCTCACTCAAGTGCTACTTGTTATACTAAGTTATACCTAAGCAGTTAAGTTTATGTTTCAAAGATCCAAGTGTCATCATTATGCACCCTTCAAAGTACCCGCCGTAAAGCTTCTATAGACCAGATATCGGGATTTAGGTTCCTCCCCAGCAGGAATTTGTAGAGACGAGTTAACATTCAAGCAATCTTCGATTGTCAGTGACTGAGTCAGGGGCAGCAGATCTATGATAAAATGATTGCAGTGCGTCGAAAAATTGTCAACCTTTACAGTAAGTGAGGGCACTGGCAAATCACGGGAATGCAAAGAGGTCAAAAGGGGGTGGAATGTTTCTCTTTAAGGACTGCCAAGGTATCCCCATTGAAGGGGGTAAACGTGCTGTCCGAAGTTAGAAGACGTGCCGCACCCCTAAGGCCCCCTCATACCTTGGTCTGTACACATTTGTACAGCGAGGGTGACGTCAGCAACACTAGCCAGTCAATGGAGCTATCATACTGCAGGCACTGTTCGATCACAGATGTCAGTCTACCGGCCGCCAGACATCTCGCTTCATTAGCGCACTTTTATTTTGGTCTTGAGGGAAGTTAAATCATGCATAGTAAAACCTGGAACATCTAGAGGGATATTTCAGGTAATGCGGAACCATAAAAGAACGACACCAGGTTTGCACTTGGCCAATATTTGATAAAATATTTGTACTTGTCTTGTAATAATTATACTTAATTTTAGAATATGAGAGCGAACTTGGTCAGTAACTATACAAACAGTGGGACGTTTGTATTCCCTTACATTGTGAAATGGAAGGAGGGTTTAGACACACCCTCCTTCCATCTAAAAATCCACATTTAGTCAGAAATGTTTAAGTAAGTACAATGTATTTGGGGCTTGGGGCGAGTAGTTAAAATTGCATAATCTAGCACACCTGAAGCATAGATACTAGACTGATGGACAAGGAAAGTTTCACCGAGTTTGAAGACTTGGTGTTTGATGCTGAGAGTATATACCTATGAAAAGCGCTATATAGAAACTTCCCTTAACATACAAACATTTTTCATAACGAGAATATTTCTACTGTACTTCAGAATATCAAAGCAAATACTAAAAGTACAGGGTAAGCGCACGCTAGGTAAGTACATAAGGCGTGGCGCACACTCGCATCTCATTTCCTCCGGGCCACTTCCGATGCCGTCACTCGATATACCCGCCTGGGGTTAACCCGATACCGTGTAAATGTACACTTGAGCTGTCTAGAACGAAGCTACATTTACTTTTGAGATCAACTTAGGAACATCTTTGTATTTATTTATCACTATATTATAAACTATAACCACGTTGGGTACCGGATTTGAATTTCACCCAACCATATCTTCCTGTGGGAGTAAGAAGTGACAAAAGGGAAAGTACCAGATTATTAAGGCAGCAGCGCTATTTGAGGAAATGACAACTTACACTACGAACCTCAAGCGTGGCCGAGCGTGAGAATTATGGCAAACCCCAGCTAGATGGTCAAGATCAGCAGAGGACGATCTGGCAGATATAGTATATTAAAAAGAATGCTTAAATACCACTAGGTATAGTTAATCAAATTCACAGCAATGTGCGCTCCAGGCTAATATTGCATCACTTGCAAAAATAATCACATCCCCGATATAGCGAGACTTGGCTAATAGACCTCAATGTAGGTTTTTTTCACTACTTATTGAAAGTCCTGGGTTTATACTTAGTTTTTTCTAACAAATTTTCTATAACAATCCGTATGGAATGGTGGTATTCTTAAGCTCGCCCTGTATACATGAGACCAACTTATCTGCCCCTGCGGAGAATACAGCCGTGACGAAATGGATGTGAAATGAAATTGACACTCGCTTACATGGTGTGAATCGTAACATCGATTTCTGTATAATATTCTTCTACATACTAGTACATAAGCCGTAGAAATACACAAACTGTTCCTCAACTATCTAACAGTTCAACTACACTGACCAACTTCCCAGCTCGAGCAACAGACCGATTGCATCGCAAACGCGATAAGACAATCACATCCTCGATCTAACGAGTTTTGGCCCGTGGGCGTTCCGTGTGCGGACGCTCCGACGATTTGCCCGGACGATTTTTTGCTGTCAATTAGCATTGAATCCGCCGTTTGTAACGGGAACGCACGTGGAGTTAGGGAGGGTTATGTTTGTGAAACCAGTCATAATCAGGTTATAAGATACACAATGAGAAGCAATAGCAATGATGGCTGAGCATTCAGCAGTAATGGCTATGGACTGCCGCGCCGCAGGTCCTTGGTTCGATCCCCAACGCCAGCTTGAGCTTTACCGCATAGTGGAAGAGCATTTTGTGAATTCACACTAATTCACTGTTCACCTAACTAGCTATCACCCTCAAGTAGAAAATCTGTCGCCAAGCACCTAATAGTGTGTCCCCACAGCAGTCCTTGAGAGGCATACAAAATACAGGCATATGAGACTGAACAACTGTATGTCTCAGTGTCACGGGCGCAGTGCAATTCATCACATGTGACGAAATGCATCTGTTTTAAACAGATATTAGTCCGCTTAACGTCAGGTAGGCTTCGTGCTTGTTCCGTCTCAATACCAGAAAAAAAAAATATAATTTAACGTTAACACTGAATGTATCTTAGTAAGCAAGTTTGTACATAGAAAATTTAATGTATATGGAAGAATGGATTATTATTTATAAATTTTTGGAGCACATAATCTTTCATTTCAAGCGGGAATCGAATACGTGTCTGGTTTTACACGCTGTATTTTGGTGCCTAGGTGATAGGTGCCTTTACAGCTATCCCGAATGGCTCGACTGAGCCGAAATTAGACGCGGTAGTGCTTGTAGTAATATTTAGGAATAATTACTAACATTGTTCATATCATGTTTAGTTTTGATTATAATCAAAATATCAATAATATGGTACAAAAATATGTTTGCCAATAGATTGAACTAGTGATAAACTTATTTAAAAATGTATAATTATGTAGATCAGAAATGATTATCTATTTGGTTCTACAATACTTCAGGAGAACTTATTATCAGAAGCCATAATGCTTAAACACATACAGTAAAAAAGTCATATAATTATTTCCTAATGGAATTTATGACCATGAAATTGCTTGTTCACTACAATGTCTTCAGTTTTATTTACAATAGTCTCCAACAGATATTTACAAATCTATAATTATTTCTACAATATTCTAGATTTCTACTGATTATTGAATATAAAAACGTACAACCATCACTTACTTCTCCTTTGTGGTTAACCATAAATATAACTTTTACAAAGTTCAAGTCTCAATACGATCATAAACTATAACGAACCGTTTCATAATAACCCATCATTGAGTAGATCATGCAATACATAACTTCAAAATTAATGATGTTGCTATCGGCCACCTATCATGCAGACAAGTAATTTAGTTGCTAATGACTTTGTATGGATAATTTAATAACATTGTCAACGTATAAAACGTTTCGACCGATCGTAATCAGTTAAATATACAACTAAAAGTATAGTGCAAATTTTATGAGGTATGTAAGTACGTTATTTAGAGTCTAAAAACTACAAGGAATGTTCAGCATTTTGTTCGTGTGACTGAAGTGTTTAATTTATATTTTTTTACATATTAATACTACTAGCTACTTACGTATGTAAAATAATTGGGATTGCAACTATAAACCAGAAGCAGATGTTTTAATAATCAAACATGCACGATGATCCTCATACACATTGAAAACAGTAACCCAACTTCAGTATTAGTTATTTCTAGTTAGTACAAAATCGGTGTTAAGAAGACAATCGAAGTTCTCAGTAAATTCAAGCTCAGTCAAAGCAGAGAAATTTGTACAACCGGTCACTTTTCCATACAAACTTTGAAGGGTGATTAATTATCCTATAATAATATTATTAGATTGATACTATACTATACGATCCAAACATGGCATCGTTTTTTTTTCATTACCTAGGCTTGCATTGATGCAAATTTATAAAAATATCATCTTAGAGAAGGTTATCAGTCTCGAAAATTTTTGTCATAAAACTATGATAAGTAAGTGATCACCCTGAAAGGTGCCACTATACTACATGCCACTACATTGAGAGGGTTGGAAGGCCCGGAAAGAAACCTATGCAATATGTACATTCTTTAATTGTCCTTTATGTAGTTCGAGAAAACATACCGACTACACTTTTATGAGAAGGTGATGATTAATTAATGTAATAATAATTTTAATATTTTTATTGGTTTGTTGTATATCCTTTGTGCTTGATCATAATAATACAACACTCAAGATTTGGAAAATATTTATATTTATAACAATATTTACCAAATCTTTTAACTGAATTCATTATACTTTTGATAGGGAAAAGTAATTTTAATGTAATTTGTTATGATTGCTTATGGAATAATGTTTGATTATTATTTTAAACTTGCGAAGACCATGACCACGTTTGCCATAGCATAATTGTTGTCCAATCCAGTTATAAACGCGATGATACCGTTTAAGTTTTTAATTTCACGCCACAGCATTGACTTTCCACCTAATTTTGAGTTACTGTTTGTACATCAATATTGCAGCTACTACTGCTTAAATATTCAAGTTTTTGTATAGCTATATATATAATTTGTGTGGTAGGATTGTAAAAAGTGCAAAAAGACAGTGTGACATTAATTTTGTGCATAGTTTCAATTTCATTTACCTATAGTTCGCAAAATAAAATATATTGCGAAAGCAATAAGTAGACAAGTTTTTACGTATTTTAACGTATAATGCGTAACTATGCCGACTCAAATACAATGACCTTAATAAAGTGTTAATTGTCTGCCACAACTAATTCCATATTTTTTCCTGATTGTATTTTTTTTAAATTTTTTGTTTTGCTTATATTTACTTATCTATATAAATTAGCACTTGGGTATTTTATTTGTTAAATAAGTTTTCTGTCATCATCAAAATGAAAACCTACCTTGTCTTACATGAAATAACAATTAAATCGTAAGGTCCTGTCAAGAAATACATGCACAAAATATTGTGCATGGATTTCTTCTATGACAGTCGATTAAACATAGATGAACTAAATAGTTTTATATTCAGTTACGATGATACAACAAAAAAGAACATAAATTCTCCTCATTTTTTGATAACCCATTTTTTATTCGTGATACTCAATACACAAAATAACCAGTAAGTTGTTTACCCAATTATATTGTGCGTGCCGTGCCTCCCCGCCTGTTCCTTGTATTAGGTAAAACAATAAAGGAAATTGCATTTGATATTAGGCCCCTTCGAGTGATTAGGGGACCAATCTATTTTAATGTACTTGGCTGATTATGTATCCCGAAGTATACAGAAAGGAAGGTGGGTTGTCACGCATATTCAAGGAAATAGGATTAAATCTGCATTTTTAGGTTACGTTAAAGAAATATATGAAAATATCAATAGTGTATACGTTTTTCTCTACAGTCATAGCAAAAATTATTTTTTAACGTATTGTAAGGAATTGCGTGATAAAAAAGCAGTGTACAATGAATGAAAATAATATAGCAATGCTAAGATAGTTTGTGCAAGTGAAGAGGATGGAAGAAAGGATTTTACCAAAGCCAGTAAAGTACACAGCGAGTGTGAATACAAAATTATGGAATTTAATACTAAAGAAATTGATTAAAATCGTAGAAATGGCGGTTTTGCGAATCAACGAGTCTAGTCAATCGAGCGAGCTAAATATGTGATTTACTTATGTCCATCAGCTACTACCAGCTTTAGTGAGTAACAAATATGGCTACGTAATTTGTGAAACCGCTATATTTCATAGATCCCAATCTGATTTAGTTAGAAACATATTTCATTATTTTCCAGGAGATTAGAGACATTTTGAAAAATGACCAGGTTTTTAGTATAGATGGGATGGACTTTATAGATGGGCAAATATGAAGAATAACGTAAGAATTACGTACGAAGCACCCTCAAGTACATAGCAAATTGAAACCGCACGTTACGTACGTTATGTATTACACGTACATGTGTACGTTGTAAAATCACTTGTACGTTTCATTGATGTCACGCCAGGAAGAGCAACATATAATTATGTGCAGTAGGAGATAGTTTATCTTTATAAAAAAGTTATATTTTGTATAACTGACACATTTTAACATTAGGTCTATATGTGGACGATATCTATTGACTGAAACAATGAGTAAATATTTTATTTAGTTGCTACTGTTCTCTTTGTAGATTTTTAACATATAAAGTATATAACAGCTAAATACAGATAACATCCTAACCTATTAGGATAACAATGATTCAGTTATTAAATTGACTGATTAGCGATCTGTTTTCATAGATTTTAAAGCTCCATATACAAACTCCAAGTAGTCAGGGACCTGGTGTGTCGGCGCAGTTGCGCTTTGAATTTATCAAAACGTTGGCATCATAAAGTTTGAAGAATAAGAACTTCAATCCTTAGCCAAGTGCTAACGCGACTAAAACCGTGATACGTTGGCATCTACGCCATCAACTACGTTATGGGTAAATCGTTCCACAATTTGAGAACTCCAACCTCAAGTGAAACAACATTTATAGCCTATTTCCAGCCTGCTTGCTATGCAGGGCGGCGAGGCTCGCCCTGATTTTTGCCCTGTGTCGACACTCTACCCGAAATGTATTAGTTGGATTTAACGCCACCGGAATAAGGCCGGAATCGAGGCCTCTGTGACGAGAATTAGTTGGTCTAATTCTGGACTGAAAGTGGACTTAGGGGTGGGATTTAGGTGGGGATGTGATTTGGGTTCGGCTTGCAAAGGGTTTAAGTGACATTGTCCGTAGAATATTCTAGTACTTGTTGTTCGTCATGCAATTATACTCATACCAAGCTCAATTTATAATTGTATTTTTTTCTATTTAATTTATGGACAATTAGTCATTAAAGTTGCATACATACAATTCTTAAACTAAAACAATTGTCTGCTAGTTTTGTGATCACAAAAAACAAACTTAAATTAAAACAACATACAAAACTATTTTTAGAGTGAGTAGATATATAACATACCTATATTACATTTCCAAATAATACAGAATATATATAGAAGTATTAAGTATTGATCTTATTAAATTGAATGAACAACTTGGAAGGGACCTATCATAACTTGAACTGTATTTAGTCATGCACTTCTAAGTTAAATAATTACCGACTATTTTACTTATGCCCAGGTTTTCGTTGATCATTAAGTTACTATTCCTAAGAATAAATGAACACATCACATCGTTTTACATCATATTACATCATGTCACAACACTTCACGTCATGTGAAATTGATATTGTAAAAGCAGCGAATGTTGGTTGTTTAAAATTTTATCAGTAGGATATTTTTTATTTGATGATTGAGAAACGTGTCTTATAGTTAAAATAGTAAACAAGAATCAGACCAGAGCCCACCAAATTGAAATGAAATTAAACAGGTTTAATTTTTCACTTTAGATTATAAGCATGTTAAGTTTTACAACCCATCATAAAATTCTTAATTGTTCTCCCAAGAGCTTTACAATTTAATTCTACGTTATAAATTTACAAGAATTTGTAACGCTTGACGAAATAATATAATAACAAGCGTTATAATTAGCGTTCTTAACTCCATGTGAAATAAGATTGATATGGTTTTATTATCACTATTCGTTTCGTATCCTATACATAGTAAAATGTTGTAATGAAACAAAAGGAATAATATACGAAAAACATTTCGTACACAAACTTTGGAGACCACCAACAATGAACAAAAATTATAACAGTTTCAGTTAAAACTTATACAAAAAAATGTAATTAACTAAGGATCATCAAAATTTAAGATAGTAAATGAAGCATATGTGTAACTTAAAATTTGCTTGGAAGTAATAATCCGTGGTATCTAGGACTTAACAGTGACACATGTATTTCCAAAACTTATCACAGCGCTTAGCGGGTGCAACGCGTGATTAAAATGCTGTCATTTATTTGGGTGAACGAAAAGACAATGCAATCTAACGGAGCAATGATGGCCTAGCGGTAATAGCTATGGACTGCCGTGCCGCAGATCCATGATTAGATCCCCACCACCGGCTTGAGCTTAACCGCATTGCGAATGCTCGTCTGGCTAGCTACCACACTCAGGTAGAAAATCTGTTGCCAAGCACCTAACAGTGAGTTCAGGCAGCATTCCTTGAGAGCCAATAAAATTACAGGCACATGAGACTTAACCACTATATCTCAGGGTGACGGGAGCAATGCAATTCGTGACTTGTGACGAAATGCATCTGTTAAAGGCAGAAGTTAGTCCGCATAACATCGGGTGGGCCACGTGCTTGTTCCATCACTTTCATAAAAAAAATACGACCGGCTTACTGGACATGCTGACACCTGGCAGTGGGCTAAAACATTTGGACTGCCTGTGGACTTGCAATGGCCTTTACTTTGCCTAAATGCTTTCTTTGTACAGCTACTACAAAGGACACCAGCGGGATCAACCTGGCGTGGCCTGATCGCCCAGACACCTAACGACCGCCGAGCGGTCAAATCATGAGGTCGGGCTTTATATGAGCCAAAGCAAATGACTCGCTCATAGTTATGAGTGAAGTAAAAGCCAGGGAAAGAGGGCCCTGCCCTGATACCCTTTTCCCTCTAGCAGAACATCTTCAAGAGAAGAAGACCCACTGTACTAAAAAGAAAGCATTTAGGCAAGTGTTGTATATAACCTATTCTAGTTCAATATATGGTTAGTGTTTTGTTAATATGGTGTAGAAGTTAAATACAAAATGTCTAGATATCTGTGAAAAAGACATACGAATTGTGAATAGCGTACGTAAAACTGTTAGCGTGTCTGACGATCAGAATTTCTGTCGGAAGTCACGCGACGAATTCCAACTTGTCTACATACAAATAACATTATTACAAGACAACTAAACTGAACCTTGTAAGTTCATAATTTACCCTACTTTGCCTATTGTTAAATGTTCTTGCATTTGCACATTTGCTGGTGCCTACAAAATGTTTTATTGAGGTTTCGCCTATACAATCACTTCCAAAAAGTTAGTAAAAAAGTACAAACAACAAGAATATGTTGCCAGGTTTTACGTAGTTAAGTTTCAGGAAGCAATGATAAAACAAAAGACGTCGACGCACTTCAATGTAAATCTGTAATAGATATTGTTGGTTAAGAATAAAATATATCAACCTACAAACCAGGTTGTTGGTTAAGAATAAAATATCCTAACCGTTCAACTAGATGGACAGCCTGGTCGGTTGGTAATAGACGCATTGAGGAAAAGAAAAATAGAAAACTTAAATAACGAAAGTTTCATTTAAATCATAATTTCTGGAAATTGCAACCTTGGCCGTGCCCATATTGCCCAAGTTTTTCTACTTACAATCTATTTTTATCCTAAATCACACGAATATGTATAATTTTTAATCTTCGAGTGTGTATATTTGTTATTCTTTCACGCTGAAATGGTAGAATTGATTTATATGAAACTTCGTATATAGATGGTTTATAATACTTTTCTTCAGTAAGACGCCGCGCCGCCCGGTGCATTCGCAGAGCGCAGCTAATAATTATGTACCGAAAACAATCTAAGTGACAAGCAAAATTGCAGTATTAGAAAGTTTGACACAAGCCATGGAAACTTTTAATATAAATATCCAACCCTCTTTTCATTTTCTCAAACCTCGTTACTACTATATAGTATAATCATATCAAAGCTATATACGATTTTAATAAATAAATGGAACCACACTAAAATGTTCTCACCGAACTCCACAAAGTATAAGGGATTCCCTCGTTGTTCGGGCGGCCATTAAAACCTATTTTACGACGCAGTAACTGCTTCAACCGACGACCGTTTATGCACTCGTAATACTAACCTTAATTGGCAAATTGAGATTATGGTTGTGTAATTGCTTGCTTACAAGCATTAAACACGATCATTCAGTATCAATTATTGACGCCTGAGAATAAGGTAATTACCATGTGCCTGCGAATATAATGACAAATCGACCATGTTTTTACGGTATCATAATTCATAAATGATACAAATTAATATATCATGAATAATACAGATGTATAATATATACAGTGACGTCAAAGATATAGAGACAGATATAGATTTTAGTAGAAGTTGAATTCTTTGAGTTCGTCCAAAGAAGTACTACTATTTCTACCGCCAAGTATTTATTTACGCATTATTGTGTTTCGGTTCGAAGGGTATGGGTGCCGGTGATTTTACAGGCACATGAGACTTAACAACTTTATATATTAGCGTGATGTACGCAGTACAGTTCATCAACTGTGAAGAAATGCATCTGTTATCGGCGGAGTTAGCGCTCAACACTAAATGTGCATTAAGCTTGTACCATCAGAATCTCAGGAAAATATTAACGATTGACATAACATTTAACTCTCTCTATCTCTCTCATTGCAGAGGATAGTGACTTCTTCCTTTGATTGTCAATCTCCACTTGCCCCGATCTTCGGCTGCCATATTGACTGGTATATCAAGCTGCTGAGAGACTTGGTCAGACCAACGCTTAGAACTGTGCCATAACATTTGACTAAGCTTAGTTTTTACTAGTATATTGAGATATAGAAGTAGTGTTCTCGTTTTATTAATGAATGTATAATATGTATTCAGTTATGTCGTCGTTTGAATATTAACACAAGAATTTGAAGACCTTTCTTAGAAACTTGCTTACCATTTGGACAAATTAAATGCAAGATAAGACTTTTGTTATTACTTATTACAGATTGACTGTTTAGATATATGTTAAAGATTCTTCTCGTATTTTTTTGCTGAACTGAATTCATAAGTGTGTCGTAGACGCCTTAATTGAGTAAATTATTTTGACTTTGAATTATACTTTACTTAAGTATGTGCAGAGCACTGATAGCAGAATTGCTTCTGTTTATAATTCTGCATTTATAGGCAAACATATACAGTAATTGCCATCACAAAATCAACTACTACGTCTCGTAATGGTATAATTAAAAAGTAAAACAAAAAATTGACTTTGAAAGTTAATGTTTACGCACCCATGTTAACTATTTTATAGTTACCTGCCAGAGAAATAATATATTGAAAGTAAACATAAAACTTTTTTCTCATAGAATGGCCTGAGGTTTCTAACTATTATCGCCTTGTTTATGCTGCAGGAAATATGATAATGTGTACATCAATGTTAATAAAAACTTCAACCTACACCTTATATAAAAATAACCTATACCTTTAACTGATTATTAGGTTACGTTTCACTGATGACAATTATATTACGTCAATATTCAAATTAATTAAGGCTTTCAATGGCCTAACGGCCTGCATGTTTATAAACACTTTTTATTACCTGTACTTAGTACGCAAGTAACTTATAGTAATTTTCTATTAAAGTAAACCGATGAATCAAAGGTATTAATATAACAATAATAGAGTATAATGGCCAGAGTCCCTCTCGAGACACTCAACACAAGCCGAAACACGGTAATGATAGAATGTTTGAGTTGCAGCGCCTACGTATCTTCAAGTTTCATCAATAGATGAGTCAAATTGTATCTTTTTGGTGTTTTGTCATAATAAAACATAGTTGGTGAATTTTTCGATACTGGAGTTACAAGTGAGGTAAATGTAGGTTAAAGTTCCTTAAATTCCAAAACATCTACAAAGGTGTACACAAAAAAGCTTTTTTAAAAGCGCCTTACTTCTTTACATTTATATCAAAAAACAATATCCCTCACAATATCGGAGCGCTACCAACAATTTTATTATTGTATGTACTTGCATTACATTGGACATTTATATGTACACATTGGAATTGTCCGATTCCGTACAACAATGTTTTAATTACTTGTTTGCGAATGATTTATGTTACTTCACAGACGGGAATGCCACTACGGGATGCGGTTGATGGTTTTGGTTTTATTGTAGTATTTTTAAGTGTTAATTTATTTTAGATTATTGTCTTTATTTTATGCTGACAGCCGGATTGTACACTCCTGAACACAGCCTCCCCCATTATGGGGGTGTTTGCCATAATCTCCACGCTTGACAGGCGTCTTGGGGATCGCAGTGTGAGATATCAGTTCCTCAGAAAGCACTGCTGCCCACCTTCTTGTGTGTTAACTTACTCACCTCTTACGACACCCACGGGTAGATATGGGGGGGGGGGGAGACATTCTAACCCCACGGGCGGTTATTTCTACCTAACTTTATGCTTAAGTCTACCTCTAACTATCACAAAAATATGGAAAATGGTTCACTTTCAATCGTTTATTACGGTACACGTTAAAACACATACATTTTTTCGTAAAAGCGTACAGAATCCGTAATTATTTCTGAAAGTGTTTCAAAACAGTTTCGAAATATGGAAGTGTGTAAGTTTATTAAGTTCAGACACGGTCGGAAAGGAAATTGGACTAGAAAATAAAAATAAAACGAGGTCATGGCTCTAACGTTCTCAGACTGAGGCTGTGAAGGTTGCTTAACGTGTTCCATATGTATGTTGTAGGTATATACATGTAGACCGAGCGACGACTGCCTAAATGCTTCATTAGATAATCAAATTACCAGTTTCAAGCAAATTGAATAAGCATTTATAGATATCGTTGGTGTATTTAAACAGAACAGAAAAAAAAAAACTCTTTTTGTCATAATGTTGTCTTAGGTTTCGCGTTTATTACACATAGTAATTAAACAACTTTAAACGGTTTAAATCGCGTATATTTATCATTATTTTTGTCCCGACGTTTCAAACACTTCACAATAAACTGCAAAGTTTTTGAAACGTCGGGACAAAAGTATTGATAAATATACGCGATTTAAACCGTTTAAAGTTGTTTAATTACTATACTCTTTTTGTCGCCTACTTCAAATGGAACATGTATTTGTTTTTGACTGGGTTTTTATAGAAGAAGCAGCTGCTGGGCTATGTGGTTTTGTTATTATTTCACTTAAAGATTGTATCAGTCAGATCATCCACGGCTTAAGACAGCCTTCCCCATTAAGGCAGGTTTGCCATTATCCCTAGTAGGCGCCATGGGGATCGCAGTGTAAAATGGCAGTTATTCAAACAGCGCTTAAAACATTGAAGAACTGCCCACTTTCTAGTATTTTTGCTTTCGACGCCTCTCACTACTACAATTTGAAGAAAATAGTGGGAGAGGTACATTCTAGGCTGGCACCCAACGGGAGATTTATAATATATAAGGGACTTTAAACAAATACAGTATCTGACTAGTATTATTTTAAAGAGCATTGACGCATGCGAAACAAAAAGATTGAAGAGACATAGCATAGGAAAAGAGTTGATTTTATAAAAAAAAATATATGTTTTATATTAATAATAAAATTTATTTAATATTGCATTTATATTAAAGGCTGTGGATTTTGTGAAATAAATGAAATAAAAATAAAATAGAATATATAAGAACCTATAAATAAGTAACTTATATTTTTACATCCGAAATAATGTCTAAACACAGTAACTATCAGTAGATACATATTTCAATCAGGTACTCAATGTCTTCTATCAACTTTGGTTTTATTTCTATTAGACATATAAATATATTGCATCTAAAAGCGTCAATTAATTACTTAATAACAGATATTTGTTCATCGACAAACTGTTGATTTCGAATGTTTAATGTTTATGTGTCTCCGGTTGGTCTACTTATACTATACTTGTCTTCTACACACATATGTTGAATGATCGCAACTGTGAGAACTGCTATATCATTTGCATTCAGTTTGGAAATGAGATCATAGGATTAGCATAACCAGAAATAAAACTGACCGGGACATATATTTAAGTGATAAAATTTTATACCTACTTCTGATATTGTGAATGGACGAGGATAAAATTAGTGAAGAGCGTTTGATTAATCGCAAAACAGTCATTGTTGAAAAATTACTTGGAAGTAACTTAACGGCAATAGACATGGACTACCGTGCCACAGGTCAAGGTTCGATCCCCTATCCTGAGCTTCACCGCATAGTTGAACAGCATTTTGTGAATGCTGGTCTGGATAGCTACTACACTCAAATTGAAAATCTACCGCCGAGCTCCTAATAGTGTGTTCCGGCAGCAGTCATTGAGAGCAGTAAAATTACATGCACATGAGACAACAACTGTATGGCACTTTGTACGCTTTCCGCTTCAAATCAGGTGGGCCTCGTAATTATTCCGTCACAACGTCTTAATTTTTTTTTAATAATTATTACTTCATCCATATGACTCTAGTTTTAATGTTCAGTTCAGTTCCTTCAGCAGCTACAATCTGATGTTACTGTACTTAGAAGATTAAGATGTAGGTACACAAGATAAATTTAGCAACAGATTTTGTTTCTGCATAATTCTCTTCCATTGTGTTTTTATTTGAATTTCTTTGCATTATCAGTAAATAGAATACAGACTCCGATAGTAATTTAATTAAATACACAAGTAATTTTCAATCGACTACCTAACAAACAATGTAACCCTACAGGCGATCAAAACAATGCCAGAACTGGAAGGTGAAATCTAACATCGCAAAGGAATAGGGTTGTTGACTTGTTTTTTTTTAGTATGTTAAATTATTTAGAACACTGAAATATACACCTAGCATTTTTAATTTTTTTTTTTAGGAGTCCTGAAATACTAGAAATTCATCTTTTTATTTCAACTTTTAAAATTGGCGCTAAAACATCATTCAATGGCGGCCTTTATGCTTATGACGTCACTAGGGCAAAAACAAATAGTGCTGAAATGTAATACGTTTTGCTTGCTTGTTGTAGTGTCGTGCGTAATCGATTATACAGGTTGTTCGGCAGAACGTGTACCATAGTGTAGGGGTGTATGTAGACTGAATAAAACAATCACAGAACCAATACAGTTTGAAGCACGGATACATGAGTGGCAGCATTATCAATTATTTTTCATACATGGTATTTAAACAACTTTAATCGGTTCAAAATCACTATTTTATTGAACATTTTTGTAATCCCGAAATGTAAACACTTTCAAGTGATCGAGACAATGGCGTGCAGTGACATTGGAATAAATATAATGATAAACATAAGCTTTTCCAACTGTTAAAGTTGTTGTATTACTATGAGTATTAATTGCAAAATGTTTCCATAGATTCTTGTTCTGAGTTTGGGTTTTATTATCTATGCTGATCTTTGATCAAATCTCACGGCGAAATATGATCAAAGATAAATGAGTCAAATGTACGTATTACACTATTAAATATATGGGATCCAATTTGATTTGATAGTGAAATAGGGGCCTAAGTAGTAAATCGATAGTGATGCGACATTTTGTAGGTTGCTTGCTATTAGCAATTATTAATGTCAATTGTCACTGTCAAAACCTTTGGAAGCAAACTCTCGTGATTACTATTACCTATTCTGTGGCTTTGTTTTTGTCCTTATGACATCATTTCCGCCTTTACTTCCGTTTGAGATCACGTGACTTAAAGAAAATTTAAACACATTTTGTTTATTCAAAATAAAGGTAATCCAATGCAGAATAAATAATTTGTTAATTTCATCGAGTTATGTGCTCCAACTACTATCATGTTAACGTTACACTGTATTTAAGTTTAGACTGTGTCAACTACCCTATTGTAAAAACTCAATAAGTCTCGCTTTCACCGACCACCCCGCAACAATGACTCGAATGCCAACACATCACATTCTTCACGAAAAATCGTGAACAAAAACAAAAATATAAAAGTTGCTTTGCGCAAGACCATTCACGTATCTCCATTGTAAAGGTTTTTGGGCTTTCGTAATATTGTAATTCTTCGTACCGTTAGACCCACGAGTCTGAAGATAAAAACTAGTCTAGTTTCTATTCTTTTGTGACTGGCCGAACAAAGGGCGAATATGATTTAGTGGTTTCCTATTCATTTCATAGTGTGAAAAAAGAAACATCTTTTTAAGCTAATTTGAGAAGAACCCTGCCGTGTTTTAGAAGCTTTTGACGACATCGATTTTAGAGTTTTTTTGTCGTCTGTTTAATTTTATTCCGACACATTTTTTTGGTCGTAAACAAAAGAAGCGCTAATCTGTGAGAAGTTCAAACAATTCTGGAAATTTGGGAAGATATGAATCTAGAAAAAACAATTACGATGTAATGGCTTCCCGCGTATGTTCTCTATGTTAAAATGCTTTGAATTTCAAACTGTTGTTTATTTGTAGATGCTGTAGTATTATTTTTTACCGTTTGAAGATTTCCCATGGGCTTGAAAGCAAGTAATATTACATTAAACTGCAAATTAGGTAATGTGTATGTGAGAATTTAAATATAAATGCATTTTCCGAGCTTCTAGCCATGCGATGTCTCTCTTAATTATTCTTAGCAGTCTAGTTCGTATTTATTGCTTTGTTAACAATTATATCCTTATTAAGTATAGCTTATTAGCGTTATTCTAACGTTAATGTGCTGTTTTTGATAGATTTTTGTACAATAACAATATACAAACACATATTACGTTTTGAGTAAAAGCAATGTAAATCGAAAACCGAATGCCAGGCGATTAATCAAACTTTCCACGCCAGAGCACTGCATTTGAATTAGTGTTTGCTGCTAAGTTTCGCGAGTGTATTCAAAACAATTGCCGAGCGTTCGATTTACGATCGGCATTTGTTCCAGCTATATTTAAATTGTTAGGCTCGGGACAAACAATTTGCGGATTGCGAGCAACGAAGTGTTGTCGCCCCGCACTCGCCTCTGCCACCTAGCGTGATTTAGGAGTTTGCTGTTGGACTTAAATCATAGTTGTGTCGTCTTCGAGACCGGAATACGTATGCTTTTTGCATTTACAAAGCTTGAATGTAGCTACCGTTGCACTGGCGTCACTTAGCGCGCGGCGAGTAAAGAATTATGGTTTGTTTTGGTTTTGTTTCGACGTCAGTTATACAACGATATCGGCCAGTTAATTTATACTTACGCGGACTTGGTAGTCTATAATTTCGTGATAATTTGCAGTCTTGATGATTATGAGCAATATTAGGTAGCATAATAATTTGATTAATAGTACCAAGCGCAACTGTCTTGATTTATGACCACTTTGTAAGTAGCATACGTGTAATATTTGGGACTTCAACTCGAGCCGCTATGGAAGTAAGTGTAGACGAGAAAAAAAAAATGTGTTGTATAAAAATTTTAGTCGTGCCGATTTAAGAATCATAAGATATATATTCAACATCTCAGTTAACGTCTACATACTCACCTATGAATCACTGTCGGTAATCTAAAAGCGGTATGAACAGCTGCTTGAATCGGCGTCTTAAACTACAATCACATTGAATTCATACAAAACTGACCCTGTATAATTATGTAAACTACGGTGCCCGCTAATTAATTTACATTATATTTGTACTTTAAAAAATACTATCTGTCTACAAGAGATATAAGATTTTGTACTAAGAAAAGAAAATGTAAAGTATCACTGTGCGTCACTGTGTCTATATAGTGGTCCAGGTAAGAGGAGGATTTGTCGAACTTATTCAGTTTCGGTCGTGTTGTCGCGCGTCGGTTAAAGCGCGGGCGGCGCGAGCGTTCGCGAGGTCGCGGGTTCGCGCGGCATGGCGGTTCGGCGACTGGGCGGGCGGCGCGATGCCCGCGCGAACAACACTGCCGCGCGCGCCGTCGCGACGCCGCCCCTCACTACCCGCCCGCGCTGCTCTACCAGACGCCTGATTAAAAATTCTTCCCAAACTTTGTCGGGATAGCCCCCGCTCTAAACGCTTTCTGGACGCTTTCTTTCAGTACTGTGCTTTGGGCGGGCAGGTTATCGCGTTGTCGCAGATTATCGCGCATCAGCCAGGGCAGATTTTTTAAGATAATCTTCTGTCTAAAGTAACTATATTGTTCCATTTCTTTTCAGTTTATAATTTGCACCTAAAGTTGTTTAAATGAAATCTCTGTACATCTACCCACCATTACGTTTATATACAAACCAGTATCCACCTATTTCTTTGACCATGTTAATCAACACAAACAAAAACTCATTACGATGTATATAAAGAGTTTTTGTGTAATATATAAGAACCAAATTATATTATTAGTTTTGATAATTAGTAAGTCAACGTTCCAAATATCTTAATAACGAAATAAAGTCAATAAACTATAAAAATGTATTATTTATATTAACAAATATCATCAACATAAAGTAATTTCAAGAACTACACACAAAAAATATTTTCGTTAATACACTTCGAAATTATTCACCTTCAGAAACAATAACAATTAAAATAAAATGAAAAAACAGGTTTTCCTTGTTGCTATTTCCGTAAACACTGACTCGGGTATTAAGCTACGTGGTAAATACGTTCGTTAAAATTTTGTGGAACATTCTCAATGCACGTAAACATTAATTCATTGAAAAACTGTCTCGCGTCAATGTTAACGTTTTAAACGTAAAACTACGTAATTTCTAGAAACGCGAGCTCCTCCTCAATTGCCCCCACAACTTAAGTGCTGGTTGGATTAGAAATGGCCCGTATGTGTAGTGCGGGCCTGCTCTATATTACCAAAAAATTTATATTTTATAAATTGTTACTAGTTTGTAGACTCAATTCCAGCCTTTTCTATCAATGAACTTTAACTCTATATTAAGAGTTGAAAGCGATGATTTAGTTTTTATTTCTCAGTCTTTTAGTGTATTTAGGTAGGAGTATAGGCGCTAAGTTAACCTATCATATTAATGTAAATTAAAGTGTTATTTTTCTTTTTAATTAAGAGCTAGTCCGTTCATATAATTAAGTTTTGAAATGTGAATTTTTTGCTTTATGTGTGTGACAACGACGATGAAATTGAATAATTTAAGTAGTATGTATTGCATATTTTTAAAATGATTACTTAGATTTATTTTTTATGGGACAAAATTTTTATTTCGTACTGGTATTGAACACGCGCCCTCCGGTTTTACTATCGACACTAACTGAAAAGATGCGAATTTATATTATTTTTCAGTCATGGAGCACGGTGCGGCCATTATATATATACCAGACTACTAGATTTCATCTGACTGAAGTGCTTTTTCAAAGTTGTGAAAATAAATATAATGTTAGCAGTGTTTGTAAAAAACTTGGTCTCAAGTGACCTAGTAATTCTAGGCTAGCCTGAACAACATCTTCGACCACATCATCAGTTACCATCAGGTGAGATAGTGGTCAAAGGCTAGCCTATAAGCAATAAAAAATAAAATAAACTCACTCTAGATAAAAAATCAAATTATACCTGAGTTTCTGGTAGAAGCCAGAAAACAATACTAAAAGAAGAAAATTTAAAATCAGAAACATACCTATTTTTTCAGTTTTAAAAATGTTAATGATTTTCTATTAGTTTTTACCAACAATAGAAAATAAAGATTTTTTTAATGTCCTATTTCTTTTTACTACTCTTTTATCATTACTATCTCACCTTCAATGAAAAAGTAAAACTTATGCATTGAAGGGTTAACTAATCTTATGATATGTAAATATGATTTCAACCTCTATCGAAGCAAATAACACACGTACAATTTTTTTGAAATGTTTTTTTCTTGGCTTTTAGATTTCCATTGATTCAATTTTTTACTGTACCTACTCAAATCATTATTACTACAATAATGCGATTATATAGAACGGTATTTACATTCTTGATCCGGTTTGTGTAAGCTTATACTCAAATATTGAGTACGTAAGGATTGTTAAGTATACATCACTATCGTGTAACATTCACTAAGCATCAACTCACACTCATGTTTAAATTGATTAAAATACACGGACATTTATATATTCGACTGATTCCGAAGGCTTCCAATTGAAACCAGAACAAATTATCAATCATGATATCGACTCGTAAGTCATTCGGCTGCATTTGAATGTATTCATTTGCCATGTATTTAAATCATGTAGCATCAGCTTCGGTAATAATATCGATGTTTTTTGCTAACTATTAGTTATATTTTAACTTTTATTCTAACTACGAAAGGCATAAAATGTTTTTAATCATTAAACATATAAAATCATTACGTCTGTACTCTATTTCCCTAAGGGCTAGGTAGTAGTGACAAAATACCGCTATTTCGCCACACGTGTTTTGAAGCGATCGTAGCGAAACTTGCTTAGTCGTCCTTAACAGATCAACTAAGTCTACTAATTAATCAACGTCCGCTGTGGTCATGACTTGGATGGGTGATCGCTAGTGGCATTAATAGTAATCACTACAGGGCTTCGAAGGGCACGTTAAGCAGTTGATCCCGGGCAATGTCTTAGGATGGCAGTCATTATAGCGGTAGTAGTAGGACATTTTGCGAATGCACGCCTTGTTAGCTACCCCTGTATCCAGAAAAACTCTCGCCAAGCACCTAACGGTGTGTTCATGCAGCTGTTCTTGAGAGCCAGTAATTCTAGGTTACCCAACATCCACAACCATTATCACTTAGCATCAGGTGAGATAGTGGTCAAAGGCTACCCCATCAGCTATAAATAAATAAAAAACATGTTTTAGTCTAGGAGGGCGAATTTATTATAGTGATCAATAACAGACTCCTTACATTTCTTTGTCAGACTACCCCAATCCGTCTAAAAACACGGGTATTATAACCAGGCCATCCAGCAGCTAAAGCAACGCTTCTGCCACTGTACCAACGCGGCAATCACTTTACAAATTTAAGTTTTAATACTATAGATAGCGGGCGGCGCGCCACCTACGGCGGCGTGCACAAAGCACCCCTCTAATCGCCACCCTACTAACCCCCGGAAAAGCGTGACGACCCACAAATATAATTTTAGGTGAAACTTTCCCCCGATTGTTATGGATGCCCGGCGAATTCGCATTAAATACTTGAGTAAAAATATTTTATTCGCGGTTATTAAAACTAAAAGAATATTATAATTAATATACAAATATAAATTATGGGATGACTGCCTCAGTAATGTTATCAAGTTTTCCAATGCATCACCAAGGTTAATATATGATTTGATCAATTAGTATTTATTACAAAATCACTACAATTAACACGCAATATATATTATTGATACGATAAAAATATTTATTTTAAATACTCATATGCTTGTTACAAAAAAAACCAAACAATAAGGGGATATTGACGTATTTTTTTTATATTTAATATTTGAGTATTTTCATCTTGGTTAAACAACTTAGGTAAATTAGAAGAAAAAATGTGTAAATATAGTACATAATAAAACACAATTCATAACATTAGAAGGTATTATAAGGTACCGGAAAGTCGAGCCAAGCATACGTAAAAAAAACAACCTATACATAATGCAATCTGCCACAGAAGAAAACCGTCAATCAGTTTGGTAACTTCTCAATCAGAAACTTTAAAGTAATAGCCCACCAAGTCACGGTCACGATCGTAAAAACATCAGCAGATTAACACTATCAATTTTGCACAACTATCAAAAGTAGAGCAAGATTTTCTGAAAATTAACTCTATTAACAAGATTTATATCAATTCTCTTTTCTTCGTGTGATTCGTATGGTTAAAATGTTGGATAAAATGAACCCAAATGTTAATAAAGTGCATAGAACAAATATATGACTAAAAAACAATAAAGTGCAATACTATTCAAATTTATATTCGCTTTAAAGAAACATTTGGTACCAAGTATGAGAAAGGTTATAGTAGCCAATGTTGTCTTACTGAGTTTTCTGTGACTGAAAAGTGAACGGTTGAATTTTTTAAATTTGTAATTATTAAAGCGCTACTGGAATTAAATACATGCTCTCACAATTTAATAACATGTTATTAACGAAATAAATGACTAATAAATGATTTTAAAAAGCCATAAATAACAGAATATGATAGTCATAGACGGGACTAACGTAGCGCGCCAGTTGCCGCCCGCTCACAAAATCGCGACACACTTTTTAATTTATTTCGTCCACAAAAAGCTTTTTGCTGTTTTATTTTCATTTCAACGGAGACTTGCGCTGTAGCGGGATCTCTATTTTTATTTATTCCACTCGGCGATTTTTTTCTTTTTTTCAATTTCGCTCCGATCGACGCGGGACCGGGCGGAACGTAGACTGATCTCATTTTAAATTGAATTCGTCTCTTCTTTGCATTATTCTTTGGCGTTTCTGTAACAATTCTAATTGGTTAGTGTTTGCATGATGCCATTGTTCCTTTTGGAATAGTTCCGTCTTAAAGAAATACGACGGAGTGTGATCGATAACGTTGCGTGATAGTATCGCCTTTAAGTAGCTGAAAAGCTTTTTGCAAATTGGACTTTTTCTTCCGTGGGGCTTGTGCCCTACTTTGATTATACTCGATTACAGTGATTGTATATGATGTATATATCTGTTATTTAAGTAACTTTGTAGAACATAGTTATTCATTTTAAAAAATACTAGAGTATTGCTATTGAATACTTCGGTTTGTAAGCTATATCGGTTTTGGGTGGTTAGAAAAGTAACGATTTGTATGGTGGTAGGGTATACTGGCGAACGCTCATCAGGCTAGCAACAACCCTAAAGTATTTTATATTAAAATGTTAATTGGATTCAAATTGATATTTAAATATTTTTTATAGCTTAAAAGCTAGCTATTAACCACTATATCAGCTGATGGTAATTGATAATGTGGTCGATAAGATGTTGGCTTGAGGTAACCTGCAAGTACAGATTCCATAAGACACCATTAGATGCTTGCGACACATTTTATTCTTGAGGGTGGTAGCTAGCCAGATGAGCATTAGCAGAATGACCTACTACCATGATTGTCATTCGAATACAACAACCGGGACCGATTAACGTAGCCTCCGAAGCACGGAAGCGCTCAATACCTAATATATTCCACTAGCGGACCCCCATCCGAGTTATGACCGCGGTTAATAATGACTAGGAATCTCCTCAACGAGCTATAAAAACACGCTACATAATGCAACATAGTGAAAACACAGTATTATAATTGATACCGAAAGCAATCAAGCACCGATGTCACGTTCATTTTGCACACTGAAATGTGGCGCAGTTACAGTGCATATTCACCGACCAGGCAGTTAAGAATATTATTAATCTCTACACTGTGGTATTACTTCTCCACAAATATCTATTATATCTTCAAATAGCTATCACTAGTCGTAAGTTGTTTACATCCACAGGATCCTTACGGAGATTTCGGAACTTTCTACCTAGTACCAAGTAAAATTGCGCTGGCAGTCTCTTTTCGATCCCCAATCCCTGAGCCGCCTGCCAAGCGTGGGGATTATGGCAAACCAACCCCATATTGGGGGAGGCTGTATTCAGCAGTGGACTTTCCGGCTAATTCAATACAGTACAGTCTCTTTTTCCTACTGTACCTATTCTTGATAATGCTTTAATCCATAATGACTTTTTTTATCGTTGATAGGTCATCTTTGACCACAATCTCACCATGGTAAGTGATTATGTGGTCAAAGGTATTTACAGGCTTAACACAAACTTACTAGTATATTTTAATATTTTTATGTATTTTTGCAATGACGCCTGCTCCGCGGATTACATTACAGTTACAATGCGAGGAAAAAAATTAATTAAATGATCACTATATTTTTTCCTCTCATTGTTATTTTGGTGGTATTGTAAACGGTGTACCTTTTCTCCTAGACGCCTTTCACGACATCCAACAGAACGGTAGTTATTATATAGACAAGAAGCTGTACAACATTGTTCTTATTAATTTATTACAAAATTTCCAAAATAGTAAACCGAATTCATAAAATAGTTTCCCAATCATTTGAACGTAGCGCAAAACGCCAATGCCGTGTCGTCCTCGACACGAACCGAACCCGATACCCGATATCAAGCTAATGAATATGTATGCAGCAGGTGCGCCGAACATGATTAAATAGGTGCCGCCAACGATTTTTGTATCGATACATCGGCAGACGGTTCATCGACAGACGTTGAATCGTTTTATCGATGTATAGTTACGTGCCTGATATCGATATCGATAATACTTAATAACAACAGTAAACAGGGTCAGATAAGAGAATATTTTGCATATAGCATGAATTTATTGTGAGACAATGTTTTATTTTTAATTATAAGTTGCAGTAGAACTTTTTGACCGAGGTCATACGGTGAAATATTTACATTATATCTATTTCTATATTAATGTTATTATGATAAGAGAAATTGTTTAATTCAGTTTGATCAATAATTTTGTATAAAATTCATTATAATAATATTTTAATATCATTTATCATATTTGCTTAATATGCGAAACCTATGTCCAAGGGATTTAAAGGTTCGATGGATATAAACCCATATATGGTACATGAAAAAAAAAATAAACAGAGACATTTTTTTAAGAAAAATTAATCTATATTTCATTTTAAAGCTTTAATAAAACCATTCGCTAAGAAACAAAAAAAAAACACTTGTTATATCATGCAGTAAAGGGTTAAGTAAACCAGTTGACACTTTAGAAGATCCTTACTTAGCTTTTAGTCACAAATGCCGTCCAAATGAGCACTTCTGTATAAGGTTGAAACGTTACGCTTTTTGAAATCACTACAAAAAAACTATGAACTATTAAAAAAAATGCAAATTTTTCAAAACACACATGAAGAAGAATTGACGCAATTTTGTCAATTAGATGTATTAATACTTAACTGTCAGTTACTCTAAAACTAATTTCCCTTTACATTAGGGTATCTTATACCGCAGTCACTATCTACAAGTAAAAAGTACCGAAGTATTAACATATTTATCGCCTTCATTTCTTTCTTAATAAGCATCAACATGTACTACTTAACTTTAATGTCCATTAAATACTATTATTGCACTCTAAACACTTCAATGAGATCGTGTATATGTCGGCAAAAAAGTTAAATTAATGTTTATAGGTTCATTTCTATGGCAATACCACCTTGAGTTAAATCATTAAGAGCAGTTATGCAATACATGGTCAGTACAAATGTTAACATTGTTTAGTTGCTTCATTACTTGTATGACTGCTTAATGATGAACTTTATGTGTATTGATTAGGTGCTTAAAACATAAGTAGAAAAATATCAAGGTACTAATGGAGTCATATAAATGATGAACGGTCTTCCTATTTGTCCTTTACCTTTAGTTACTGATTAACTCCTATAGTGTTTTTTTATTCTTGATAGATTTGCCTTTGACCACTATGATGTCGAAGATGTTGTTCAGGCTAACCTAGAGTTACTGGCTCTTAAGAACAGCTGCCGGAACACACCGTTTACAGCACATATTTCCCGATTATTTTGAATATATTTCTTGTACAATAATACTTCAGTCACAAAAAATATGACGTCAAGTTTAAACCACAGAAAAAACAAATCGATTGCAGAAGATACATTTTAAATTACATGGTTACATTTTAATTGCATGGTGGTAGGGCATTTTGCGAATGCCCGCCTGGCTAGCTACCACCCTCAAGTAGAAAATCTGTCGCCAAGCACCTAACGGTGTGTTCCGGCAGCTGTCCTTGAGAGCCAGTACTTCTAGGTTAGCCTGAACAACATCTTCGACCACATCATCACTTACCATCAGGTGAGATAGTGATCAAAGGCTAATCTATCATGCCTAAAAAAAAAAAAAAAAAAAAAAAATCCAGATCAAAAACCGATCAATGCCTGTTTTCTTAAGCTGTAGCATGCGGGTGCGAGTTAAAATTATTTATGTATCAGTTTTACAGAGACTAATTACATCGGTGAGTCACCTTAATGTTCCGATAAGTGGGCAAATAAAAACTCAAGTGATAATGTCAGGTTCACTTAATGTCATGATGAATATTGTGCCACACATGTTGATTATTTCTACTCAATACAATTTATTTTGCTACGAGTACATTAGCCTTATATAAGAGATAAAAATTAAATGTTGCTTAATCTACCTGTTTGGTAGTATTTTTTTCCAGTTCTCACTCGAAACTGACGATATATAAATAAAAAATTTGAGTATTCTAAATTTAAATATGTTTCATCGTTTCGTTATCAAAGTTACGTGTAGAGTAGAGCGCTTAGCAACATGGTGGTGTGGCGCCGAGACTTGTAGTGCGTTCCGAATCCCGCGTGGAACCATAAATTTGCATTAATTATTTTAACCCGATGTGTATCTCGCGCTAACGTTCGCATTGATCGTGACGCTGATAATTAAGAAATTAACGTCTATGAATCGTCTGCTCTATGATTTAAATTTGAATTTCGAACGCAATTACAGAGCACGGGCAGCGAAACGAAACAAAACAGAATTCATTCCATTTTTGTAATGATTCCAACGCGATGTTGTTAGTTTTTTAGTTTTCTTTTTTTAATTGAAAGTTATGTGCTAGGTGACATGTTATTCAAACTATTTGAGATTTTTCGTAAGAGATTGCTTAAATAGACTGGGATTTATGGACGGGTAGAGTGCTATTTCCGTAAGACGAGTTCGAGTCGAAGATTTATTTGAATTTGAAACATGGCCCAGGACAAGCGAAGGGAAATTTAATTGGATTATGAACTTATTGTTAAGTGGATTGGAATGGATACTTGAAGCGAAATTTACTTGCTTCTCATGACTAAGTTTGTACGATCTCTAACTTTATTTTCACTTAAATTTTGTTTTGTGCATGCTTTCGTAGTATTTCGACTAAGTATATTATAGTTTGCTGTTGTTTCACTAATATAATGTTCTCTCAATATCTACGCAAAGAATTATTCCTAGACTCGACTTGTTTTTTTCACCTTTCTACCACCTTCTTACTGTTAGAAGTGTACGAGTATAGTGGTATATATAGTTTCCGAAGGCCCAGACGCGGTCGACGTAAATCTTTTGTTCGTTTTGGTCCGGAAAAGTGCAAGGGAGCGAAAACTAACAGGAAAAAGAGTGTTCTTTTTCTTTAGCACTTGAGGTAACTAATTGTTTTTGGGGCAAGGAATTCGTTTAAGTATAGGTAACGGTGTTAGAATATGTGATATAGTAATATTTTGTAATGTGTAGTGCACATTTTTTCTAGTTTATTTGGATAGTGTATAAAAAGCGTATATGTGCGTAGTGTATAAAAAACACTTATCATGGCTTGGTCTTAATAATTTTTTGTGTGTCTCCATATATAATTTGCAAGTATATATTGACACGAAACGATTATACTACTATTATAAATGTTGAAATTCACCTTTAAAACAGCTGATCGTATTATATACATTTTGAAATTGGTTCCTTAAGTTCTGGATTGCGATACATGATGATATGAATACCGATTTACTTACTGATTCCCCCTAAGCTCGATATAACTAACACGCGGCATAAACCGCGTTTGTAAGTCTAAAATATCCTCTAACAACCCAATGACTAGATTTATGTGTTAAATAATAGATTTACTAATTTATTACTTAACACATAAAATAAAGTAAACTACTCTTGAACAAGCGTTGACTCAAAAAGCCACGAAACACTGAAAAATAATAGAGAAAAAGCTTAAACTTTGTTCAGAATAGAATAAATTTTTGTCGTACCGCATAAAGCTTTCACCGCACCGACATTCACAGAATCCGACATCCACGAGATCCGACTTTAGGCAGAAGTGACGTAAATCACGCAGCTTAGAAAAAAACTGGCTAAGTGTAAGTCAGGCTCTGGATGCATGGGTTCTCATGTTTTTTTTTATTTAGACACGCGAGATAGCGTTCGTACATTCGGTTACTTTGCTTTACCTGGGAAACTCGGGAGATTGGTGTATCTATGTCTGCCCTGTATGTCGAGTAATATACAGCGTCGCGTCGCTCTGAACTTTGAGGTCTCTGGGTCAATCCTTGGGTCGGGCTGACGATATGAGTTTTTCTGACAAAGAAATTTTCATGAGTCTAGTACCGTTTTGTGAGCCCGGTTGAAGGCATCAGGCTTAAATGACATTAAAACATGACATTTAGATATTATTATTAGCTTACCTCTTCATGTTTTTTCTACGTATTAAAAATCATCATGTGAAATTTTATCAATTCTATTTAGCGTTTTCGATTATGAGAGACTAAGTGCGCAAGTGAAGAAGCCAGATTGATGACATACACGATACAATACGAAAGAATTCGATTAACGAAATTACACTTGTAAAACACACACAATTTATTCAGACGTTGACAACGGGATTCCAGGACAAGAAGCATTTATTTTATAATCTAATCAGCTCACCTGATTTTAAACTCTTTGCTTTAAAGCCTACATTGAATTCGCCACTTCTGATTATCACATGTTAAATGTAGGTACAATGGCCTGCAAAAAAAGTATACACATTTAAATTTTCAGAACTGTGGCAAAGAATTCTGTTTCTTTCTATGTATACAGAAATATCCTAAAATCAAAGAATAATTTGACTTTGTTCAAGCATGTTTATGTTAAATAATTAAGAATCAAGTGACATAAAATTATTTTGAAAATTACGAAGTATTTGTTACTATAGACAACTGCACATATACTGTGACTGAAATTTACCTGCCTTATTAACAAAAAGTTAAGGCGTGCCAGCGATTTTATATTTGAACACGAGCCCCTAAAACAGTAAAAAAACCGTTGAAATAAAGAGCTCACGTGAAACTCGTGAAAGTTCGAAAATATCTGTGAATATAATTATTATGGGAGAGAACACCCGCTGATTTCCGGACCACTAGCCCCTACTATGTGTTCAACATACGAATAACTGATTTTGTGATTTAGTTTCAACTCAAAACACATGCTGTAAGTGGCTCGTGTTATTTTACATTATCTATTCTGCTAGATGATAGCAAAAAAACATACTTGTGTCAATAAAAAAAAAATATTTCAGCAAATAATTTGATTGCTCATCATGATATAGATATACCTGATTAGCTACCACCCTCAAGTAGAAAATCTGTCGCCAAGCCAGCACTATCGCGTGTTAAGCGAAAATCATATTTTACAAAATATTGGAGCACAAACTAACCTAACCTAACGGTGTGTTCTGGCAGCAGTCCTTGAGAGAATGAATTAACAGGCACATGAGCACAGATTACTTAATAGTTACTACGTAAACATGAGACTTAACAACTATGTCTCAAGGTGACGGGCGCCGAGCAATTCATCTCTTGTGATGAAATGCATATCTTCTAGACAGAGGTTAGTCCGCTTAACGTCAGGTGGGCCTCGAGCTTGTTCCGTCACAATAACATAATAAAAAAAAACAAATTTTAAGTGCAGAGTTTTTGTTTCTCGCGGATTTCGTTTACACATCTTCACTAGGTCTCTTTGGCAAAAGTCCGCCATGGAAGGTATCACCGTAGGGTGAGATATTCAGCCTCGAAGCAGTAGTGTATTACCAAACAGAACGTGAGTGCTGATTGCAGATCACTGTCAAGCACGGTGATACACATTATCACACACATATTGATTAAAAAATCCTACTACACAGTTTCTGATTACTTAAACGACAAAAATGCCTGGATATTTCCGCCTCTGCCAAGCTATTGCCTGTCACCTACATAATTTAAACAAATATTGTAATAACTCTTAATCTTATAGTAAGTATGTAACACATTGTTAAAAGATGTTTATAAGAATGACCCCGAGTTTCTTGCCCGTTCTGCTCGCAATGGCTCTATACAATTTATTTGCTGAACGAGGCAGTAAAATGTAGAATATTTCAATACTACAATTTGTAATTGACCTTTATAAGAGCGTCGTAGACGCCTAAATTGAATAAATGATTTTGACTTTGACTTTGATACTGCAACTGTAATATCTAGTCATGTTTACCGAACAGGTAGCAAGGGTGAGAATTTTGCACGCGATAAATTTGTGAATGTGGTATTCGCTACGAATGTCATGTCAATGACAAGTCATGCCTTCATAATCGGAGTACAAGAATAATCGTATGTGTTTGTCGTTTTTAGGGTGGCATACTAGAGAATGGGACCCTAAGTTTCTACTGCGCTTTCACCCGTGCCGCCGTCCGTCCCGCCGTCTGACCTTAAAGGGCTTTTCTTTGTAACCATAATAGGTAGCGAGTTCAAAATTTCACAGAACATGTGATAGTACATATTGCCTAGCGAATAATAATAATAACGAAAATTTAAAATATAAGTCCTAACTTCCAATACAAGAACGTATATGAGTAAAAACGTGTAAAGTGAGTCTACTGCGACTGCTATGCGTCTTCAATGACTTATAGGGATCTAAATGCGCTTATTGTAGTAGCTGTAGTGTTGTATATAGTTCGTAGTATTTTGTTAATAAAGGCATACCGACGGAAAAAAAAGAACGTTATATATATTTATTTAGTTAACTAGTAAAAACTGTTACTTATACAAGCGTCAACCTTAGTGTGATTTAAGTCTTATTAAACCGCCCATGTGGGGATTGGGCTCTCGCTAAGAATTACGAACTGTATAAAAATAATTAATTTATTTTAATACATTCTGTGTTGGTTCGGAATCCTCAAATCTTAATCACTGAACCAAGTTTTAAGGCTTTGGTATCATATTCTGCAATAGGGCACCAGACATGATTTTTATGTTTCATTGTGAATAATTTAATTTTCGTGACCAAATCTGACGAAATCAAATTCACGGACTCAATATCATGCTATTATCTAACATCGGGACACATTTCATTTGATGATCTAAGCATACCTAAGTGAGTATTGATCGTGAACCCGTAGTACACCATGACAGAAGGTTTTTTACATAGTTATAAATAAAAGATAACTCTAAGTCCCGCTGAGCGTCTTCACTCCGTGAATTGCAAATACCGACTGTCTAAACTGTATAAAGTTGAACGTTTAAGCGAAAAAGTTTGTTTTAGCGACTATTTGAACACACTCTACTTATGTGCATAACAAAATAAATTATATTGTTAAACACAATTTTATAAACAGGTTATGAAATTACTCAAGCTCAAATAAAGTATTTGATTATCATAATTATATTCTATATATAATTGTAATTACTGGAATATACCGCACATATTTAATACATTGAATTTACAAAATTATATATATTTTTATTACATTTTGATCGGTATCTCTAGCAGAGCCCAACATGCTCTTCGTCGCTTTTTGTTTCACGCCATAGATTCGTTTTGATCTTACGTGTCGTTTGTATGAAATTCTTAACTATTTGTGAGTACAAAAATCATTTCCCGAGCAGGAATCGAACCTGCGACCGCCGCATTCGAGCCGAGCGCCTTGACCTCTAAGGCTATCGAAACATGCTCGACTGAGACGATTCTTATGATTCTTGTATTAATGATTTCGACTTTTGGCTTGACTTTTTGACTTTTGGTCATTACAGCATGATGATTACACGTATGATTTGACGCAGAAATGGTCCAGGGGAAATATACATGGACTTACACGCAGAAGATTGCATGGAGTCTTGAAGAATACCTACGTGGCAGACCAGCTACCACTCCCACAAAGCTCATAACTATCTATTCTAGCAGCTGTGCTTGAGAGCTAGTTCCTGTACTACGTTACACCTGGTAACCAGCTTCGAACACATCATCATTTACCATCAACTGAGATTGTGGTCAAAGACTAGGTTATCAGCCTTATAAAAGTGTAGATGGACGAATTGAAGGTTAGGTTTAGCAATATGATAGTACGGGACCTAATAAAACATATCTCTAATTGTAATGCGCAAACTATTTTGCTCCTTTTTGTGATTATGCTGTAGATGTTTATCACTGGCACTATAGCAATCGGAATGATAATTTAAATAAGTAGGAAGCACATACAAAACCGGGTGTAAAACGTAGGCGCGGGCATAGCCGCAACAACCATAAAAAGTTTATAACTGTGCAGAGTAGACGAGCGAGTAGAGACTTTATTTCATGAGTTTCATACATTGTTTTTAAGTTTTTTTAAACATCATAATAACTGTACTATTAGAAGAATTCATATAAAAATATTTAATATCAAAACCAAAAATACAACAGGACCTTCTTTTATTACATTTAATTTCAATTCAATATTTACCAACATCTAATTGCTGTGCTAGGAGATAACGTCATTCAAATATTTTATCGTTGATTTCGCGACAGAAACGTCTTCAAACGACTTACAAAAAAGGTTCTCATTTCAACTCTATGATATTTTTTTTAGTATGTTTTAACGCGATAATGCTGCCAATTATGAGTTGATAATAAACCTTTTTTTTTGTTGGACATATTATAGCGAGTTAGTTCTATGTAAATTTTATCTAATATATCGGTTTTAAGTTACAGTCAATTAACTGAAAAATGTATTTGCATGCCTGGATGATTTAATAGTAATGGCGACTCTATGCAATGACCAAGATTTTTAGTGAGGGACAATAATGTTGTTAGCAGATTGTATCAATGAAACGAGTGTTTTTTTTTTTAAATAACGGAAAACGGAACCGATTTCCTACACTCAAAAGTATGATATAGAAACTTGTGGAAGTTGGATCATGATAATGTTACGTCAGTGTTTTGTATCAGCAAGATATTTCATACTTTTCAGTGCTGCAAGTCAGTTCCTTATTTTCTTGAAATATTTTTCATGGAAACATTTACTCTACAAATACTTGAAGGTTATTCACAAAAAATCTCTGTATCTCTTACTTCAACTACCCAAAGCTTTTATGTTCCACTAATAAGGTTGTATCAAGTTCACGATTCCGCCTACATCCCGCGACCTAATAAAATGTAGAACTGGCTATTTAATTACTATTATCTTAACTCTATGAAGTTTTATAATTTTACGATGCCATCAAATTTTACTTGCAATCTGTATTATTTTATTTAAAGGTATCAAATGTCAGATTTTTTATTTTTTTTGTAAGCTTTTTATGATTAACATTGACTTCACGCTACATTTTTCTGTTTTCTAGTTATTACGTCAAGCCTGTATATCACCGAAGGGTTAGGCATAAATGTCTAGGAGCCCACGTTATGCCGGATTCTTTAGTCATAAGAGACAAGCCTTATGCCATAAAGTAAGCACACTTCCAGATTTTCGATTGCTACTAAACAAATCTTTGTCAGAAAAACCCATTAACATTCCTATGCGGAAATTAAACCTCTAATTAAAACCTCGAAATGCCAAATCGATCCTTTACATCACATCACCAATGAGATTATCCTATTACTTATTATTAACACTTCAAATATAATTTTAATTTCCAATTGCAAGGGTTTAAATTCAAATAGGTATATTACAAAACTGACGAATATTTAGGAGCAGTTTTCAATGAGATATGACTCTCTGAATTCAACTACTCTACACAAAGCTTTTATATCGCACTAATACGGTGGTATCAAGTTCACCAATCCGCCTACATCCCACAACCTAATAAAATGCAGATCTGAGTTTAATGGCTATTATCTTATATCTATGAAGTTTCATAATTTTACTATGCTATCATATATTTCAAGTCTTATACCTACCTATATATTCGTTTGTTTTAAAAACATACTTAGTCGGAAAATATTCACAGTAGACAAAGAATTACCTAGATTTTTTTGAACTGTCTATAGAAGTATTATTATTTTTCACAGTTACCATTTTATTCTAATGTTACAGAGTAGCCCCAGCGAAACTAGCAAGGTGATCTGTCTGGTGATAAGTTAATTCTATGCCCATATTGGAAAGTGAATCTAATTACTGTAAATAATTGCGTTTTTTACCGAAATCAAAAAGAGGTACTCATTTTGTCTTTTTTTATGTTTGTTACCTCAGAACTTATGACTGGGAGAACCGATTTTGATGATTCTTTTTCATTTGAAAGCTGATGTTTGCCGTGTGGTCCCATTTAAATTTAATCAAAATTGAGTTACACTCCAATAACGGAAAAGTATAATCCTATCTTGATGATATAGTCATTAACAGTGAACGACAATCGATCCCATAATTAGCAGGGGTCACTAAAAAGGGTGAAAAATAACCAACTATGTTTACCAAAAAATGGAACCGACTTCAACACTCAAATGAAATAACTTGTCGAAGTTGGAACTATGCGTACGATATTGTGATAATAGGTACTTTTGAACCATTATGGTGCCGACTTCAACAAGTTGTTCCTCACATTTGAGTGTTGAAGTCGGTTCCATATTTTGGTAAAAATGTTTACCATCCAAGTAATTGCATTATATGTCATGTTCCTGTAACAGTACTGGCTTGTTTGGCCTGCAATCCAGACAACGTATCACTCAGCGACTGAAATACTCGTAATGGAAAAATCTGTGGGGTCCACATCTTCCTCAATACGAAGCTAATATTTGTTGGTTACCAAGTCACTAGTAATTATATACATCTACATGTATATATTGTTATTACATACATACTAAGACATAGTAGTGACAACAAAAATAATAAAAGAAACAAAGCGCTTTAAAACTTTAAGACAGATACTTGTTCCAGACACTTTTAAGCTATTTGCTAAAAGCTTAAGTTTTTCTTTGTAAGAAAAAACCTTCTGTCCGAGGACGGTCGAGGCAATAGACTTTGGGTTCCTTGAGACTGAAGTTAAATATCCATTTAAATCCTCCACGCTTGGGCTCTAGGGGATAGAGCGCTGCAGCAGTGAAAAGCGCTTTATTAGACTGCACTAGAATTTCTACGTGTAACACGTAGTTTATATTAGATAGGTACGATAACACACGTTTAGAGACTAAGATTTCGTTCATGTTTAAAAATACATTATTATTTATTTTGACATAGATAAAAAACATTTATGAAAATAAAGGAATTATCGCTAATAAAATTTGTTGAACATATGTTATTATAGGATTGATTGTTCATCGTGTCCCCCGTGAGGTGCCGGGTTCGAATGTCACTATTACTATACCTGTGGGTGTCGTAAGATGCGACTAAAGGTAAAATACCGGAAGGTGGGCAGCAGCTTCTTCTGAGGATCTGATATCTTTAACTGCAATCCCCAAGACGCCTGCCAAGCGTGGGGATTATCGCAAACCCCTTCATAATGGGGAAGGCTGTGTTCAGCAATGGACAATCTGGCTGATACAGTTTAGGATTGTTATTTAGGTACAAACGTTTGGGATATTACTTTTTACGTCACATAAAATTATTACTACACGAATTCCGACAAAATCTGTGAGTCGTTGAGAAAGTAGTTAAGATAAGCCAATCAAAAGTAATTAAAGGTTGTCCTTTTAATAACAAAATAGAAATAGAATCAGTAAATACATTAAAGATCATCATTTGAAGATTGTAATTTGATTGGGTTATATTAAAATTATCCTCCGTATCTCTTGTCATGGAATTTATTCATAGATCTTACTCGTTGAATCAACCAATCTTCGCATTGAGACTAACTACTATTACGTCAAGCAAAAACAATATTCCAATGAATGTAGGTAGGTGTCCTGCAAATCACAGGCATTTTTCAATTAAAGGTACCAAAATATCAAAACTAAAGGCTCAATATTAAGTTAATTTAGTGACACCGACATAATAAATTAATAAATGAATGATAATAATCTAATCCACGCCTAATGTTTTGTTTTACAATGTAAGAGTAGGCGGGTTCATCAAAATTCCACAATCACTGTATCGCCAAAGAAAGCGCATCAAGCGATATTCACCTACCTACACTACATAGCCCCGTCGACGACGGCACTAAATCAATACGAGCCATCACGCCCCCACCCCACCCCAGCAGGGGGGGTTCGCTTCAAGCCGCTGCTTTTCCCGCCGAAAGCAACCACCACCCTTGAAAAGCTCGTGAGCTGAGCTCCTACTTCTGTTCGGCTTTGTGGAGGTGTAGCTCGCACAAGACCTCTTGGGATTTGTTTCTGCTCCAATTGACAGTTCTAAATTTGAAATTGCCTTTTTAAAGGTTGCGGGTGAGGCCAGTAATATTTTAAGTATTAGTTTCAAAAGATATTTTGAGCAAGTTTGAAGTTTTATAAACTAGATATAATTTATTTTTAAAGTGAAATGTTTTTAATCAGTGTAATAAAGATATGACACTAGTCTCAATATCATTCATGTTCCATGGGCGCAGTAAAATAACTTCAAAATATGAAGAAAAAAGCCTCTTAAAGCGTTAAAAAAGTAGACACTTACTTAATCAATAACTAATGAATAGTGGTAAAGTCGAAGATGTGACATCTTTGATAATTATGTGACATATAAGAATATTTGATTTTAAAAATTTTGTTTTTGTGAGAGTTAGTGTAATAATTGTGGATTTGTGAAACGTTACATTTTCATGAGTGCATATAATATAATTTTTCGTGATTTCGCTTACTGTGCCTTAGTGCCACAATTTCTTTTTGACTTGACTGTGAATACTTTTAATATGCAAATTGAACTTGTTAACTAAATAAGTTTATAATGAAGACAAATATACAACAAGCACCAATTAAACCGGAAAAAACTAGTCAATAAATTTACAAAAACTTTAATATAATTTATTACCTTACTTTCCTATTTAAGTAACAATTAAACAACCTACACAAATACACACGCCTACATATAAAAAGTGTAATTAAAATTATAATGATTTATTTTTATTATCATACTGCAAAAGCACTAACTCCTCTTGGTCGCTGTATAATTATCCGTAATGCTTCTACTAAGCGACTATATAAATCAAACATGCGACGCTATTGTTCGATTCGTGGTAGATTGATAAGGTTATACACAAGTGTGAACGAGACAGATATTCATTCAATGCTTTCTATTCATAAGTGATTGTATATGCGAAATTGTTTAATCAATCATGCGTTGCAAGTTGCAACTAACCTTAGGGTGGTGGCTTGTGCTCCTATATGAGCTTGTGTCCACATATCTAAATATATATTATTAACTTTAAAGGAACAATTCTTGTATAAATATTTATACTACTTTATAACGACTCCAATGATTAGGTTCAAATTTTGTATAAAGGTAAGGTATTGCTTTTAAGTTTATATATTATAAGTTATTGAAGTTATAATAACTTATTCCTAAAAAACGAGCTTTGACGCATTTCTTTTTTATTTTGGATCCATAAAGCCCTTTTTTAAATTTTACATAGAGGCATCTCGTAAATGTTTAAGCTACTTGCATTGGTGCTCTGCGATAAAAGCCTAATGAAATCACAAAGCTTTGTTAGATGGCGCTGTAAAAAATGCCGATCGATGATCGATTGCCCATGTTCTAGATATTATATATAATAAATACCTGATGTAATTTTTGTGCCTCAATGCAAATTAAAGAACATGACATTTCGCTACTAATTTTTTTTGGAGTTTTGCGACATATGACATCTTATTATAAAAACTAACGTGGTTTTCACTCATTTTAGTAAATAATACGGGATAACTCACGTAAATAAGTCAGATAGCTCCGACTATAGTTTCAACCACATCCGGTGGTCTTTTTCAAGGAGAGCTCGGAACGCCCGCGTTGACGTCTCGCTGAGCACTGTGAAAAAGACCACCGGATGTGGTTGAAACTATAGTCGGAGCTATCTGACTTATTTACGTGAGTTATCCCGTATTATTTACTAAAAAATATGACATCTTAGTTTACAATGCTTGTAACTTTTATGTTTCTACAAAAACAAAAATATATCGCTACGCCTGCATTTCCAGAAAAGGTAAAAATCATATAAGAAAGTAAATATCTCACGTTTTCTAAGATAAATGTTGGTTTAACGTGATAGGGGGGGGTCACTACATAGTTTCAGAGCATATTGTGTTGCAAAGCATGCAACACATTTATTATTATTTAGTATTTGTATTTAGTGAAAAATAGCAGACTTTTTTGCTAAAAAGAGAACGCTTGTTTAATACATATTTATTTGAAGCCGTATCCGATTTAAGTGGTAGTTTCAACTGTGAAAGCCACTTATTAACCCGATGTCTTGTAGAACTGATTAGTTAATTAGATAATTTTTCGTAATATTTTCAAATAATTTTTGACTATTTTTGACAGCTCAATATATTGGCCATAGGATCGATTGGTTTTTTTGCCACAACATTTGTCGCTTTTATGTTCTTCGAACTAGGGTTTCAATTTAATTAAATTTGACCCCAGCGTACAACACTGATTTTTCGCCACAAAATTATCGTTTTCGAAACTACGTACGGGATCCCAATACACGACGCGCCAAGCGGCAAGCCGCTTGTTTCGCGTTTTTCTCATTATTTGAATTTTATCATTATCCGATTATAGACTATGAAACTTAGTTTGATCACAATCAATTGACCAAAAACTAGTGATAAAGTTGGAAAATGCTTATATTTTACTGAAACCGCGTGATTATTGTCATCGCATAAATATTTTTTTTTATAAAGTATATTTTATATTGTTGGCAAGTTGAAATACAAAAAAAAAAGAAAAAAAAATATATGTTTAATATTTTTCTGTTTGCTATAACCTGCCTGCTATGCGGATTATATTACAAAATTACAAATATACGATAGGAAAAATTTAAGTCATGTGCGGATTTAAGTCATATCCCGCACGTGACTTAAATTTTTCCTATCGTATATTTGTAATTTTGTAATAAAAAAAATATAAATACTCAGCGACATCTGCAAGTTTTAAATATACTACGTCGCTCACCGGGTGAGACCATCAAAAAGTTTTTGCGCGTTACCAGTTCAGTTAGAATGCGATTTTACTTCTATTTACATAGCTCTCCAACCCTCTACAGTATTGTTGTGTTTTTCAACCCATTTACTTTATGAGCTATTGTATTTGCTTCATACAAGCATATTTTGTGCACCGTTTGCGTTGACTTCCTACGTCCTATGCATAAGTTGTGATACCTTTTCTAGGTTTAGATTATTGTTAACTAAATTCTTTTTTTTATTGTTGACACGTATGATTTGGACCATAATCTGACCTGATGGTAAGTGAAGATGTGGTCGAAGGTGTTAACAGGCTTAACCTAGATTTACTGGCTCTCAAGGACAGCTGCCGGAACACACCGTTAGGTGCTTGGCGACAGATTTCCTACTTGAATAATTCTATTAAATTATTAATAGAATTGTTTATATTCTATTAATTAAAATAATAATTATATTATTCTATTAATTATATTAATTCTTCAGTACTTGTACATCCTAGGTGTAGAAAGGTTTCTAGGTAAGCTTATAATAGGAAGTTAAGCTTAGACAGCAGTCGTTAGGCTATGTCAGAAGCCGTCGTAAAAACTCCTACACTCAGTACGGTGGTAGGATATTTACCGAATGCCTGCCTGACCAGTTGTCACGTATCACTCTCAAGGAGAAAATCTGTTGTGCAGCACCTAACGGCGTATTCCGGCAGCTGCTGGATCAGAACCAGTCCAAAGTGTCAGTTCCTTCTCTAGGTTACGGTTGTTTACCAAGCATGCATATCATTACTTACTTTCCAACATTGCGGTCAAAGGCTAGCCTATAATAGCAATAGTCTTCATATATTTATCACATCAGTCTTCTCTCCCCATACCAGTTTTCCTCTCTCTTTTGTTAATTGCCATCCAGGTACTCAAAGCCTTCATACGCTCGTTTTGAGATTCGGATTGACCGTTTCGGGATCGAAGCTGGCTAAGCCTTGACTAACGAATGGCAGAAAATTAAAGCTTTTAAAATTACCCTCATAAAATGATACCGTTTTGACGAAATTACCACATTTTTGTTGCTGGAGAGATTTATATGTGATGATTACCTGAAACAAAATGAAAATATTTATTAGTTTATGTGTATCTGTAAATAAAAATTATCATTATCCTATGCTTATCCCATACCCGTATGGGATCGATACCATTTGTTTTCTTTAACAATAACAAGAACAACCCGGTGTAGGTTACAGAAACTTTTGACTTTGGTTTTGTGGCCAGCCTCCATTTTGACACACAACTACAGAGGAAATACTGTTGATGGTAGTATACGTGCTAACTTTTGGTTAGTGAGGCCGTTAAAAGATGCTCGATGTGCACCTAAACCCTATTCACAATGGCATGATAAGTAAATAAAAAATATCTTTTCCAATACTTATAACCACAGACTGTGGTTATACGTATTGGAAAAAATATATAAATGAATATTTTGTTGTAACTGAACAAAGTATGTAGACATAAACAATGATTTGTAAAGATTTCAGTTTCAAAAATATTTTTAAATGCTAGAAAAATATCAGAGAGCTTAAAAAATATGTATTCAAACTAGTAGAGGCTTGTTGTTCTCAATATATTTTAAATGCGCACGCTGATGTTTATTGCGAATCTCATACCAAATAAAATATTTTAATATTTCCTCTACTACTATCGCCATAAGTAAGTAATGCCTGAATGTAAAGAACATTCAATCGCAAATGAAAACTATTCAAAATTTTAACGGGCCGAAATCGTCCGACATCCAATAATGAAATAAGCGCACGACAAATATAATAAATCTTCGGGAGACGCGAGGGCGGCGCGTCGACTTCCTCTTTCGATATTTGAATTTAATTTAGCGTTCGCATTGTTCCTTTTGTCAATTTAAAAAGCATTTTTTGAATAAAGAACGTTTTGTTTTGTTTTTGCGGATGAATAATTTTCATTTGGGAAATCCGCATCCCGTGGACGTAAAAATTACGAGTACGTAAGCAGAACTGTACACAACTAGTAACAAGTATCAATGTACTATTAAATATGTTATATAACATAATGGATATCATGTATAATTTTGTCATTACATGGTCATTTTTTTCGTAGTACGGTGGAAGAATCTGTTTGGAATGTTTATCTCTTCATGTCTTCTTCTAATCGCGTTATAAAAATCTTTTACTACGAGCGATCAGTGGGTTTCCCTTTAAAGAACAATATTGTATACAAGTAAAAGTTTTGATTATAATAAAAACAAGGAGATTGAGTTACCAACGGGCTCTTATTCCATTACGTAGATTGAACGCAAAACTGTTGGGATCGACCGTAATTTGAGGTCGTATTTCATGGGTAATTTTCTTTTGACATTGATGGAATATGGCTGGATAAATTTAATCATGAAACATCTTTTTAATCTTGCTATACTTGTAAAATACAGACTTGCTAACAAAGTCTTCTTGTATCTCTAGTTTTTATGGACAACATGGTTGATCATGTAAATGGGGTAGGTATATGAATAGTTTATTTTTTAACATACGAAACCGCCATTCAAGACTTGAAATATCTTATTGAAGTTGGTTGTACTAATTCAAGCATTCTGAGCTCAATCATTCTCATATATTCTGAGTTAGGTTTTTGTGGTTCCGTACCCAAACGGCAAAACTATTATTACTAAGACTCCGCTGTTTGTCTATCTATCTGCCTGTCTGTAAGTCCGTCCTTCTGTATTTAGCGGGTATCGGTATTAGTTACAATCCTGAAATTTTCATTTTGTGTAGAACGTAGACCCAAAGATGAATATTGGACTAGAAATTCAATTAAATAATATTTAGTGAAGCTCCAGTACATGAGAAAATACCCAAAATAAAAAATAAGCATGTGAGGTGTCATCGTCCAAAACGCATAGCTCCAAGCTTTAAATTTTTATCGCAAAAAATAAAGAAACGGATAGCCGTCGATGTGGTCAGTCTTAGACAATAATTTTTGTTATTTACGGGTTTATCTCAAAAACTGGGTGTGAATCTGAAAATTCTGTACGCTATGTGCTATATTCTTCATTTAACCAGCAAATTTTGAAAGCCCGTTTATAATTCAATTAATCTGCGATCAAAACCTGCAAGTATTGCTTCGCGCGTTGTTGCGATGCAAAACCTTAGTAGAGAGAGGCCCGTCGCGCACTAGACCAGTAGTTTTTTACCTTTGCCACTGTTTTACTTGATATTATGATGAGTATAGGATCAAATGTGTCATCCTGCTACAGCAGGCGATGTAACTAATTAGAACGTATGACATGCACCAGAAAAAAATATTTATAAAAAAAATACACGCTTTGTTTTACAATTGGATTAAGGTATTTTTTTTTACCAAAATAAGAGGTTTTATCTGTCTGGACATGACAACATTATAATAAAAGAGACTCATTGACCTAGAAAGAAATTTGCTTCTAGCAAATTTTATCCTAGGTCAAAAAAAAATTATCACTCACACATATATTATAAATTTCAAAGTGTGGTTATTTAGCGATTGGATGGTGGGCTTCCGATCAACGTGATTTTTGAATAGAGATAGTAAAAGGGCTCTAGATGGACATTTACGTCGCGCGCGGTCAGGAGTTGGATGGGTGACCGCTAGTGACATTACTACTGAGCGTTTCCGTGCTTCGGAGGGCACATTAAGCCGTCGGTCCCGGTTGTCGTCTTAGGATGGCAGTCGTTATAGCACGGTGGTAGGGCATTTTGCGAATGCCCGCCTGGCTAGCTAGCTCCCCCAAGTAGAAAGTCTGTCGCCAAGCTCCTTACGGTGTGTTCCGGCAACTGTCTTTGAGAGCCATTACTTCTAGGTTAGCCTGAACAACATCTTCGACCACATCATTACTTACCATCAGGTGAGATAGTGGTCAAAGGCTAACCTATCAGGCATAAAAAAATATTTAAAAAAAACATAAGATACTTTTAATCCCATTTCGCGATAGCCACATCATCAGAACTCTACGCAGACAAAGTAATGAGAGTTTTACTATAATAATTGGTACAAAATAAATGTTATAGACATAAAGCAGTTTTTATTCGATAGTAGCAAACTGACTAAGGAAGGCGATCGTGTCTCGCGTGTTTACATCCAGCTTTATCTACGGGCTAAACTCACGGTCTGAAAGGTAGGCCGAGATCACATTGTTACTCTATATAATGTACCTTTTATCGAAGTTTATAATTTATAAAACCCTTTTAAAAATGTCTGAGTAGGAATTTCTGCTTGATATAAAGAACACAATTATTAAATTCACCATCAAAATAATAATTAGCCGAGCGCGCTCGACTTATATTTCAGTACAGGCTTTCCGGCCGCGGCTCCGCATGCGCGTATGCCGATTATGGCGCAAAACCATTAACCTGTTTTTTGCGCAGTTGGATAAAAACTATCCTATGTCCTTCCCCGGGTCCCACAGAATTTTCATACCAAATTTCATGCAAATCAATCCAGTTGTTTTTAAGTTTATTCGTAGCAAACAAAACAACAAATCTTTCCATTATAATAGACGTACTTTTAACGAAATTTTCACCACTTTATTTTCACAAGTGTACTAGGAGCCTTACTTTCGACCGCGATGATAATCAGATTCTGCCGTCAACATCTACATTCTATACATAGTACAAATAACTTTGTACAATATGAGTATATAAGTACATACATGCAGCTAAGATAACTACACTGTTAGTACATTTTCGTAGGTTACCTACAAAATCAAATGAGATATACCACCACGGAAGAAATATAGTCTGACTGCGTTCAGAAGTCCAGTTCACAAAATTGTATATTAGTTAATAATATTTTATATTTTTTATTTTCATTACTTTAATTGCGATGTCCATCGAAACTACCGAAGCTTTTAGGTAAGAAATAAAAATATTATTATATACAATCTTATAAATCAGGTTTTAGCTTATATTTACCGGCGGTATGCCATTAATAACAAAACACTATGATATATATACAACACTGTAGCTACCATATATAACTATAACGAAAGCATTTAGACAATCTACAAGCCACTGCAGGCTCATAATCAGTCCCAATACAGTCTACTACCAGTTAGGAGCGTACCCAACATAGTGGTAGCATTGCCCCGTTAGATTTAAATGGTTATTTGTTGAGCCTAATAGGTGCTAGTGTTTTTGATCACGCACCGCATCGACCATGAGGTCTGATCTTCATCAGCCGGAAGACGTCCACTGTAGAAAAAAAGCACAAAAATGGCTATTAGCCGCTTGTAACTATAAAATAGGTCCTATAACTTTTCGAAAATATGATGAGCTCCCGGCCCTCACGGAACCACTACACAAAGGTTCAAATATGTTTAAACAATGTAAAGGGAAACATAAATAAATGATAATACCTATGGCTCAAGGCATGTAATCATTCGCATTTTTCAGATAGTTTAGGTCTTAGAACGGTTTTTTAATGTTATTGTAGTGTAACAAGTTCGAGGCCCACCTGATGTTAAGCGGACTAACCTCTGCCTATAACAGATGCATTTCGTCACAAGTCACGAATTGCACTGCGCCCGTCACCTTGAGAGATATTTGTAAAGTCTCATGTGCCTGTAATTCCCTAGATGTTACTAGAACTCCACTGGGACTATGAGGACCCGAAATATCATGGCACACAAATTCTTCGGAGACTTCGAATAGAAGCATGGTCAAACTGTACCGGTATGAACTAGCCACGGTGCTAGATAGTTCCAAATCGTGACTTACACGAGCGCAAGCATGTTATAATTACGTAAGATTACACGGTAGATTAGTCTCGCCCTGGTAATGATAGGTGGACGCTGGATGTAAATCCGTGGTAAAAAATACTATCGGATGTAGAGCCGCATTCTTAACCGGAGCTCGAAATTGGCGCAGTTAAGTTATATATATTTTTGGAGTTATTCGAGTCATATATATGGAGTCGTTTGTTTGCTATGGTTCTCAATCGTTTGTAATATAGATTATAGATTAACGATATTGGACAAAGGCTTGTCTTAGGTAAAGCTATGTCAATACCAATTACAAATATTATTATTATTTGAGTCTGCAATGACTTATGGGTAGATATCTAAATGGTTTATTGTAGTAGCTGTAGTGTTGTATAGTTCGTAGTTTTTTTGTTAATAAGGACATCTTAATTATTATTATATTACATATTGCTCGAGTCGTGGTAATTAGTAAATAAAAGACTTTGCGTTGACCACGTGAAAATTTGGTTGAAAAATCTCATAAGTCTGCATTTTACTGAATTCCATAAATAATATTTTCGACAATGTTTTCTTACTTTAACCCGCATTGTTTGTTAAAGTAAAACACTTTAAAGAGCTGCTAATTATAAGTATTGATGTAACGAGTTTTTCCATACATTAGACCTAGCTGGATCGATTTACAAACCCTCAAATACGTCTTATATTGTTAGTTTTATCGAAGACGGTTAAACCAGATGAGCATTGACTAAAAGAAGAGACAGGCAAATAATGCTCGTTACTACTATAGGATAATATGTTCATGTGTTTCACAAAAGTGGTAACGTATTCTGAGATTTAATTTTAGAATTTATTCCAGTTAAATATTATTATATTTTGGGAACTCTCTCCAATCTTACATTTGAAAATATTTCATTAAATTAGTCTACGCTCAGTAACAAGACCGCTTGAGCAATATGACGACCTAAAACTGTCTCATCCAAAATGGTTCTCACAATGACGTCGGTCGGGTAGAAACGGGATACCGCAGTAGTGATGGGGTGACACACACGTTGTTATTATTAGTTTTTTGTCCCCACTCTGCTCATCTCCCCTCCGTTAAATTTCGGCCGCCATTCCTTGCGTTTAGAGTTTTTTGTACTCTTTCGGAACCCGACGTTTTTACATCGCTCACCAGATTTGGAAATTATTAAATTTGTACCTCGTGAATCCAAAGGAGATATCGTCGACCTCTTCATCGTCGTCACTTAATGAATCAAACACGGAATAATTGTATAATTATTCACTCCATCATCTTTGATTTTATCACTCACACATCGTAAATAAAGCTCGTAAAATTGAGATTGTGGAAATCACAGGTTATCGCCCGATGCGGTACGTTACATAATTTATTATTTATTTACAACCCATCCGTTTTTATGACCACTCCATTCTTAAATACCGCGATATATCGAACAGCTGGTAATGACGCGGCGTGGTGTTGAATCTTAATAGCATTTTATTGAATAAAATTGCAGTGCTCTTTACGCGACCGATGAGAATCGTACACTAAATTTAAAATGGGATGCGTAATTGTCAAGGTAGCTAAGACCTTGAAAAACGTTTTGTTTATAAACAAAGGAGGTTATGCAAGAATTTGTAAAGCTTGTAAAGTCTGTGAAGTCGCGTTTTATGGTCGCATTATATGGACGGGGAGATAAAGCGTTTGTTTTGGGTCGTAAATAAGACTGCAACAGGTACGGTGCCAACGGGACTCCACAATCACGCGTACACTTTCACTTTCGGTTATTATCTTCGTGCATTGATATTTTTTTGGAATACATATAAAAGGACGCTTTGATTTATAATTTTTGACATCTACTGTTTCTTAATAAAACTAGAATTCTTTAGATTATTTATCTTGGTAATTCTACATTTTGATCTTTTCATAAGAACCAAAAACACACAAAAACAAAATTTGATCTATGAGACTCCAAACAGTGATTTATTGCAAAATAATATATAGGTACTAAGCACTACATTTATACAAATATACTATGAACTATATAATACTGCAGGTACTACAATAAAATCATTTGGACAACCTATTTAACTCATTGCAAACTCACAGGCAGTCCAAATGCTCCAGCCTACTTCCAGTTGGCAGCGTGCCCAGCATGCAGGCAGCATTGCCCCGTTGAATTGCAATGCTTATTCGTTGAGCCAAATAGGTGCCAGCATTTTGGTCATGCGTCGCATCGACCAAGCGCTCTGATAAGTTTTGGAAAATATGAAGAGCTCCCGGTGCGAATGAAAAAATAATAAGGTTTCGATAGATATGCCCCTTTCATGCTCATTTTATCTTATATGGCGCAAAAACTTATTTGAAGCTTGTGATCCTTTATCTTTTGCGTGTATCAAAACTAAATATTCACAAAACTATAGACTTAGTCTGTCCATTCAACAAGCACGCCATGGGCGATTCCGGCCGCGCCCTCAACCAAGGATGTAATATTTATGAGGGGTACATTTTCACTCTATAATTACCTACGATCGATTCGATGGCCCGGTTCAGTATTCCCAAATATATATAATGGTATATTATTCACGCTATGACCTCTTCAATCTAATAGGTAGGCCGGATAGGCTGCCGCCGACGGGTCATGGTGGAATGCTTTTTGTAGGTTAGTTGCTATGTAGTTACGACACGGAACTTTGACTTCAATGAAACGAATATTACAGCTTTATAAACAATACATATATCTAAACTCTTTATATTGGTATTTTATGCATAAAAAATCTCTGTTTAAATTTATTTTGAAACGTATGTATACATATAGAAACATTATTCTATTAACTTACTATACCATGATATGGTACTTATTATGTGTACTTTTACTATGTGTGAAACCGTTAAAATTGGGTTTGTAAATTTTTATCATCGCAAATACTTGACCAATTTTGATTATACATGAAACTAATAATCATCATCTCATCGTCAACATAAAGTTCTCAAAGGATCACGATCTATGAAATATAGGGTCGGGTAGATAATTTGTTCTAATAAAATATTTACTAAGCCGGCGGTATGCCTTTCTTTACAGAGTACCACGAACTATATACAACACTGCAGCTACTACAATGAAAGCGTTTAGACAACCTATAAGTCATTGCATACACACAGGCAGTCCGAATGCCCCAGCCCACTACCAGTTTGCAGCGTGCCCAGCATGTTGGCAGCATTGCCCCGTTGAATTGCAATGCTTATTCGTTGAGCCAAATAGGTGCCAGCATTTTGATCACGCGTCGTATCGACCAAGCGCTCTGATAAGTTTTGGAAAATATGATGTAAATATTAAGTTACATTTTTTATTCATTAATTTTAAAATAAAAAAACAAAACAAACTCAAACTGCTAACGATACAATAAAAAATAATTTACCAAATCGTTTGACACCTCGTTAGCAACTCATTACTTTACAAATTGGCGTTTTAATGGCTCATCATAATTAATTTAACTCGTTAATGTAGTTAACTGTTTTATTTTGCTAATTTGTTATAATATTTAAGTTTGATTATATCTTTGGCTTTGGTTTGGTACCCAAGCTCCTTTTCAAACAATTTCTGAATAAATTAGATAATAATATGTAAGAGAATTTATGATATTACAAAGTTACGAGAAGATATTAAAAAAATATAGTAATCCGCAGAGCATGCGTTATTGCAATAATTAAAAGTATTTAAGGTATTTAAGAGAATGAATGCCAGTTATAATTTACATTTTAATAATAACTTTGATTATCTCGGAATACATAAAATAATTCGTATAAAAAGATAAGTGTCCGAACATTATGATAGCAAAATACGTAAAAGGCCAAGGATGATTTTATAACGAAACATATATTATTAAAACTATAATATCTATAACTATCAACACTATTAGTGAACTTGTACTATATCTAAATTCTAAACTTACACGTAAACTTTACAATAGAAAGTTACGTCTCTAAAAAACCGACAAAATTACAACAATTCCAATTTGATACAGCTTCAAAATTCCCAAAACGGTGGAAAATAGTTTCAAATTTCGAAACTCTTGAATTTGAACCACGCAATGTTTGCGTGTCAACCAACAGTTAAATCCCGGTTTAATTTAAACCAGTGCCAACTTCCACGAATCATATAAAAATTGACCATGAAATTTCGCTTTTGTTACGGCAATATTACCAAACTTTGTAACAGTTCGTTAGAGTATTTTTTGTAATATTTTAACGATGGAAAACAATGTTTATCGTTTTGTGTTTTACTACCGTCTCTTTAACCGATTCACGTATTTTTACGATTCGGTTAAAATCGTTGGCTTTACAAATTTGAACTGATTTTAATGTCTTACGAAACTGTTTGTAAATTTGAAGTAATAATTTTAACGGAGAATCAAATTGATCATTGTTTTTTTTAATAGTGTAGCAACGGACAGGACTGTAAATATTATATGATTTAAGTACCTATGTGATTGAATGTAAACGAGCTCACGGACATATAATACGATGGATAGCTCTTATTAAGACTGCAGTGAATGTTTACCTCGACGAAGCCTAAATTAAAACTAGAAAATTGAGAGGAAAGTCGTTTATGATACGTTATTAATCTAGAGGTAACGACTACGCTACGATGTTCTCTTCTGCCAGTAATTGTCACTAATCACAAAATAGTAAGAATCTTATTCTGTTTAAAGTAGCTTATCTTTGTGCTTAAATTCAGTAAAATGTAAATGTTTGTGTAGACCTAATAGAAGAACCAGGCAGAGAACAGACAGAAATAATGACAATTTGAAATTGATTCTAAGGATTGCCATTTTTGAAAGTAACACAACAAGTGTCCAATTGTATCCAATTTTCATATCATTCATCAGTAGCAGCAATGACAAAAGACGGTAGGAATTATTAAGCTATCTCACCCGCATATCTCAAAGAGGGTCAAACCATTTAAGGGACAATATTGTCCAACGCTCGTACAAAAACAAAGGAATTGTCCAGTTTAATCTATGAGGGTATTTAATAAACAGCTGCTTGCTGGAATCCGACATGTCGCATCTGTTCTGGCGTCGGTTCTTTTTTCAAAATTTCCAATGCGCGCGAGCTGCCTTCCCGACTAACGGCAGATGTTACAATTTCTCTGTAACTCTACGCCATCGAATAAAAACTTTATTGTATAAGAATAAAAACTTATTTCGAATGAAGAGTTAATGCCAAATAAGGTTTTACTTTTTTAAAACAAAAAAGAAGTCAGATTATGACGTTCAAATTTTAAATTTGGCGGCAATTGAGGGTTGTGGTAGCGATTACCTTTGGGGTCATTACTACACGACACGACCCTACCCAAATTAGAATTTTAAAATAATGTGTCTAATTTATCAAACACGTTGAGGGAATTGTTTCAAATGTTTTCGTCGTTTATTTTATTGCTTTCGATTACTTAATAACTTCATTCATTTAAATATGTACTTAGAATAAATGAGACAGGAAAAGAATAATTTGAACTCCGCCCTTCCAACGAACAATACAGGACAATTTAGAAATAGAGCGGGGAGCCTCTAGGGGTTTCTACTAAGCTCCTTTCCCATAAATACAAAATCGACCACTTATATCGCGGAAAAACCGAAAAAAATGCTGCTGTGATTATCGAAAAGAAACCGTAAATCAAAAGTATAAGATTAATTGTCGTATAAACTGGTCTTCAATTTATTTCAAAACAAGGGGAAATTCGGCAAAGTCAATCAAAGCGAGCGTGGCGCTTTAAAAATCCGAACGATTTTAATCGAATTCGTTGAAAGTGTTTCAAAAAGTTATTTCGAACTTTAGTTATTTATTTAATTTGATATGTAAGGCTCTTTACGAACAAAAACTCTATAAATATAACATTCACATGCTGAATTAATGAACAGTTTTGGTTAATATTTGGCAACCAAAATACAATATGTAATAATAAGCACATCATCGTGCCAATAAATGTAATTTAAGTACTTCAATGATGGCCTAGTAGGAATGTCTATATACTGACGCTCAGGGGTTCCTTAAAATCCTGTCGCGGACTTGAACTTTACCACGGAGTGGTAAGGCATTTTGTAAATGCTCACCTGAATAACCACCACCCTCAAGCAGAAAATGATTCTGATTCTGAAAATCAGAAGCACCTAAAATTGTCCAACAGTTGGTCTTGAGAGCCAGGCCAGTTCCTATTGTAGACTTAGCGTATTTTGCATATTCGACCTCATCATCACATGTTGGTATGTAATGAGCAAACAAATGAGAGTAAGATAAACCTATCATTTAAAAATAAAACACTACCACGTTAGGTATGCTAAAATGCGAAAAATATGTACGAATTCAAAATGTCTCTTTAAAAAAGTTTAAAAATACTTTAGGAAGGATCTGCTTTAAATTTTATAAGCACATATTTTATTGTATCTATTGACAGCAATACGATTGCGCTCAGTTCACAGAGGTCTTTTGTAAATATTGTAATTATTTGTTTTGGGTCATCAACAGAAGAGCCTCTTTCACCTCACCTTATAATTACCTAGGTTACCAATCAATGAGTTAATTTCATTGAATTCCATATATTTTATAAGACAGCGTCACGTTATAATTGCCTAAATTTATTTCGAATGAATTACTAGAATAGTAGTAGTATATAGTTCCCCGTGAGGTGCCGGGTTAGAATTGTACCTCCCCATATCATCCCGTGGGTGTCGTAAGAGGCGACTAAGGGAAAAATACTGGAAGGTGGGCAGCAGCGCCTTCTTAAGAACTACTATCTTACACTGCGATCCCCAAGCTACCTGCCAAGCGTGGGGATTATGGCAAATACCCCCTTAATAGGGGAGGCTGTGTTCAGCAGTGGACGATCCAGCTGATACAGTACAGTACTAGAATAGTTATTGTAATTTCATATTAAAGGGATAAAATAATAACCCCCTATTGCTAAAGAAAAAAGAACACCTACCTTTTTACTTGAGAACAAGCTTCGAGTATAGTTCAGAATGGTTCAGAACATAAAGCCATCACTGTTTCTTGGTAAGCAACGCACCTCATCACATCAAAAACAAACGTTCTAAATCAAGTCTCCAATAGGCGTAGCGCACACGTCCGCGAAGACTTATATCTTTGACCCTCAAATTCAGTAATTTAACTTTTCCCCTCCGGATAGCATTTCATTTACCTCTTCTCGATACGCAGCGTGGGACGAACTAATCTGGCACAGGATTGACAGTGGAGATGCTATTATGTAGATATAAATTTCGTGAGCCAGCGTTTTCGTGGAGAGGCTTGGGTGTTTTGAATAATTTTCGTCTCAGTTTAAGCCTATTGTTTCAGAGATGAAATGAAGCTGAACTTAAATTTTGTTTTTGTGCTTTTCATGAACGTTTGCAAATTGAGAAGAACACTATGCTTTAATCATTCATTTTTTAAATACAATTTTTACGATATGTCATATGATGATGAGGTTTTTTGAGATCAGACAAATTACACCCTTAATCAGACATCTAAATTTTAATATCTGCCACATTATAAATATTAAATTTAATTTTTAAATAATATCTAAATTTTAATATCCAAGAATCAATTGGCTGTACGTATTTAATTTAATAAATAGTATGCATTTTGAATCGTCTATTTTCTTTGCTATAAGTAACACGTACAAAATAAATCAAGTCTGTAAGAATTTAAAAACGAGGCGTCTGTCACGATGACGAAGACTTTCGTTAGAACGACCATTTCAAATAATTTGAGAAACTTCAAATGTTCATCACATTATATTTTATTTGGTAAAAAAGCTTGGGTCTGTGGTAGTAAAGACACAAATTATATTTTGATACGTAATATAAAATATTTATGTTACCGAAACCCCACATGTAACTGATCATGTGATATATCTTTAATAATATGTTGGACTTGTATATTTGCCATAATAAATTATTTTTTCAAATTTGTTACACGCGTAGTTTTAGAAACAATTCAGTTGTGGTTAGTGTGACCCGTAGGGTGCCGGGCTAGAATGTCACCCCCCATTTCTACCTGTGGTTGTCGTATGAGGCGACTAAAGGTAAAATACCGGACGGTGAAATGATATCTTATGCGATCCCCAAGACGTCTGCCAAGCGTGGGGATTATGGCAAACCCCTCTTTAATGGGGGAAGCGGTGTTCAGCAGTGGACAATCTGGCTGATAGAGTAGTAGTGGTATGCAGAAACTTCAATGGTTTTTTCAATCTGTAGGTACTACAGATAGTGAAAAATCATGGTTTTTCTTCATCATAATCATCTCCACATAGTGCCCAGTGCCGATAATTCCCTCCATTGATTCGTAACGCCTCCCGCGCTACGGTACAATGGTCGCGAGTGAGCCCCGACATTTGCCATTGTTGTTCTCGGCGCATGCTTTCAGCTATGTGTTATTTATGCCTCTACGTTCTATGTTCTAGGGTAAGGTCGACTGTGCATAGGCACAAGCATATACAGTGATCTACACTGGTTGTTATTTGCTAAGACTTACATGCTTCATAAATGTAAAATTATAATCTTGTCTTGGAATTGAAGAGTGGAAAAGTACTTTGGAATTAAAAGTGATGATTATAAAGATAACCTTCTTACAAAGGTTCAGTTTTGAGGCCTTCCTTTGAACTGTAGGTGCCTATGGTAATGTTACGTGGCACCTATTTTTTTCTGATTTTAAATTGGACTCGTATGTTTTGTACATTTGCTATTCGTCAAATTATTTTCTGTTGATGTTTATACAATTAAAATTTGTAAAAATATGTTAAGGATCATGTCTTGAGTGATAGGTACTTGATTTTGACGAATTTACATATTTAGTGATGGCAAAAGAGATGGATCACTAAAATATTGTTTGGAAGCTTGGTAAGAACATGTAAAGTAACATTGTCTGTTTACTATTTGTCTACACACGTAACACTCATAAAAAACACTTAGAGCTACATAATCTAACATTATAATTCTATAAGACTACTCAAAAAAAATTAGGTTTTTTTTTTGTAAGGTATACCAAAAACTTTTAAACTTGTCTTTCACTCTGCATAATCTGTTTTCAGATCAAAACATATGAAACACGCTGCTCTTCAGAAGAAAGAGGCTCTCAAACAAAGTCATGAATCTAAATAATTGAATCGCTAACCAAGAGGGTGACCATGCTACATGATCGTTAGTGCCGGGCGCAAGTGCGACTGTCGAAAATAAACAATTATTTCTGCGGACCGGCCAGCGACGGCCCACTGCGGGTCTGTGGGGAGCGGGAGACTTAGAAGTAAAAGAGGGCATTTAGAAATTATGTAATTTAAGGAGAACGTCAACGATATAATACTGATAACTACATACTACATGATTTTCCAAGTTTATTGAATCGTGTGTTGATGATACAACGGCTATAATACAATGCAATGATAATGAGAACCTCAATATTATTATAAATACCGCATTATCTGAAACTAAAGTAAAAAAGTGATACAAAAATACGAACATACCAGAGTTTTTTGCTATTATTGATTATAATTTCTTAGGAGTAATTATCGATGAACACCTAATAACCGTTACTAATCGGTAATTAATTAGAGCAATAATTGAATCTTTTGTAATTCTGTGCGAATTCGCATTGGCCGATCTTTAGCGGTTACAAACTAGATTTTGTCTAAAATATATGTAGTTGTCTTAAAATATATCAATATATGTTGTGTTTTTGCAATTTAACATACATAAAAACTGTATTACATACTGTAGGGATACCCGCCCGAATCATCAAAAAGCTATTAGACTCAAAAAAGATATTGCATTTTGCCATGAATGTACTAAATATCACGGGAAGCTTCCAAGTTGTAAGATTAAAAAAAAATTATAAGCAGTATCATGACAATAGTACTGTTAAACCAGATTATCAGTTGATACATGACATTTGCTTATTGTATTTGGCTTGTCGAACAGTTGTTCGACAAGCCAAATACAATAAGCAAATGTGTAAATCTGTAACTGGAACAAGACATACCAATGCCAATATTGGAAATAGCTTGCTCCCCAGAGTTTTTTTGATATGCCATACAGAAAATGTGTGTTGAATAGAGAATATTCTAAAAAAATAAAACTTGTAGTTACATTACCAGGTAGCGTTTGAAGGCCACAGTTTCAAATATTATTTTATGACTAAATTTTTATTTAATTGTTTATTGACCATTTTATTTAGGTTACCTACTAACTGCTAGCTAAAACACCTTTTAAACTCACGTAGATGAATCAACTTCAATTGCCATACAATTATCAATTTTCAGTCATGTAAATACACACTAATTAGAAAACGCACATACAACCTCATGCTCTACAACAAGCTCCCCGGTGCGCCTACTCACTGGCCCATGAAGCGCACAGAAAGGAAATTTTCTTTCCAAAGGAAAATACGACAATATAAATAACTCCATCGGCCCCACCATCGCACAATGACAAAAGAGTTATCGGTGCGTTGAAAACAAAAATGCTTTGGTGATTTATAACAAAGGCCACTGAATTAGCTGTGTGTGATTTGAGGGCTTGGACTATGGGAAATGGGTGTGCATAGGTGAATGAAAATGAAGTAGGTTTACAATATATGTTTTTGAAGCGCCCGTAGCGAAGTTTACTTAGCTGTTCTCCACCGATCAGCAAAGTTAAGCAACGTCGCGCGCGGTCATGAGTTGGATGGGTGACCGCTAGTGACATTACAACTGAGCGTTTCCGTGCTTCGGAGGGCACGTTAAGCCGTCGGTCCCGGTTGTTGTCTTAGGATGGCAGTCGTTATCCATCAGGTGAGATAGTGGTCAAAGGCTAACCTATCAGGCATAAAAAAAAATGTGTATAATCGTATATGTTATCGAATTAATATAAGATTTGCTTTATAGTCCGTACAGTACCTCAATAATACGGGTGAGTTAGTAAGGTACGTACACGACAAATCTTTATAAGTTTGGTTGTGGCATTGATTTAGATTTTTGTACTCTGTACCATAAAAGCCAGTATTACCATATTTAAGAATGTTGTAATTATTTTTAATTAGCGCTTTTGTTGTTTACTCATGACTATATTGTAAATATATTATAATTATGTAGGATTTATAACGATTAAAAACAAACAATAATAAAGATTAGTATATCTATTGTTTGTCTTTAATCATTAATCCTACATAATGACCTTAAGAAACTGTCATAATATGTCATGTTAGGTCAGCCGGTCAGAGCATACCCCGGCTATAGGGGTGGATGACGCGGGTTCGAATCCCGCACATGACATTAACTTTTCCTATCGTAAAACATAGTGAGACATATGATAGAATACAAAATCAGTAGAATTTAAGCTTTAGAGCAACGGAATAATATGAAAGTATATAACAACTAAGATATCAACTTTTACCTTGAAATTTCCCAAAAGCATGCGCAATTTCAGAACTTCAGACCTACAGCAGTGTCACATTGTGATTAAGGTCGCGTCTAGACCGACAGCAGTCGAAGGGTACGTTGCTTACCCTCGAGACTGTGCACACGGCCTAATAAGAACAGACATTGATTTAGGGCTTATTCTTATTCACTGGAAAGCTTTTAGCAATTACGTCATAATTTGGTTCGACTCTCGACCGAATTGAAAGTGACGTGTTGCGACAATTTCCCATGGAGCTACCAAGTTTGGGCACTAAAGTTAAGCTAAGTGAATTACTGATTTGGCTATTAATTCGTAGAGTTTGTAATTCGAATAAGGACAAGTCAAATTGAATCATAATTTCAAAGTAAGAAAACCCGGAAAACCAAAAAAATTACAGTAGACAATCTAGCCAGATCATCCACTGCTAAACACAGTCTTCCCCATTAATGGGGTGTTGGCCATAATCCCCCCGCTTGGCAGGCAGCTTGAAGATTAAAGAGTAAGATGGCAGTTCTTTAGAAGGTGCCGCCTTTGCCTTCTGGTATTTTTCCCTTTGTTGGCTCTTACGACACCCACTGAAAATAAGGTGGACTATTATGTTACTATTCTAGCCCTGCACCCCACGGCGTAAATAGGTTGCCACAAAACAGTCGTGTATAAAAAATCCTATAGACGATAAAAGAAGTTCCCAGAAGCAATTTTAAGTGTGGTAAAACATGCATACGGAACCAGATGCAAAACGCAATGTATTTAGTCGAGTAATTACTCTTACGTGTACATTACATTTATCTCCATTTAGCAGAATAAACTTTTCAAGAACAAAAACATCCACCTATCTCTCAACAGGCGTGAAACCAAGCTCAGCATCGATTGCGATCGCGATAAAGACAGGGGCCACAACCAGCCAAGCGTTCACCTCGGAAGACGTATCATGCAGTGCACAAACATATATGATATACGCCGAAACACCGGGCCCTATGACGTTTCCACGCCATAAATCGCGTCCCTCAAGGCAACTCTGGTACTGTACTTTATGAAGAGATCGACGACAGTACGGAACTACGGACCCGGTATGATGATTGAGAAGTCGTGCACTATGTAGAAAATACAAAGTATTGGTTGATATTACATTGACCAATTGCTATACAAATATGTTTGTATGCTGTGTATGTTGCTTAAACCAGCAAATAGAGAGACCATTAATATATTTTTATGTTTTTTTAGGGAGTACTTAGATGCTGTCTACCGCTGTTGGTCGTACAGCTCCACCGATTTTTTGAGCGAGGGAAGAAACTCTTATATCCCGGGAGGGGTAAGTGCCGAAGGCAGTTCTCCCGAGACGGGCGTAGAAGGCGAAAAGCGCCTTCTACCTCTGTCTCCTGCGGGCGCCGAAAACGCCCCGCTACTATCGGGGAGGGTGGACAGCGAGCTCAAGGGCACCACTATGGTACGGACCTAGGCTAGTCTCGCTGCCGGGAGATATTGGGGGGATCGTAACTAAATGCCCCGGTACAACTGCAGTGTAGTACCGCTGTTGAACGAGCCCTATTGAAATTTACTCTCTGACTGGACTCTGATTTGGAGAGTGAGACCAGTGATGTATAATTTATTTCTACCTATGAAGACAAATTGTTTTTTTTTCATTACACTTCTGGTACCGACTTCCAAAAAAAAGAGACAATACTTATATAATTCTTTAATATATAAGTATAAATACTTATTTAACTTCGATTGTAGGTTTTTTTGTATGTTTGTTACGCGATAAGGAGGTCCTCCGATAAGGAACTGATCCATTGACATATTTATATAGTTATATAAAATGTATGTAAAATAATATTTACGTAAGATGCAGCTTGAAGTAGGATTTGGTCGGGAAATCTGGTCTGCAAGTCTGCAACATTCCGTGCCGGTCATACTCGGGTACCCAGTACCGGGCTGCCGGGTACAGCCGGGTATAAATCTGTGCATCCGGCCGGCCACCGCGCCGGTAGTGGCGACGATTATTCACCCAATATCGAGTTTTGGCTTCACTTGCTACCTAATCTTCGCTTTCGTCGATGTGAATTTATAGCAGTTATGGCAGGCATAGTCATTTTTGTGGTAATCTTTTTGTGTGAAATATGGAAAATGAAATTCATGTTCATATTACAATTACAAAGTTTTTTGATAGTTTCTTAAAAGATCTAATTTTTTAGCGTGGTACCCCTGAGAATTGTTCACATCGGGAAGGCAGCCAGGCATTTTTTACATCGGATAAATTAACTTAACGGAACACTATCTCACCTGTTGGTATGTGATGATTTGGTTGTGATATGTAAACAGGCGTTACTTAGAAGGTACTACTTCAAAGGACAGTTGCCGGAACACCGGATTGGTGAAATATTTTCTATTTGAGGGTGGTAGGTAGCCAGGCGAGCTTGCAAAATGCTCTACCAACATGCATATAGGCTTGAATTACATACAATATGTTCTGTGTGTTAGAAAAAACATTTATTGAAGCAGAGATGGCCGAGCGGTAATAGCTATGGACTGCCGTGCTGCGGGTCCTTGGTGCGATCCCATCTGCTTGAGCTTTACCGCATGGTGGATGGGCATTTTGCGATTGCCCGCCTAGCTACCACTCTGAAGAAGGAAATCTGTCGCCTAGCACCTAACTGTGTGTTCCGGCAGCAGTCCTTCAGAGCCAGTGAAATTACCGGCACATGAGACATAACAACTATGTGTCAAGGTGACGGGCGCAGTGAAATTCGTCACTTGTGATGAAATGCATCTATTCTAGGCAGAGGTTAGTCCGCTTAACATCAGGTGGGACTCTAACTGGTTTCGTCACAATAACATAAAAAAATATTAATATAATGATTTGACCTCAAAAAAAGCCGACAAAGCTAGGAAGATAATTAAGGGAATGTACCTAATGGAATTTACGTTATGATTATACAATAGTATTATATTTCTCTATGGATACATAAAATAATGCATGAAAATAATTTGATTTATTTGAACTGCTTTAAAACAATAAAAACAGTATTGAGTACTAATAGATATAAGTGGCCCGTTTTAATTTCTCTCACCGCACCAAAAACGTTGAATAGTCACATGGCCGTCATACGAAAACACAATATTGGCAAATAAAAATTATAAAGCAGATTTCTCTGAACGGTACCTTTGCGCCTCGGACCAATAAATGAGTGTGTATATATACAGCACTGTTATAGACATTAGATATGTGTGTAAGCAGTTCTTATTTTAAAGTTAGAAGAATTTATAAAATGTAGAAAACTAATAACTAAGGGGCAATATAATAACACAGTACCAAAAAGATCGTATTCGGTAGAGCCTATCTAATTAGTAAGTTGGTAAGATTGCTAGGCTCACTGGCCTCACTATCTCTTCATGTGCCTACCGTAGCTATTTCTAACATATCCCAAACAGAACGCTTTGACCGTACCGGCCCAGCCTTCTGATAGATAAAGCAGCACGCAGACACACTATCTTCACGGACGGTCGGCTTGCACGAATTGTGAACACGCAATTATGAGACTGGCTGGAGAATGTGACCGCGCTTGTGTAGATTCCAAATATTTTTTTCAAATAATGTATAATTAAGAAATAATCAAACTGCGTATGAAATAGGTCAGAAATTGTAAACAGTTGCCCGGCACTTGCCCATTCCGCTATCTATCAAAATATACGACGATAAAATACTCGTGCCTGAGATTTCAATGGGCGCAGTCAGTGTGTATCAATTTAGGATACAACGATGTAAAGATACGCTAGGCAGGTAAAAGTCCAATATCAAAGGAAATCAGCACTGCGAACAAAAATATTGCGATATTTACAGTTAGTGTACAACTGCATGTGATGAAATGATCTATGTTTAATTAGAGGTAATAAGGGTGTGATTGTCCAGTATAATAAAAATAATCAATCGTGGCATTTTAAAGCTTTAATCAGCCCATAGTCTAAATATTATTATTAAATTAAAAGCCAGTTGATTTTATTGTTACAAGTGCAAATGTGACGATCTATGTGACAATCTATGTTTAATTAGTAGTCCTGTATAACATTAAAATCAACTGTGGGGTTTTATAGCTATAATCAACAAATAGTCTAAAAACAATCATTGAATGTGTGTGTTACAACTGCATATGTGATTTTTATACTGTTATGATTGCAATAACGCCTTCTAAGCGGATTACATTACAAAATTACAAATATACTATAGTAAATTTTTTTAAAGTCATGAGCGGGTTTCGATCCCGCGTATATCCGCCCCTTTAGCCGGGGCATGCTCTAACCAATTGAGCTAACATGACATGACGTCATAACTCGAATTTTTCCTATCGTATATTTGTAATTTTGTAATGCATATGTGATGTTATATGTTTAATTAGGGGTAACAAAGGTATGCACGTGGAGTTTAATAAAAATAAGCAACTGTAGCGAAAACTTCAATCAATGCTTAGGCTGTGTTAAAACTGCATATGTGATGATCTGTTAAACTTCCCGTGGGATGCCGGTCTAGAATGCACCCCCTTGCTACTTGTGGGTGTCGTAAGAGGACTATAGGTAAAATACCAGAAGACGCCGGCCAAGCGTGGGGATTATGGAAAATTCCCCCATTCGATCAAGGAGGCTGTGTTCAACAACGGACGATCCGGCTGATACAGAACATGTTTAATTAGAGCTAGCACGGATGTGTAAGTGCACCATAGCATAAATAACCAACATAGATTTTAAAAAGCTTTAATCAGTGCTTCGTCTAAAAATATTGCGGAATTAAAAAAATTATTTCGCTTTACATTAAACTTTAGTATAGTACTGTACTATACTGTATCAGCCGGATCGTCCACTGCTGAACACAGCCTCCCCTATTAAGGGGGTATTTACCATAATCCCCACGCTTGGCAGGCGGCTTGGGGATCGCAGTGTAAGATAGTAGTTCTTTAAAAGGCGCTGCTGCCCACCTTCGAGTATAATTCCCTTAGTCGCCTCTTACGACACTCACGGGATGATATGGGGAGGTGCAATTCTAACCCGGCACCCCACGGGGAAGTTTAGTATAGTACATTGTTGATATAACAGGATAGAAAAGCTTAGACAGTTTTGAGAATATTTAATTACTGTCCCAATAAATGGGTTAATATTCTTTTTTGTCCATATATAATAGTTCCCACAAGAAAACTTACTAACTTATTATAAAATGAGTTTACGAAAACACAAACTGACATACACTTGAAGCGTTAAGTCTTTACATACTTATAAAGTCATGTACATACTGTGTGTTGAAATGTATTCTGTAATACCGAATGCTTATTTGGTATAATGATATTATATAAATTATGGTTTAGTTTTTGACCTAGATCTTATTAAAGATCTACTTGGAGCATGTTGTTCATTATAAGTTAGTAGGGAGGTGTGAAGCAAGTTGGATATGGCAGAAAAAATGTACTGGAGTGATTGGAGATTGGTATCTTTATGTTGTTATATATAACTGCTCATTAGGAAATATAAAGTTGCTACTATCGTAAAGTTAGATCATGTGAATGTATAATTTGCTATCATAATAAACTGGAGTCATTTTTTTGTTTGTATTGGATGCTCGAAAGTAAGTTTTACAGCACTGGTAGCATGGAGCAGGGAGGGAAGTACCTCATTTTTTCATACCTGGTTGGCAAGTTATTTTTGTATCTTGTTGTTTAGTGATTGTGGGCGACGATGGTATCAGACAAGACCTAAATTATTGAGACTCAAGCACAGCTGCAAAATGTGACTAAATGCTTGACTACACATTTTAAGTATTGGTCGAGACTTAATGGCGATTTAAACATGTATCTTTTTTATGCTATCCTTATAGAACAAGCACGAGGCCCACCTGGTGTTAAGCGGTAACTTCTGCCTATAAGAGATGAAGTTCGTCACAAGTGGCGAACTGCACTGCACCCATCACCCTGGGATATAAAATTGTTAAGTCTCCTGTAATTTCACCGGTACCCGTAACTTTCAAACCGGAAAACAGTAATGTGAACATAACTGCATGGCGGTAGAAATAAGCGTATTGGCAGTGACATTACAGGCACATGAGACTTAACAACCATGTCTCAAGGTGACGGGCGCAGTGCAATTCGTGACTTGTGACGAAATGCATCTGTTATAGGCAGAGGTTAGTCCGCTTAACATCAGGTGGGCCTCGAGCTTGTTCCGTAACAATAACATAAGAAAAAGGTATGGTGGCAGTTATTCGGACGAACTCCCACATAGAGTTCTACGGCTATAAAAATAACTATGTGCTTTCCTTTAATTTTTGTTGATTGTAATATGTATAAGACGTCGTTTAAAATGTCTGCGTCGCATTGCACTAGTCAACCGTCATCGTGAATGCCTACTAAAACTTTTGTCTCGATCGTGCGGAGCCAAGACCTACTGAGGATGCTTAGTGTAGAATCGAAATGCGTCGAAAATTCTTCCGGTATGGCTGCGTGGCGTTTCTGATATCACTTCGTCGGCTTAGCAGGAAAATTAGGCGGAATCGTCATTACATATATTTTTTATAGTTTTTAAGTGTTTTATTAAAATACTAATTTAATGTTTTCTTAAAATATTTATTATTATTAACTTTTTTCTTGCTGATTGGCTATCTTACGTGACAGTAAGTTATGATGTTGTTTCAGGCAAACTTCGAGTTACGAGTTTTCGACGACATCTGCCGTAACACAACGGTGGGTGCTTGGAGACAACTTTCTATTTGAGTGTGGTATAGCTAACCAGGCGGGCATTCGCTCAAAATCTGCTGCCTAATCCTAAATAAAACTGTGCGACTCTAAATAAATCTAGGAAATCCGTGAAACAAACTGATATTACTGCCAGTAAACCAGTATAATGTATTTGTATTTATCCAATTTTGCATTGTTTCGGCATCTAGAAAAAACTTCAACTACCCGCACAGTCCTATATAATGCTACTTCGGAAACAGTAGCCAAATCGTCACAGGTAACATAAAGGTCCTTTGTCCACGAAAGTTAAAAGGTATGAGGCGACTTCCTAAATGAACTAGAATTTATAACCTCCATTGTCAACTATTATGCAATTTGAAAGTACAATACTGACAAAATTCAGGTATTTCTATAAAAAAATCTATGAATTTGTCGTAAATGAAAAGCTGCACCCGTAATTCTAATACAAGAACATATTGGTGTTGATTTAGTAATGACCTAAATAATATATTTAGAATTCAACACAGTAATTTTCAAATTAACGCCTTCTAAGCTTACAACATTAAAACTGTTTTTGCATAGTAGTAGGGCATTTTGCGAATGCCCGCTTGGCTAGCTACCACCCTCAAGTAGTAAATCTGTCGCCAAGAACCTAACGGTGTGTTCCGGCAGCTGTTCTCGACAGCCTGTAATTCTAAATTAGCCTGAACAACATCTTCGACCACATCATTACTTATCATCAGGTGAGACAGTGGTCAAAGGCTAGCCTATCAGCTATAAAAAAAACAGTTGTTAAATTATCGATTTCTAGAAATCTTTATGTATCGATATTTATTATAAAATAGGGTCTGTTCAGTAGCATCTATGGTGGATTGTACTTTAAATATTTCTGAGAGTCGTTTTAAGTTTGCGACAGATTTTTGAATGGAATTTGCATGCTTAACTTTCGCTTTTATTGTTTGCGATTAGAATAATGCGAATGTTTGTAAACGGAACCTTTTGAGAATAATTGGCTTAACTCGGCCGTTTCAATGTCATGGTTGTATGCAGGTAGATACTTCTGCTTTAAGTTGCATAATATTTGCAATAGAAGAAAACAATGCAGACTTACGTAACTAAAACAATGAAATTCGGATAAACTATTCAATGATTATAAGTTCAATGGTTATTTCTTAGAATAACAAATAAAATTAAGTGGCAAAACCAATGTTAAACAGATAAGACAATATTAGTCTTTGAGCATTATGTTTTTAATTTTAATTTATTTTTTGTATAACCTACGCGTAACGATTTATGAAGTAAGCGACGGACAAAAAGTCACTGTAAATAATTGCTACAGTAATTATCTACGAAAACCAATTAAATGTCATGGAAACAGTTAAAATATTTAACTATCTAATTAATAATTTTCCGACCAGCGGCCTATTCGACCTTTATTGTTTTAATCGAATGGTAATTAAAATTATCTTCGTTTTGAATTAGAATTTCTGGGTAACGATTTCAAAGGAAAATGGCAAAATGGTCAAAGTGTAGTTCATAGCCTATATTAACATTGTAGTTATTATTTCAATTTAAAATATCAAATCAGTATGTTGCAACTATATTAAAAAAAACAACACAAAAACATATAATATATAAATGTAGTAACTTAATAAACATTTAAATATGAAAATTGGGTTCTTTTACCAGGAGGCAATCATAGATAGAAAAGAGACCTCAGTTGTGTGGGACAATCCACGGGTAGGGTACGATATTGCCCCGTTGAATGGGAATACTTATTCTCTGGCCATTATTGTAGTTAAACCTAAAAAATGCTAAAGACCTAGATCAGCTTTCTTTCTTGTAAAGAAAATAATACTTTGCATCAAGTATTTTTTTTTCAATTCTGTAAGTTGAACAATATCTAATGTAGAATAAATTAGGACACATGATAACAATATACAGAAAAATATACATCAAGCCTAGTTTCTCAATAATGCTAGTAGACAATGCCCTCTACGAAAAAGTTTTCAGCACACCAAGACTAATAGACGAAAAAGCTCTTCGCAGTCTTATCGATTACAGCGATGCCGTTGGTCAAATTCGGAACTTACCAAAAACTGTGAAAGCTCCATCTATAAAAGTTCTAACGAGGCGCCATCTCTCCATTTTCATAGATAACGTTTCATCCCTTACCAGACTACCCTTGTGGCGAAAATAGGAACTATTTCAACCCCCTGGCAACTTTTGGTTCGAACCCAATAACACGTTTTTGCACCCCGCGGTTTTAACGCCATCTCTGAGATGGTGGTTGAATTTCGTGAAAGCTCGTAGTTCCGGGTAATTCCGTCGCGGCAGCACCATCACTGGAGCTTTTGAATGAACTGGGGCAGTACCGGGAAAATAGTTTTAAGATGTATAGCATAAGGTTTGATTTTGAATGGTAAGTTGACGTTTGTCTGCTAGAGTATGCAAATTAACGCACCATTACATGGTAATTTATTTGAAACGAATGACCACTTTGCGGCGCGGTGCATCCACATCGAACTGAACATTTATGGGGACCCTGACCTTATATTGCTTCAATTTATAGCAAAGCCGTTACTATGGCTTACGTAACAACAGCTGTTATTCCGTGCCTTCATGCCTTGTAATGTTTTGCATAGGACTTTCACGAGGTACTTCAGTTAATAGCAACTGTTCATGAACTGTGACGTTTGTTAGAAAGTTCAATAACAGGTAATGAGTGCATGAAAAATACTTTATATATGTTTTTGACTATATATAGAATTTTTGCTTCTTTTGGAGATATCGAAATAATAATAAGGATAAGTTTGATTATTGTATTAATTACATTAGGAATTATTATCTACAGTTATAGTACATATAAAAATTATATGACAATATTGCCTTAGAAATTACGATGTATCTATCTAAATATATTTTAACTGAACGTTAATTCTTTCTGTAACTTAAATTAACTGCACTCAATATATAGGAAAAGTCACAAAGTTTACTTTTATACTAATGCGATAATAGGTATATAAATGCTATAAATATGAAAGTGTGTTTGTTGTCTGTTTGTTATTTCTTCACTGATTTTTGTATCCTTTGTTTTATAATGACACCAATTTTATTTTTATTCAATGACAATAATTATATTTGTTTGGAGTTTATTGTAAACGGATATTTATTTTATACCGATTTAATTTTGAGTCGGTGACTTAAACATACTTAACCTACACCATAGGCTTTGTTAATTATCAATTCACAAAATTCTCGTAAAGCGTAGTCGTCCTGACCATAGTCGAATCCATAAGAAATCCTTCTTTTCTTAAATACTATGAAAAATAGAGGTTAATTTATATAAATATAGATTAATTCGAAAACTTCACTCGTTAAAATAGATTGTATTAGAACAAGCAATTTAAAAATACTAGTTTATTTTCATTGACTTTAAATTAAGTGAACAGTGAATTTCATAGAATTTTATAAAAAATTATATTTTTACTAAATTTATAATATAAATAACTCTTTAATAATATAATCGGTTCCTAAGTTATAAGCAGAACAGATAACCAGCTACATCAATAATTCAAAAAGATGTTTGATACAAGCCCACAAGGCGTGGATTGAGATGCATCTCTTATCAGACATTCCACCCTCGAATAAAGACATGAAGCAATACCGTGTTTGTAAAATATAAAATGATATATCTCCAACTGATGTGATTTATGATCGCAATGGCATTTTGAACACGCCCGACTCTGTTCACGATATAAGAAAAAAGATTATCAGTTTTAATACTTTTAATGGTTACTCGCTCATAAAGATATTTTGCGCACCAACAATGATAAACACTTTTCGTTTTCACATTAAAATAACTCGACAAAAATGTTATCGAGCATCTAGTTAATAAGCCACTGAATTTTAAAAGGAATACCAATTTGTCATATAAATAAAGCAACGCTTATACGACACTAATTGAAAAGATAAGAATCGGCCGAATTATTCAATTACAATATTGAAAAGTCGTAATGACTATCAGAGTTGACGGTTTGTTATTTAAATATCATTCAACGCAGTATGAGCGTTTCGATTAACTCGACATGTTCCAATAAAGGAATGACACCCAAAAAAGCTCTGTGCAAACAAACAAACCAAATTAACTTTTTACATCAAATGTCACCTGCCGCTACGTGCTGACGCGTCTGTCACTTAAATTGGACAACGCTGACCCGAGTTCGGCTGTACATAACCACTTCTTCTCAGAATTATCTCACAGTAATAGCTTATAATTACCGCTTCTAAAAACGTGACAATTACTAAATCTGTCACAATTAAGCGATGAAAGCTAACATGGTATAATATCAACATAGTTTTTTGTGATGTGCGAACAATGAGGCACGTAGCTATCGCAGGAGAAAAGGAACAATAGTGCGAATGTTACACTCGATATTACAATAATGGTATCGATTATAATTTGCGTGCGATGCGGTACGAGATAGGAGCGGGAGGCGACATGTAAGCGACAGGCGTTCGCAATCGCCGTCACGATCGACTCGGGCGCAGAACACAATGCTATCGAGGCGCTGCGATCGCGGACATGCCTTCTCGCACCATTACGATTGGCGCTCTCGACGTGAACGCACCTTTATGGTGGAGTGATTAGCTGGTTTCCAATTGATCTATTTATCTACTTTCTCGCCTCACCTCGACAGTGTGTATATTAATACTATACTTAACGCATATTATGTATGAAATATATGCAGACCGTATTAGTTAAGGAAGGAGAATCTACAATTCAAATATTTTCAATCGTCTTACTTTGTAGTATGGTTGGGTTGAAGTATGCTACCACGTACGTTAAAACACCATCTATAGTAATATCTATAACGAATTGTTTTTATTTACTGTCTTTCGGACTGGCCTAATTTTGGTTCAATATTGCACATAAACTTGTGAGTACTAAGATGGTGTGATGGTTCACAGGCGAAGGAAGGAAAATTCAAACCTGGCGGTCACCTACGTCACAATTTCCTATTTTTTTGGCATGTGACGAAGAGTTTTATCAACAGAAAGAAGAACGGCGAAGCGTTTGTTAGAAAGATTGTTGCTTCATAAAAAGTTTTTGCCCGTATAAGCGTAAAATTTTGAAGAGTTGTAAAGCATAAAATCTTCATGCATGTATTTTTGTTCCCATGTAATATGGGGAGCCCTATGGACAGTCACTAGGCACAACATATATTTAGAAATAAAAAAAACTATAAATGTATAAATGTAAATAACGACAGATACATTAATGTTTCTAGATACAATCGATACAATTTCTATAATAAATGTAAAATTTAAATTGGAAGAAAAAATTAAAGATGAAGGTACAACTTGAAACAAAGTGTCTCAAAATCAAACTGGTATAGAACAAAACAGCTTTTCACTTACACTTCAAACTGAGCATAAACTTAGTACTTACTACGTAAAATGTCATCAACCTTGTCACGACCGAGGGCGAAATTGGGCAAGTTATGTCCCTCGACAAAAGCTGAACTTTGATATTCACATCAAGTAGACAAAAGGTTCTACTAGTTAATGGTCCTAAAGTTTTATAAGACGTAAAGATTTTATGCAGGAATATGAAAAGGATAGTAAAAGCTATGGGTACTAGTCAGCAAAATATCCCGAGGCATAAAAAAGTAACATCCAATTTCTGCCTTAATTTCGGTTGTAAAAAGAAGAATTGATTCTGGCATAAAATCGTATCTAAACGAGGAAATGTAAACAGTTTTATTACTGCAGTAAAGTAGAGTTAGTATTGAGATATTTATGCAAAGCAGATTCAATTCAATTCCAATCAAATTTCAAAAGCAATGCCGCTGAGTAGAATCGTATTCCCATGGCTCATTTTCTATTTAGCATTCGTAATTCAATGTCCATAAACAAAGTTTGTCACTGCATTCAATTTATAAGCGATGGCGAGCTGTATTTTTCATTTTTGGTTATAATTTGTAATGACAAGTTTTTTTAATACTGATGATTACTAATACTGAAGATTACTAACCATTTTTTTTTTATTTACGACTCTTTTCATTCCCTTTTTTTTTTATATGTAGCCCACTGGAAACGTTTTGCCTTGCGGGCCACAGCAAAATATTATTCATAAATCGGAACTCTTGCAGCCTGCTAGAGCACTACTTTAAGCATTACCTTTTCCCCGAAAACAATGGCCCAAGGGAAGTTTTTTTTATTATTGATAGTCTAACCTTTGGTATCCATTTCTCTGTCTGATGCAAGGGCAAGACTTAGTTTTTTGCAGTTGCTTTTTAAACATGTTTTGCAAGCACTAACACATGCATATCTTATACTGACCTGTACACATCTACAAACAATACCTATATAAATCTACAAATCTGTGGTCAAAAATCATTCCCGCGTCTTCTTACACGCGTTTTTCGCAATTGAGAGTAAATAGCAGAGGAACAAATTTTGCACTCTAATTCCTTTTTAATCGTCAACGGATGGTGCAGCCGTCATTCAAGCTATAATATTACGTCACAAAAGGAGCAAACCCTCATACGTTTTGACGAAATCGCTTGTTTAACGAATATTAGATTCACAAAACGTTTGAGTGAATTCTTGTAGCTTCGGCAAAGCCTTGTCTTGGAAACTTTTGCCGGGCAAGTTTACACACCGGACGCGTATTTGACGTCACTATCAGGTAAAAAAATGTGGTTATGGCATAACAAAGTTTTAAATGTCCATCGATGACCAGAAAAAATAATAATTTAATAGAAGCATTTGAAAAACGACAATAATAGATCAACTAATAAAGACAACAAACAGCATAATTTTACCTAAATAAGTATACAGACGATTTCCTTAAGCCTGAAGCTCCCAAGTCATCACCACGTTAGGAAACGTCACTGACACCTTTGGCAAAGCCTATCCTAAAAATGGTACGAGCGATTAGGCTTTAAACATGGAGGCTGTCGATAAACAAAGTTAGTTGGCAATTTTATGGCAGTCTATTATATACCAGCGTAGTTTTAAAAATAGGCATAGTAAGCGATTAATTCTACATTCAAATTAAAATGTAACCTTTTCTCAAACCTTGCACCCCAGACGGGCCAAAGTCAGACCCAGATAAGGTAATATGTCTGTCTCCTTTGGCAAAGTTTGTAAAAGGTAAGAGCGATTAAGTTTTAATAACAGACTTGCTTCTAATTAGCACTTTTCTGAGCTTGTTGTTGAGCTGGTAAAGAATCTGAGGGTTCATTTGAATATACATATTAATAGTATTAAAGTAAGTAGTAAGTAAAAAAATGGGTAAATAGGAATATATTGGACGTGCAGACAATTGAATTTGGTAATTCTATGTTAATTATAAAGTGGAAAAATCTTTTTGAGATTTTTTTCTTTATTTTTCATACCATAAGCTGCTTTGTATGTGTTTCTAGATAACCTAGTTGCCTTCCATTCATTCAAAGTAGACATGGCCGAAACATGACATAGTGACACTAGATAGTTCTCTTGGAAGCTTAATCATTACTAACATATTCGCATATATTATATAAACCAAATATAGACACAATGTTTCTATAAAAAAAAATATGTTGTAATAATCTTCCTAACTTATTTTAATAGGCTTTATTCTATAATAAGCTTTAATACCATGGTATTTGATGTACGATGTTGGAATTTAATATGATATATTTGAAGAATAAGGACTTGTATACGGAGGAGTTAGTGGTAATTCATATATTTACGATTATATTATGTTATGTGCACTTTTACATCAATTTTAGTAATTAAAAATGTTTAAGTTTAGAGAGAAGTTAATTTCTTAAACATAAAATCTCGTATTAATTAAACAACTTTAAACGGTTTAAATCGCGTATATTTATCATTACTTTTGTCCCGACGTGATCCTGGACACGGGGTGACCACGATCACTGCAAAGTGTTTGAAACGTCGGGACAAAAATAATGATAAGTATACGCGATTTAAACCGTTTAATTTTGTTTAATTAATATGTGTAATAATCGCGAAAACCTAAGACAACATAAAATCTCGGTTCAAGTATCGATATATAGACCAACAGATAGGTTGTATCATCAATATTTACAGTCACAGTGTTCCCAATACTTATTCCTCCAAGTTGGAAGGTAAGGTAAAAACTGTCAAAGCCTAACCCTAAGAAGGCAAGAGCGAGTAGGTAATAAACGCGGGTCTGTCAATAACAGTCGTGCTTCCACTATACACATGTCGGAGTCAGCAGGTGTACTGCTTAGGAATCCCAGAACATAGGGCTGCAAACAAACTAAAAAAATAAGAATGTTCTAAGAAATTAACTAAATTTCGCTTTAGGTTAAATATACATAATTTGCGAGTGACATTAATTTATGAGAGTGGACACACACTATGAATATGACAGTTTCTGTAATCTTGGATGATAAAGATGACACGAAAAAAATAATGGATAGTAGGACAAACGAGGAGGCGGCTCATCTGGTGGTAAGTGATCACCGTCGTCAACGAACATCCGCAACACCAGATGTCTCGAGGATGCGTTGCCGGCCTTTGAGGAGGGAAGAACTCATTTCTCTTCACCCATAATATTATTAAATTCAATACTGTACAATACAATTCATATACACTAAATATATATAATATACCGGGAGCTCATCGTATTTTCCATAACTTATCAGAGCGCTTGGTCGATGCAACGCCTGATTAAAATGCTGGCACCTATTTGGCTCAACGTATAACAATTACAATTCAACGGGGCAATGCTGCCAGCATCCTGGGCACGCTGCCAATTGGTAGTGGACTGGAGCATTAGGACTGCCTGTGAGTCTGTAATGACTTATAGGTTGGCTAAATGCTTTTCTTGTAGTAGCTGTAGTGGTTTATATAGTTCATAGTATTTTTTTTATATAAGCATACGGCTGTAAAAAAATACTACATATATGTACATTTTGTGTGATTTCAATAGAATAGCTTTCACCCCTACGCAAGTTCCCACCACATCACAAGTTTGTTCACTGTACAAAATCGATACAACAATTGACTCGCTTTTGTTTGTCAATTTCTATGTTTGCAATTAGTATTGCTTCTAAAGGCTCAATGTGTAACAAAGTCTGGTATTAAAGAAGTAGTTAAAGCATTTTTATAGAGTACTGGAAGCTCTAAAAAATCAAAGCAGGTTAGTCTTAAAAAATAAAATTTATCATTAAATTACAAACATTTGATCGAGCTTGTATACATTTTCATTGCAAAAAACTTGAAAAGTAAAATTACAAAATTAGTTTAAGTTTCTGCAAATAATTTACACTATATATTTTCTTTATGAACAGAGAAGCTTAAGATTATTTATTAATGCCACTTTGAGAGTGCCTATTTCAGTTTTTAAAACAAGACCTAAGCTTTGTATGCAGCAGCTGTTGTATATTTAATAATATTAATTAATTACACCAACATGTTATCTTAAACGTGGAAACATTTATTTACATTTAAACAGAGTAAAGTTTTCTTGAATTAGAATACATTTCTTCCGATCATGATAGCCCTATCGGTTTGCAACACGCACTATGCAAATACCAGGGTGGAAGGATCCCGTCAACATTTTCATACCAGGGTATTGGAGCTAGCGGCAACTGACCATTTAACGCTGTTTGTATGGTGGGAATTCACAAACACCTAATGGAAATAACAGAGAATAAATCTTGTAAATATTTGAGAAAGGTACGTTGAACTATGAATATTTGGATCTTTACAATATGTAAACAAAAGGCAGTATAAGTCTTAGGCCTACATTCTACTCACTGCACAGATAGAACGATTGATAAATAATGAAATATTTTTGTATTAAAGACAAATGTGCAAAAAAGTAGCATTCTTCAACATAGTACTTTTTAAACTAGCTTTTAACATACAATAGTAAAAACAAATTAGTAATTTTTTAATGCCATCCGGAAATTGATAAAACGTATGTTTTTTTTATTGCTGATAGGTAAGCCTTTGACCACAATCTCACCTGATGGTAAGCGATGATATAACAGGCTTAACCTAGAATTAGTTCCGATGATAAGCGTATCTACGGCTAATAACAGTTGCAATCGTTTCGTGGTATACTTGCGTCAGTTCAGAAATATTCATAATCAGACAGAAAACTTTCACTGTAGAGTTTTCCATATTTACGCAACAATGAACGGTAAGAATCCGATGCATCCATAAGCTCTTCATGGCTCACTATGTTATTAAACCTACATGTATGCAGAACTTCTTCCTCACTAGTCTTTTGGTACCACTTTCTTTCCCATAGGTAAGCGGCATATAAGCAGTAATTTACGATATAGCAATAGGTATCTACACAATTTTAACGTTTGATATTTATCTTGTTTTATCTTAGTTAAAGCGGTGAATTGGTGATGCCCATTTATGTCAACATATAGCAACAAGTATCCGCGTAATAAAGTGTTAAATTTATGGCCGCTTAGTCATTTATGAGTTTGACAAAAGATAGGTGTGACTAGATTTTTGAAGTGACTTTTATCGTTAGTTTATTCAAGTTTTATTTATTTGGTAAAGAATATCGAGACAATATTGTGATCATTTAAATATTGACACATATGCATAAATCTGTCACAATATTGAACTACACAACTGCGTAGAAAACCGTGACCGTCAAGTTACATACTTTATTGCTGCATATTTGATATGATGCCTCAGTTAGTCCACGGTACAAACAATTGCGAATTCGGAGCTTCTGAATTCGCTCCAACTAATTTTCCTTTGCTTTAAACAATTAATATATCTAACTCAATATCGAAACAAAAATAATAATTTTTTGTTATGTTTGTTATCTCAGAGCTTTTGTCTGGGTGAACCGATTTTGATGATTATTTTCTTTATTTTAAAGCTGATGCTTGCCGTGTGTCCCATTTAAAATTCATCAAAATCGGTCAAGCCGCTTTTGAGTTACACTCCAATAACTAAAACCTATTTTCGTATCTTGATGATAGTCATTGACAGTGAATGACAATCGATCGCATAAGTACAAGGTCACAAAAAATTGTTATTTCACAAACAAGTTATTTCACACATTTGAGTGTTGAAGCCGGTTCCATTTTTTGTTATATTTTTTATTGCCAAGGCAAAAATAATAACAAATATTCACATTAGACATCAAAACGATTAATACTACCTTGATTCCCAAAAAAAAAATTAATAACAAATGTTCATTGTTGCTTGTAAAAGCAATGTATAGGAAACAATCTCAGGACACTAGACAAAACAAGAAGCTGTAATTGACCAGACGCCAATCAATGCTTCCGCCCAACACTTCACCCGACGACTTGCTAACGTCACTCTAACACGAAAGCCTACGAGGTGTTTAATGACGCGAGTATTTGCATACACGTCCGTTGTGCAACCTATTCTCACGTCTTTTATAAACGCCATTTGTGGAAAGTTTAGTGTTACCAGAGTTGTATACAATGATCATTTCAATATTTGACAAACACTTACACAAGTTGACTGTTATTTAGTACGTTTATCGATAAAGGTTTCGGAAGAGGTTAGTCGTAAAAGCGAGATAAAAATTGTTTTTCCAGGACATAATTGTCATTTGTGTATTACTTTTGGTACTATTAAAAGGATGAGTACCCTGTTGTAGAACTAAAATGTATATTAAAGAAACTTAAATAGTCAGTATACAATAATAATTCTGCTCTAAGAAAGTTTATTTATTTACTATCCAAACTTACAGCTATCATTACAGGTACTCAACCCAATGCGACAGTGTAGCGATTTATACATTAAACAACATAAAATAAAATTCTCAAAGCTACGTTCGTGAATTCACTTATAATTCACTTATTCACTGTTAGTATATATAATATCTGTGAAACTATAATAATCATCTAAAACTATTGGGTAGGTATAGTACAGTAATGTCATATACACCTAATTTGAAACAAGGCTGTCTCAAAATCACTCTTTTGTCAAGATTTTTAGGCTACTAGGGTTTTAAGTACCATAGCTAACGTCTGTATAGCCACGGTACCACAATTTTGCACTATTGACATCACTGTTAAAGTGAAAATAGTTCATTTGGAATACTTAAATACGTAAATCAGGTAGAGGAAGATGGAATAAAGGCACCTAATAACAGTTTTATATAGCAACACAGTTCTGTACTATTTATATTTGAACCTGCTACAGCACCAGGCTGTAATGGTTGTATAAAATGATGTAGTAAACGTTTACATCAAGGCTTAAGGTCGACTTTGCTCATGCAGCTTAAAGAGCCAAAATGTGTTGTCGAACGCTTTAATACAAAACTTGGTCATCGCCAAAATCTTAAAATAACCTTTACAGTGTGTTTTATAGGTATAAGATTTAGTTATAGGACTATTTTGCTGGTTGGGAAAGACTATTGTGCAAATTATTCTCAGATCTTTATATACGCCATATATAGAAAGTTCCGAGTTGCTAGTCTAAACACTAAGATTACTTGTCTTATACATTTAGTAAAAGTATTACGTTATATATCTATCAAATATATATGTGCATTTCCTAACAAAGTACGTCAGTATGCCACGAAACCTTATGAAGTGTTTGTTGCATGAATTGATGCAAACTAATCTGATTATTAAATAATATAAGTATATAAATTTTATATAATCCAATTATGAATAGTTTTGTTGCGGGAGTTTTGATATAGTCTTACCAGAAGTTAGTGTACGTCAGCATTCTTATTTTTTTTTACATACGTTACTGTTCATTTAGATTCGAATCTTTTACATTTAAAATTGATACTTTCCTTTCGAAACTCGATCATTCAAGTATTTCTTTAGGAACCATCCGCTAAAGCTGGTTTCACATTATATGTAAACGATAGACTTTTCACAAAAACAATAGTTTTTTTTACTATGTCATTGTTAAGGAACAAGCACGAGGCCCACCTGTTGTTAAGCGGTAACCTGTGCCTATAGCAGATGCATTTTGTCACAAGTAATGAACTGCACTGCGCCTGTCACCCTGAGACATACATTTGTTAAGTCTCATATAACTTTTATTTTACTGGCTTTCAAGCACTGCAGCCGCAACACACTATAAGGTGCTTGGCGACAGATTTTTCTACTTGAAGGTGGTAGCTAGCCAGGCGAGCATTTGCAAAATACCCTCATACCTTGCCGTGAAGCTCAAGCCGGTGCCCAAAGCTATAACCACCCGGCTATCATTGCTTCGATGGACACGCACGTATAATGTTAAAATATCTACTCAATATAAAACAACAAACCCAACTGGCAACACAGAGCTTTGTACTAAATATTGACACTGTGTTCTTTTTCGTACTCATTACTCAACGGCTAAACATTCAAACTGACAACTTACCATTTAATGTCGCCTTATTGTTTATGGACTGTTTAACAGCAGAATTGGTTACCTGAAATGGCAAAGAAATCGTTTTATTATACTGAAATCGTAAATATAAACATAAAAAGGTACACAAATTGAGAAATGAGTGGAATCAATTAAGGTTCGGTGCAAGTGAGTCGGTCTCAGATGGCTTTATTCAGAAGTGAAGCAGAACTCCGTACGGGAAGGCTAAACCCCGGGCGCGCAATCTGACATTTATGAGTGCCATAAAAACGCTCAAGTAGTGACTTTTACTACTTGTTTAGTGAACATAAATGTCTTTGCCTTGCCCCGCGCTCAACGTCGTCCGTATTTAAAAGCGCACAGTTTTGCTCCTTTTGCGTCTTTTTATGTACTGTTGTGCAACTGTATAATGCTTTGGTTACTTTTCTGCGACAATTTATTGGCGTCGTCTTTTGTCTTTATTTTAGTGCAGCGAGAACATGTTTCTGTTGTTTTGTTTACTAGTTTTTGGTAATATTTTTGAATTGCTTTTGTGAACTGTCCTTTTGTTTTTTAAGCTGCGTTATTGCGTCACGGCTTGGTTTTTGTCTTTTCTTTAGTTTTTTTACAATAAAATTAAATAGATGCCTTATTTATTGTCTACGCAGTGTTATAAATATTAAAACTTTCTATCTTCGAAATAATAGATGACATCAAACAAATGCTATAAGTACTACATTTATACAACATTTGTACTGCTATAACTTTTTGGGCGGTTGATCGTAACGTTGAAAATAAATATAATGATAATAATCATTTAGGTGACATAATTTTAATACAACATATATAACATATATATAATAAGTCATTATTTTAACAACGGAACAATAAATCAAGAAGGTTATAATACTGATGGTAGATTACTTGTAGTTATAATTTTTGAATAAAATAGCTAATTAGGAAATGTTAACATGCATAATACTGATAATTATTTCTTGTGCAGGTGCTTATACTTAAGACATGTTTACAGTGCAATTCATGCCGCAGTAAAATTTCAAAACATATAACAATGTTACATTTGTTTTTTTATTTTACAGGCGGTATGCGTTCATTTGCAAAATACTGCAAGTTTTGTTTTGAAACGTCGAGCCTAATCTGTGCCAGATCCCGAGTCGCATTGACCAAGCACTCTGATAAATTTTGGAGAAAAAGATATTAAGCTCCTGGCGCCCGTAGACCCAATGTCTTTGGTCTTTCGCCAAACCTTTTTCTTATAGCTGATAGGCTGAAAGGCTAGCCCTGCTAGCTATCTCACCTGAGGGTAAATATGGATGAAGATGTCGTTGAGCCTAACCTACAGTTAGGCTCTCAACGGCAGCTGTCGAAACACACCATTAGGTGCTTGGCGATGATCATCTCAATTATGTAAGTTTCATTATTGAGACTTGTAAGTTACAGAGTATTCAAATTAAAAAAATTATAATAAATAACAAAAAACAATTCAATTTAGTATTAAATATCTTGTATTATTTCCTCTGGATATAAAGATTTTTCATAGATCATTTTAGTATCACGAAGATATGTAGGGTAATGTTATTTCATTCTTCTTCTACCGCTGTTCTGAGTGAATAAGAGTCTCGGGTGCAGGAATTCTAGTTCCAATATATGTTTCCACTTATCCCGTAGAAGATTTTCTTTTTGAGTGCGGTAGCTTGCCAAACGGGCATTCGCAAAATGCCCTACCATCACGCAAATATATAACCACTACCGAGATTAGCATGCTTGCACCGTTTGAGTCGCTCCGCTGATATAGCGGTGTAAATCTATAATAAATTTTATGGGAAACTGCAATTTTTTTAATTAATATTTTTCCTCATCCCACCGCGGCTTGGCCCGCGTGTGAATTGGTTTTATCAATTTTCCTCAGTAAATCGAAATAAAATGTATCCTGTGTCCTGTCCAGTATATAGTATACCTAATATACCTAATATACCTAATATATATGTGAAATTTTCTTCTTTTGCTATTTCAGATTTTGAGTTTCTCAAAGATTAATATTTAATGAACTCTTTTTTTTTTTTTTTAACGTGTGAAAAATGCTTTTACGCATTCCCGTCCACCCCGGGGAAGGTGGCCGGGATATGTCGGGCTCGACACCAACTACTCCCACAGCAGCAAGTGCCCCTACCGACTAAATAACACACGGTGTTCCATCTCTACCGCTTCTCGGCGGGATCGCAGGGTCGCTTTAGCACTCAACCACGAACCCGCCACGGTTGTCCGTTGCCGGACCCCTCCTGGGGTGCTACCCCTCACGACGCACCAGAACACATGGCACGTCGCTACCACCCGGGGACCAAGCCCGCGAATGGGCGTCAGACGACCCCGCTTCCGACGCCCAAGGTCCCCCTGCGACGGGTCAGATGAGTAGCCCCGTCGCCTGCTACTTCGGCCGCAGAGGATAGGGAGAGCGGCGCCTCGCTATACCAACACTCCTCCTCCCCTGCGGCACCTCCGCGTCCGCCATCCAACGGTGGCGGCCCCGCCGTGGCCACGGAAGGTAGGGAGGGCGGCGCACCGTGATACCGGCACTCCTCTCCCGCCGTGGCCCCTCAACGTCAGCTGTGGTGTCGCCCATACAACACCACAGCCCGCCTCAGATGCGGTGCTGCCCATACAGCACCGCAGCCTACCCGTTGCCGCTCCAGTCTGGACTTAGAGGCAAAGCCCAGTGGAGCGGCCCCTCTGGGGCCGGCTGACTGCCCAAGCCAGCACGGCCCCTGGTTCCTCTTCGCTTCACCGTGGGTGACGAAGCCACGGTTACTAAGCCCCACCGCCACGACAAGGCGGGAACCCTTCGGGGGGATTTAATGAACTCTAGGTTAAGCCTGTTTACACCTTGAACAACATCTTCTCTTCCATCAGGTGAGATTGTATGGTCAAAGGAATACCTATCAGCAATTTAAAAAAAAATCTAGTAATAAGTTATTAATTTTCTCCAGTTCTATTGGCGGACATTTCTTCACGTTTATTGGACAAAATCTTTGTAGTTCAGATTCAAGTACTGGTTGCAACGTAGCCCTAAGTGTTTTTTTTTAATCAGATGTCTAGTTATGTAGTAAACTTATTCTAAGGACGCGCTGTGAATTTAAATCAATGAGCTAAAAAAATTTCAGCGTGCGAAACCAATAAAATATTATATGGTCGGGACAGGACCTCCGCGCTAGCTTAGATTGGAAAGTTTAAGTTGCAAAGTCAAGACCGAATACCAAACGAGTATAAAATCTAACAAAATCACTCAGGCTCAGACCTCCTTGTTTGCTCTGGATAAGTCTTTCTTACGTATGCTGTGATCGTAGACCACCAAACTGAAGTATCGACGGTTTAACATAGGCCACCCACAGGTCATACATACCTTCAGGTTTATATGGTGGCTTGTAGAGGAATAATAATGTTGCACCTATGAGCCAAGGCCGATAGACAATGGTTACACTTGATTGCTTTTTGGCCTTACTGGTTTAGAGTTGTTGGTGTCTGGTGTGGCGATTTGGAGTTGCATCAGTGATTATGAATGTTCTAGAAGTATTATTCATGCGGAAAAACCGTGTGAAATGTAGTAATCCTACTAGTATACCTTATTGTACTAGGACGGGTTTCTGTAAAACATATTCTACTCATCCGCTCTCTCCTGTACCACATCTATATCAATTCACTCTACCTGCATCTTTAACTAAATTCAGCAGTCCTTTAATCGGGCTACCTCTTTTACTCTTCTTATCAACATTTAGTTATTTTGTACCACCCATTCTTGCATTTTATTAAAAATATTTCCATCTATCTACATTATTTAAATATTGAGTAAAAAATTCGTCTCCACGTAACAAATATTTGAAGAATTTGTAAAATGCTGAATAATCTTCAATTCGACAACTGATCATTTCTGTCCGGACATGATTCCAATCTAAGGTATTGAGTGGTTATTACCTTAGAAAGATATTTTCATTTAAACAATGATAGATAATCCGATAACAAAACAATATGTATAGCAAACATATCAATCGCTAATAGCGTCAAATATTGTGGGTGAAATTTGTAACATAAAACGTTAGAGACCAATGATCGCCACAGGTGTATGCAGTTGTAAAAAGCAATCCATTGCCATTGAGGTTATTTTGAAGAGTGATGTATTACGTGCAGACATTCACGTTTCCCTTTTAAATGTCATTGAGCCCGAACCCGCAAAGTTCACTAACTCATTAATAGTATTTCACAAGTATGCACACTGCCAGCCTACATCGTCCTACTTGCTATTCAAAGTTCATTGTTAATATCGGACCAAAAGAAAGTCCTAGATCCCTAGCAATATATTCGTTGTTGTTTTCGCTTCAAATTAGACAATTAGGAGTCGGTGTACGATGCTAAATCTATTAAATTAAAGCTGGATACGCACCGGTCACCTACCGCGGCGATTTTTTAATCGTATGTATGCGGTGTGCGAATCGCGGTGACATTTCGCATATCAATGTGGTCGATGGTTTGATGAAAAAAGGTGTGTACGTGTGTGACAGATTATGTGGGTGTGCCACAGGGGAATTTCGAAATAATTGTTCAGTTGTGATTTTACTGTTTGTTTTTATTATTAGTTGATTGTGCGGATGATCTGAGGTTGAGTCATTACCGTAACCGCAGTAAAATTTTCCTTCTTTTAAGACAGATGCGACGATCAATTTTATACCAAGATCAATTTGCTTCACCTATCAAACAATCGTGGATAGTTGCTAGGTCCACTGACCTAGTACAACACTTTAAAGAATGATTAGATTCTTATGTAAAAACAAATGAAAAGCATTCCAATTTCAAATAACATTTTCGATTTTCAAGCACATGTTTATGTGTACTTTTTTAATGCTTGATTGGATATAAATCTGGCGAAAATTTATATATAGTTCAGCTATGTAGTCAAAGCAATTTGTCTTGTTATCAGTATCAAGCAGGCGCCTACCTAAACTGTCAACCACTATTTATCTATCAATAGGCTAGAGCACGTGATAACTAGTACTTAATCTGTATCTGAGTGCTAATTGTGCATTTATAGATTAGATCCTACTATGTAAGGTGACAGGCGACATGCGACAAAGTCTTCAAGGTTTCGAGAGCCAGGCCACTTAACGTTAAAAGCTATATTTAAAACCGGATTGCTTATTCTTATATTACTTTTAGCAAACTTTTTGTTTATTCTATAATATTTTCAAGATCATTTCAAATCCATCGCCAATAAGTAGAAAGTATGTATACTTACACAATACAAAATTAAATCGGATACGCACTGAGTAAAGTAAGCACTTAGCTCAGGCAGGGTCAATTTCTGATAGTTATTCTCTGGAGTGATTTAAGTTTTCTTAGTTTTAACTACCACAAAATTGGCTTTGGTTTAGACTGCAGTATTATTTTATTTGTAAAATATTTTATCTTGGTTTAAAAGTTTAAGTTAAGTTTAAGTTTAGGGTGGACATAGATGCTGACTACCGCAGTCGGTCGTTCAGCTTAACCGGATTTTGGGCGAGGAAAGGCCCTCTTATAGCTCGGTGGTTTAAAAGTAAACTTGGCATGTCCCATATACCTACTCGGACCGAATTGGCCAAATTCAACCAACAGGGCCACGCGTGTCCTATTTTAAAAGTTGCTGTCGTCTACACAATAAATAACAAACATTTCAACAAACAAATAAATCAATCCATCACCCGGGCCACACCAGACGGTCCGACACGACCATCCGACCAACCGATCCGACCGATCCCGACACTGATTTAAATGTTAATCACCCAGTGTCGAAATTATTAATTGCGTACGGACATCGCGGGACGTTACGCATGCAGATTGCAATGCTAACGAATGATAAACTATTCATGGTTTGAGCGCATTTAGATTTTGGGATGTTGTAGTAGACATGTCTGGTGTAGCTCGACCTGAGTCCCTGAGCATCAGTGAAACTGAAAACCTATTAAGTAACACTTTACTTAGTAAAGTCTACCTTTAACCTGATCTTAATAATATACTTGTATTAATATATATCTCCTGTCGGGTGTCGGGTTAGAATATCACCCCATTTCTACCTGTGGTGTCGTAAGAGGCGACTAAAAGACTTAAACTGCAATCCCCAAGACGCCTGCTAAGCGTGGGGATTATGGCAACCCCCCATTAATGGGGGATGCTGTGTTCAGCAGTGGACAATCCAGCTGATGCAGTAAAAAAGTTTCAAGAGATGGCCACTCTTAGTTTGTGGGTTCTGTTAAATTAAATATGCAAAAGTTTTCCGCAATAAGAAGGAGGTAAAACATTTCGGTACTTATTGTTACACAAATAATGCCGTACTTTTTCATGCGTATATTGTTTCATTTTCACCCCTTTCGACAAGTATTTTTGATTAGATATACTTCAATAGCTTAAGTATTTAAATAGATTCAGTATTGAGTATCTCAAAGATCACCAGCCAATAGATTGATGGGTTTTAGTTGGCTTATTGGCAAAACTAATCAACTATATATGTATATCGAAGACAGCCAAGCATTCCTAAACGAATACAAACAATAGTGAACATCACAAAGGTGATGTAAATATTCAATATAGGTACTGATGAATTTAAGTAATTTATAATTTTTAAATATTTGAAATACGATGAGGGCTAGATGGTAGATATAATCAATATTATCTTTTCAATTTCATTGACACCTAATTATTCGTTTGTCATCGTTGGCTCTTAGTTGTCATATATTTAGAATCATATTCAGGCACTTCACAGTGGTAATTTAATTTATTTTCATAAACTTCATGGGTTACTCAGACTACAAGATTTTCTTGTAGTCTGAGATGGGTAAACGCATGGCTCATGTCCCAAAAACCTGTCGCTATTACAATTGTCCTACAATTTTCATATTTCTCAGGTCCCAGTCAACTTTGTAATACTAAACCAAGATACTGAAAATAGCATCATATTAATAGGGTTGCATAACGAGGTATCAGCCTTGACATTGGTGCAGAAGGTAAGAAGATAGATAAATTTTCCATCAAAATCGCAGAATAGATATTCAGTTTTCGTTCTGCTGTTCTCCAGTATTTGCAATAGTAGCAGCATTTTATAATATTACCCGCTTTAAGGCTGCACTAAACCTCAGTGGCTATTAGGTTTATATAATATATATATACCCTTGGTTGATAACATTTACAAAGAATAAGTTTTGAAAAAGCCAATAAGTTTTACTCAGCTTCTAAACTGTATTACTGTTTAGAATTATTTTTATTTTGTAAATATAGCCAATAATACTCTTTCGCTTGATGGTAAGTGATGATGTGCTCGAAGAAGTTGCTCAGACTAACCTAGAATTACTTGCCCTGAAGGACACAGCTGCCGGAACACAACGTTAGGTGCTTGGGCACAAATCTTCTACTGAGTACGAGCCAGGCATTTGCAAAATCCCTATACCGCCAAGCATTAACGTCTTGCACACTAAGACAACAACCGGGAAAAACGGGTAAACGTGCCCTCTGAAACACGGAGTCGCTCATTAGTAATGCCACTAGGGGTCACCCATCCAAGTCTTGACTGGAGTAGACGTTGCTTAACTGAGTTGATCGGTAAAGAACGATTATGCGAGCTACGGTACGAGTACTACAGACGCTTCAAAGTTCAAGCCATAATATAACAAACTAGGTACGGTGATATTATCTATTATCCTTACTATCTATCATCTACTGAACCTGAAGGACTGTGTGAAGCTGAACTATGATATTGACGTCACGTCAATATCATAGTTCAGCTTCACACAGTCCACACACTGATTCAGCGCCATTTGCAATTCGTCCAAACAGAATCTGATTCGTTCGCCATGATTTGTGTCCCCGCCCTGTGCTGAAAGCGCGAACTATCAATTACATAGATTTATAGTGCTGCCATCGTAATTATAAATCGATTTCGCTGTAGGCATTTTTCATAAACGATTTTGGGTGTGCAAAATAAGTAATTATAAACTGTTTAAACAAAAGCTCTTTGTTTAAAACTATGACTAATGATATCAATATCATAATTCAAACTTTTTTTTTTTTTTTTTTTTTTTTTTATTGGCGATATGCCTTTATTAAACAAATACTACAAACTACATACAACAGTACAGCTACTACAATACTACAGCTACTACAGTAAAAGCATTTGGACTACATAGCATTCAAACTTAATATAATATATAAAATATGTTACACTTATATTATTAAGTATTATTATTATTAACATTACAAAGGCGAAAGTTTTTGAATGTGTTTGTATGTTTGTTTCTGCTTCATGCTCAAACAGCTGGACCAATTTAGATGGAATTCGGTATTGAGGTAAATGAAACACTGGATTAACATACAGTATACTTTTCATCATCATCATCCATCAACACGCGGGTAAAACCTCGGGGCTTAATTAGTATTTAATAAAACTTGTCCTAAATTATAAAAACAACATCGTTACTTTTCTAGTCGAACTCACTATGTTATGTTCGAATAAAATTTTCATATCATCATAAATTGCGGCAGAAATTTGCGAGTTCGTACTCCGTACATGATTGTCATACCAACTTTTAGTCAATTCTTTAATAGAATTTCCAAGACCCCACAAGAATGTCGTTTCATCGAATCTATTATGTCGTAAAATTGACAATTATTAATTTATTACGAGCCGATGTGTTGTGATAAATATTTATTACAATTCTCCATTCAACATTGTATTTTATTAACGTTATTAAACTTAGCACGTGGTAAAGTTAATTATGTATTTATAGCTTGTCGTTGGACTACTATGATAGAAGTCTAAAGAAGGCATTTATCTTAGTATACGTATGAACAACTCACTAAATCAGACATTTTGATAATTTTTGATCTCAAAAGCTTTTTTGTACGATATAATGAACTCATTAGCGTTCTGAATTCCATAAATGAAAGTTTGTTTAAGAGTGAGATAAGTGTTGAGAAAAATATGATAAGTGATTAAACTAATCCTTAAGGGTGAACTGGCCGCTCAGTTCTCCATACAAACGTAGTAGGGTGATTACTCCCTTATTTGAGAATTTAGGTCCAAAACAAAGCATAATATCGATTGAACTCGTCATTGTCTAGGTTTGTATCGTAACAAAATTTTATAAAGATAATTAAGTTGAGAGTTATGAGCCTCAAAACATTTTCATATAAAGTTTTCAAGGCTCAACTTAAATATCTTTTTAAAATTTTGTTACGATACAAACCTAGATAATGACGAGTTCAATCGATATTATGCTTAATTCTATACCTAAAATCTCAAATAAGGGATTGGTCACCCAACGGCGTTTGTATGGACAACTGTACGGCCAGTTCAACCTTAAGTTATCAAAATTGTATAAGATGTTAAAGAGAATATCACAGTTTCCGTCTCAAAGATGATCAAACTTCAAATGGATGCGAAAACAAAAATAGAAAAGCTAGAGCGCGTGGATAGGAACCGATTGGTGCATTATATCATTTTCCAACTTTTATCGATCGACAATAAAACGGATCGAACCTGGGAAACGCCAACCCACTTCCCGGAAGTATCGCTATGTCGATGTCACATTAGGACTATCGGACCAGCCCTACATTATTATGCACCGAACACTTGATCCAGGAGTTATCACGTATCGAATAGAATAGAGTCATAATATTTTATGATCGCTTGTGCGCCTTACTAGGCAACGGCAATGTTCGAATTTTAAACAAAACACGATCTGCCACCGATTGGTCTAATCGATGAAGTCGGAAATTGTTTCGGTTGTGCGTCATTTTTAACGTCACTATTTTAATGTGCATTCGAATCTGTTTGTCTGAGCTCGTGTCTGGGTCGGACTTAAAGTATTCAGGTTAAAAAAGTCTAAATTAGTCAGACATGAGTTGTAAATTTAATGTTGTCCTGAGTTTTATAGTCTAGAATTTATACATTTTGATTATAAGAATGGCTTAAGACTGTTAGCCTAGTTTCGGATATTTTTAATCCATTTATTATTAAATCTTAATTTCTTTACGTTGACTCTATTAGGAAAGGGCTACAGCTACATAACTATACTATACTAACATACTATATACAGCTATACTAACATAATCCGCAAGGTATACGTTACCCCATCGACGTGGATCGTAGAAGATATCTATTATAATACATCCTATGATCTTTAGTATTTATGGTTTAAGTGCAAAATTTTACTTAGACTTATAAACCTTTTTTTTCTTTGTACTCTAGATTAGCTACCAAACTTTTGCCGTATGCTATAGTTCAGTTTGACGCTGTTCTTGGGTGTGCGTAGTGACATTTCATGTCTTTTCTCTGTATTGTGGAAGTGGCTTGACTTGGGACAAAAATAAAAAGACTTTACTACTATGCATATTGTAATGAAACTTCATGAATATCTGTAAGTGTTTATCATTTACAAATCTAGCTGCTGCAATGAGCTACAGAGGAGAACCAATTCCTTCTAGAGTAAGTAAAAAAATAGACTATGAATGAGACTATATAAAAAGCAAGTTGCAAGGTGTTGTAAAATCAATTAAGGGAAACCATACAAGTTGCAGCACGGTTTCTGCAGAGCGAGCTTTACCTTGACAATATCTAAGTTATAGAATACTCGCGGCAAGCCCCTGCTCCGCACGGATATTTAATAATAATTACAAAAAAAAACTATTTTTTTGAAATTATTCTAATGCTTATGTTCCTCAGAGATAATATAGGATTCTAATGGTGAAAGAATTTTTCAATCGATCAGTAGTTTTTAAGTTTATTCGTTACATATAAAAAAAACAAATCTTTCTTCTTTATAATATATGTGTAGAAATGTACTACCCTAAGTTAAGACATCTTTCAATCGTTGAGATTATAGCAAACCCCCTTTTTTTTTTATTCTAAATTTTTATACAGGGTTTTTTCTTAAAGAATATGCCACATTTATTGCTAAACAGGAAACTTATATCTATTATTAATTTAAGCCTTCCCTTAAGAGGCAACTGATGTTGAGCAGTGGAGGTAGGCCGGTTTGTAGAGAAATATTAAGTGAGAACAAAAAGTAGTCTGGTAACTAGGCAAAGTTCACAAGTACTTTTAGTACTAGTGAATTTACCTTGAAATAGAAAGGAAGCAGTACAATTGGTGCCACAGTTACGCCGCCTCGCGTGCTCTACCAAATGCTTATTCACATTATTGTTCATAGGTAGAGTCAGCAAAAGAAGTTTTCGTAGTTTTAGTGATGATTTTAAAGAACTTCAGAAACTGGAATACTGAACAATAGTGTTGTTGCAACATTTTTATGCTCAACACATCTTCAACTCTGAAAATAGGTAATTATTATCACTAAATAATTGTAAAAGTTGTGATCAAAGTTTACCTATGAGCTATAAAATAAATATATTTGAAAACATTCACCAAACAATAATTTAGTATTTAGTGTACACTAAAGCAAAATAAATTTCTGTCTATACAAGAGTCTCGTCAAGGCTCTTCGACGCTTTTTACGAGTTGAAGATGTGTTGAGCATAAAAATGTTGCAACACTATTGTTCAGTATTCCAGTTTCTGAAGTTCTTTAAAATCAACACCATGATAGCATGAACATAGAAGTCTCTGTTCACTACTGTATATATAACCAAGTACCAACACAATGTGGAATATTCTGTATATTCCACATTGGTACTGGTACCCACCAAAACAAACTCTTATTAAATAGTGGGTCTATTTCCACTTGGTAAAGTCAGATTTAATTTAGGCGGATTTTTTTTGATGATCACCATTAAATTTTAATTAGTACTGATTTGTGGATTTAGTAGAATTAGAAATTATAATATTTTTACTAAAATTATAATTTCTTGGTTCGATTTGATTTCCTTTTATGAAATAATTGTGTTATATATCATCATATCATCTATATCTTTTGATATGATAAAAATTGCTTTCCTATCTGTACTTAGCACAGGATTAGAACGTCGCCAGGTCTATGGCAGGCTTGCATATGTTCAAGTGATTTTTCACGGCTACGAAACCCATGTAACAAAGGGCACGCAGAACCGTGTCGCAATCACGATCCTCGATCACGACTGGCCGTTCTAGTATTAACTTACACTGTGGTTATTGCTCTTATCCTCAATTTTCAACTTTGCTACTACGCTAATAAAGTGCAATTTAATTGTAAAATAATAGGGTATGATTTTATTTACAATAAATGCTGTTGAGAAAGGTGGAAATGGATTTTATTATGCTCGTATTAGAGTTCAATTGAGTACTTAAAATTGTTATACGGTGGTTTAAATGTCTTGAGACCGTGTCGCTACCAGCCTTAAATGCATTAAGTTTGTTCAAGAGATAATAATCGTTGCGAATGCTTTGTTGTTTCAAAGATAGAGTTGTTATGGTTGATTTATTTTTGGTCAGCCCGTGTTTGACTTAATGGGTAAAGGAGCTATAAATTCTAGGCCTGTTCCGTTATCTAAGTTGTCATACGATATCATAACATGGGTAAACAATTAATATACAATAGGTACATTATTGTACATAAAAAAACACAAAATGCTTTTTGGTAGTTTATAATAATATAAACCAGATATAACAAATAAAAATCATGATCATGATGAAGAAAACAATGAACAAATAAATGATGTTATAATCTCATTTATCCTCGAAGTAGAAGATAGCACTCACGTTTCGTCAAATATAATGTGTTTTAGTAACATGAACGAGCCTTCGGCCATCTTACCGGACTTAGTGCAGAGTCCGGGCAGTCCAGATTGCTACTGAATGATTATTATCAAAATAATCTTATATTTGTACCTCCGGTACGTTCAGCTCCGGAATGGAACCAAGAACCATAAGATTTGAGAGAGTTGCTTTATCAATGAACAAGTCATATAATAAAGAAGTATGAAGAAATTAATTATATGGGATCTAGTTAATTAGTCAAGTTAATATATGGTCTATTTTTCAGTACAGGAGCTTATTTATGCTGATGAAGTTCAGGACTACAAAGCCGTGTCTGGTGGTGAATTTACTTCTGTACCTAAGTAATGTAGTTTGAGTCGTGATGGCTCAGTGGCATTGGCTATGGACTGCCGCACAGCAGGTCCATGGTTCTAATCCCGCCGCGGGCTTGAGCTTCACCGCATGGTGGAAGGTCATATTGCTACCACCCTCAAGTAGAAAATCTGTCGCCAAGCACCTAACGGTGAGTTCCGTAAGCTGTCTTTGAGAGCCAGTAATTCTAGGACTCTTAACACCTTCGACCACATCGTCACTTAACATTAGGTGAGATTGTGGTCAAAGGTTACCTATATAAGCAATAGAAAAAATAAAAATATGATACTCTGTTGAAATTTGAATAAAATTGGAGAAAACTTTCATCTCCATATCCGTTCCCCTACGACAAGATCGTTTAATAATAAGAACGATAGCTCATTGGGTGTACTATGTCCTGGCCTCAAAGACGAATTGGTTGTGGATTCGAGTCCCACTCATAGTTTAGATTATTTCTTTGGTTATGATTTTGTAAATCTCAATACATTTTCAAAAGAGAAAATAACCGAACTACTATGCAATGTTCCCTTCTACTTTATACGGAAAAATATCAAAACATTCAACTAACCTGGTTTTATTAAAATAATTTCGAAAGAAGTGCGTGAGGTGCGTTCCCAAACTGCCTTTTATCACGCAACTTTTAGGTAAAGCACAAACTTTTCTATGCCTTTTTTGACAACTTCTGTTCACTCAACAATGCACCTTATTCTTATTACTATAAAATACATCCAAGAATTTGTATTTAAAGTAAAAATTACGATGTTATCATTGTAAAGCTTTACACCAAAACCTAATCAGTGTTAGAAGCTGTCCCTTTTACTTACTTATAGCTATAGTTCTATACATAAACTTAGATAAGGCTTACGTTACGTTTAGCCAACATGAAAAAACTAATTAGGAATTAATGTTTATCAGATCAATGTGTCCTCCTACACGATTATCGGTAGCGAGCGACAATTTTCTATTTTGTATATTTAATTTGAATAAATTGGATGAATCGATAACCAAAGTTAAATTTTAGAGATGTTTTGTATCTTCAATAATTTTGAATATATGCGTATCAAGCGTGTAATACTTGGATAGAAAACTAATTAAATATAAAATATCGAAGTTTCATTTCCTTTATCTACATGTAATATCTATTTATACATTCTTTGTACTTCAATTGATGTAAGATTATGTTAAGACGCGGTAAAGCAGCTGGAGTAGTTTTTTTCGTATTTCAATCGATATTGAAGTGGATAAGGTTACTTAATTTATAAATACACATACATTCGAAAAATCTCCAGTAGTTTATTACCTAAATCAAGATTGTTATTTATATTAAATTTGATACTTACAGAACATTTAGAAGCTTTAAACAGAAACGATATTTCAAAGATTTTTATAACAAGATAGGCATTCTAATTAAATTAACATTACGTAGGTGTTGTATTATTATGATAAGAAATGATAGTATAACTCTCATGTATGTTTTTAAGTGTAATTTTTAGGTATCTTCTAGATCCTGTCGAATGTTTAGTGTAATGACTTAGAAATAAAATTTCTTGTCAATATTTTGTACCTATTTAGGTATACTATTTTTCGTCACTGCTGATTACAATGTCGAACGATGTAGTATATTTTAGGTAGGTATATTTTTATACGCTAATTTAGCAATATCAGGAAGATCATTTGTGATATTTGTAACTAGTCATAAACAAAAAAAATATATAAAAAAACATACAATCATTCTTTCAGGTCATCAACATGCAACAGGAATCTGGCTTCACCAGTATTTTTTTATCAAAAACCAGACTAACTTTTTGACAATATACTGTTAATTACTAAAATGAAATTTTGTATTTATGATATTTTTTAGATCGGTAGGTATGATTTTTATATTTTCCTAATTCGATAACAATAATGATATAAGAACTCAAAAATATTTCGATTTAAGAACAAAAAGATACAAAACATTGTCACGAACATCCCCTTGCATCTTCTGAATAGATATTTCTCCGAGGGGCTTGCGACGGGTGGGGGGCTGACATTGACAAATGGCTCGTAGCTGGCGCCCCCTAGCGGCGGAGCAATGAGTTATTGCCACCAATCGAGAGCGTTCGCGCCAGCGGCCATTTTTAATTTTAGGGGTAAGTTACCCCTATTCGGTATTATTATTATTGAGTGTTGCGATGCTTTGATGGAAGATGGGTGGTGAGTGGTGACAGATGGCATTTAAACGTTTGGAATCGGAAATAGGTTAAAATTTGAAAGTTTATTGTAAAAATCAAAAAGCTGTAAATGAAACGAACGCTATTGTATTAATTTAACAACAATTAAGTACTTAGTACCTCATAACTTATGATTTTATTGGGATGGGTTTAATATCTGATATGACCTTTTAATAGGCTCCACCTTAACTATAAAATATCTTTAAAATTATTTCACCTGTTGGCAACATTAGTGATGCTGTGAATCCAGGAACTGCCCTGCCTGGAGAGCTGCCGGAACAAACCATTGCTTTCATTACGAGCTTGGTGAAACATTTACTTAGCAATACGAACTAGCAAAACGCTAAATCAATATGCTGTCCCGTGATAAGATCCGAATCTATGATCTGCATTCGATAATATCACCATTGCTGCCTCAATTATGGGACTAAGTACTTTCTTAGATTATCGAAATATATTATGTATGTGTGAATGGAACTAATAGTACTAGGTGCCTATACATTACTTTTCTCAATAACTTCAAAATATATGTAATTTTTTAAAGTTATACATTGAATTGATATACTTACTTAAATAAAAAAAACATATATACGGTAGGCCTAATTATTTACCGAGTTTAATAGGTTTGTAAAATTAAATAATATGCATATTAAATCCCAATACAATTATAAAATATTTACACATCGTGTAAATATTTGGTAAACCAACTAGTATAAACCCTTAAAACACTTGAATGGATTATAAAACTAGTACCGTCACAAACGTTGGTTAAACCACGTTAAACCGAATCAAACAGTCGATACATCAGAGTTATCATAAATCCCGCCCTCTTACGTTTTAATAAAGAACTATACAACGTTTTGTCGCTTTCCTATCGCCCAATCTCTCTCCGATGATAGATGAGCACTTTTATTGCGCTTACATGCTTGTTTATTTACTGCTTTGTAATAGAATGTCAATAAACAACGTTGATCGAGCCAAGCAATAAAATAATAATAAAACTCGACAGTTATTGCGGGATGAAGTGGCGCTCCCAATGCCCGCGCCAACCAAATATTCATTTAAAATAGCGACACCTAGCGTCACGTAGACGAACTAGACTGTAGCGCTCAAAATTATTTCTACAGGCAGCTATTGCGATGAAGCATGGCTTACATGTCTGCGAAATTGATTCGGATAAAAAGCTGTTCGTTGAACTAGGCGTAATTCTAGGTATGAACCGCAAGTGCTCAACACCAGCAGCAAAAAGAACAATTATTGTCTAGTTAACAAGCGGAGATCGTTTATCACACGCTACGGCCCATCAATAATTCATTACTAATAACACAGAGGCAGTGACGTAATTAGTGCAATTACTCGCCCACCCAGCATTTCCCCCCCACACCGTTCTTATAATTGAATTATTTATCTACTGCTAAATTAGGAAAGGCTAGATAATTCCGATACGCGGTCTTCACCTTTATCGAAGGCGATAATAAACTGAAACCTCGAGTAATGGAGTGCGCGTTAAACGGAACGAAGACAATAGAACCGTGACCTAACCTTGAGATTATGTGAAAGATAAGTAGTTTAATTTAATATATCTGCATAAGGGTTGATGTAATACAAAAAGCGGAGAGCTAGTAGACACATTTAGATATGTATTGTGTCAAATGTAAGACAAATTACCCGAACGAATCTGTTCCATAGATTCATAAAAAAAAAACTTGTTTGTAAAGTAATCAGAACTTATAAGTGAAACTATTATAAATTTAATGATTGTATGAAACCTTAACAACTTGTTTAGCTATAATAATCACTAGCTTGTTTCATGAAGTATAGACAATTCTGAAACCATCTGATAAATTTGGTAATGTTGAAATTTAACTTCCGAAACGGCCGACAATTTAAATTGAATTTAAGAGACACATATACAAGAACAATTACATGGACATTAGTTAGCGAAACAATTCGTGAGTTCATTATAAACCATCGGGTCTGAATACCCTTGGACCCGCCCGCATCTAGTTCAGGAATGTGGGATATTAATGGGGTAAAAATATTTCGAGTTGTGGCTGAGTTGTGAAATTGGCGCAAGTTTATACGAAACACTATGTAACAATTTGTACAAAGTTAAGTGTTATTTATTAGAACTTCTTTATTAATATATTGCAATTGATTTTTGTCACAGCCAAAAAGAAATATATGCTTACTATAACTTAACCTATTTTTTCTAGCTATTGAACTAGCTCGAGCCCATATATTAAGAGATGTTTTTCCTGTATATCTGTAGTCTTATATCAGACAAACAAAAAACCATAAAAAAGTTCTTCGTAGATAATATTATTTTTAAATTTTGTGTCCACACTACTATTTTTGTTTTATCTTAAGTATTTGCAATATGTAAACCGAAGAATTCTGTCAAATCCAACACATGTATTGTTTTTCGCTTCCAAACACGGCAGCTGAGCATTTATCTATGCCAGTTATTGTACATTATGTGGGAACAATTACACATCCATTAATCAGAGGGCGCTCCGACAGTTTATTGCGCCTCCGGCCCTGCGGCAACCCTTCCCTGTTGAATTACGCCCTTTTCGGGAGGACTGAACACCGAACTTGGATGGAACAGGGATGTATTATGTGGATGTCGATAAGACACTTCAATAGTCGATAATATGACCCCTTAATATTATGAAGCATATATCAGCTACAAAACTGTTGTTTTAAGTTCTTTAACTGAAATGTATTCTTCTTCTGAACGTATAGGGTCATTTTTTTTAAAATTCTAAATAAAATCTCCGTAACTTTTATCGAATGAATTAAGTAAAAAATACGAGTATCTTAACCTAGGAAAATGTTTGTATTTTTCATATAATACGATAAATATTATATTGGCAACTAATAATGTATAATTTTATTCAGATATATTTTAATGAAATGAATTAAATTTTGTGAGTACCTGAATAATGCGACGTATAATTAGTGACAATAAATATGAGATTTCTAAACTATGAAATCAAATATTGCAATAAAAGCAAATGTTTTTATTACGTTTTTCAAATATTTAGTTTATTTATGAAATTGAAATATATTTTTTTGAAGCGCTCGTAGCGAAGTTTACTTAGCTGTTCTCAACCGATGAGCCAAGTTAAGCAACGTCGCCCGCGGTCATGAGTTGGATGGGTGACCGCTAGTGACATTACTACTGAGCGTTTCCGTGCATCGGAGGGCACGTTAAGCCGTTGGTCCCGGTTGTTGTCTTAGGATGGCAGTCGTTATAGCATGGTGGTAGGGCATTTTGCGAATGCCCGCCTGGCTAGCTACCACCCTCAAGTAGAAAATCTGTCGCCAAGCACCTAACGGTGTGTTCCGGCAGCTGTCCTTGAGAGCCAGTACTTCTAGGTTAGCCTGAACAACATCTTCGACCACATCGTCACTTACCATCAGGTGAGATAGTGGTCAAAGGCTCACCTATCAGGCATAAAATATATATATATATATATATATATATTTGTATAAGAAACACGATAATTACATGTTATTCAGGTCAAATTAAAAAAGTAGTTCAGCGTGCTTCACCATTTCTGACATACAAAAATAAATTACACATTATACAATTAAAATCACATTACATATAAGATATTACATTAAAATTAGGTAAAAAAGAAAACAAACATTCTAAAAAGTTAAAATACCAAATATTAAATTTGAGCAAGTTTAACAATGTCAATTTAAATAAAAAATGTCCTTTATGTCAAAAAATTATTTCATGTCATAAAAACAGTGATTCGTAAGCCTTTGATGTAATTTTATTTTAAAATAATTTACAGGGAGCTCTCTTATTCTCTTTGGAATTTTGTTGTATCCTCTAATAATTATAATTTGATAGTTCTTGCAACGAAGTGCTGTTTTATATGTAGGCACAAATGCCTACATTTAAGACGGGTCGGGTCTCTGGCCACACCTTCGAAATAGTAATTTTCCTAGAGCTTAGCCTACAAATGCGAGTTTTCTTTTACAAATAAACCAATCTGCATTGTGTAAAGACTTTAATTAAGAAGATACTGTATTTATATTATTATTTATTTTTGTTATTTTTGGGTTTACAAAATAAACTGATTATCATAAAATATCAAAACATATTTTTGCATATTCTTTGTAGAATTTTCAAAACGTTTATGTCTAGGATCCTACTAAGAATCCACTTTGCGTATTCATATCAGCAATCAATATAATTATAAGTATCGATTATATTTAGCAAGATTAAGCGTCTCATCACTATTTTCAGTTCTACCTAACTTAGTTACAAGTTTACACTTGATTAGCCACGGTGACTTTCGACGAGAGCTCGTATGTGTCTGACTTTTGGGGATAAGTGTATGATTTATGTGACAAGTACGATGTGTGAATATTTATGGCTTTTATTATGAATTATTGTTAGATTCAACCTTTCCCGAGTCGTTTAACAAAATGAGTGTATATATAGGTAGTAGTTCTATAAAATCATCACACCCGTATTTTTTGTTACATGTGACGTTATATAGACGCATTTAATTATAACTTGAATTATAAGGTTAATATTTTGTTTTTTGTACTGATAATTGCCTGAAGCCTGTTTTATTGTGCAGCTTGTGTATTATCAATCTATTTTTTTATAAAAAAATCCATTTGCTGATATGTTTATTTATTGTATAGAAGTAGCATGTATTGGCGTACACAGGTATTTAGTTAGGTAAAACTTAACATTACGTACATTGTATCGATTGGTGTTTATGACGTCTAACATTAAGTTAAATGGCACAAGCATCAAGTAAAGTCAGTAGAAGTATATAAAAAAATGTTTATGTATATACATACTTGCACACAATACTTTATAAAAGATTCACCATATATAATACATATTTTTAACTCCAATTTAGCCCAATAGGCCTTGACTTGTAGTTTAGCTGAACTTAACCACTCAAAAGCTTTTTCCTATCGCTTGGTTGACGAATGTTTAATCCCGTTCAAGCTTAATTAGCTCTGCAATGGCTCACTAATCTCATTACATTACTCAAAACTAAACGCCTACTTTTACACTATGTCACCCGAAGAGAAGACAATAAGATTCCGTGAACTGGCTCTCATGGAAAACTGCCGGTGTAGGTGCTTGGCGACAGATTTTTTACATATGGGTGACAGCTAGCCAAGCGTGTCATCACAAAATGCCCTTCCCCCATACATATATGAACATCTTATGTTGAAGCTGAAACCTGCCATCTATATTTCTAATAGCTTGTAGACATCAGCTACGAATTTAGGTCTTGAAGCCCAAGATTAAAGGGGTTAGTAAGGGATTTAAGGTGTAAATAAATAGAGGTGATAGTATCCAAATAGGGGTAATTAGGGTGAAAGAAAGAGCTTAGGTAATGATACAGATATATAAAAGTCTATGTTGAGGTCGAGATAAACGCAGATATCGGTATTAGGGTCAAAGTTGAGGTAATATAAATGAAAGTGATAGTATTAATGTACTATGAATTGTGAATAAATGAGAATGTTTTATTTTATTTTGTTTCTAATGATTTTGTTTCTAATAAATATAATGATATTAACTTTTTTGTTTATATGTAAATAAAATTAAAGGATGGCAATATAAACGCAGGCATAGCCACAAGCAAAAGCTAGTAATGTATGAAATAGCACTCAAACAAAATGTTACGTACCTAGTAATTTTCCTTTTTTTGCAGAATGTGTAAAAAGTAGAGTACTCAGTATTTTTAAGTTGGTACTACTTTAAAAAGCAACACTAGTTATTGGTTTAGATTAAACCTGATCAACGTTACCGACCACTACATTACTAATAAACGATGATCAAAGACTAACAGGTAAAAAAAGTGTCTCGACAAAATTTAAGTGTACCTAACTAATATGCATAATACATGACACTATAATACCTAGAGCTAGGGCATGTTTGCAAAGAGGCAACTGGCTCTGCAAGTGGCAACACCGCTGGGGCGCAGACATTAATAATTTTGGCGCGAACAAATGACGTGGCTGATTAATGATTTACGTACCCAATTCCGTGTTGTCCAGTGGCTGGACTGCATTAACACATACGCATCTGCGTCAGTAGGTACTGTGTTGCCAGCCGGGAAATATGTATCTTCGTACTATGTTGCAGTCCAGCACCATCTATGTATTAAGTTCACAAGCTTGATTTATTTGTTTTATTGTTCGCAAACATAACACTGCAGCTATGCAGATAAAAATCGTTGTACAAGTTTCAAAATTACAGCTAACCTTTTTGCTAAACCATTAAATATTTACACGACAACAAAAATAACAAAAAATGCATAGATGATACTTAAATAGCAGCTTAACATTTTGAAACTTGAGTTTTATCTTAATGTTAAACTTTATGTATAAACCTCCATGTAAACCAATCGTTAACTCAGAATCACGAGTAAGAACCTCATTTCATTCATATAGGTACTCTATGGTTTAAAACTCGATTACAAACGTGTTGAGTTGTAGGTACTTAGTTAATTATTTGGTCGCTGTTAGTAATGAATCGGGGATTTCGAATAAAAAATAAGCAGTTTATAAAGATTTTCACATCGAATTGAAATTTAATCAAACGAAACCTAAACTTATTATTGATTAACAATATTATGTGAATATAAGTAGGTAATATAAGTACCTATAATCCGCACATGACTTAAATTTTTCCTTACGTATATATGTGATTTTGTAAGGTACCTATAAGTTAGCATTAGTACATGTAAGTCCAAACGGCATGCAACTGTGGCAGGTCAGGTGTCCCCTAAGGGTCCACTCCGAAGGGATGCCAACTAGACAGTTTTGCATGATTTAGTACGCCCTTATTGGAGAACCCATTTTAATTTGGTATCACAAATGCCGCATGCATATATACTCATAGGTAGGTTTAGTTGATACATGCCGTATCTATAAATGGTAGCTGACAATTTTGAAATACTGGGCTGTGAATTATTTACTGGCATTACTAGGAATATTTAATTTAGGAATGGACAATTGTTGTTTGAGCTAAAAAACTTTCGCGAGTAATGTCCATAATTATTATTTAGTCTAGGCTAGGACTCACGTAATCGTGACTCCCAGACGAAGAACTTCAAATAAGTTCGAAACTGTTCGGAGCTATATCCGGTAAATATTACGTGAGTCCTAGCCGGTTACTAAATAATAATTATGGACAATTGTTCCTTACTTTTAAAATAATATGTTACTTGATTATAAATTAGTTAGGTAGTCATTGGCAATTGTACTGAACATAAAGCCACTTAAACGAAAATTTGTTTCGAAAGACAAATCCAAAACTTGACATGACTTGAAATATAGTTAGTATTTATAAAACCCCTAAGTGTTTTCTCTAAAAATCATTTCCTTCTCGACAGGTCATGGTTTTGTTAATCTTTAATCGACATTTGTTAGCATCTTTCGCTGACTCCATCCGACGCAGAAATATTGAGCAACATTTCATCCAGCAATCTCAGCTCAGGTAAACACTCGCGCGCGATCCCTACTTTGTTTACGAAACAACATTCAAGAGAAAACCCAAAAATATTCAGTTACAATAACATTGTGTAGGAAAAACAATTTTTCTAAGCACCATCTTCACAAGATTTACTTGCGGGATAATATCGGCTCCCATTTAGCATCCGAACCGATATCACAATACCGGACTGCCAGCCGATTTAAATTTATTTCGGACGTCGGTAACTTCCAATTTAAACCTCTTAATCCTCTATGATGTATGTCGGTATTCGGCAGGATTAAAAGTTCCACGGAAAATAACCGGGAAAACCTTTCCGGGTCGGATTGACCCGGCCCAGGAGTGGGATTAGGATGCCGGGATTGGATATACATAAATCTTGGACAAGGCTTTACTGGGGCGACGCAATTAAGCCTGCCGAGCTGATACGTCATTCTGACGGCCCAATACTAATCACGAAGCGTAAAATATAATATTAAAATTCTGCTACCGACGCGCAATGGTCGCGTTGTCGCCATAAATAATTCAATTTCATAGTAATAAAATACGCGTGACCACCGCGCGGCGTGAAAACTTTTCAGCAATTACGGGTTGAATATAACAAAAAGCGTCAGTCGATCCGACACGGGATCTGTGAGGCCTGGCTCGTTATTCATGCATCAGCTTGCGGGAAAGGGCTGTGCGTCTGCACGGCCATGACTAATAGTTCACATTGTACTTTCAATGTGTGCTTAATTAATTCAGTATTATCACTTAGGTATATATCTTCATCCGACAAAACCTAACTTGAACACACACCTACCTGCAGAAAAATTACAATTATATTGTCCATCAAGTTCAGTCCAGCTGTTATCGTTTATTATTAGAAACCTTTTTAGTTAGCCCAATAACTCATCTGTATCACCATTAGAAGTTAATCGATACGGCAGTGGCTCACAAACCGGAGAAGGCTTTACTTAATGGTATCATAATGTAAGTAATTAAATTAACTATTGACCAACAACAGCATATCCTGAATTTAAATAAAACTAGATAAAATATCATTGAGATCATGTCTACGTTTTTGTAAACAATTTCACTGGTCCGATGAGCCAGATGGGTCTAAAAGGCCCTGGGTCGTTATTCATGCATCAGCTTGCAGAGAAGGGTTCCCGGTGCACAGATGACTTATAGTTTGTATTAATTCGCTTCCAACACGTGAACCCAATATAACTCGGAATAATTAATTTATAGGGTTAAAGGTATTAAAAAATGTTATCGGAAGACTTGATATACTTCAAAATATTGCTAGGTAACGGTAGTGGTAAGGTAGGTGACAGTAAATACAGATTTCAAGTTAAAATTAATCAGGTATACACTTACAATGCCTTTATGCTTTTATGATAATGGTATTTATGGGATATCGATTTGATATTTTAAATACTTAAATGACTCGGAAAATTTTAATCTCCATCGAAAATAGATGTGAAATCTTCACAGAGATTTCACTTTCTAGAGATTCACTATAGAGATGGAAAATGAAATAGAATGTTTCTAGGCATTGGCGTCACTATTCCTTTAATATGTAGCATTTCACTCTGATACCTACTGATGAAAATGTTTTAAAAATAAATTCAAATCCATCTTTGAGATTATTATAAACTCTTAACCACAAATATAATTATTATTACTAATTAACCGTCAGCAGCAACAGTCATTACGTCCACTGTCGAACAGGGCTGTTCTGTTAGGAGGTTTTGCCATAATCATCCCATTTTTGGAAGCAAATTTGCAATTACTGAAACCATAGTAACTACACTACTTACAAAATAAAGCACGTAGTAGCTATAAATAATGAAAGCCCTTAAGTAACCTAAAGGCCATTTCAGGAGCATAAGCAGTCCAAACTCCAAATACCCCTTCCAGCCCACGGGCAGGGTGCTCAGCATGCTAGCAGCATTGCCCCGTAGAAGTAGTGCCCGCAAAAAGAATAATTTTTGGAAGTATAATTTTAAATCATTTTATAATGTGATAAAAAAAATAGCGGAGTGCTGAAAAACTGTTTATTTATATTTGATACTATTTCAATATTTTGGGTTTTTTTTTATTGCAGTCAGGTAAAAAAGTAAGACGTTTGACTACAATCTCACCTCATGGTAAGTGATGGTGTGGTCGAAGGTATTATCAGGCTTAACGTAGAATTATTGATATGTGTAAAGTAATTACTTTTCCGAAGTTACAGGATATCTTACGAGTGTCATAAACATAGAAAGTGTAGAAGTTCATGTATATAGGTACTTACCGATATGTTTTCTAGACATACATTTTATAAATAATAGAAAAAATATACTAAGAATTTAATTTTTTATAGAAAACAATAATTATCAGTTAGTTTATAATTAGACAGCATTTTTGAACGAAAATACTCCTGTACTAAATGTTATAATGCCAGGTTAAGCATATAAATAATAGGGGAGAAACGAATTCGTCTTTAACTATTTTGTCATCTTTTCCTTAAAATAAATAATTGACTAATCATTCTCCATACTTAGTTAGCCGGATGTTACAATACAACTGAGCAGCCATTAAAATTAGGGATGGGCTACACCCGCGACTAGGGCAGGGCCGAGTGCCGCGCCCGTCCTGGTTCACAGCCGAAAAAAAATAATAAAAGAGCAATGAATAACAGCCGGTCAACGATACAGCTGAGATGAAAGATTTCTCAATGTCAGAATTTGTTGCCCAAATTTAATTCTTAACACTTCAAAGTCTCATTGAATTAATAGTAAGGCTTTCCCGCAAAAAAAAAAAAATATAGCAAGAAATGTCGCCAAGCACTTAACATGTAATAATAGTAAATATTTTAAGAAAATATTAAATTAATATTTTAGAAAAACACTAAAATATATCTAGTGACAATTCCGCCTAATTTTCCTGCTAATCCGACGTGACGTCACAAACGCCACGCAGCCAAACCGGAAGAGTTTTCGACGTGTTTCGTTTCTACGCAAAGCATCCTCAGGAGGTCTTGACTCTTCGAGTGCACGATCGAGAAACTAAAACACTTAACAGTATGTTCTTGCGGCTGTCCTTGAAATCCAGTAATTCTATGTTAGCCTGAATAACATCTTTTCTTACACCATCACTTACCATCAGGTAAGTTTTTTTTTTAATTTATTATAGATCAGCCTTTGACCACAATCTCAGATTATTAGATAGTCCTAAAACATATGAGTTCCGCAAATTTGCATTGACAAAGTTGTAATACATAAATGAAATTTTAAAATAAAATGTTCCCAAAAGTGCTTCCAAAATTATAACAAAACAATATAAACTTAAAATACCCACTTAATAACATACGAAATTAAAAAGCAATTTAATAACCGTTACTAATTTAGCCGGCGCAGCATGAAGCTCTCAATTTGGGTGGGGTGCGTCCCGCGGGGTGTGGTGGGTTCTGATCTAATGCTGTCAGGTCAGTTGCCCAGGCAGCTGCGGCCGCACGGTGTAGTTCCAGCCTTATGATTGTCAAGCGATAAGATAGTCTTACTTTAAAGGTAAAAAAAACTAGCTTCTAACACTTCAAAGCATAAAATAAGGTTTTGAATGTATTAAACTATTTCAAAACATTTTGAGCTCAAATATTCATGCTCCTACTCTGATTCTACAAAATTATTTCATACCTTTTAGTGTTAGAAGACGGTTAAATAAAAGCATGTTTTTGAAGCAGTGATGGCTCATTGCATGCATTGGCTGCATATATGGTTGGTTCGAATCCCGCCGCAGGTTTGAACTACACCGCATGGCGGAAGGCCATTTTGCGAATGCCCGCCTGGCTAGCGACCACCCTCAACTAGAAAATCTGTCGCCAAGCACTTAACGGTGTGTTCCGGCAGCTGTCCTTGAGAGCCGTAATTGTAGGTTTAGCCTGTTAACACCTTCGACCACATCATCACTTACCACCAGGTGATATGCTTATTGACAACTACTTTTTCAATAAAAAACACGATAAGTTGTAGAGTTTAAAGTTACTTTAGTAAAATCACTCAACTCATATTGATAAAATTAAACTGGACGTACGTAGAGGTATAACTCATCCATCAAAATAAGAATCATCAAGATCGGAATATCTAGTAAAATTAAGGTATGCGTGGACAACATAAAATACCCTATATAATACCTACATATATAAAAGCGTCAACTTGCAAACCTTCCTCCTTTTTATACGACTGCCCATAAAAAGAAGTGTTATGTTTTCAGGGTTCATGTATGTATGTTTGTGTGTTTCTTTATTCCACCATAACTTTTAAACGGTTAAACCGATTTTAATGTATGATATCATTAGCGGATTTTAGACGCCTTATGAAACGAATAATTTGCAGTCGGGTTTTTTAATTAATTTATACTTTTTAGAGAATTCTGTTAAGAATTATCACTCTGACATCTCAATAGCCATAAAGTTCACCTTTAAACAAATATCCTTGTCATTAGTGGGGGTGCTATAATCCCTACTCTTGGCAGGCGTTTTGGGGATCGCCGTAAATAATGTCAGTACTTCAGATGGCGTTGCTGCTTACGTTATGATATGTTTTCCATTCGTTGTCTTTTAAGACTCTCACGTGATGACATGAGGGTTTGCAGTTCTATTCCAACCTCCTCACGATTTACATTATTTAAATAACACATATAAAATATAACAAATTTGCTTACACCTCTTAAAAAAGACGGATTTTGCGTTTGACAAATGCGCTCTCCCTGCCAAACCCAATTAAATTTTTATTTCGTTTTACACTTTAAAGTCATTTTATTTGAAGTTCGTTGTCCACTGCTATTTCCCTATTAAATAATTTTAATTGACACACCAATAAATAACATCGTATTAAATTCATACGGGCGCTGAGCGAGAAGTTCTAGTAATTATGTAACGTCAGTGTCATTTTGATTTAGTGCCTTCTTAGTAGATTAGACCTTAAGAAAACCAAGTTTCCCTCTCATTAGGTGATATATTTGTCTCTGAGGAAAATAAATAAAGAGAATCCTATAAGTCACTGCCCACATGCGGAAGAGATTTTAATCTTTTTACGCCCGTCTAATTCGTGCGCCTACGCATCTCTTAAAACCGAAATATGAAGTTAGTTTGTCTTAGACACAAGTATTCAAAGTTCTTGTCGTAGAGGATTCATAATTAGCATAAAGTTGAATTTGGGTTTCCCATTTGCGGTGACACTTGTTCGACACGAGTTGTTTATGTTATGTATTTTTGTCTATTTGGTAGCCGATTGGTCATAATCTGTACATTTTATGACAGTAAAATACCATAAACTTGACCAGTATACTTTGAAGTGTCAGATGTCTGAACTGGCTGTTTATAAAAATACAGATTTTATGGTAAGACAAATAAAATTGATTGTTAATATGAAGATAATTGAATGTTGAGTGTTTTAGGGTAATTTAAGTATTATATTGATGGATATTATCTTGTATTACTGTATAAATTATTGATATAGAAGCCTATCCAGATAGTCAAAGGAAAATAGTATGTATTGAAATAATTTGAATAAAATATTGTAGCGATGGTGACGAGATTTTCTTTCTCCATATACTGACTTGAACTGTCGCGCAATGAGGGCCATAGTTCGAATCCTGTCATGGTCTTGAGCCTGATTGCATTGTGGTAGTACATTTTGCGGATGCTTGATAGCTACCACCGGCGATAAATTTTCTACTTAAGGAATAGATTTGATGTTTAACAGTTCCCAGTTTTAAGGTTTAATCCAAACAACATATACGACCACATTATCAGTTACATAACAATAGGATAGATAGCTAGATGTGAAAAGCTAGCCTATTAGAAAAAAAGTATATATATAAAGTAAATGAATACTAGATGATAATATCTAAAAGCTATATTTTTTACTGCTGTATCATTCGGAGCGTATTTGTCATAATCCCCACGCTTGGCAGGCGGCTTGGGGATCGCAGTGTAAGATGGCAGTTTCTTAGAAGGCGCTGCTGCCCACCTTCCAGTATTTTCCCCTTAGTCGCCTCTTAAGGCACCCACGGGAGGATATGTGGAGGTGCTATATTATACCAAAAGCAAAATCAAACAAAATTTTGCATATTAACGCTTGATCATATAACAAATAATGTACGGTTATTATATTATATTACAAAAATTATATCCATGAAAGAAATATACTCGTACCATAGGATACGCTTCTCCTTCTCATATATGTATAGCTTTTTATAAAGGAAACTGTGAATTATCTGATAACGGTGATCATTGAGCATAAAATTAAGTTATTTCATTTTAATTTAATACATTCCAATTTCTGTAGTAGCATATTTAGAATAATTTAAATTTAAAGTGATTTGGTTTTCGAAATATAAGATATCTTATTAAAATATGTTAATAATAATAGCATTAGGGCGTACAATAATTATCAGGAAATAAGATGTCTTAATTTAGATCGGTATACTAATATTACCACACTTTTATTTAAAATGTTATAGGTATATAAGAACTGGAATAAGATGTAATTCTTTTTTAAATTTAAATTTTGTAACACAATAACACAACAATAACATATTTTAATTTTCTGTTTACTTACTTATTTTAACATATAATATTTGTAATCAGAACTTTGTTTTTGGCATAATAAAATAGATATGACCAGTTTTAACTCATACATAATAAACTCATCTACGAGTAATAATCAATAATGCACTTTAGTAACTATTACTTAACTTTAATAAGGTATATATTATACGATTGTGATTATTTATGGTATTACTTAATACTGGATCGTCCACTGCTGAACACAGCCTCACCTATTTAGGGGGATGTGCCATAATCCCCACGCTTGGCAGGCGGCTTGGGGATCGCAGTGTAAGTTGGCAGTTCTTTAGAAGGCGCTGCGGCCCACCTTCCAGTATTTTTCCCTTAGTCGCCTCCTACGACACCCACGGGAAGATATGGGGAGGTGCAATTCTAACTCGGCAACCCACGGGATATTACTTAATACATCAACTAATTTAACAATAGAGTTATATATCATATTCGTTAGTATTTATTGAGTACTATGAGATAAAAAGAAATAATGATATATTATCCAACCTCTTCATTTTATTAATCTTATAAGATTAGAGCATAAATGCTCAACGACCCGAGTAAGGGTCTACATAACAAAAATAAATAAATAAAAAGTTAATTCAACGACCGGTTTCTTCGACCGCCGCACTCAAATATATCTAAAAGGATAGCTTATAGAGTAAACCGATTATGCAAAAAACGCTACTTGTGATCAAATAATAAACAGATCATAAAACGAAAGGTACATATTACTCATAAAGAATAACTTAAGGATAAGAAATTATTAAATGCCGGCAAAATGTCTTTATAGCTAAGCATCCTTACAGTATGGATAATCCAACTACTTATTAACTACTGTATAATAGTACAATAAACAGTGCATTACCTCAAGTATCAAAATGGCGTGAATATCTCTGTACCTATTTAATCCTGTTTTTAATTTATGATTCACTAACAGGTGTTGGTAAATATATTAGTAATTTCTCTTACAGGATCAAGTTCCTGATTTAAGTTTTCTGAGTTTAGTTCCGATTTTAAATTAATATATTATTAATTATGTTAATGTAGAGCATAAAAGTAAAAAAGGTTGTATAATTTGAATAATTGTTACACACATCCAGTTATATACATAGAAAAATAAAAATATGTGGGAATCCGAAAATATAATATGTATAATAATGACCACAATAAATTTTAATTAATCACCAGTTAATAAACATGATTAATTTCACGACATTTGAATTAATTAAAATATCAATATTAACAAGGAAACATTCTTTTCATCTCGACTATTTCTTTATTTAGCTTCAAATTAGCAGGATGCTCAATTAATAAAACCAGTCGCCAAGACTTACGGGTATTTAAGAAAACTGAATAAAAAGTAAATATCTCTGTTTTGTTCCATTGTGATTTAATTAGCATAAACATCTTTTGTTATATTTTTAAAGTGTGACATGCAAAAAATCTAAGACAGTCACATGTAAAGAAACTTTCAAAAGACCGCCACTTAGATAAAGAGAAATTTCATTATCTCATACTGTGAATGCTTTTTAGGGCCGTTGTTTAAAATCCTTTGCCCGGACGTTTCAATAGAGGCTTAAAAAATAAACAATATAACAGAAATAAAAACTGGCAAGGCTAAAGAGGAAGGACGGAGCTAAATGAAAGAAGTTCGTAAAAAAGTTTGACACATTTTTAGAAACGTCAGGCACGCAATGTTCTCTCGCGGGGCAAGACGATAAATTTTGTAGCAGCGTCAGGATGAAAAAGGGGACATCATTGTTGAAAATTTCGAACGCGTTTTGTGATTTTGCATTCGCGAGTAATAAGTCTGGAGTATGTTTATAACATTATTTTGAGAAATCTGTTTCTGTTTGATCCGAGAAAATAGTGGCTTGTATCTTGTCACATATCGTTAGAGAATGGTCATAAATTACCGCTTGTCTGTTTGGCGACGATTAATGAAAACGTTTGTTGAAATATGGTAGAAGTTTTGTCATGAAATAGAACCACCAACGTAGAAGTCATAAGCATTGCAACATTTTTAAATAGGTACCACAAATTATAGGAGTTTGTAAACTTCTATAATATATTGTATTAACGTCGTCAAATTTAAACATTTTTATACAGCGCTCCCGATTTTTTTTACAGAAATTAATCATCATCCTAATACTATGTTGTGGAGTAGAGAGTGGTAGGTGTACGTGTCTTCTTTAAAAAGACAAGAAATTATCTAGAATATGTTTTCGAAGAATGTTATATTTATATATACTTATGCGTACATGTATATATCGTGCTCGGTAGATGGCAATACACACAACTTCTATTACATGGGACCACAACATGTGTGGGGAATTGTGAGTGATTTAGACACATCTGCCTACACGTTTGGAGAATAAAGACCGAAAGAGAGTAAATATATGATTTACACATTATAAATATCAATACAGATCATACTTTATATTTTTAGACCAATATGTATATAAAATAACTAGCGGCGTGCCAGAGTTTCGCGCAGGTATTTGAAATAAAAACAATCAGGGATAATGTAGGATTCTAATGGTGAAAGAATTTTTCAAATCAATCCAGTAGTTTTTGTGTTAATTCCTTACATACAAGAATACAAATCTTTCATCTTTATAATATTAGTATAGATTAGAGACAAGTGTTAAACTGTACAGAATAATCAAACTAATATTATGTTCACTGAGTATCTAATAGATTTTGTCTAATCTTTATTCATGCAAGCCTCATCAGCAGTCACCCAACTTTGCGCTCCTCAATATTAGTAGCATTTTCCCGACCGCAAAATTTTCGCGATATCCTTTTTAAGCAATCAGATGTCAGTTATTTTCATCCCCCCGATATATTTCCTGTGCGGATAACAGAAAGAAGTGAGCTTCATTCTACTGGAGCACGATAAGAATTTCATTTCCTTCGCGTTGAGAGCCCCGCTATCTAAGGAAGTCGCTGACAAAAATACCTAAGTGATAAAAGCGCTTTGAGCAGGTGTGGGGAACGCGCGAAGGTTTTAAATTTTAACTTATACGGGTTTAACATTTCACTGTTAAAGTTTTAAAAAAATATGTAAAGCGCGTAAACATACAACAATAACCATAAATGTGTTTTAGCTTGGTACTTCCCTAATGGTAAAAGCAATAACGACTTAAAGTTGTATGAGTGAATTATTCAAATAACTTCAATGTAGGTTTAAAGAGTATATAGGATATAATAATACTACAGGACATTTCAGTAAGTTATTATGATAAAAAAAATATTATAGGCCTTATATCAATAACATTTTATTATGCATATTACGTTTACAAGCTTTTATTACAGTATACTATTTGATACCAAATTCACGTACTGAAAATTTAATTTGGTTGAAACTTTTGAAAGCGCTTATCTATAATATTGTGATAGTTAGTCATATAGGACGCATGAAAAGATAATGAAGAATGTAATACAAAAAGAAAGTAAACGAATTCGTGGAATAACAAAACGGTTCGGAGTGAGCTTTGATTTTATGAATTCCCAAAGCTAGGTCTGAAGTTTTGTCTCGGTCTTTTGGGGCAAAAAGTCAAACGTCCACAGACATATTGAACTCTAGATAGGTAAAGTTAAGGATGGCTTTTGATCGAAGGAATTTTCCCACACATGGATTCATTTCGTCGTAAGGTTTCGGGATCCGGATGACATCTTTTATCGCGATGCATTCCTCTCGTCGGTCTTTAGAGGGTTTGTTCTGAGCCGAAAATTGTATTCAATGGTATAATATAAAGTCACATTTGCCATAGTTTTTATTGATACAACGTAACGGTTGAATCCCTTTGCTATCATCAAAGCTTTTAAGATAACTTAACCATTATAGCCAACTACCACCCTCAAGTAGAAAATCTGCCGCCAAGCTCCTAACGATGTGTTCTAGCAGCTATCCTTGAGTGACATGCAGTTTCCATTCTAGTTTAAGTGTGCTAAGTTATTTTGACCACATCATTACTTACTAATGACCATTAGGTGAAATTGTGATCAAAGGTTAACATATCCGTCAAAAAGTACCTGTCAATCAGACCAGTGGTCAATTTGGCTAGACGGTAAATTCAATCATTGATGCGAATATAATATGCAACTAATGATAAAATAAAATTCAATCATGAAACCAGAAATTAAAATAAAACTAAGTTATCAAAATAATATATCAACTAATCTAAAACTTACAATTAATAAAATCCTTGAACATAAACAGCCAATCACTAAAATCAATGATGACACTAACACACCAATAAACAACCTCCAAATATCACTATGCAAAACACCAAATAAATTCTTGCAAGTTTCTTGTTAGAACACTGATGTTGTAATGAAGTCTATAAAATAAAATTGATTAACGTTGGTTTTATCTCAAACAAAGACGATTATGATCCCATTAAATTAGTTGTGGGTAATAAAGATAGAGTCCGCTTCCACTAGCACGATACGTATGGACTATACAAATCCTTATTTACAACTGACACTGTTGTCCATACTATATCAGACTCGTGTTCGGAGCTCACATAGAGCGGAGAAGGCATCTGCCTGACACCGTACAAAAACCTAACGCTACATTAAACACCACATCAAAACCCGATCCACTATTTTTTAACACTACTTCACGACCCCAGCATGTAAACTCGACTGTAAAAAAAGTCACGAGGTAGGGGAAAAATTTCGTAAGCCATTATCCGACTCTACACAAAACTTTTGACACGAACACTTTGCGCTTGGGCACAGTCTATTTTAGTGATAGACGAGACGGCAATATTCGACCGGCGCCTAATCACTATGTGCGTGAATGAGACGGCTAGACAAAAGTATGTCGCATTTGAATAAAGTTTAGGGGGACCACAGAATCGTGAGCTGCGGGAAGTCGAGTAGGTGGTGATAAAGCATTCGTAGCGAGCTCGTTCCAAAATCGAATACGATGAGTAATAATATTTAAAAAGCAAGATTTGTTACCTGTCGACCGCCGGAAGATAATGCCCAGCGGTTTTTTGGGAGAAAAATACAATTAACTGAGACTGAGGGTATAAATCATTTGCGCAGTGCGCGGGCTCAGGTTGTACAATTATGCTTCTTTCGTAAAAAAGAAAGGTGACGTTAATAGAAAATTGTGGCTGCCCATTTTTTGTACAACGTTTTTGTATAGAGCAGGTAATTAGATTATTAGCCACGTAAAAAAGTTTTTTTAATATTACTTAGTCACTTCCTGTAAACATTATATTTTCCTACCCTTTTCAAATTATTATGATGTCTGTACAATGTGCCTTTTCTCACTATATAAAACATATTTTTATATATATAAATATATGTTTGCTAAAAACACACATTACGACACAAGGACATATGTAAAAAGTATGGTAGCATTAGGGACGCGAATCCTTCTTGGAAGTACCTTTGATTATAAATAAATGCATTCGCATTCCTAAATATTTTGCTTAATTTTATATGTAAAAATATTTAATACTGCAAGCCTTAAAACATTTCAGCCACGAAGTCACGTAAAGTTCTGCTCCGAGGTAAATGATATAATCTAACCACCTCATTGTTTTAAACAACATTTTAATGAAACTCCCACGGAAATTACAGGCATCACCGCAAACTCGAGAGCTTTTAAGTTTCGTTGAAATAAGTACACAACGAGAGGTGAACACTCAATCGAGGTAGGTAATTTTAAAATTGCGACCTGCCCCAAGCCTTGGTCGTCCCGTAACTCAATTATTATATGAAACCGGGCACCTTTGGATCGCGAGTAGACCCGCGTCCAATCGCTTGACTTCGAAAATTGGCCGACAAGACCTCTTGGAAATTGTCGGTCGAGCGCTTTCGGAATTGCGGACCACGGCCGACAAATCGAGACCCATGCGCAAATTACGACCACGAGATCCAACTCGAAAATTACTCCAACTCGATCGGGAGGTCGTGCTCCACCTAATGAAGACGTTAAGCTAAACCAACGCCGCCTTTATAGAACGTTATGGTGTTCATATTGATTTTTATGTGAATATAATTTTATTACTGCACCGTGGGCGTCTTACATAAATCAGGGAATGACAAATAGTTCACTTAAACTTCAAAGAGTTGAATGAAGCTGGAAGGAATAAATTTCAACACATGCAAAAAGCTGTGTCACAATAATCAACACAGGCAATTTAATTTAAGCGACATAAACACGGTGATATCTGGCGCTGGCATCGATATTAAGGGTGCGTTAAATGACAAAGTGCGGCCAAGAGAGAAATGCTTTAAACCGATGTAATTTTTTTATGTTTATCTTGGGATCTGAAGGGAGATTTTGAGTTTAAAATGCTTGCGATGAGTGTTTAATACACCGCAGTTTGAGCAAACAAATTATGTACTTTAATACTTGTTTATACAAATAGAACTAAATGCAATTGTTATTAGTCTCATTATTTATTTAAAAAGTTAGCAGCAAGTAGGACCTTTAGAATCTTCGATTGAAGCAGCTTGTGGGCGTAGTACCGATAATATGAAATTATTATTGCATAGACTTGCTTTACGTTTTTAGGTAGGAGAATAAATTTGTCGACACCTCAAAACATGACTAGAGATTAGCTTAAACTTTCTTTAAAGACTTTCTATAAACATAAACAGTTGTAAACTGCATGCTATCATTTACAATCTATATCATCAAAAAAAAATTGCAATTCGTTTCGCGTACACGAGTAGAGCACGTTGATTAAAGCCTTTCCTTATACACGCTCTAAAAATTAACTCTTATATTAATAACACACTTTGGGTATATCAATTCCGAATACCGTATACAATTTCGGTGAAATGCACAGAAGTATAACCGTGCTAAATTAAAACGTATGATGATAGGTTACCAGTGAACGCGGAAGCTCTACCGAGATTTTACCGCAATGAAAAATAATTATTAAGTACTATCAATAATAATTTGCTTAATATCAACATACACGCAAGTTTCAAATTCAATTTGCAAAACAAATTGTTGGTTAAACTACCTATTTGCTTAATTGTAGAGTATTAGATTGTAATCAAAGCTAGAGTCGAGTGACGCTACATGGGTTATTAGCCCAAATTTGAATATAAAACTACCAGTTTGAAATCCAAATGTGTTAGAGAAAGTATTTTTAAATGCCACCGTGTAAGTAAGAGTGTTACAATTCGGACTTCATTATAAGTCAAATCTGCACCAATAAAATCATTTAACTCATTTATTGACCGTAACATAGCGCTAGATTTCGCAATTGGGGGCAGCACCTAAAAACATAACAGTAGTGGTTTTAAAACCCTTATGAATCAGTGATCAACAAGAATTACTCTACATACAGATCTGAGACTTAATCTCAGAATTTAGATTTACGTTTCAAAAAACATTTATAGAAGTTACAACTATTAACAGATTTAAAACACTCTCTAAACATTCTGTTATGCTTATTACATCCGATTCAAAAGTCTGTGTAAATTATTGGCAAATTCAACATGATTTCAAACAAAACAAATGTATGGCCAAAGTAAATAAGGAAACTGAAATATCCACTTCAAATACATTATATCCCATAAATACCTACTTAATACACGGTTATAATAAGAAGCCGAAGCGATATAATCGATCGAACACACCTCTTGATGAAGATATTACGTCGAACCCGGTTTTAAGTTTATTTCTGGATCGACTGTGCATATCTTATACGTTTTGTTCAGATGCTTGCAACAGTATGATCTTGATAGCAGTAACTCATATTGAGAAGTCAATCTCCTGGAAGGAAAGTTATTGGATTTTTCTGACAGAATAACTTTAACGTGCCTGGAGGTGACAATAGGCTCATCGCGTCATACGGGATCAAATACACTTAGTAGGTGTTAGGTACCCACGTATGACTTCTATGTCTAAGCTTTCTATTTGAAAAATATACGGATTTAATGATAAATACGGTGCTCCGTACAGTACCAATCTTCTCGCAGGACAGTATGAAACGAAAGTTTAAGGGGGTTAAGTTGCCTGCGTCATTATGCATGTTTATGGGACCTTAGGGACAAAAATAACCAAAACTTCTCGTTGTAGGCCCTGACCGCGGCATGCCACTACCTTTCAGCTAAAGCCATGTCACCAAAACACGTATTATCGGTCTTATTCCCTTACTCTCTCTTTCACAGCCTTTTAAACCCGCTTTAAAAAAAACTATTTTGTAGCTTATGTAAACATTCTAAGAAATATAGATGGCACGTTTCAGCTTTAACATAGAACTTTCATCTTTGCATGGTGGTAGGGCATTTTTCAAACGCAAGCCACTATTTACAACCTTAAAATACAAAATCTACCGCTGAGCTCCTAATCGTGTGTTCCATCAAGTGAATAAAAGAATTTGAAGCAGTGATGGCTCAGTATCATTGGCTATGGACTGCCGCACAGCAGGTCCATGGTTCGATCCCCACCACCGGCTTGAGCTTCACCCCATGGTGGAAGGGAATTTTGCGAATGCTCACCTGGCTAGCTATACCTCCTAAAGTAGAAGATCTGTCGCCAAGTATCGAACAGTGTGTTCCGGCAGCAGATGATTCAAACGACGATAGATAGATAACCTTGGCTATCTTCTGGCATGAGCTCGAACGTGGCTGGCGAACCCGAACTTCGTCCGGAAAACTTGGTCATAAGTCGGGCAGTACAACTGGCCCGTGGAATTTTAAGTGTATTGGTAAGAGGCTTTAGTCTGATCCTTTTTAATATGACGCTTCAAGTCTAAACCAGAAAAGCGACCGTCCAATAATGGAAAAAACACCCTTCTTCACCTTTATATACTGTACTGTATCAGCCGGATCGTCCACTGCTGAACACAGCCTCTCTCATTACGGGGGGGGTTTGCCATAATTCCCATGCTTGGCAGGTGTCTTGGTGATGCGGTCACATCGATGGTGTGAGATATCGGTTTCTCAGAAAGCGCTGCTGCCCACTTTCTGGTATTTTACCCTTAGTCGCTTATTACGACATCCACGGGTAGAAATGGGGATCGCAGTATAAGATGCCAATTCTTTAGAAGGCGCTGATGCCCACTTTTCTGTATTTTTCCCTTGGTCGCCTCTTACGACACCCACGGGATAATATGAGGAGGTGCAATTCTGGCACCTCACAGAGTTACAATTATTCAATATACACACAGTAGAAGGTTGAGTTACATTTGTACAATATACACACAGTAGACGGAGAATGTATTATATCGGTGGGCGGTGGGACTCCTTACTGTATTGAGATTACGTACTGGTACCTTAGTATGTATGTTTATATGTTAGCAAAGAAATGCCTCGTGATTTGTAGCGATGCTGTAGGCCAGCCATGTAATTATATTATGTTGCATTTTTCAATTTATTCACATTATTATTATGATTATTATTAATACTATTGTTACTTTTCTCATTAGAAAACCATTATGTGCGTATACAATCTACCGTATTGTAAGTTCAAGTAAATAACCGTTCATTCATTATGTATATTTTTAATGATGAATGACTTGTTAATGTTAGAAGCTAACATAATTTCTTAGATGCCTTACCAAAATAAGAAATTTTGTTGTCTTGCTAAATACTTCATTTTGTACTCTGAAGTGATTTCATGGTTTTGTCAACAATTTTGTATACTTCAAATATTTCTATAGCTACTTTTGTATAATAATTTTTGTAAAATAAATTTGCCAGAACAATTTATCTACGAACAACTAGTTTGCCAAACTAAAAAGCGATACTTCATACCAGCACAATATTTCTTTCAAGTGCCATTAATCGGACTCAATATTTCATGAGGCAATAAGCCACCCTCAAACGCCTGTGTAATCTAAACGACCGTTTTTAAAACTAATAAAAGAGATCGTTCAAAATAGCCACTGTAAATTTCGTGAGTTTAAAGACGAACATGCACGGGCGAGCCGAGTTAATTTTTTTCATAATGTAAACGATATTGTCAGCCGTGGTTAGTTGGTTGATAATAAAACATTTGTTTTTATTTCTTTGTGTTGCGTCTGGTACTGTTATTTTACAATCGCAATGCTAGAAAGTATTCTAATTTTGGAAGAAATTATGAACTCTTCACTGTTTGACAATTCTCTGATGAAAAGTGGTCCCTAAGTTAAATAATCATTTCATTACAATAATAAATTGTTGCCTTTAAAAAGTAAACTATCCCAGGTTTGTAAGATATCATACTGAGCACGTAAATGTGTGGCTAAAATTTATATCAATAATATTTATATTTATCAACCTCAATTAATACAAAAAAATTTGCAAAACTAATAATAAGTTTGTTTTAAGTATGTTTCTGCTTCGACGTCATCTTGAAGCGGCAGGGCACAGAAAAACAAGGCACTCGGATTATAGAAAAAAACATTTAGGCGTTTTTAAATCAGGAGCGGCCCTGACAAGGCGTATTTTGACAATGTTTTATTTATTTTTGAAACTACTGGCTAATGGTGGCTCGAATGGTGTAGTATGTTTCAAATTGGAGCTTTAATTTGAAACCATATATGATAGGAGTCTGTAATAAAATCTTTTAATTTCACTAAAATATTGGTGTAATCGTAAGTGGACAGGTGGCAAATATTCACCGAAGTCCAAATTATTTTATAAGACTGCTATTACACTTTCCTAAAAAAAGAGTTCTCCATACGCAAATTTTCCCACAGGATTGCGGTAAGGTCCAGGAATATATATAGTAAGACAGAAACTGAATACAAAAAAAAAATAAACTGGGCTGCAAAGAAAGCGGGTGTGTTATATAACAAATATATAATTCATAACAAATAAACAATAAAGTATTTTTTTTTGTCATATTGACTGTAACAAAAAAACAAATTTGTTGTTCAAATTGAACAACAAATTTGAAATCGTTTGTTCTACTTTTGTTTCTAGTTTTTGTTATTGTTTTCATAAAAATATAATATTTCTTGTGCAGATATTCATTGTTCAAAAGCGCTCTAACAACTTGAAGATACTAGATGCAATAGTTGCACATCAAAAACAGACAGAACAAGGTACTGGATAGAACATGACAGCGCAGGAGGATCGATATATGATGTCACCAATGTTGAGAAATCGATTTCAATCGGCTTTTGAAGTCACTGCGTGCTGGATGGATAATTTTTTTAAGAACTTGTGCAGTAAGTCAGCGTCTTACTGAAGCAAATTTGAAGCCATTAAGATCTGCACATGGTCCAAAACACGAAAAGCAGCATGGAATTTCCAGACTAGTTGCGGTAGACTGGGCTGCGAGTTGGGTTCTGATGATCGGATCAAGAACAATGTTTTCGGATAAGTATGAGGTTTATACTGTACACGCAATATGGGAGGTAAAAAGTCTACAGGATACTAGGAAGTTTATAATCAAGCAAGCATTGAAGAGAATGTGCTATATGGTGGAGACTCCATTCACGTGTGGGCTTGAGTTTCTTCCGAAAGCCGCACCGAGCTAGTTGTGTTAGAAAATAAAACTTGTACTGTAGAGAGTAATGCAAAATGTAATCTTAAATTAGTATGTTGGCCCATTTCTAGTAAGAAAAACGGCTGAAAACGCCATCTTTAAGCAATATATTGCTCGTCTCATATAGCTTGGATGGTGCATAACCACCTTAAAGATGGACACACGCATGAAGTGGCCAGCACGCAGCCTAGACGAGCTTGCTTGGGACAATCTAGGACGACGTAAACGCCAGCAAAATAACTTTACTCTTCGTGAACTAAAAGAAGCACAGACAAATGAATAGGATAATGTTCCGGGAGCATTGGTTCAGAAATATGGTGGCGAGCATGTTAAACCGTATAACTGGTGTATTAACAACTTGTGGTAGCATTATGAAATACTACAATGTGTGAAAACTGTACCAAATTACCGTAGCACATTTATGGAAATCTATTAAAAAAAATAATTATCTAATATTTTCTATAATACAATGTTTACTTTATAAAGTTAGTTTCAATGTGATGGAAGTTATTGAAGATTTTTTACCGACCCGCTTGTCTGTAGATGGCTCAAATCAATATTTTTTCCTAGGACAATTACTTACACATTTTACGCGAATAAGCCTGTATTTGTTCTATTGAGCTGGGCCGCGATTCTCTTAGCTATTGATCAAACGCCACACTACTGCGATACTTCTGCGATCGAACTGCTGTTAATGTCAAATTCGGTAGACTGCTAATTCTAGCACATAATCGCAGTTGTATTGCAATCGCGTCGCTATCGTATGGCTGTCAAAGGCTTGCAAATTTTTCCACTGATATAATAATGAAAACTTCTATCAATCAAGCATAAGTCAAAACATCAATACAGTGGTTTCCTAGCAAACAATATATTAAATAAATACATTTAAATCATTTAGCTATTTTTCCATCTAAAATCCTCCAAAATAGTTTATGCCACTGTAGCAACGCAATCGCAACAAAATAGCTAACAGCATACCAAATATGTCAAAAACTATTGATAGCAAGCCACTGACTTGTGATCGAACCTAAATAGCGGGCAGACTACGGATACTGTCAAAAACTACAATTTTCATGCAATTAAGTTGCGTTAACGCCGTTCAATAGCTAAGAGAATCGGGCCCCTGTTTGTTCGTTTTGGAGGTAAGATAATGAATGTTCGGCCTTAAAATAGCTTCCTAAATTCAAGAGGCTCACCAACTCTCATGTTTGGTTACCAAGAATAGTGTTTTAGCGGTTGGTAAAGATCGACATCAATCAAATCAAGATGAATTTGGATTAAACTCGAGTATTTTCATGGTTACGTACGTTGAATAGTAATCAATCAGGTTTAATGATGATGTTAAATAGTAAATATATATGGTGAAGTCTTCCGTTATTATGTAATTCTAAAGGTGAAATACCTTTCAGGTTTTAAGAATTAGTTTAGGTTTAAAGAAGTGTATTCTCTAATAAGACATAAAGTCGCTTACACGAGAACATGGTTAGACTTAAAATATTCAATAGACATTCGTCGTCACAATTAATAGTATCTAATCAAACTATATAATGAAAAAGTTATATTGTTTGTTACAAAATAATCACAAATCACTTTAGTCATCCATCACTTATTAATTCCTCCATCCTTTTAATAAGCGTTGTTTTGCTATAATTTGTCCGAGTCTTCGGACAAATTAACTAGCCCGGCGAGTGCTGTTAAAGCGATTGTTATTTCAATTTCTTTAAAGGGTTCATCGGCAGATTTCGGAATTATCATAAAATGTTACTAGCTGATCAATCTTGAGCAAGGCCTAGTATATAGTTAGTATGCCTTGAAATTGGTTAATAAAATTTAATAGTTTCAACACTACGATAATAAATGGCTTATTTCTATAAAATTTTGTACATTAATCTTTCAACGACTCTTAATTGAGATGGCTTCTGGGATGTAGAATAAATTCAAATTTTGAGATATCGGCATGTTACTAAAAAAATAAAGTGTTTTTATTGGGACATTTATTTTTTGATTTTAAATGAAATTAAATCTTCGATATATATACATATACATTATAATATATATATACTTACTATAACATACTATATTATATCTATATATACCGAATACTTAATTTCATTCCATTTAAAATCAAGAAATAAATGTCCGAATATTTTTTTTTTCTGTGACATGCCGGTATCTGAAAATTTGAGTTTATTCTACATATATGTCTATATACCATGGATTCTTAACTAAACAATGGTTCAATATATATTCAAACGATTACTCGTACCTACATTGAGACACAAACTTTTATAATAACACAAGGTACTGACTGCCCCGCGGTGTTGCAACGGCCTTATAATTTTGCACTGATTACAAAGGGAAGCCGGCCGCGGCAATTTCGTCTTGTACCGATCGTGCTGTACATAAATTATCTGTTATTGATGAAGACATTAAGCTTACATACCGTAATCGACAATTATAATACAGATTTTTGGTGGTCAGGGATGTAACTTTCCAGAATGATAATTGGAATCGGAGATCGATTAATTACTTAAACATTTTTGTTATAAAAATTAACGCAGTTTTCACTCATTTTAGTAAATAATACGGGATAACTCACGTGAATAAGTCACATAGCTCCGACTATAGCTTCAACCACATCCAGTGGACTTTTTTAAGAAGAGCTAGACGCCCGCGTTGACGTCTCGCTGAGCGCTGACTATACTTAAAAATATACATAAAACTTAAAATTACATAGTATTTTAAGTTCCGTATGTTACAAAACATTCATGGTATATCGTGCATTTTGGTACTCCTCAAAAATATGCGTTTTGGATTTTGTAGCGCAATGAAATCCCAAATTTACTTATTATGACAACCCGCACGAGGCCCACCTGATGTAAAGCGGTAAGCTCTGCCTATAACCAATGCATTTAGTCACAGGTGATGAACCATCCCCGCACCCATCACCCTGAGACATACCGATTTCAGTTATTAAGTATCGTCTTGTGCCTGTAAGTTTATAATAACCTTAAATATTTTACAGTTTTTACAAATAAACTTAAATATTAGTGCAGGCTGCGCAGGGTTTGTAATGTACCATAATTTATACAGAATCAAGTGTTGCCATGCGAGTACTCAGTTGTCGTATAAAAATGACAATCCCTTTCATTCTCGTATAAGACATCATATTTATGAAAGCTGCAATTACTACTCGAAAACATGTTCCATATTTATCATAAGCAACGTTCACAGTTACAAAAAAGTTATTTCGAGTTATTTCGCGGCCGAATCGCAATCACGTGGAAAAAGTGGACTTTCGTATAAATTACCGAGTTGGCAGCCCTACGAACGGTTACCGGTAAAAGCGGTACAATTCTCGGGCGCGGTTTATACTCGTACGTGTCCCTAATGCACTATAAGGACAATCCACGGTTCCGATTTATTCCGCTCAGAGTCACTGACGGTTGTTTTACCGTCTCTTTATTAATCAACGATTGTTTTCGCGTCAGCTTTTGCACTTCGGTGTATCTTTAATGAGCTCCACTTTTTTTGGTAGCCCAATTTCTTCTGACAACTTCATTTACCAACCGGTATTACCTAATTTCAATGATAATTACGCCGGAACAAATAAGATTGATTGCGTGCCGTTTTGGTTCACGTAATTAGTGGACACTTGACAAAATTCTCTCACAATCGCAGCTTAATTCATTCCCCTTATTGAACAATATAGAACCGCCAGAATGAAAGAAATACTCAAAGTGATTATGTGTATATTCTGTTACGTTTTATTCTTTAATCGAATTGTATTGAGAGGCTCTACATGATTTATGGAAGTCGCGCCTTGGGTTTAAATAAAACATCGCCGTGAGCTTTCAGCGTCTACGAATGGGAGTCACGATTGTAATTTTAAAATTTCGACACGGATGTGACGATTTCATTTACTGTGCTGTTATTTATAGCTATCTCCGTGTAATTTGTACTTGAATTTTTAGCATGACTTTTGATTTTGTTGAATTTATTCAAACTTTTTTCTTCCATTATCACGAAGGTGATGGTGTTTAGTTTAGTCAGTATTTATAGTTACACGCAAATTTATAAAAAAATGATCACAAAGCATGCATTGCATCAAAGTCACACACCCAATACCGAATCAAACGATTTTGTAAACAAATACGATGCTGTTATATTATCAAAGGAGTACAAGTTTTCTGTTAGAAGTGACTTTATAAATTTTCATATTCGACATACTCTCTCGTGATTTCAAGTATTTTATTCTTTATAAAATACTCTGTTGTATGTTCTCGATGTTCTCGATGAGACAATTTATAAATAACCAGTAATACAAATGCGAAAAAAAAACATGATGTATAGTATTTTGAAAGCTTTGACAACTAGAGTTGTCAATTGGGGTCTGTTTTCAGATTACGTCGCATTTTCTACTATTTTTATTTGTACCTTATCAAGTTTTGTATTTGACTAAGTCTAGCAAAGATCAACGATTGTACATAAGGATGCCCAGACGTCAGCCACTTGACGTAAAGACATTTCTCAAGTGGCATAGAACTCTGGTGGACGACAGCCGCCTTGGGAAGTAATAGATACACGTGTCTGTTTGTCTGTGATCTCAATAGCGCGGGTTCATTCATGTGTTGGCTCAAACGATGGGTGAAGACAACTGGGAATAGATACTTCAATTGAAAAATACCAACAGTGACTTTGTTTAAGATGCAGCGCGCAAGCCGCGTAGCAACCTTTTGAAATGGTAAGTAAGTTTTATGCAACGAACGTAATCATAACATTACAACTTTAATAACATTGATATTTTATAGCACTCAATTGTTTGTCATCAACATTAACATATTTTTAGAGCTCACGTTTTTTGTCGTAGCTTTATTCCAACCCTCAAGCTTTATCCACCGCATTCAGCGATATGTGCATTTGGCTTTACCGAAAATTTAAAGACTCCATATTCTCTGTACTTTAGGCGCTGGTGGACACACATATTGAAAAATTCTCTACGCTTGTGTTTACCACTCACATAGTGGAGATTAGGGGACGACCAGACTCACCGAATACTTCAGTGAAGTGGCGGACGTAGCTCAACAGACCCTACTGCCCAGTTGGTGTTTCTGGAGGCCATTAAAGCCTTCAACAGAATGTTTTATTCCCAACCATGCCGGTAGAGAGACGCGAAAGCTTGCTTTAGCGATAAATCTCACCCAGCTGGTTCAAGGGGCCACGAGGGTACCCGTGTTGAGTTTTACATAGCCTACTACCTGGACCTTCTGCCGACAACTGATTCATACCATTACTCAGTATCGATTTTTCCATCGTTAGGTAAGTCCGACCATTGTCTGGTGAAATCTATATCCATCTATTCCCCGCTCGATCACAACCCTTGAGGCACCCGGTGGGTGTATCGATACAAATCAGCAGATCGGGTAGAAATGCGGTTTGCATCTTTTCCTTGGCAGTCTATGTGCTTCGCGGCGGCAGTAGGATTACCAGAAGAGTGGTAATCCTACCCGCGCCTGTGCAAATACCGTGACCGATGTGTTACGTTTAGCAGTGGGATGCTTCATTCTATTCTCTGAAGTACCACTATCCGGCCAAGTTCGCCGATGGCTCGGTTATGAATGTGAACTCACCGAGGCTTTAAAACATCATCAGGCATACCTAGCCTGGGTTTATGCTCGTAAGCGTAAGCTTTTAACAAGGGTGCCAAAACAAAAAAAGGGCTTACAAAAAGCTCGTTCTTACCACATTGGCCGAATAAGGAACAAGCTTGCTTCATACCCTACGGATGAAAAGGGACCAATCCCTAGCTAAATCAGTTCAATCGAACTACTGCCGCCCCTCACTGCCTGCACTGCAGAAATCTGATGGAACACTGGCTCACACTGCTGAAGAGAAGACCTATCTCTTAAGGTAGTCTTCGATTGGGGCGATGCCAACCTGATCAAGTTCTTTTGCATCTGTCCTACCTAACGGTGTATGCCGGCAGCTGTCCTTGAGATCCAGTAATTCTAGGTTATGTTCTCTAAATTTTGGCTGGCTCTAAATCTACATTCTAAGCCTCAAAAGACAATTCTTCCAATTTTTTATGGTAAATGCTTTTATGGAAAGTGATCTCTCGATTGGGTGTTTGAAGAGTCAAGACCTCCTGAGGATGCTTCGTATAGAAGCGAGCAAACGCGTCAAAAATTCTTGTGGTTTAGCTACGTTCTGTTTATGACTCCAAGTCGGCTTAGCAGCAAAATTATATAGATATAAGTAAGTTAAGTGTTTTTTCTTTTATATTAATTTAATGTTTTCTTAAAATATTGTTACAATATTTTTTAATTGCCTAATGTAACGCAGTAATCATTTTATATCCGTGCCCGTGTGTATGATGATAAGTAGACAATGAATAGAATTTTTATTCGTTATATCAATTATTTATTATTTTATCAAATAATTCATTATAAAGAAATGTACCTATTCATTTCTAAATCAGTCGTAGGATATTCATACTTAATAACAGTTCCACAAATTATAAAACAATAATTATAAAACAATAAAATATTGAATTAGATAACGGTTTGGGGAGAAAATAGCGCGGTATGAGAAGGTCAACAGGTTCCTTATTTGATTTACAAATCTATGAATGGAATTTTATTTTATTGTTCATATATGTGGATATCAGATGAGTCACACAGCAACAAATTATAGGTTATTATTATACTATTGAAAGCTTATACGCCTACGTGAATTGAGGTGGCTACTTATATTTTATAAGTGATACATGTAAGATAATTTTAAACTTGGTTGGTTATTCTAAGCCATATTATATGCGCAAGAAAATATATGCTAGGAAAGGCTTCATTGTATTTTGATTAACTACCGCAACATCGATCTGAATTTGGCTATTACTCGTAAAGGAATTTTGCTATGATTGGACTTCTCAACTTCAAGACCTCATATTTTCATAATTACTGGTGTTAAATTGAAATCAACTTCGCATTTTTAATACTTTTGAACTGTATTTTGAATGATATTTTATAAACTGCAAATAAATAAATAATAATCATATCAGCAATCATGGCTTTAAAATCACAAAGATTGACACATTTCAAAAGTTTGGGGAATATCTTAAAAGCTTATCTTAAGAGTGGGTGTCGTAAGAGGTGATTTAGGGGAAACATAAGAAAGTGAGAAGCAATGTCCTCTGCAGAACTGACGTCTTCTACTGCGATCCCAAAGACGCCTGCCGAGCGTGGTATTTTAAAGCACTATTAGGTTCAGAAGTGTCATGTGCAAAACTACCCCAGTGAGCATAAGAGCTGTGGACTATTATATAGAATACTAGTTTTGCAGCCGCCTGCGTGTTGTTCGGTTATCGTGCAAAACCATTTACCACTTTTTATGCAGTTGGATAAAAACTATCCTATGTCCTTTCCCGGGACTCAAACTATTTCCATACCAAATTTCATACGAATCGGACCAGTAGTTTTATGTTTATTCGTTACCTAGATGCAAAAATAAAAAAAAAACAGATATTTCCTCTTTATACTATTAGTATAGATATAGATAGTATAGATATAGATAGTATAGATATAGATTACTACAATGACGAGACGGTGCATGTGCGAGAATTCCCCATATTGAGCATTCGTCGTATGCTTTCGATGTCAACTCGACGTGTTTTAGTGAATGACAATCGAGGTGAGTTGGCAGTCTCGACTATGCCAATGAGGCGTGCTACTGATGGAACTCGAAATGATTTGTTTATAGGGTTTTTATGACGGTTATTATGACTAAATTTCGGTGGCTGGGGTATTTGAAAGTGTACAGATTAAATGTTTGAAACTGTAACTTAGAAAAAAAAAATCTTAATAAACTTTAAAAAAACATATTTTCTTTCGTTTTATATTATTATGTTGGCAACTGTTAAACTTTTTTCTTCAATTCTGTTAGGACAAAAAAATGCTTGTAAAATTCAAAATTCACATTTTATACATAGGGGAAGGTGAGGGGTGACACCGGATAATTAAGATAAAATCACAAATAATAAATCACTGTGTTCTTTATTGAGATAATCAATATTCTAAATGTTTGTAACCTTAGACATACCTTTGGAATGAAAATGTTTGAGATCAGTGTTAAAAACTACAAATTAGAACAATTTTATACGAAAATTATAAATACGTAATCACCCCATACCTGCGGGTCAAACCGGATAAGCAAAGGGTGAATACAGATACTAACAATAAAGCAATATATTCTAAGAGATAAATAAGTTGTATCATACAAAAAAGTATTTGGAGCTGACAATTCAGAACGTCGTTTTAGAAATCCACTAACCCAATCTAAGTCTGCGAGTCCAGTTTCCTTAAATTATTTCTTTTAGCTAATTGGAAGGCCATAGGTCGCAGATCTGTTTAAGTCATTGCAAATAGTCAAGGTTTCACACCTTTGGCATGTTCGACTAGCATATCTTCCGGCTGAAGAATATCAAAATATTGAATCTTGACTATTTGGACCTCACAGATGGTGAAGACGCATTTTTCAGCAGCTAATATTTTCTACTTTTGATCATCTTAACACGTTCTTCTAAGGATCTTTTAGTAGGGTTATTTAAAAGTGTGTGTGGCTTAAAGCTGAAAGATATCCCTTTCTCATCACTGAATTTATGGCTAAAAGGGTGTCTGTCGGAACTATTGCAGCCTATTTGACATTCTCATATATATTTCTAGCATGTTGAAGCTCTCACTCTGACAAAGGTTAAAAAAAGAAGAATAAAATAAACGCCTACAACAACTAGAAATACATATACCAATCGGGCTGAAACCGGATAATCGGAATCACCCAGACGCTTGTACCCCACACGTACCACTTTTGAAAATGTAATAACTAACAGGTTAAGTTTAAACACATAGCAACAACAAATACCGTTATAGTAGGTTAAATATGTACTTAACCGATCAGCAAAGTTAAGTAATGTCTGCTGCGGTCATGAGTTTGATGGGTGACCGCTTGTGACATTACTATTGAGCGCTTCCGTGCTTCGGAGGGCACGTTAAGCCAACAGTGTGTTCCAAAGAGGACAACAACAGGGACCGACCCGGTTGTTTTGTAGGCAGTCGTTATAGCATGGTGGTAGGGCATTTTGCGATGCCCGCCTGGCTAGCTACTAAGTACCCTCAAGTAGAAAATCTGTCGCCAAGCAACTAACGGTGTGTTCCGACAACTGTCCTTGAGAGTCAGTAATTGCAGGTTAAAAAAAACGAGACTGCTATACGCAATGTAATAAAATAGCAACTATCTGGTTTTACCCCCTATGCGGGTTTCCCACTCATTCCCTACATGTAAGGTACACACTAGAGAGTACACACTGAACAACAATGAAAATGACTCATAAGATACTAATTTGGTGATGGGACGTGTTAATATTTTGAATATTGTAATTTGCTGGTAGTTGAATCGAATTTTTAAGCTAGTTATTAAACAAGGCTCAATGTATTATTTATTTATTTAAGGCTTATCATTAACAATTACACTGTTACATGTATAGGTTATACCATATTATTACTCTAGGTTCTTAAGTATTTTAAAATAGCAGCAGATGTTAGAACTGACGACAGATATGTTAATTTCAAATCTTATAGTAATAATTTATCGTGAAGCTTAAGTCCATTATTAATTATTAAATGTTTCAGGCTTTGTCCGTAAAATAGAAATTTTATTGTAAAAATGTAGAAAGAACTACAATAAATGTGTACAATAGAAGTACAATAAATGAATAAAATGAGCTATAATATATATATACTAACAATCGTAGGTATATTGTTGAACGTATTAATTGAATCTGATGGCTCTTTAGAACAAAAATCAAGTTATTCGGCTACCTACCCTAATTATAATGGATTTTTGAGTTAAATGAAAATAATTTCAAGCACATGTACCTCTATACCGGGTTATTGGTAAAATGCTAACAACCTCTTAGGGTTGACTTCTGCTAGTCCTAACAAACATATTGAGATGTTTTTTTTATATTAATTTTTAATGTGTTTGTTTAAGTCATTTGACGAAATAAGTACGTAGCCCACCTGATGTTAAAAGACTCTTTTAACATGAGGTGGTCCTCTTGCTTATTCCGTAAAACTTATAAATAAAAAAAATTTAAATAAAAAATTTCATCTTAGTGTGTTTCTTAGGACTAGCAAAAGTGACAACCCAAAGAGGTTGTTAGCATTATACCAATAACGCTGTTTATCCATCATGTTACCAAAAAGAATACTAAGCTTTAAAAAATCTACGTGTAGAAAAATATGTATCTACATATATATACATATAAGTAAATAAATATGTACTGTATATATGTTTCATGGGAATTGAAAACCGGACAGTGGGTACGTAGTAGCAACCTTTACTAAAAACAGTCTTGGACACGAGAATACTTGCCTGTGATGTTGGCAATGACGCGTCCGGTTACCAGCATGGGAACACGATATCATTCTTACTGGATTTTAAATTATTCAAAATGTAGTAAGCTTAGTTAAGTTTCCGCTTACAGTTATAATATTTATAGCGACGTTCTCGCAGAGTAAAATAAGTTAAATATATAATTGAATTGACCTAGAAAAACTATTACTGTTTTGATTAAAGCAAAACGGTTTAGAGTTAAAAAATACTCATGCAAGCGTTGATTATTATTTTCACAATACACTATATAGTTAAATAAATACATAGGTTTCAATATCGTGTCGGCAGAAATTTGATTTGGTAAATATGATATACAGGATTGTTAAGTGGACCTTAAGGATAAAAAAATGTTAACATAAGTCTTGCAGCCGATTTTGGTACTGCAACGACATTATTGGATTTTTGAAATATCTATTTTCTAACCACGGACACGATATTCAAGAATAAAAAAATAAAAAAAACTCTATGAAACAATGAAACGTGTATCTACGGCATACTAAATGAAAGCTCTAATTTTTTAAAGTACATTCTTCGTTTCCTGCTTTAGTTTGCTTTTCCTGCTATTTGAATATGTTCTTGACAAAGTTGGAAACTAAATGAACAGATTAAATAATAGTTGCAGCGTGACTAAATGCTTTGAACAAACCGAGTCTTAAAAGGCGGAGCACGACCAAGACCTTGAGCAATTAGATTGAGTAATGGTAGTTTAGCGTATGGTAAAGGGTACAACAGGATTGCCGGCATCTCACATTGCATTCGTGATGTGATGATACGATAAATTTTTCATCCCTTCTATTCGAAAACAATCATTGGTTCGTCTGTAAGTGCGAACAAAGTAGGTCTATTCTGTAAAAGAGTTATGTATAATATATACAGGCAAAAAAGATTTTGAATTAGGAACTCGAGTGTTGTTCCTTGCTAGTTGATCACGGGTCGTGTCGTGACCATCTAGATCAAAAAAAATTATGAAAATCGTTGATTACTATAAACAGTATTTAAATGCACCGTTTATAAAAGTGGTGCAAAAATAAAACAAATGAAGAACGCGCGAATGCGGTCTGTTCGGGGCAACGAATTAAAAGTTCAAGGATTATTTCGTAAGCAAATTATTGAAATAAAATTATTTCATATAAATTTTGAGTTATAACTTTACTTTAATTATAGCCAAGAAAAATAATATTATAATAAATACCGTTTATATTAGTTACTCGTATATTCACGAGTTGTACTATTTTCAAGTCTCTGATTGAAGATTGATGACAATCTTCTATTTCAAAAGTGAGAAACAATGTATTGAAAACAAACAGTAAATGTCCCTAACTTTTCAAAAGTTGACCCCTATTAGGGAAAAGGTAAGTGATATTATTCCATGAAATTGACAGGTTCTGTGTCCGGCTAGAGTATAACTTTTATAAGTATAATAAATAAATGAACTCGTAGCAGTACGAGTGTTCTATTTAAGGCAATACTTAACTACATTCTGTAGGGTTCTGGGCCTGAGATTCTCATATTCAGGTACATGTGATTCGTAAAAGCTGACTAAGGAAAAACCAGCAAAAAAAAACAAGAAAGGTACAATAACCTTGATGACATTGGCTTCAAGAATCTATGTACGACAGTAATTCTCGGTAAGACACTGTTCAATAACTTATAAACACTCTTTGAATAGTTATTTACTAAAGGATAGGCCCTATTTCACGCGATGGTAGATGATGCGGTCGAAGACGTTACATAAATTATTATATTATACGTTCTTACTAATATAATATGATCAAATGAGTAAATTCTTTGCTCTAATTTTAATATATGGAAGCTCGTGGGTATAATTTAAGTTAATGCAAAACTCTCATTGTGACGATATTTTTTTTTATGTCTGATAGGTTAGCCTTTGACCACTATCTCACCTGATGGTAAGTGATGATGTGGTCGAAGATGTTGTTCAGGCTAACCTAGAAGTACTGGCTCTCAAGGACAGCTGCCGGAACACACCGTTAGGTGCTTGGCGACAGATTTTCTACTTGAGGGTGGAAGCTAGCAAGGCGGGCATTCGCAAAATGCCCTACCACCATGCTATAACGACTGCCATCCTAAGGCGACAACCGGGACCGACGGCTTAACGTGCCCTCCGAAGCACGGAAACGCTCAGTAATGTCACTAGCGGTCACCCATCCAACTCATGACCGCGCGCGACGTTGCTTAACTTTGCTGATCGGTTGAGAACAGCTAAGCAAACTTCGCTACGAGCGCTTCAAATGCGATATGTTGTAAATGAATAAACAACATCTTGTTTGCAACATATGTGATTGCGGAGGTTGTTCTGTTTGTCAGTGTGATTGATTTGCACTCGGCGCGTGATCACAATTTTAATGGCCGTTGCAAGCTTTTATTCATTGTTTGCTGCACAGTTTTGTTGTGTGAATCAGTATTTTATTTTGTTCAAATAATTTAGAAATCTTTCGAGTATTTCGTAATTCAAAATTACAATAATTACGCATATAAATGAGAAACAAGTTACGCTATTACTTATGTATTCTAGAGCACAAGGGATATTGTTAAGACAAGATATATGAATGATCAATGCACTAATTTTCATAAAAACTAAAATTGCATGCCTAGATTTTAGATTTATTACTTAGGCTACATTCGTTAATTTTCAAAGATATATACGATCCGGTTTAATTTCACTAGACAATTCGCTACCACAATTAATGTGAAATAAGTGCAAGAAAAAGAACTGGACTGACAGTCAAGTGATCAAATTCTTGGCAGTCAGATTATCATTACACAATATCGCAAACTGCAAAGGGCTTATTGTGATTTTATAGCAGTTTTTATATTGACTTATATTGCAACATTCTAGTATTTTATAAAGCAGTTATTGGTTTTTGAGACCCTTAAGACGAGCTAGGTTTTTCATACGATTAACAATTAAAAAGCAATGTCTTCATTTACTTCCACAAGGTCTTGGTAGTAGTGCAACGGCTTTTTTAGAGGCGATGAATTTTTCTACATATAGTTTCAGGTTTCGATTCTCTTTAAGATCACAAACAATCCTATCTACAAAAAAAATAACACAGATGATTTGGTTTATTTATTATTTTATCCTTTATTTGGTTCGAGGTAGGTACTCTAAAATACACTGTACTATCTATAGGATTCATTATAATATGCATTAATACCTACATACGTTTTTGGAAAGATCAAGAAGTTTTATTTACCAACAAACCTATATATTTTGAAATATTAGTTCCAGTTTTCGATCAGGACTATTTGAGAGACTATTTTTTGCATTTTGGGATATAGCCGTATATAAACGTTTTCTTGAATAACGAACCTTGTACTCCTCTCCTACTATGTACTTGTACTACTCTCTCTTTATGTATGAGTATCAGCATTTTGGCATCATTGACATTTATCTATATTAATTATTGACTCATCTTCCAACTCTTGTCCAAAAACGTTTCGTTGATCTTATCTCACCAAGCACCTTCCAACGTTGTTTTGTATAGTATACTTACATAGACCACGATCACTGCTAAGCGTTTGAAACGTCGGGACAAAAATAATGATAAATATCCGCAATAATAACAAATATTTTTAAAATATTTTATGAAAATATCAAATTAATATTCTAATTTTTATGCCTGATAGGTTAGGTGCCTTTGACCACTATCTCACCTGATGGTAAGTGATGATGTGGTCGAAGATGTTGTTCAGGCTAACCTATAAGTACTGGCTCTCAAGGACAGCTGCCAGAACACATGGTTAGGTGCTTGGCGACAGATTTTCTACTTGAGGGTGGTAGCTAGCCAGGCGGGCATTCGCAAAATGCCCTACCACCATGCAAAACACTTAAAACATACAAAAATATATCCAGTGACATTTCCGCCTAATTTTCCTGCTAAGCCGACGTGACGTCACAAACGCCACGCTTTTCGCTTCTACACGAAGCATCCTCAGGAGGTCTTGACTCTACGAGCGCACGATCGAGAAAGATCGAAAAATCTTTCTCGATCTTGCGCTCGTAGAGTCAAGACGTAAGTAACGCCTGAATCTATTTATTATAAATATCCGCGATTTAAACCGTTAAAGTTGTTTAATTACTATGTGTAATAATCGCAAAAACCTAAGACAACATCAAAGTATACCCACTCTAATTACACCTGTTGCTGGGGGTGTTGTAAAATAAACTTTTTTATGGTATTGTAATGGAATAAGCTAGAAGCCCACCTGATGTTAACCTCTGCATGTGACAGATGCATTTCGTCAATTGTCGAATTGAATCCGGGTTTCGACAAATTCAGGGAACGCATTATTTATCAGTGAACGTTACAGCACCACACATATCTACAAGTTGACTAGTAAATACGCAAACAATTGTACAGTAACACCCTATTTTTCATTGACTGACATAATTTATGTATGATATACCTGCTTATAAATATTAAAGAATACTCCTTATTATTTATATCATTATATTTACCATTTAAATAAGTATTCGTCATCTCTTACCAAAGCCATGGATCAAGGACACGAGTGCTAACTTAAATTTGTCAATGCAATCTATTGTGTCATCCAATAAGGCTTAAGCTTCCGTAAGCCACACTTATTTTTCATTCCAGAAAGGTAATTTTAATGCATATTTAATGGGCAATTCTTGGCTTCAAATTCACTACGATAAGGTACGGCTATAATGCATGCAGTTTGCTCTCTTGCGTTATTTATTGTGTGATTTTTGGCAACAGTAACTACGTTGTGCGTGGGCCATAGAAATAGAGTCAAGTAGACGCAAATCAGTTCTCATTTATCTTTAAAAATGAGCCGCACTAGCGCGCTCCAAAGTTTTTTGACTGCTGCTACGCTCGGAAATACTTGTACGTGAATTAAATCGCTACATATTTTGAAGCGCTTATGTTTAATCGCAGTTTTAGTAGCTTTATCCGCTACTTGGCCTGGCTAGATGTGCAATCTTCATAATGCATGTTTTGTGCAGGGCATTGCTCGCGGGCTTTTGACGTATTCACTATGACGTAAGTATGATCAAGTGGCTTTATGTCAAGGCAAAAATAGAATTTACTTAGTCGGTATCTTTGTTTGATGTACAGTGTGGAAAGATGCTTGCCAATTGTTCAAAGCTATGTAGTGGTATCAGTATCAATTATTATTAAAATAGCAACAATTTCTTCATTATTCTATAACATATTCAAAAGCTGTCAACGTTAAGAAAGCAGTTGAGCGTAATTTTTTTATTGCTGTTAAGCTTGTCTTTGAACACTATCTCACCATTAGGAGAGATCAGGTATGTGATGATGCAGTCAAAGATGATCAGGCTAATTTAGAGTTACTGTCTCACAAGGACTCTAGGTGCTTAGTGACAGATTTTCTATGTGAGGATTATAGTTAGCCAGATGGCCATTCGCAAAATACCCACCATGCTGTACCGACTTCAATCCTAAGATAACAACTTGGTCTTAACGTGCCCTCCGAAATACGGAAGCGATCAGCTACTATATATATATAAATACCACTAGCAGTCACATAGTATGACCGCAGCGGATTTTGTTAAACCTAATTGACCGGTTAAGGTATACTAGGCAAGCTACGCTACGAGTACTTATAAGTGTATATATCTAGTGTGGGTTTGTGTCTGTGAAGTGGTATTGCGGTACATGCGGCTTTCCTTAGAATGTATTTCTTCACCACTGTTAAAACGTATCATGTGCCTGTAATTTATTATTTTATATTTTTATTACTTTGTCCGATGAAAATATTCAATACTATGCCGCGGCGGGCGCAATAAACGCGTACTTGTTCCGCCAAAAACGCATAAAAACACACAAAAAATATATAAAAATAATACTTTCCAAAAAAAATCCTATCAAAATGTTTGTTAGGACCAGCAGAAGTCAACCCTAATAGGTTGTTAGCATTTTCCAATTACCCTGGATATTGGCGAGAAACAGAGGTTGCTCCGCGGTGCGTTAAATTGTATGTTGATCTTATACAAAAACTGCTGTGCTTTGGTTTTAATTATCCTAACATCCAGGAACAAAACTTTTATACGAGATGGATTTATTAGGAAAATCTAGAAACACTATTGATATATTTGGATTTTTTTTCGACTACGTGCTACGAAAACCGTATCATATTAGTATAACAGGAAATAAAAGTTCTTTAAGCATCATTCAGCTATTCATAGAGATGATTTTTTCACGCTCAGCGCAATAACTTCCTCCGTGGTGTTTTATTGGACAACTTATGTCAAAGGTTTTCAATTTAATACCTGTGTAGGAACAGACATGCCCTTTGACAAATTTATCTACGTAATATTATGTCAAATGGAAAAAAATGTGGAAATCACGTCACATTAACTACTCTAACTGCTCTGTTGACAAAGTTATCGAAAATACTCACACGAAGGTTAAAAAAATTACTGACGACCCAATGGATGTAAGCATACCTGAAACAAAACGAAAAATAGATGAACTTACTAAATAAATGCAAACAAAATAACATGTACAATTGACGAAATTGTTTTACAACTGTACTGTACAAATGTTTATGTCGACTATTAATATCATAAATAATTGTAGCCCTATAATTAGCAATTTAAACTCTTAAATGTCTAAAGCAATTCGACAATAATTGTCGAATCGAATAACCTTAAAATTAATTATACCTACTAGTCCAACATAATATACATCAAGATGGCTATCATATTATGTTATCAGTAACATCGTTATTAAAGTTATTAAATAAAATTATAGTCTGTCAACTATGCTTATCATTTTCATCAACCAGCTGATTGAACTGGTCGTCTCTATGCCGCAGTGTGACAAGAGTCTAATTTGGTGCTTGGTGCCGTCATGAATTATTCCATCCAAGTATGTCCGGTTAGAGCCTAATTGAGAGAGGAACATGTTTGTCAAATCGTGTGAACTGTTTTATGAATTTTTAATGTTTAATGTTACGAAATCGGCACTTGGTTGATGGTATCCGTTTTATATCTTTGTGAGACAGTTTTGAGTGTTTTAAGAGTTATGTATGTTTTCCCTTCTGTGACTGGTTGAGAACGGTTAGATTACTCCGTTAGAGTTGTCATGAATAAATATGAATAGCAGGAAATATAAAGTTTTTACGTTGCTTACTTTAAGCAACGTAAAGGAACAGGTTGTTTTTAAATTGCAGATAGGTAAGCCTTTGACCACAATCTCACCTGATGACAAGTGAAGATGTGGTCCAAGGTGTTAACAGGCTTAGCCTAGAATTACGGCTCTCAAGGACAGCTGCCGAAACACACTTTAGGTGCTTGTGACAGATTTTCTACATGAGGGTGGTAGCTAGCTAGGCGGGCATTCACAAAATGCCATTCCACCTCAAGCCTGCGGCGGGATTCGAACCATGCACCTGCTGCGCGGCAGTCCACAGCCAATGCCACTGAGCCATCACGAGTTTATTTAGGTTTTAAAAACAAGGCTATATTGATATAAGGTAAGGTAAATTAAGTGATGGAGAAGGCACTTTAAAGGGATTCTTATGTAACTTACTTATAATTCGTTAATGAATGTATTTTACGTAATAAAGCAAACACCAACTATCATAATAACTAACAGCAAATGTTTCAATTTCACAAGATGTTTTTTTTTTAAATGTTATTGTGACGGAAAAAGCACGAGGCCCACCTGATGTTAAGCGATATCCTCTGCCTATAACAGATGCATTTCATCACAAGTGACGAACTGCAATGTACCCATCACCTTGAGACATACATGTTAAGTCTCGTTTGCCTGTAATTTCACTGGCTCTCAAGGACTGCTGCCGGAGCACACCGTTAGGTGCTTGGCGACAGATTTTCTATTTGAGGGTGGTTGCTAGCCAGGCGGGCAGTCGCAAAATGCCCTTCCACCATGCGATGAAGCTCAAGCCCGCGGCGGGATTCGAACCATGGACCTGCTTCGCGGCAGTCCATAGCCAATGCCACTGAGCCATCACTGCTTCAAAACTTACTATTGTAACTACGAGTACATCGTATGTCAGATGGTGTAAAGCAACGTTTTAGTATTTTGAATTGCTGCGTGTTATTCCCAAGTCCGACGGTCATTCATCAGTCGTTTTCAATATCAATGCAATCCTATGGGTGAAGAGGAGATTTAATCTTCATCGTGAGTGACAATAAACTCTTCAAGGGAAAATACTGAGAAACTACATATGTAATATTTTTATAGAACTACGACAATTAACGATTTCTTATTATTTTATATTACATATTTTGTTGTAAGGTTAACTGATGTTGTAGTCACTCATACCAAACAATTAATATCTTAACTCACTCATATGGGTTTAAAACAATGTGTCTTTTTCAACAATGTAAGAGTAAAAAGTTTTAGTCCTGGCTTTCTGGTGATTAGTCTGCTTGATGGCTGTAGTAAAAGGAAATGCTCGTTTTGGTGGTACATCCGCTACCTCTAAGGAGTATTGTTGTATACCTAATGTGTAGGTATTATCCAACTCGCATCGTTATCAGTGACGGCATGCTGCTCATCAGGCGCATTTTAACTTAGCAACCTTTAACATCAACCAACTCGAGAGTGTACTACTATCGTTATAATCTTGCTCTAGAAACTTAACAAACAATTTCTAATAAACAGATTGAAATCAATCTAAATTAAAAATGTTTTTAAATATTTCGTAGCAGTAGATATATGTGACGTTACCTACAAACAATTTGTGCACATAACAAAACAAAATCCCGAAAATTCGCATCGTAAATAACGAACAATATTGAGAGGACACATTTACTGGATGATTTATTTATACCCAGTGATTAATGTGATGTTAAGCCGAAAATACCGATCGGGCTAAGCAGTGAGCACGCCTACGCGAGAGGTCATACATAAATCATATTGCGACATCTCAAAAATGCCAACTTCAAAAACATGCCCTACGGCCAGTACCGCACGCACCGATGGTAAGACAAGAAAAACAAACGTAAAAAATAAATTACTTTTGTATACCTCCTTTCTTTCCCGTTGTTGGACGCCGAACATGTAATAAATCACAGAAAGATAAGCATAAAAAGATTGTATGTGGGTACCTACACAGTAGAAGTGAAGTTTTCGTATTTTTGTTATCTTGCGTCAAGCGGTGCCTACTAAAACGCAACGCCTACTCATTTCCACGAAATGTATACTGGTGTAAGACAAGGTGAAGGTACGCCGGGAATTCGGACTTAGCATATCATCTGATCCGGCATCTTCAGAAACTTGGCTTAATCTTGACCGTATATAAAATAGCCCGTACAAAAATCAGTGTCTAAAATTTCTTACATATATTTACTCGTATGTGTTATACTATACCTACTCGTATTGTACACTCAAAAATAAAATTTATTAGCAACATCTTATTCAGTAATTATGTTGTAACATTCGTAGAAAGCAATAAGTGTCTGATGTACTAGGTAGTTCCCCGTAAGATGCTGGGTTAGAGTGTCACCCCCATTTCTAACTGTGGGTATTGTAAGAGGCGACCGGAAAGAGGACAGCAGCGCCTTGTTAGGTATCAGTACCTGTACTGCGATCCCCAAGACGCCTGCCAAGCGTGGGGATTATGGCAAACCCCCCAAAATGGGGTGGGCTTTGTTTAGCAGTGGACAATCGGGCTGATACAGTACACATGAAGTAAATACAAGAAATGAATCTTGAAAGTTATTTTGTAGGAAAAAGTACCTCAATCCATTTATTGGCCACCAATAGATGTATAACAACCAAGTGGTAAGGATAATATTGGACCTTTTCCACATCAATATTTTTCTGAGCAAGCACTGATAGAATAAGTTGCAAATGTTGTGCCTTAACTCATGGTTTTAATCACTTTCATCGCAGAGGAAGGCGCGTTATAATTATCAATCAGACTATTGGACTTCGTCGACAGAAAAAAACGCTTGTTTCAAACACTAGAAGTTTTTTTTTTATGCCTGATAGGTTGCTTTTGACCACTATCTCACCTGATGGTAAGTGATGATGTGGTCGAAGATGTTGTCACTAACCTTCAGGTTTTTCGATGGCCCTACAGTACGTAGAACTGAGAGGTATGGGTTCGATGTCCAAAAGAGGTGAAAACTTTGGGCTCTACATTTTTTACATGCGATAATAGCTCGCCTATATGTTAGTAGTAGATAGTGCTTAATGTTATTCTAAACAGTGGAAGTATAGTTTATAATGGTGGAAATGTAGTACAAGTGTTAATACAGTCCTGTGGGGTGCCGATCTAGAACTCTAGACTTACACAGTTAATCTTCCTGTGGGATACGTGGGAGGCGAAGAAGGGAAAGGCGCCTGAAGGTTGGCACCAGCGCTTTCTGAAGGACCTCCATCTTTCACTGTTATCCCCAAGACACCTGTCAAGCGTGGGGATTATGGCAAATATCCTCCATAGGAGGAATAATATGTTTAACGGTGGTCACGGCTATTGATGTGTGATGATAGTACAAAAATCACCTATTATATTACATCTGTATGTATAAGTGAGCCTTACGTGACTTCGACTATTATTTGACTACAGATAAATGTGAAGGCCGAACTTCAATTCCACGAAAAATGACAAAAACTTTATAATATATTTTTGTTCCAAAAATGTTTTCCATATTAGGCTGCAAAAATCCACTACTTGAACTTGTCTAACGTGTTAGTTTGTGGGAATGTCTTCCTAAACCAGCTTTAATTTAATAATGCTAAATGCTAAGGCCGAATAAAAGTGTCACTTTGGTATGTCAGTTTCTGGATTTTATTCCTGAATCAAAACCCTACTACACTATACTAAATATATGATCAATTATATATATAATAAAGTAATAGACACATAGATTTAGTTTGTCCAGTGTATACGTTATATGGAAAGCGCCACGAGCACTCTAGCCGTAACACTTCAGGTACCAGTTTTCCGTATATAAACTGACATGAAAAAATACCGCCGAATCGGTCACCTGACCTCTAACAAATTGCCTTACGCCACGATCGCCCGTTTTGTCATTACGCGGCCTCCTACTGAGCAATTAGATTTGTTAGCTTGTACCTACCGGGGTTCCATCACGCCCCCAACTCAACAACAGATGCTTGGACTAATAACCTCTCGAAGTTTTCCCTGCCTCCCTCGCTCTTCCCACCCTCGCCCAAAACCTCCCTTTACCCAACTAAGATAGATTGCGCCACCATTCTTGCAATTTTCCTGTCGTATCTTGCCTCGTAAATTCCTAGTGATATATTGCTTTGGATCTCTCGCGATGCGACCAGGAGCATACTCGAAATATGATAAGAGTTATTTATTATTGTTCTTATTGGTTTTCTGAAGAGGGGATGGTTATATTGTTTCGTTGTGTTCTGGCTGTACAATTGTGTTTCTGACTTGGTATGTGAAGGACCACATACCAAATTACACATTAATAACTTATTGTATATAACTAACACAAAACTAAAATCTCTTAGAATAATCACTCATGTGTACTCGTGACCTTAGGCAATATCCGTTCGTTTGAACAGGTTATAAGCTAGATGAAGGAATTTATCCGTTTTGACGGTTCAAAGGATTTATATATGTTTCCAAAAACTCTTAGATATATTTCTTAAATTATATTAATAATAATTACTTATACAGTCACAATTTTATTACAGACTTGGAGCTTTCTTGTCAAACTCCCTCGTCCATCACAAATTTTGAAATATGAATTATATATAGTGTACCTATAAACACACTTTTTAAATCCAATTTTATGACATATTACTTTTTACTCCACATCACAGAATTAATAATAGACTAAGTAAAATCCCATTGCTATTAATGAATGACAAAGTCATAGGTAATGTAGACTTAGTTATATAATGGATATATTATTTAATGTTCCATTGATTCGCATAGCTCCGCAACGAGGGAGTTTTTCGATACTTTTAAATATTATTATGGATTAAAGTGAAGATCGATTACAATTGTAGCAAGCTTCTGTCATCGTAATTTGACTACCAGGTTATATCATTTTGTTATTTAACGTTTATATTTATCCATTTTTGTCTACTTATCAATAAGAAAATATAAAACTTTATACCGCTTACCAAACCACTTTATACATGACTTATTCGTCAACTGGCGAGCTTGAAACTCGCGAGTGCGTGCGAGTTGGCACCTTCCGAGTTTACCTATATCGATATGCATATAATACAAACATAAATTAATTAAAAAAAGAACCTGCCGATTGCAAAGTATTTATTTTTGTTGGGCGTTTTATGTTTGTTATAAAATTAAAACTGCATGTTACATATATTTATGGAATTGATTTTTAAAACCCTGTATTTTGATACCCTACTTAATGGGATATGAAGAAAAAACAATTTTTTCTTATAATATGGCGTCTAAAATCAGCTAGTTTATTTTTTTATTTCTGTTTATGTACCTAGTGTCACTTGCGCTGTCAATACGAATCTAACGATATCGCGTACATTAAAATCGGTTTAGCCGTTAAGAAGTTATGGTGGGATAAAGAAACTCACAAACATACATACATTCATGTATGTATGTTGTCAGGGTTCACCCTGACAGCATAACACTCCTTTTTGGGAAGTTTTTTTTATGTTATTGTAAAGGAACAAGCACGAGGCCCACCTGATGTTAAGCGGACTAACCTCTGCCTATAACAGATGCATTTCATTACAAGTCACGAATTGCACTACGCCCGTCACCTTGAGACATGGTTGTTAAGTCTCATTTGCCTGTAATTTCACTGGCTCTCAAGGACTGCTGCCGGAACACACCGTTAGATGCTTGGCGACAGACTTTCTACTTGCTGGTAGCAGCAGGCAGGCAATCGCAAAATGCCATTCCATCATGCGGTGAAGCTCAAGCCGGCGGTGGGGATCGAACCAGGGACCTGCGGCACCGCAGTTCATAGCTATTACTACCGCTCGGCCATCATTGCTTCATTGAGTTGTGTAATAAAAACTATATCGGCAGCAAGTCAGCACAATAAAAATTATTAACTTCTTTATTTAATCTATTTCAAATTCACCCCTTTCAAGCAATCCAATAAAAACCAAACAGTATCAATTTCTAACTCCTAATAAAGTTAAGACTGTTTCTCAATTACTATTTGTCGAAGGTACAAACAAATGGGAGGAAGCAACCCTCGCAGACGCCGGAAGTCAGTTGAGTGTCGCTACCGGAAGTGTTATTGTCGGAACGACTACTTCCGCTAGTGACTACACAGTCGTGATGGCGAGTGTCTTTGAGATTTTTAAGATTATATACCTGTATGAGGAGTGTTTTCAGGATATTGCTATAATTTGTGTAGGCAAGGAACTGCGATATCTTAATTTTTTGTAATGAAATTTGATAGCTGAATTTCTACCAGGTCGTCGGTAAGAGTCTGTATTGGTTAGTATTATTATAGACATAATATAATGTACCACCGCTGAGTTACAAATTTTGCATCGAAGAAGTACTGTGTGCAAATACTACTGTGTTTAGGCGTGAATGACACTCTTACAAGTGAAATTACTGCCCGAACGAGAAATAAGAACTAAGGTCTCAGAGTAAGGAGCGCAGTAGAATGTCAAGCAGAATGAGAACAGTAACACTGTAACTGCGATTGACAGTGTTGAGTCTTACCACCAGACGGGCGACTTACCTTATCAATAAATTTTTATTTTTGGTTTGTATTATGCTAGTAATGTAAATAATTATGTCAGGCTTCTCATATCACGTAAATAGTAAGGAGTTGGCAAAAATTAGAATGCTATTCTTGTACTAGGTCTGATCAAGTTTTCCAACAGTAAGAATCAGACAGATATATTTACTATAAACGGATACAAAACATTAAACTTTTCTCATTAATAGAGTTTATTGATAGGTTATAAAACATAACTTTTCTCATCATCAGCTGCATACCTTTACTCCAAACATAATGGGTTGGTACAATATGTCTTCTCTCACACACCCAGGACAAAAAAAACATAAAAATAAAAAACCCTCACAGTAACACATATATATTATATAATTGCATTGGCTTACGTATTCTTCCCGGCGACCTTCCTGAAATCCTACCGTGCGCCAAATGTGCAGCAACAACCCTGAACGCACATCGATATGCTTATTAGGCGCATTGTTTAACCTGGCTTTTAAATTAAACACAACTGGAAGGTATGGAATAGTCATTGTATTCTTATAAAATGCCTGTAGTCATGTATCCATACTATACGACAATCATCGAAATGAAAACCGCCTATAAATGAACTAATACTTCCATTCCATCTTCAACACCCCACAATAGGGTGAACACACTTAAACGCATAACCTTAAGAATGCAAGAACTCGAACGATTTTTAATACACCCGGCACCCCATAATGGGCGTTTTCGCACCCCACCGTCTGCGGTGACATTTGAAACCCACCGCCGTATGAAAAAACAAAGCTCGAAACATTATGCAAATGGCATTATGTCCGTATTTTTGTACGTTTCGCCAAGTTTATGAGGCAGAAAGGGTAGAAGGGTTAAGACAATTTCTCTATTCAATAAAAGCGGTTTTGATATCACATTGTTATGTATTTTATGTGACGAGTTGAATTAGGGTTAGGAACTTGAGGGGTACATAAATCAGTTTGTAATAAAACAGTTAATTCTTTCATTGTCAGCAGATGCAACATAGTACATTGTATGAAAGTACTTTTAATCGAATAGACGAAAAATATGGTTTCTTTAGTGCTTTGGACTTTCAAAGCCATTCCATATTTTACTTTTTCGTTCCATTCTTTCAATAATTAAATTGAGTCTATTTAAAGTCATATTTTTAAGCTATTAAAAGTATATAATGCAATAAATCAATCACTAACCATTTTCTACATAAAATATGAACTGATAGTTTTCCCGGAACTCAAACTCTGCTATGTAACGATTTTAACACTTTGTGCCTTAATTTAATGGGATTTTACCATATAAAGTAGCATATGAACAAAAAAGCATTGAAGTAAACAAAAAAAGTCCGTTTATTTATTGTGATCTATTTCCGTTCGATCCCGGAAAATTAATCTTCATTGCATTTACATAAACAGTATCCGTATTGATCCCGTATTTATTAAGATCAGATTTTATTTTACAATTTAAATTTTGTCTCTTTTAGGACTGCAAGGGCTAACGTTTTTTTATTATGTGACTGAACAAGCTCGAGGCCCACCTGATGTTAAGCAGACTAACCTCTGCCTTTAACACCACAAGTCACGAATTGCACTGCGCCCGTCACTTTGAGACATAGTTGTTAATTCTCATGTGCCTGTAATATCACTGGCTCTCAAACACTGCTACCGACAGATTTTGTAGTTCTTGCTGTTTTCTAGTCGTCAGCATAGCTCAAACACGAATTATGAAAGAATAATATTACCAATTTTTTTATGAGTCATATGTTTGTTTGTGAGTTTTGTATATGTCTCTATGATAAAAATACACACCAGTTGCTTAGAACTAGATTATAAAGAGAATTTTCTTTTGTCTTTTAAAAATTACAATAGAAATACAATGTAACACGTGTTAGCAATTACATCGCACTGCCGAAATACCGAACAATAAAACTATCGTCAGATCACACAATTGACTTATTTATGGCGTACCAAGAAGTATTAATTACTTAAGAGGCATTTCACATTTTAATGCGGTATACGAAGATTTTAAGCGCTTAATTTACTATCATAGGAAATATCTACAAGTTGTTTAATAATTGATAAAAATAAAATAATCTGTTCTCTTTTCAGTTAATGTACCAGATTTACAAACATAACATTAATTATTTTGTAGTGACCAATCTCCCGCACCTTGTTTTACGAATTAAAGTACACATAGCCAACTTCAGAGTTATATCTCTTGTATAAAGATTCATCAAATTAACTAAAAAAAAAAACTGTGCATCAGGCATATAATCTTGTTGACACATAGTGTACTAGAATATCGATAATTAATCGTCATTGTAGAAAAAAATATAAAGATCTTGCGCCAATTTCCACGAATTATATCAGCAGTTTACCACCATATATTGCGTTTAATAAAGTGTAATTCCAAACAGATATTATATAAAAAGAAAGTTCATTCTTTAATTAATCTGATCTTTAATAAATTGTGATATTAACTCTGTTTTGTTAGACAAGAAAAAATATTTAACATAACTCGAAATGCACATAAATTGAAATGTACAAGCGCGAGGCGATCAGTACCGCGCGAGCGCCCATCGAGGTAGGACCTGTGTTCGTTTTCCTTGCTCTGACGTCTCGTACGCGGAACGCTTAGATGCAAGTTTATAGTGCGACCACAGAGTTTTGATCATGTCGATATTTTTTTAAGTAACAAACTATACTTTATTTTTGTTGTCCATAATATAAGTATTGTTGTCTTGTTAAGTAACTACATCTTTAGTTTCTGTTCATCCATTGTGTTAAAAAAAGGAAACGTCACAATTATGCAGCCTTATACAGCGTTATTGGAAAAATGCTAACAACCGCACAGGGTTGACTTCTTCTTTTTGGTCTGCTAGTTTTTATATTATTCTAGTTTAAATTAGTAACTCACTATAACTTTTGTTTTAGGAGGATTAGATGACAGGCGAATAATTGATTTCCAATATTTTTGGATTCACTTAATGTCTATAAGTGAACACAGCGATAACTTCAGCTGGAAATTAAACTACCTTCTATTGAAAATTTGTACAAAGCCTGGCCTCCCGGCTTTTCCATCATTTGTACAAACCGGGATACCAGTTAGCGGTCGATAGTCGTATTTACAAATTTACCATAAATCTGCGTAAGTCCGACTTTCATAATCCAAATGGTTTTCAAAAGGATGCATCCTTGCCCATACAAGAAAAAATCCATATTTTTCTGAGATAACGTATGAAGTAGGAAGTATTTTGAATATTTTGATGAAATCTGAAACCAGCACAAATTACATTTTGGCCCCAAAATATTACGTCATTTCATATTAATATCGTAACTACGTCAACAGTTATAAATCTAGAAAACCGCAATTTTGCATATGTATAAATCATTTTTCACCCGATATATTTTGCAACGCAAACACTTACCGATGCAAATTTGCGTATTAATTAATCTCGTAACTAATTTTAAACTTCTAAACCAAAAAATCTGAAATAATACAGGTGTATAAATTACATGTAAATAATAATATCAAAGAAGGACCAAAGCCGTAGGTGGTATAGTTTTTCAGAAAAAATAATTGCTCTACAATACAGTTTTCCCGCCAAAGTTCGTAAAACAATTGGGTTGTTTTAATTTTGCTACTTTAAAATATTTGGCGTAAAAATCTGTAACAATTCATGGCTAAAGAACAATATTAATTATCATATTAAAAGAAGATCGAAGTTCTAGGTGAGTTAGTTACGAAAAAATAGAAATAGCAATTAAATTACTATTTCCCACCATTTTTGTCGTGTGTTCAAACCCCATTTCCAGTATTTTTTTGTATAAAAAGGTGTATTATCATTTATTTTCTATAGAGGAAATAGTGAGCATAAGAGTATATAGTGAGGATTGCATTGGTACCAAGAAGTATATACATACATACATAAAATCACGCCTCTTTCCCGTAGGGGTAGGCAGAGACCACGGATTTCCACTTACTACGATCCTGACATATCTCTTTCGCTTCATCTATACTCATCAATCCTTTCATACATAAGCGTCGGTTTAGGGTACTTTTGACCTAGCCTTTTTTCAGAACGTCTTCAATCTGATTTCGGAAGTATATATATGTTGATTATAGATTACATCAAAGATATTCGATTTAAAAAGAAAAAAACCTCAAAATCTGTAAATATATATTTACATTTCGCTGTTTGGTCTACTCAAACTAAATGGATGATAATGTTATTTTTTAAATTGTGTAGGTGATATATTATGGTATGGGAATATGAGGGTGACATGTTAAAGCAATGGATAACCAAAAACGTCATGGGACGTTTGTGGTTGGTACTAAGTTGTTTTCCGGATGCACAGAAAAATAAACCTCAATCCTATGCATGGTCATTATGACAGACAGTAAACGACTGGATATAGATACTGAAGAGTGTGAACGAGGAAAACAGCAATTTTTGGAAAATTTAAAAGAAAGAGCTTTTAGTCCGCAGCTTTTAATCAATGCCGTTACATCAAATATTTATATAATTTTAAGCCGTATAATTTTTTAATTATTTAAGTTTTTTGTTACAATAAATGATTCAAACATATCTATTTTTTATTCATCAAGGATGAAATTTAAATAAAAGATTCACGATGCAGGTTGACTATTTAGGGTGCATACCATTTGAAGTTAGATTCGCTAAAAACGCTAAAAACGATCACACTCCCAAAAAGTTGTTCCACATGGGTCTTGGCGTTATTTTCGCCATAAACGCTATGAGGCTACTGGAACAGTTTGAATTCCCTACATCTAATGTCAAAAGTGACAGAAGTGGCAAATTTTAGTGGCATTCTTAGCGTTCTTATCCTAAATGGAACAGGGGATGACAGTTACAAACGATCACAGTGATCACAACCACAGACGCAGAATGTGATCAAAATTATCGAAATTAACGTTCTTAGCGACTAATGGAACGTACCCTTAATGTACATGCCTACTTCTTTTCTATAACATTAGCAAGTAATCGACAAGAAATTGATTATTTACTCATGCCAATCACACAATTTTTAAATTCGCAACTTAGATTTCTTTATTAATGAATGCTAGTATCAATATATGTTACTCACAGTCACGCTATTCCGTCGTCACTTCTTTCGCTTGTGTAAGCGATGCGCTGGCATTTACCTAAACTTCAGTAGCGTGATTTTGTGAAATGGCTCTTAACTATCGTCTAGCTAATGTAACAAATATACATTGACGCTATTATTTTAGTAAACATACCTTTGTAATTGGATTGATTTGCATTATTTGTAAACATACTAGTAGGCTTTAGTATTTTATGTATTTAAAATTTATTATTATTTATTTATAGCTGATAGGCTAGCCTTCAACCGCTTTCTCACCTGACGGTAACGTATTATGTGGTCGAAAGTGTTGTTCAGGCTAACCTATAATTAATTATACTGGCACCCGAGGACAGCTGCCAGAACACACCGTTAGATGCTTGGCAATACCATTAACTTTCGAAGGTGCGAGGCAGTACTTCCCCGAACGAACTCAATCACAAAAATGTCTAATGCTACTATAGCTTATTATTTGCATGGTAGTAGGGCATTTTGCGAATGCCCGCCTGGCTAACTACCACCCTCAAGTAGAAAATCTGTCGCCAAGCTCCTAACGGTGTGTTCCGGCAGCTGTCCTTGAGAGTCAGTACTTCTAGGTTAGGCTGAACAACATCTTCGACCACATCATCGCTTACTATCAGGTGAGATATCGGTCAAAGACTAACCTATAAGGCATAACAAAATATATATTAGGTATATTAAGTGTGTTAATTTACAATAATAACCTTAAAGTTTTTAAATTTTAAGTTAACAGCTGTAATCATGCGTATTGGTGTAGATTGTCTATAGATAGAGACAACTCCACGCTCAGGGAGTCATCGCTGCGATTTGGATGCGTGATCTTACCTGATGAAGGGCATCGGAAATGCCCGAAACCTAGGTCGCCAATCTCGACCAATACCAGTACAGCCGGTCATGTAAAACAATGATATGTCGCATACTCACGAGAACGTGAGAACACGAGAAGAACAAATTATTTTTTTTCTTATACTATACGGCATACAAATCTGTTTAAAACACTCATCTCAATGTTCGTTCTTTAAAAGTCTCACTCGGAGGTAGTACGAATGTAGTCAGATCAAGATGACACAATTATTTGCACTTCGACGGGTCGCCAGAGCTAGATTCAAGATTCGCCAAGTAGTCTTTATAAATGGGATCCTCAATTTGCTTCCATTGACGTCGAGAAAGATTGCATCTGTCTGCATGTCAATCAATTTACCTACATATGGGTCACTCAACTTGGAAGATGGGTTTGAACTAGATACGGTAATCCATTATCACAGTAATTCTTCTTGTACTGGTATTATATTCGTACCTGGGTACTTTGTTTTGTTTGAAATAAAATACAATAACGATTTCAAAATAAGTATAGAAGAGCTCAGTAGGATAAAACAGCCTACGCCGTCTCTCTGTCTGTCATACCCTTACTCTAACAGCAGACTCGTCCACTACTGAACACAGGCTGTTAAGGGGGTATTTGCCATAATCAACACGCTTGGCAGGCGGCTTGAGGATCGCAGTGTAAGATGGCAGTTCTTTAGAAGGTGCTGCTGCTCACCTTCCAGCATTTTCCCCTTACTCGCCTTTTACGACACCCATGGGATGATATGGGGAGGTGCAATTCTAACCAGGCACTCCACGAGGGAACGTCATACCCTTAACCTGCTGTAAACTTTTTAACCGGATGGGTAGCCATTAGAAATGTTTACAGAATATGATGTTTAAGTAAGTCAAGGCTAATATACAATACAATAATAAAAATAAAATATGTCGATATTTAAAACTATTTGTTTATAAATTTCTTCTTAAAACTTTTAAAAATGTCTTGGACTTGGCTTGTACTTAAATTATGTTATGACACAAACAACCCACAGATGTCAATCTCAGATATTAAGTTCCGCTTCGTTCGACATCTACCCACTGGTTGTCAGTTCATTACGACAACCACATCACGTATTGTAAAGTGAACCAGCTTTAATCTTGTTTCATTCAGTAACAAAACAACAAAAACAGTCATCATGTCCAGTAAAAAATATTATTTCTTTTGTAGAGCTTTTCGAGTTGAAAAGTAAGTCACTTTGCAGAAATTCATGCTACAATAATATTAATGGGCTTTGGAAATACTGTGTTTGACTGACAACAGCCGATGACTTCTCTTGATGCTGCGTGTCTAAAAGATACTGAAAGTGAATAATTGAATTACACTTTCATATTTGTCAGGTCTCTGACCTTTTCGACATGATTCCGTCTTGGTGGATGAAGTCGCATATTCTGTTTCAAAGCAGTGGTATTACAGCAGCGATGTGCTTAGGCGTGAAGGGCGTCGTAGCAAGTGCAATTACAGGACGAACAAGACATCTTGCAGTGACGAGCTCAATGCGGGTGAGGTTGTGTTTAAAAAAAGAGTTGTTCGTAAAATAAGAAGACTACATGGTTGGTCAGGTAGCGAGCGTAGAAATGTATTCTCGAAACATTGGGATTATTAGGCATCAAGCTATTGAAATTAATATAGATGACAATGAGTTTACCTCCTCAGTACAATGGACCAAAACATATTATTATAACATTTGATTCGTGAAAGCAAAAAAACATAGTTCCAATAGGTTTATTACTGTCATTTTAAGTGAATCGATAGTTTTTTTTTGTAGTGATCATTCACTTATCACTTTTAGGTCATACCGTATTAGATGAATGTTCATTTGAACAATCCTGTTTAGCAAAGTTAGAACAGTATTTTCTAAACTTTATGCAGAAATAAAATTAAAGTATTCAAAAGGCAAAATAACAAATGTACAATAATACCGCATTTGCACTTGTATTAAACAACGAGCTCCATAAAATACATACGTCAAAATTACTCGCAATAAAAGCACAAAACACAGCACAATTTGTAAGTTGGTAGTTATCCAAACATCCAATGTAAATCCACGGACAGTGCATTACATAGCAAACTGGTTATACATGGCAATATTTTTGCATCTGTCATCGAGCGCCCGTCGCGCTGTAGTCTAAAATCAAAATGATCATGCAATTTTAGTTAAACCAAAATGCATTTAGTTGACAGAATGAGATATTCGCGAGCCATAAATATATTCCGCGCGCTTACCTAATGACAAAATGATATTTCAGCGAGATTTTAAAGCTGAATTCGTATTTTGGAAAGTAAACAGACACATTTGTTTTCAAGTCGACGGGGAGGAAACGGGCTGACGGTCTGGGTATCTCGGGATTGTCAGAATTTTAAGTGGTTCTAAAAGGATCGCTCGGATCTGCAGCATTATTTCAGTTTGTTTTGGTTTTCACTTCCATTTCGGAAAAGCAACACTATAGAGAATATTTTCATTTTGATACGATGAAAAAGGGTGATGGAAAGCGAGAAAAAATCTCAATATCTCGAGCTATTGGGAAATGAGATTTGTAAGAAATTGTTTTTCATAGGAAAGCTAAACAGCAAATAAGCTTTATCTTAACATATCACTTTAGGCATGCAATACTATTACAAAATATAATAACATTATAACAGTATCTTTGTATATGTAGAATATTAATTATGTTTACAGTAAAACAAATATTGTTTTACTCACCGCGACTTAGAATAATATTACTTAGTCACTGTTCTTTGCGTATCATTATAGTTGTAAGCAATGTCTAGCTAAAGTTAGGACATAGACATGCAATTTCTAAATATCAAACTCGAGAATGACACTATTTATAAGGCTCGCTACTACCACGCGTTATCTAATGGTGGAGACACTTGAACACTTCCCTTATACATATTGGTACTAGCTAACAATATGTTCACAAGAAAAAACAATATTAAACTGGTAGTGGGCTAGAGCATTTGGACTGCCTAGGAGTCTGCAATGGCTTATAGGGATCTAAATGCTTTTATCGTAGTAGCTGTAGTGTTGTATATAGTTCTTAGTATTTTGTTAATAAAGGCATATTAAACGGAATACATAAAGAGCAAAGCGCTCTTACACACAATACCGCCAGCCGAGATGGTCAGAAAACCCATTAAACCTAGTAAGGTTTAATGGATTTTCATATGATTAAGTCCCGTAGTAATGGGACTTAATCATACAAGAAAACGACCACGAGAAGACAGATGAGAATTGCTCGGTATCTGCATACCACGACCGACAACACCCTTGTAGTCAGTGCCTCGGACCCAAATCGGTCCACTAGGCTTCAACCATGGTGACAGGATTCGACCTAGCGTCATTGGTTGCCAAGGCATCCAAATTCGGGCTGTAAACCATAACATCACTGTATATTCTACCCAAATTTCATATAACAATGGGAAAAGAAGATCCAAAGCAAGAGGGCACTGCCCTGGACCTTTTTATCCATGCAAAGCAGATATTGTAAAATGGCCTTTGTTTCGTAGGAAACTCAAGATTATTGAAATGAAATTATGACATCCTTGGTATTACATATTATGTTATAATTTAAACTTAAATAAAGTATTCACAAATAATAATAGCGTATGCGTCATGTTAAAAGACCAAAGCTGGAAAATACAAAACTGAGCACACAAATTCACTCTCGAAACAATGTTCTAATCAAGCAACCATTGTACCGCCCAATACATCATTTGCATAACCCAAGCACATGTTCTCATAGACAAAAGGGTGGGTTCACCCCGTATTTAATTTTCATAAAACGAGTGCCGTTCTAATACTATCGCTGAAGAATAATAACCCTACCTTCTGTTTCAAAATTGGGTATGAATAAAACGGCAAAATTCATTAATATTAGTTTAGTTTCTATCCCACAAAAATGTGAGGCTCTCTTTTGGAAGCTATGTAAAAGAGGTTTGAAAGGAATTTGTACGATTTAAAAAATTCACGTTTTTTTCAATGAGGTACTTTGATTGAGCCTCAGGCACATTGGAGCATATCTGCCTGGTTCACTCAACACTTGAACAAGGGTCCAGGACGCTCATAGTTAAAATATCATGTCGCACGGTGACTTGGATGGTTGGTGAAATCATACTTTGTATTGACATTGACCACTGGGCAATAGACTTAGTCTAAAATAGGAACAAGCGCCTTTTTGAGATGTTATGACGCATTGTTTTGTGCTGTATGAGTATTTTAATGACATCTGAAAAACCAAACTGGCGGTTCTAAGAGGCACACTATACAAATTATTTTGACGCAAGGCTGGGATGAACAGTCAGCATTTCAGTTGCCAATAATACCGTCATGGAAAATTATTTACAGGCAACAGATTTAAAATCAAATTTGTTTTCCAATTACATGTGTGTGCAATAGCATGACTTACGGGTCGACAAATCAACACAGGTATACATATGAATAATGTGAGGTATAAAATAAAGGACGGTAGATAAAGCTTTTGTCGTTTATCTAAAGCTAGATTATCGCCGTCTGGCATCCGCGCGGCGACCTCGTGATTTATGCAATACTAATATTATGATACATTTTCATTGTGGTCACAATGGATACAATAATATCGTGGAACTACTGAACAAAGCAGACAGAAAAATTTTTTTTAGAATTTTCGCTTTATATGTGTGAATACCAAAAAAACTCTAGACATCGTTAATCTCTATTAAAGATTTCACTAATTCGACAAAAAAATGCTAAACACAATTTTGAATATCCTCTGAAAAGATGTTGCCAAGCACTGAGCGGTGTAGTCCTGCAGCTGTCCTTAAGAGATTTTTTTAAGAAGTCTGGCTTGTTTACCATTATAAAGAATGACAAATATAAAAATCGCATAAATCCTATATAAAGTATTTAAAAAATCGTCGTATCTCCGTTTTATAGAAATCTGTGCTATCAAGAAGTAAATAGTAAAGAAAACTACGAGCACTTTAATAATTCTAAAGTAAAAATAATATCATTGGTAAATACAATAATAATATAGACTTCAAAGCTCAGAAATGGTCTCTATTGTTTCAACGCGCGGAAGGTGAATAAATGATTAGCAATTCAAAGCTATTCTAGTTTGGTCAACAGCTACATGATTCGGTGGTATTGTTACTGTGTTTATTATCGTAATGTTCTATTGTAGCGGTGGCCAACACACCACTGATTTTCTGTGGTTTATATAATATAATAGCAAGTTTGTAACGAGTAGCGTTCAATATAGTTGCTGGCAATATGGATCAAAGGCCCTCTATATCTTTTCCGACTATGAGAGGGACATGAAGCAGTGATGGCACAGTGGCATTGGATATGTACTGCCACGCTGCAGGTACATGGTTCGAGTCCCGCCGCGGGCTTGAGATTCACAGCATGGTGGATAGAATATTGCGAATGCCCGCCTGGCTAGCGACCCCCCTCAAGTAGAAAATCTGTCGCCAAGCACCTAACGGTGTGTTCCGGCAGCTGTCTTTGAGAGCCAGTGAAATTACAAGCACAAGAGTCTTAAGAACTGTCTCAAAGTGACGGTCGCAGTGCAATTCGTGACCTGTGATGAAATGTATCTGTTATAGGCAGAGGTTAGTCCACTTAACATCAGGTGGGCCTCGAGCTTGTAACAAAAAAAAATGTAATTGCTGGCAATATGGATCAAAGATCCTATCTATCTTTTGCGATCATTCTATTAGAGGATTATCATTGTATGGTCATAAAAGATGAATAAGTGCATTTACTTCGATAAAAAAATGGCCATTCTTAATCTCACGCACAACTAGGATTTTTATACAATATGATAACAGGTAGGTAAAGTAATAAGAAGATAAAACAAATAAGAGTATTTCGTTGCAGAAGGTTAGCATCAAAAGAGGACATACCGAGACTAAAACATTTTTTTAGCCTTTGACCACTATCTCATCTGATGGCATAATGTTGACTATTTAGGCTAACCTAGAATTACTGGCTCTCAAGGACAGCTGACGGAACACACAGTTAGGTGCTTGGAGACTTTTCTATGCTGGCCTGGCGAGCTTGGCCAGGTCATGACCGTGGCGGACGATGCTTAAAATCGGTTAAGAACGGCTAAGCACACTTCGCTACGAGTTCTTCAAATATTTTACAATACACGCAGGTTGAGTTAGTAATGATCATATTTTTGCCGATAACAGATCATGATTAAAACGATGATATAAGTTCATAGCATAACGTACTGCAGTACAGTTAGTTCATACAGTGCTTAGTAAGGTCATATCACCAAAGGGCTAGATACAGTATCTTGAGCCAAGCAATACAAGGAAATACTTTCGTGTCGGCACTCGCTTCGTATCATGCCGTAACCACAGGTGAAAGCCTTTCCACCTTTCATTTAAAAGAAAATAAAAAATATAGGTCATCACTATGATATCAATGTTCCTGTAACTTAATCTACTTTCCATTACCTACGATCGTAAGTAAGCTTTCAGCGCACGCGTACTCACAACACGATTCCTTTATCATCTACCTTATCTCAAAGTCTCAAAGCTCACAATTCTGTGTATAAATGACAAATGCTTTTTGTTGAAATTGCAACGGACGTGTATTATTCCAACTTAATAAATGCTATCCGTGAAACCTTAATTGTAAATGAAATAGAGTTGAATTTCGCAAAAAGTTTTATGTCGCTACATTTGCGAATTTCGCGTTGCATCTTTATCTTCAAGCCAGTCAGCCAATGCGTCCGTTAAATTTATTAACTGCGATACGCATTCGGTGTCGCGAGCTAAAAGGTGACTTTAATTAATATTCATTATGGCCACACCTCTAATTAATGTAATTCTTGAGATACAGTCGCGACTTTTTGGTTGACAATGTGACAAGCGGGTAGGCTTCAGCACGCCTTATCTATAATAATCGATTTAAATTATGTATCGATTAAATATATCAATTTCCTTATATACTCACTTTAATAAATTGATTTATTAAGATAAATAACTGGTGATGAAACAGGTAGATATGGATAATCGGATAATGAATTTTTATAGACTGCAGTGATGCGCTAACAACGTTTAAAAAGAATTGTTATTTTACTGAAGAGAACGAGAAATATGTATATAATGAGAAAATTATTATATATAATTAATATTCGACTTATAAATGTGTATAAGTTATAAGCAGTAGGTAATATAACGAGCTACAGAGTACCTAAAAGAAAAATAACATGTAGATGCGACACTACTTAGTGGAGAATAAGGTCAGAAAGAAGATTATGAATAGATTCAAGCGTTACTTTGCGGAAATTAATATTTAATAATAACAAGTATTTTAAAAATGTTTTAAAAAAACATTAAATAATGTTTAAAAAAAAAACGTAAAATAATTAAAAAAAACCCCTGTTAGGTCGACATCATGTCACAAACGCCACGCAGCCAAACCGAAAGATTTTCGATGCGTTTCGATTCTTCACGCAGCATCCTCAGGAAGTCTTGACTCTTCGAGCGCATGATCGAGAAAAACAGGAACATTAGGCGGAATTGTCACTAGATATATTTTTAAAGTATTTTAGGAAAATAATAATTTAATGTTTTCTTAAAATATTTGTTATTATTCGGATGAACAATGTTTATTTTTACATACTTTCTTTTCTGTCTAAATCAATATTGACAGTGTTTAGTATAAATATATATTGACATTAACCTTTTAAAGCACTTGAATATACATATATGTAAAAGTGAGCTATTTAATCTCTTATATATTTATTGCAAGCTATGCTATAGCACCAAAAATCTATAGGTTTCATACTATACCCATCATAGTGAAAACCTTTTATTATCAAAGAGATAAAACACCCGTGAAAAACGAGCCATAATTTAGTAAACACAGTTATACAAATCCATGAAGTTTTAATGAAGCGACTACGCCGCGTGTTCATCAACCAACAACAAGGTAATACGAACGCGTCGGCAAGAAATTAATCAAAGTTTAAAACAATCCCGTGTACCATACGGGATGCGCGGGGAGCGACGGGGCAGCTGGGATCACCATGAGGATTGAAGCTTGTGAGGACTTCCACTGGTTTAAACTTTCTAATATACTGCTGTTCTCGGTTGCATCGTTTTCTGTGATAAAGCTGTTAATACTGCTGAATAGTGTACTTAGTACTTAGGGGCCTAGATTTTAGTGTTACATTCCTAGGTGGTTTTATAATAATTAGAAACTAACGTATTGATTTGTGTCAAGTTTTTATAATCATATATTACAGATAATAAAAAAAATTGAAGTACCTACCGTGCACTGCGATCCTCAAAATGCCTGCCAAGCCTGGTGATTATGGAAAACCTCCTTTGTGTGGATGCTATACGAGTATCTGTTGATTTGATGTGAGGGGAGTGTTACCAGTTTGAAGTTACAGAGTAACCAGTTTGAAGTTACAGCTATACTCTTTACTAATTATTACAGTTAAGTAATTTAATATAATGATTGATTGTGTATTATTCAGTCTCGTAGCATCGTCTTATTTTTTATTCGTAAGTATGTATGAATTAAACTGTTCTTTAGGTACAATATTTCTTCAAAATATAGTCTGGCATTTGAGCCGCGCACTGCAATACACGCATGAAGCACTGAATTTTGGTGAACATTGAAGGTCGTAAAGCTTTGGTATCTACGATTTACTTATTCTATTAAGTTACGTAACGAATCATCTGCCTCGACTGTAAACATAAATATTATTTAAATGTCGACAATTCAAAGCTTGAGTTTTGATTATTAAGTATAAAATTTAATTGTTGGTTGAGCGCTGAATCAGTAACTATTTAATTATTTCACTCCCATATTATTATTATTTTCTTACAGTCTACGAAATTTACTCATATAGTGTAATGTTCAGAGTGATTGAGACGTTTCCAGCCACTGCGATGAACCTTGCTTGTTAGTTAGGATAATGGTCTCAGGAAATAAAAGAAGATATTGACCCTAATCGCGGCAACTGGCAAGGCGAGGCGTACAGGCACCGCAACATATGAACATGTCTTGCGTCGAACGAGTTTGCGTGGGTTTCAATATGTGAATAGATGCACAAATAGTAATCTACCTTCATAGTGCTTTAAAAAGTATCTATTCTACTCCTTATTAATAATATATTTTATAAAATTACAGGAAAATCATAAAAGCGCATCCATTTATATATTGACTTTAATTAATGCAATAATTTTCGACGTAAAATACCAAAACCAAAAATCACTTATTCAATTTAGGCGTCTATGACGCTTTGAATATTTGTATTGTAGAATATATAAATATTTTATTATGTAGGTTATTGACCTATACAATTACATTATGTAATTAAATATTCTACATTCCAGTTCCGTTACAGTTACCTATGCAGTTATAAGATACAGCTTAAAATATTATTTACTGATTATAATAATTAGAGAATACTGAGATTGCTGTTATATATTTTTTTATAATGCAGCAATCTCAGTATTCCTTATACGAAATTAAAGTGTTTTTATTTATTTCAATAATCAAGCTACATATGTAGAAACTTTTATGCTAATGATTGGTTCTAGTGGTGATCTGAAAGAAACATCCAGCTATGGCGCCTATTTAAGTGAAAAAAGTGGTTTTTTTTTTACTGATAGGTTAACCTTTGACCACTACCTCACCTGATGATGTGGTCGAAGATATTTTTCTGACTAACCTAGAATTACTGGCTCTCAAGGACAGCTGCCGGAACACACCGTTAACTGTTTGGCGACAGATTTTCTACTTGAGGGTGGTAGCTAGCCAGGTGGGCATTCGCAAATTGCCCTACCACCATGCTATAACGACTGCCATCTTAAGATAACAACCGGGACCGACGGCTTAACGTGCCCTCCGAAGCACGGAAGCGTTCAGTTGTAATGTCACAAGCGGTCACCCATCCAACTCATGACCGCGGTGGACGTTGCTTAACTTTGTTGATTGGTTAAGAACAGCTAAGTAAACTTCGCTACGAGCGCTTCCAAAGAGTTGTTAGACTATAATAATACTCACGGATTAGATAATCCATAATATAAGTTTGAAAGAGGCGAATAAAAGAAGAGTACATGTGACAGGAATTCTATAATGTTAATATGAAATTACGGACTTCCTATATAATAGTTTTGAATGGGAATAATTATACAGAGGAAGTTTTAAGGTAGCACTGGTGACAGGAAAAGTTAAGAGTAACAAGATTGACGTGGTATAGACATGCCACTAAAACTTCAACATATATGGTGTTGAATGGGTTTTTGGACGGACATAGAGGCAGGGGAAAGCCGGGAAAAGTATGGATGGACTGCGTGAAGAATTACAAGTATATGAAAGATGTTAGTAATCTTCGTACTAAAACATAGAAGACAAATACTCGTAATAGAATAGAGTGGAAGAAAAGCCGATCCCAACGAGCTTAAGATAAGGGCAGGAAAAAGATTATGTAAACATCGAACAGAACTCAACCAAACTTTCAACCACATCATGAAATCCGTTGTTCAATTACAACAACATCAATTACAATCTTTTCCTATGTTTAGGATATTACATGCTTTCACACTCCTCGTAAACTACGGACGTATACAGGGTTATTGGTAAAATGCTAACAACAACTTAGGGTTGACTTCTGCTAGTCCTAAGAAACATTTGGCGCCTATTATTTTTTATTCTAAAAAAAATTGTTTTTTTACTATACAATTTTTCATGTTTTAGTGCCTACTCTGAGCCTCATATAATACATTACAGGCACAAGAGATTTTAGGCATCAGGTGGTCCTCGTACTTATTCAGTCAAAAACATTGATAAACACAATATAAAATTAAAAAAAAAAGGTAAAAAAGAAAAAGAGAGACTAGCATAAGTCAACCCTAAGAGGTTGTTAGCATTTTACCAATAACCCTGTATATCTGCACTGTACTATAAAGTTAGTGTACTTGCTTCAACAAACTTAGCTTCGGGTTTGTATGTTTGTAGAGATAACGTAAGCAACAACTTCATCAAGTCATGTTGTTCGTTCAGTCTAGTCTTGCACTATCAAGTATTCCTTGTAGAGCTTGCACCTTTCTGAGTGATTTACTTTCAGAGTATCTTGTAGCGTTCAGTGTTGGGTGTCTTTGTAAACGACAGTTTGTACTTGTGTTGTTAGCCAGCAAAAATGTTTTAGGAATGGCAATGGAAAACGTTTTAGGCGATTAATGATCGCGCCGAAACGATAAAATATATTGAATGTACTTATGTATACTTTTATAAAATAATAGAACAAGTTTTACCAGATGGTTGGCTTCTTCAGCAAATTCCACCTTGGTGAGTACCATCACAGTATCAGATATTCTGCTTCGTAACAGTGATGTGCGAGTTGTACCGTGTTTAGGAGAATGGTACTGCACTGTAGCAAATTAATTGACTGGATAAACGAGATATTTATAAGAACTATTGCTTCGGAGTTACGGAGCGTAAGCTGTGTAATGCAAAAACATTGTGTAGTTACTAAAAAATGTAACTGATACATCGAGATAATACGTAGGTCAATGAACTGATATAGGCTGGCGTGACGCCTATCAATAAGAAATTTGTCCCGCCATCAAATAAAATAAACAATAATTAGACCTAAGTAGCATATTATAATATACAAAGAGAAATAAAATAGTTTAATAGTTCAAAACATAAACTGTTTTCTCTGCAACAAAAAACTAACATTAAAACAAATATCAACAATAGAATCGATCAAATCAATCTTCCACCATTGACTTACAAAGCACATTAAAACAAAACACGAGCGTACAACTTTATAAAGGCCTGCGCACAACACATAAATATTACGCACTCGGCAGGCTCAAATTTCGCCACCGTCTGTTTTATATTGATATATTGTATTGTTTATTGTACGGCCGAATCAAAACGTGATATATAGCGAACACGCGCGTTGTTCGCGACTAACTTTCGTATTTGGTAGGGTTATAGATCTAGAGAGACTGGATGCCGCAGAGCCTGATTGATTAGGTTTCGGATGTTGCGGATTTTACAATGGACTGCGGTGTGCGCCAAACGGATAATTCTTGTGATGGCAGTTGGGTTGGATATTGGAAAAGGGAATGGCACACAATCCTTTTGAAAGATAGCAACAAAAAATAAATTCAGTATCCAAAATTCTGAGTATTATGCAAACAGAGTAAATTAGATTAAAGTAACTTTGTCCTGTGCTAAAAAAACATTATTTAAAAGCAAATAGATACTTAGTTAAATTCTATTTGTTATATTTATTTACAAATGAATTTGATACAAGTAAAACATATAAACTGTATGAAATAAGTCTATGCTGTATCATAAACAATACTTATAACAGAAAACAGTGTTTTTCTTATAAGTCCTGTTTTATTTTGTCACACAACTATACGGGAATTTAAAATATAACCTCTGCATATTTTGCTCTAAAAATGCCACAAATGATTTATACATCTAAACTGAGATATATGCACTCATAGTTTAAACACAATTATCAATAAAAACTAAGAAGCATAATTCAAACTAAGTGCGCTGATGTCTTTTCCATTGACTCTACATCCGTTATTAGGATACATAGAGCCAGGGGAGTATAGAGATGGGGATAAGTTATTGCTTTCTGCGACTATGAGTCGGCACCATGTGTTGAGTTATACGTTTACAGATACGTCTATAGAAGCGTGCTGAATATACCTATCCAAGTAATTATAATTGGTATATACGCAACTCAATAATTGGAAAATAAATTTAATAAACAAGCAAAGACTCTACAGTAACTAACTTATATAAGGAATGCAGATATAAGACACATTTATATTCAAATAAAGAATGCTAATTTATATCAAAGAATTACGATGAGCTTTTTTCATTGAGATAATGATAGCTTGCAAGCTGGAGCAAGGTCTGAAGACATTACTGACATTATTATATTATATACAACATATACTTTTTATATGAATTGAATAATAGCTTTCGAGATTATGCAATGAATTAAATCTAATACTAAACAAAATCACTAGTGATTTACTACACAAAATTGTCTAAAGTGTGTGAAAAATATTTTTACCCAAAATGCTTTAAATTTAGTTAGATGGTATAAAAATTAAAACTCTTTCTGGCGCAATATTATTTATAATTAAAAATCAGCACTTTTTTTTGTTTGGTAAATGTAGATTTCATGTCCGCAGGGCTTCTGGGATGAACTTTATGCAAACGTGAAAAGTTTTAATGCACAAGTAACTTACGAGTTAGGGCTGCCACTCACAAGGTAAGCATTTACTTACTTAGTTGTCAAAATTAACACATACGAGAGTGTTTAAGTCAAAAGTTTAAGTATGTGTATTAAGTATATGTATGATATTACATAGTATAATTGTTAATGTAAGTGAACATTTCCCCTCCTATAGTTATTATAGTTATTATAAATTGAGTAATAATTCAAGTTTCATTATTCAAGTTTGTGAAAGATTTCACATATTCCGTGTTGATTGATATTGCTTGAAAATTATTTTAGGAAGTCAGTAAAGTAACTCTAACCTCACGCAATATCCGTTTTAAGTCAAGATGGTAGTCGTGTTTGTGTCTTTTCAACTTGAAAAGTTCGCAATTAAAGATATCGTAAGACGATCAAATGTTACTCAAATACTAAATATATTGTAGGCTGTATAATATAGTTATACATATACAGCCTACATGTACTCATTGTTTAATTATCTACAAATACGAATGATTGACACCATCCAAATAGTAAGCAGTGTTGCCATGATAATGAGATTAGGTAATTAGATCTATAATTTTTACAGAAAAATTGAAACAAAAACCCGACGGAAGAGGCAAATATATTGCGCTCCAAAAAAATGTGGATATGATATAAGCTTATGATGAAATTTTCATTAAGAGTGAAGTGTTTTTAAAAGCAGGCATTAACACCATCAATCCGTCCGAAAAACTTTTTTCAATAGTTTTTACATACGTGCGGCTTAAAAAAAGATGCCAACAACAGCACAGTTTCGTTCTCATACTGTTCTTCCATTTTACGAGGATAGAATTTGTCACAAGGCAATAACAGATAAACATGAAAGCTATCCCAAAAATGCAATTTAATGTAACAGGAGTCCATACCACACACGAGCTTAAGCAATAAATCAGCGGCGCGTTGATTCGTAAAGCGGAAATGTCGCGGATTTTCTACAAAAATAATTTTGTAAGTCAAACATTTTCCGGACCATTTCTTCTATCTCTCACTGTTACATGGCGTAAATGAGCTTTGATGATACTGTCTTGTTGGTCGGCTGGCTTGCAGCGCCATTTCATAATCTCATTGTCCTGGTTTCGGACCCTGACTTGGACAGTTACATATTGCGGGTTTACCGACAAAGAAATTTTATAAATAGTATGCAGAGTTAAAAACTGCCTGATAGATACTATTTTATCTGACCAATATATATATATTTATATGGTGAATCGTTAGTGCTTCACCACCTCTGCTTAATCCTTCAGAGATAAAAGGCGTGATGGTATACGTAGCAATAAAGGATAATTTTATATCTACGAGTATGTTTATCTACTCTTTTCAAACTGTTAACATAAATGTTTCTTATTGTTCCTATTTTGCTTAGGTTCTTAAGCCGCAATAAATCAGTCCGTTGCATCAATCAATCAATTTTTATATAATTATGACTAGGTCTAATTAAATGACTATACTGTCTAGTTGCGATGCACAGTCTTTGCCAATAACTTAACAGCAAAAGCTGATTTTAATCGGCGATTAACTTTACATCCATTATAAGCACAGGATCGTCCGTCCCCTTGTCACCCCCATATTTCTTAGGGGTCAGACGGGGGTCTAAACTTGGAGGGTACTCGATACGCCCCTGTCTCGAACACTCGCAACAGGGAGGGACAGATAGTGTCAAAAAAAGATAAAAATAATATATATTGCATTTTTTCTTTCGTTTCCCTCTCTGATTCTTATATCAATTCTTCTCCGAGTCTGACATAAATATTTATCTCGATTTCATTAATAGTTTAGTCAGAACCATTTACAGTTTTTTTTTGTTCTTGAGCTATATTTAATTATAATTATTTTACTTGATGTTGAAGACATAATTTGACATTGTGCAGTTTTCTATTTCGAACGCCAAGCAGTAATGGTCGCACTTCGTATTACTGTATTACAGTCGGAAAATTATAAAGGTAAATATCTAAGAATGATGGCCGCAGTCACTTGTAACGAATTGCATCTGCTATGGGCAAAGGTTACCGTTTAACAGCAGGTGAGCCTTCAACCATGTTCCATCAAAATCATTTTAAAAAATCTTATCAATGATATTACTTCATAATAACACTTTAAAGGAGGTTGTATACAACTACTACACAAAACTTTAGAATAAAATATTATAGAATACATCACATGGGACGAACTGCATCGGGCATGGGCAAAGATAATATGATAGAAATGGTGTTTGTTCCACCACAATTACATTAAATTTTTTTTATCAATGCTAGTACTTCATTTTAAATCTTTAAGGTATATATACGTTTTATTTCTTATATATTATGAATATAATATAAAACAATATGTCTCTTATATTTAGTAATAATTATTGACACCAAGATAATTCCTCAATACGTATATGTTCGATTAAGTAATTGAATTATAAAATAATGTGAATAATATATGACGCTTTGGTTACGGTTTTGTTACGAAAATCACTATGTACATTGTACATATAAAATTAATCGCTAGTAGTAGCAAAGTAGGCATACCTTATCATCCCAATAATTTTAGCTATAAATATATCATTATTGTGAATTAGAGGAAAAGTTAACATAAAAGAGGAAACAATAATTAAAAACAACATATTTCCCAGTTTTAGTACCTAACAGAGGAATAACAAAACAAATTACGCTAACATAGGTAAGTAGACATTTCAGTACATTAAAAGCACATTAGTAAAAACATCTCGCAGAGGGGACCGCAAAATTATCGCCAACAGAAGAGAAAATAAATTAATAAAAATACTTTTCACGTTTCATATTTCATTTGGAAGGTGACAGAAAAAAAGTAAATTGTACGGAAGCTGTGATAAGCAGATGAAATTGAGTTGATGTAATTTAGTAGAGTGATTAAGGAAATTTTAAAATTTAGATGTCTTTGTGATATTCTTTACGTTATTTTAAATTTATTAAACTCATATTGAATCATTACGCAACTATAATATAATAATTATAGTTCAACAGTTCACGTTAGAGAATATTTTTAAGAATATTTTGTAACAGTTGTGAGAGTACTAATTGAATTTTTTGAAGTACAAAACACCTGTAAAAATTTTATGAATGTAAAATATACCAAATATATTATGTAGCAGACTTTAACATAGTCAAACACTTTATTGATACATATACCTACTCTTAGATATCGTCACGTGTGCTTCCTGAAGGATAAAGTAGATAACATAGATTTCAACATGGTATTCTCTTGACATATTTCTCTTATTTCCATCACTTCATGAAGTATGTCACATCCATTTGAAGTACTAATGAATTTAACTTTTTCAGAACGTCTCCAAGCTGGTGCTAGCACGTTCGTCAAGCTCTTCCCTCTAACATATCTCTCCCAAACATCGCATCATATCTCTCTCGAATAATGTCTGTAAATCCTCATTTACTCTCTTCACTCTACATTACTTTCTTATATACCTCCTACTTACTTCTTATTTATTAATTCCAATTGCATTTATTGGACTTTAATTATCCATCTGTCACACTTGACTTGAACTAACACGCAAATTTTCCCTGCAAATCTGTGGCACTGCAATAAAACTTTCATCGCATTGCCAGTCATAATGACTGCTTATTGAAGTTTTCGTACTTCTACTACGTTCGTGTTTGTACTTCACTTAAACATTTTCAAAATTTTCCATCATCAATCGTCCATTCCTTTTAAATTTACTATATATACTTCGTAAATTATTGGTAGTATTTAAAAAAAATAACGTTGGGTTTATTTAAACCTACTTATTCTCATTCTCATCTTCTCAAACAATTCATAATCCTTACTATTCCCTATAACTGCCTGACAAAGCCTATCATCGGTATTAGAGGTTATTTGAAAAATGATTTTTAAAACTATTAATCCATATTTAAATAATGGTAAAAAACATAATATGAACGTATGAAATTCAACAAGGCAAACTCTGTTTAAGTACGCTATACTTTTTGTCGTATTTTTGGCACTTTTGATACATATACCCAGTACTGGGAAAGTGGTATAGAATGTACAAGTAAAGTGGTATAAAGAATATTGAAAATTCTCGCGCCAAGTTTTGTCCCATACACCACCTACGATACCCAACCTATTAATCTGCGGAAGTGAATTAGTGCAATGCACACGCGTTTGTAGTGTAGAGACACTTCATTACATGGCCAGGACATAAATCAGGACTTCTAATATTAAACGTGCCTTGGCAAATTGCGGACGGCGCGATCGTGTGGTGTGGCAACAGCCGCTGCGACTATGCTATCATTACCATGCCTGTCTTTTGAAAATTGATTAGTATCAATTAACACATTCATTAGAGACTCCTTTCTGCTACAATGAGCTTTAAGTAAGCAAGGAAAATAGCTTATGTCATCTCCCAGATTTGTACACATACGTTATCCGAACTAGACAAAATGAGATTCAAGCAAACAATATGCAGATTCGTTTTAACCAAAGCGGTTTGTAATAAACTGAAAACCACTCCAAAAGTGATAAAAACGCAGACGATGACAAACAATATTTTGGGCGCTAGAATAATTTCAGAAATAAAAGTAATGGTTACAAAGAGGGAGTTGAAGACAAAGCAAATGAGTATAATCACTCAATTCACGAAGTAAAATATATGTTGTTCTGCAGTGCAAAAACAATTTAAAGTCCAAACAAAAAATATGGCTCACTTTAGCAGAGATTGACGACTTAGGTGCACCGTCAGATCCATTAATGAAGCTTACTTTGAAAGCTAAATATTTTATCTTGAAAGGCAAAACAATGTCGTATATAATTGTTAATTTATATCCAGACAGAGATGTCTACACAGAGTAAGTTAAGACTAGTATCACGCGTTAATCTCGCCGCGAAGACTTAACTGAATTGGACTGTGCGAATCTAATTAGTTTATGGTTTCATTAAATCAATTCCTTCAGGGCACAGGCAGTGACAGTAATATACGATGATCCTGCAGCCTTTGTTTTTAATGGCTGCAATCCAAACTGTATGTTATTTTAGTTTAGTGTGAACAGTTACGTACATACTTAGATGATGAATTTAAGTCGGCTTCGAGGTACATTTTGTTTGCAAAACATTAGGTTTCATCTTCTATAAGAATAATAAAACTATGTAATTCGTTACTGTGTATTTTTATATAAGTAATAATATAGTATATAGGAGGCTTTCATTTGTATACCACATCGTACTGAAGATAAACAAGAAGTAGTACATCCCCAGTAATATATAATCAGTCAACTCCTACATGTTGGTTTAGATAATAAATTGAAGGTAGATTTACAAAAATCAAATCCTTAGATTTCTTACTTTTCACGATCCTAATAAATAGGTGATCATTAAGTTAACGAGTAAAATAAAACACATTTTAGAAACACTTCGTTCCATAATACAGTATTACCTCCAGTAGAAATTAACCAAAAATGCTTGAGCACTAATTACCTCCGACTGGCGAACATGTTAATCCAGAAATATATTTCTCATTCCGGCATATCCGATACAAAGGCCGCTAGCCGTTGGAGGAGCAATAAATTAGAAGGAAAGCTGCGAGCCAGGATTTCCCTTGGGTTTATTCTCACTCAAGAGCGCTCTACCTAATCCAGCAAGCCTTATTATGCTACCCTTAATACTGCGCTCAAGACTACTTGAAAATTTTCTCGGGAGTAAACGCTTTAGTCGAAGTTTCCGTTTTTTCGACTTGTGACGATTTCTTCATTTTGGGTCACTAGTTTTTGCTTTTTGGTAATAATATCTTGTTATACTATTTTAAAATCAATGTTTTATAATTTTCTTTGTTCTAAGTTTATTTTTGGTAACTACAGACTATTTATAGATATTTCATACGTCAATATTTTAAAGATTGCAAAAAACTGTCAAAGTAATTTGTATACCTACTATTTCCAAGTCCATATCATTGGTTTTGCTAGAAAGATGCTATTTCCTTTACAAGTTCCGATTTTGATCACATAATTATATTTGAACTTTTGTTTAAAAAAACTATAAAATAACTGTAATTTAAATAAATTGTAATTGTTCAAATGGTGAGAATTCTGCAACGTTTATTCTGCATCTTATTTCTGACAATGTTAATAATTCTATATATAAATATAATAATTCTATATATATATATATAGAATTATATATCTATATATATAGAATTATTAACATTGTCAGAAATATATATATATATATTTATATATAAATTATATAGTTTACATACAATCTCTATGAATTTTGTTTAAAATCATGTTTGCCAATTTCCAATCCCTTGCATATACAAGCTATAGTTTTTTTTTATGTGTCTTTACTATTTAGTACTTGTTCCAATTTATTCCTATCCATCTCAAGGACTAAAATCGCTACAATGTATAATGTTGTTATAGGTGTAATGTAATATTTATAGATAAAAAGATAAAAATCTAAAATTATAAAACATTTGTTTAATGTTGTATAATTTTAGATAAGATTTATTCATCTACAACTTAGAACGCGGAAATAATAAGTATACGTTATTTTTTTATTGCTGATAGGTAAGCCTTTGACCATAATCTCACCTGATGGTAAGTGATGATGTGGTCGAAGGTGTTAACAGGCTTAACCTAGAATTACTGGATCTCAAGTACTGATACCGGAACACACCGTTAGGTACTTCGCGACAGATTTCCTACATGAGGGTCGTCGCTAGCCAGGCGGACATTCGCAATATTACTGCTGGTAGTTATCGATAGTAGCACAAAAAGCTGCTAAACATGTTTCCTATACATATCTTTGAATTTGCAAATTATCCAATTATGGTCAATAATGATGCAAAACAGGTAATTACTGCTTGTTTGTTTGAATAATCATTTATCTTTATTGAAATATTGACTATAAACTCAAACATTCGTTCAAGAATAAATGAATAGTTATTGAAATAAAAAATATGCATTTTACGTAAACTATAGCTGTGTATATCTTAGACTGCAATTGTCAAATAAAAATGAAGTTAAGGTTACATTTTTACGGTTAAATCAGCAACATAAATTTAAAAACATCGTTACTTTATGTAGCACATTGCAATTTATAAGCATTAAATAGCCAAAAAATACCACATAAATAATAATTATGGGTCGTACAATATTGCTGCAGTTAAACTTACTTAATTATTTAAATACTAACACCTTTTAATTAATTCCAGAAGCATAATTAGTATCTGAGTTTAAAAAACCGTTACAAATATCAATATTATATGAATATCATAAGCTTTTTAAAGATCTCAGCTACCAATTTCTTCAATTTAAATTGTCTATGAGTGCCGCTCGTCTGAAGTCAGCCGACACATTCCGCACTTATCAAATGCGTGGGCGCATGGTTAGAATAGGATAGAATAACGGCCAAAAATCGCGTGCGACAAGGACAAAACAAACACAACAGGCGTTCGTTTTTTAAAATAATTGAGCTCGGAATGACGATAGGCACCAGACAATTCGAAGCATTTTATCGAGCTGGCAACCCTCGCACGAACAGTGGCCGTTTAATTTGTTTCCCGTATAGCAAGATGTTTTGTAACAATTACTTAGTCTCAGAATTATTTACGAAACAAGGTATATACTTGGAATGAAATAAATTGTTTGTTTTACTAGGATGGCTATGTCTCAGAGTTATGAATTAATAACCAATTTATCACATTACCCAAATCTGCAACAGATATAATAGACGCGACTTAAATATCTCATTATGTCATTCCTCATATCAAAAACAATGAGCAAAGGCTTCCGACGACGAGGTTAGGATAGATATAAATCAGTGAATTCTATTTTCAATTAGCGCTGCGCGAGCGACGTTCCTAATTCGAACGCAACCTATAATTACGTGTGCCTGCTGATTGGCTAGTGCGGCGGCGGCGTGTGGTGCCGCAAGCGCATAGCTTTATTTGCTTGCGCTATCTAAGCATATGCAAGTCTATCTTTAAAGCGAGATTCTGGGGTTACCATTTCTATCATTTTGTAAAGACAAAACTCGAATGTAATGAAATAGTAACGCGCATATAACCTGCGTTTTATTGGTAGATATGTCAGTAGTATTTAGATCTTAAAATATTATTAAATACATAAACCGTTTGTTTTTAAAAGATTTAGGTCAAAATACAAAATATGTATCAAAATAATTTAAAATGGAAAATCTTTCATTATCATAATTATTAACATTTAAAGTGCAATAAAGACTACACACTTATTCATATTTTAATAAGACTTAAATTATCATCATAGAAGTATTATATTGGTTTATCATATTGTTCTATATATTATAAACCAATATAATATGAATAAGATCTTTTCAAATAATGCAGATTTTAAATTTAATGTGAGAAAAAATTGATCAGTATTCTTATGTTTAAAATTTATTTAAGGTACCTCCGCGAACGATATTAGGTAGTAGTAGTAAAAAAGTAAAGAAAATTTATTTTTATACTGGTAGGTTGAACTTTTGTGTTTTACCATACAAATAATTGTTTCAATCGATATATACTTCAAAATTTTTGGCGACTAGCAACACCAGTGAATGTACACAGGCGTACACTGGAACACTTTAGTCACGCACACTTTTTGCCTTTCAAACTTTTGTGGCGGCCATATTGCAACTTGCTTTATAACTAATTTCTTGTCGACTTAAGTGATTTTTTAATTATTTTGTATTTAGTTAAATAGTTCTCACCCATTAGGGAGAGTTTTTCATAATCCCCACGATTGCAGTCTTGGAGATCGCAATGTTAGACGGCAGCTCAAAAAGCGCTGGTATTTTGCCTTTCGACGCCTCTTTTGACTCTCACAGGAAGATATGGGGGGGCTGCAATTCTAGCCCGATACCCCACGGGGCATTATTATCTTGAGCATAGAAAATTAAAACAAGTACAGCCGTTTCTGTTAACTAAAAAGAAAAATTTTGGGAATAGAGAATAATCAAGACATATTTTATCGAACTCTAGTTTATTTTTTCAGTTAAATACGAGTATATAACCACCTGAAATATGTAGGTGCTTAAATCACTTTCCGATTAAAGTTCATAGTACAATGTGTACCACGAAATATGCCAACGTTGTCGTACAAAGAGACAACACTAGTGAATAGACAAGCGTCATGCGCGACATCTTTTATCGCACGCACTCTATAGTCGTTTTGCAAGTTTGTTTTCAAACTGCGGGCCCATATTGCGTCCGTAAATTATTACAGAGAGAGATTTGTTTCCATAGTTTTGTGGCAGCAGTAGATCAGTGTTTCCGGATGTTAGTTTATGTTGACTATTGTTTTGTTAGTTGTGTGATAGGTTTTATAGAAAAGGGTTAAAACTTAAAATTTAAGGACAGAAAATGGTGTGGGCAAAGTTGATCGATCAAGTAACTACTTACATTGTTTTACAAAATTACAAATATACAATAGGAAAAATTTAAGTCATGTGCGGGATTCGAACCCACGTCTGCATAGCTGGCGTTATTACAAACATAACAATATTAAAAAAAACTTCATCATTTTCAAATAAAAATTGAATTTATCTGCTATGGTATAAAATACCTACTTATTTGAAAAATAATGTTGACTGATCTATATGTTTAAGTAAGTTTTATATTGGTAACATTTAGTATATTATAAGCGATATACATACAAAATAAAAACTGTTTTACAATAAAAATTCCCATAAAAGGCTACCTATGTATAATAATATAAATAAGAGTACATAATTCTGTTGTAAAATATTTTATTTCTTATTAATAATCAATCATTCATGAAACACATCCCTTTTGATTGAATACAAATATTCTGTCTTCACTTCACACTCCAGCAAACTTTTGCATTCATTTCGTTGTTACAATGACACTTCACAAACATATATTTTCCCAAAGTAAAACCTCAAGAAATTCGTCCGACAGCTTGCCAAAACCCTACTATCACCCACTCCATCGCAAATAAAGTAAATTATTCCAATTGAATAAAACTTATTGATAACTCTTTTATTCCCTTGAGGTCGCACCGTCTTTACGTTCACAAGACGATCTCTTACGGCCCACACGGAATATACAGAGCAGTTAAAACTAAAAAATAAATTTGACAGATACACATGTTGACGAATTGTTTATTTATGACATACTATATTGTAGCTTCCTCCTGCCCAATTAATTTATTGGGTCAGTTAACAAATTAACGAAGCCAGGAAGAACTTAACGTGCCTAGATTTATGACTAGGCCGTTGGGTTATTTAACATTACATCCACCCAAGAAATTGCGGGGTGACGGCTCATCGCAAATGTATGTCATATATCATAGCTAATTAAATTGTAAAAATAGGTGTCACATTTTCGATAGATGTTTAAACTATAGACATGAAAACTAATAATAATTGTGTAGGTAGTGTTTAAAACGATATTCACAAAGATTGATGTTAGTTGTAAATATTCTTTTCGCGGGGGTGTTGACAACTCTGAAGATATTTTCTGAGGTTGGTACGACTGTGTAATGTTTTACGGTATGGGGCGAGACAATAATGGCTTGCTCATAACATTACTCCTCCATCCCCTTACCACGATACCGTTGTCTCCAAGCGTTTTGGATATTCGGCGGGATTATCGCAATATTCCAACGGCAGGATCGTTGCATTGATTTGAAAGTAGACAACGTGGTACAGGGTTTTCAAGAAAAGTTTATTGTAGAATACTGGTTGGGCATGAAAGTGTATCTACTAAAAATACTAAGAATTAACTTCTTTAGACAAATGTTCAATACGATTATTTGCCTCAAGAATAATTAAATAATATTGTTATGTGAATGCTGCTTATATTGAATAAAAAATTATACCTATGTATAAATATTCGCCACTCTAATGGGAATCGCATCTGCCAAGTGCCATATTTTTTTGTGTATTAGACTTAAATTACAAGCTTTACCATATTTTATTATAGTACCTACTGACCTATAAGTGAGATGATAGTGTGGAATGAAGAATGACTAATTTTACTATCTAACCTATGTGGGACAAATATCACGCCGTTATAAGCCCTAAGAGTTAGGCAGAGGGGTCGATTTGTCTAAGCATTCACGCCATATCCAGTATAAGCATTAGGACCACATTATGCAATTGAAAGCTGTGTTATTGGCCTAATTGCACTAGAATTTATACAGTTGCAATAATAATCTGCATAAACTTCTAAAGAATGTACGCACTCATTTGTTGCCAATCAAAATATTTACCCTAAAACCGGACACATTCTATGCCTATATTAATAGTAGGCCAAAATAAAGCAACTGCACTGAATAATGTTACAATACCCAGTACATACTTTTTGAGTATTTTAATTGGATCGACAACAATGTTTCTAATAAAGCGGCCATGTTGGCCTTTATTACCACCAAAATCTAACATTTTTTCCTTCCATTCCAAACATTTTTCATACAATGGTTGGTACATAAAAACATGGGTACGGTACAGTTACATACCCAAAAGAATTTTAATTATACCGTACATCAAAATAATTCACGCTACCTTGATTTTTACATGTATTTAACGTTGGCTATGAATGGATCATAAAGTTTTAAGAGATTTTTTTGTGACTTACGTCTTTATTAGCATTGTTTTCTATAAGCTTACTCAGTTACTTGATTAATAGTTTATTCTTTAAGTGACTTCCTATGTAGAGGTAAGTTATTTATATTGAGGTGTATTTTTTATATGTTACCTGATACTTTTGTAATTTGCGATTGGATTTTAAAGTATTTTTCATTGTCTCATTAGTGGTTCCATAATTTTCGTTAGAAATTCTGGTCCATAGTGATGTCTAACAAGTTGAATTAATCAAAAAATAATGGTATTAATGATTGATTTCTTGATATTATCTAATATAAAGCGTAGTATGTGTATAATCAAAATTGTAAAAATATATATGTATGTATGAAACAACGTAAATTGCCAATCCTATATATATTTTTAGGTTCGGGGTAAATATATTTATACTTTTAATACATTTGAGCAGTTCCTGAAGCGATATAGCCCTTCACCCATGCATAGTCACGGGCGGATGTTACTGAATAAGGACCTTTATGTCTTAAGAAAACGTAATATATGGTTTTCGTTTACACTAGAACTATCAATAGATTTGATATCCAGCTAGCGTATTTTTTTTTAATCTCATAAATCTGTTTCATTACTTCAAAACGTCAATGTGCGTTTTTCACTGCTCCTCGTAATCACAAATTTAGTGAAGGTCTGATAGAAAAATGCATCCTGTATACGATATAAATAGGAATAGGCTTCTATAAACTGGCAGCACTGACTTGTCCGTCACTGACTTTTCACCGCCAAAGTGAATTAAATACAAAAGTGTATTTAATTGAAGATTTAACTTTTCCGACGTACCATTGTTTTTTAATTTGTGCTCGGCGTCCTTTTAGCTATCAATCAATCTTGTTCGATCGACTTACTTATAGTGAGCCTCATTGAATAACTTCTAGGAGGTCATATGTTGCTCAGTCGTATTTAATAAGCAGTTATACACCTACCAGTATAAAATTAGTATATTGCACTTGAGTGCCTTAATAAAATTGTTGCTATTGTTTCTAAATCTATCCTTATATTAGGTACAAGGAGATCTTTTAGAGTATGTTTAGAATGTCTTAATGTTTCACGTCTCATGTATACCTTAATTTTTTAAGTATATAATTAAATTAGTATTCGAGAATATATATCTTTCATACTTATAGGTTTGCGAAGATTCTTTGATCTAGAAAACATACGAGTAATCATGCGAATGCTCTTCCCGAAGACGCGCCTCTTAAGCGAAATAATTTAAAGTCTTAGCTTTAGCTCTTTACTGGTTTTACTGAGTTCACTGACTATACCGCACAAGTATTAATAAGTAACATTACATCAGGTAATCGTAAGCATCGAGATAGATACCTTAAACATAACTAGTTCCAACCGGTTTAAATTGAATAGCCATACAACCTAATTGATTCCAATTGTGCGATTACTTTTAAGAGATATTCAATCGATTTGTTGATTAGATTATATTGTTGCATTATAGCCAATAAATGCTATAAACATATTAACTAAAGCTGAACGGTTTTTACTATGGTATATTAGGTAACTGGGCACTGAATCTGACCTGTAATCTATAAAAATGATCATTTAACTTTTTTTTTTATTGCTGATAAGTGAGCCTGTGACCACAATCTCTCCTGAGAGTAAGTGATGATGTGGTCGAAGGTGTTAACAGGCTTAACCTAGAATTACTGGCTCTCAAGGAAAGCTGCCAGAACACACGGTTAGGTACTTAGCAACAGATTTTCTACTTGAGGGTAGTCGCTAGCCAGGCGAGCATTCGCAAAATACCCTTCCACCATGCGTTGAAGCTCTAGCCCGCGGCGAGATTCGAACCATGGACCTCCTGCACGTTCCGGCCTCCGGCAGTCCATAGCCAATGCCACTGAGCCATCACTGCTATGAACTTATGTAGGTACTTACGTACTCTAAACAAAATACTGGCACTTTGGCGTTAGGGGTAATATTAATATGTGTCTATTTTAAAATGAACAAAAATATTATATTTATTTTCAGTTACATATTTCTTTCACGTATTTACATTAATTTTAAACAATATAGACCGCGCAATAACTTAATGCTATGTCTAACTTGACAAATAACGATGCCGTTTAGTGATCAATTAACTGTTACCAAAATAACTGACCGTTATTTTATTTAATAACAGTATTTAGTAGAAAGGGTTGGTTGTGCAAGTAAACCTACCCAGTATGCTATGATTAATTGATTTTTAAAGAGAATATTGGCAATGTAGGAGTTACTAATATTTCAAGTGGCATGAGCCAACTACATTACATATGTATGTATTAATAAGAGACGTAAAGTTTAGTGTGATTGAGTGGGATGAATGTTGTCGCATGTGATTAACTCAGAATGCGTTTTATTATAAACTCACATAATAGCGTAAATTTAATTTTGAAGACCTCGTAGCGTAGTTTGCTTAGCCGTTCTTAACAGATCATCTAAGTTGAGCAACATCCGCTGCGGTCATTATTTGGATGGGTGACCGCTAGTATTAGACTTGAGCGCTTCCGTGTGTTAGAAGTGGTGCTGGGTAAACTGTAAAGTCTTATAATGAACCAAAACAATGTATTAATTGCTGTAATTATGACTCGATGACACGGTTAGTTAATTAGAGTGGATATTTGCAGAGGAATTCCATTGCGAGAGGAATTGCAACGATTTCAATGCAGGTATTGATAATGCATACAATGTTAAGAAATAGTTCGGTAAAATAACTTTTTCACATGTCTAAAGTCTTGTTCATGGCGTAAGCTTGTGTGTTGCCAAATATGTAGGTACAGGAATAATTTCTTAGATATTCAAACTAGTTTAATCACTCGTACTAACAAACAATTCGTACTGCTTATCTCGGCTAGCTTAGAAGTGTAAAACAATTGCGAGTTGAAATTCATTATTTATAGTATAAATTTATTTTTTATTTAATTCAATTTGGACCCAATATTACTTTTATATACCTTCTTTAATAAGTTTGATACAAAAATATAAAAAAATATAGGCGACTTACCATAGAATCAACGAAGTGTGAACTAGGTATTATATAAATGTAAACTAATAAAAACTAAGAATATCACCAACATTTTTTTTTAAATATTATGAGTTACAGAACAAGCAGATGACCCGCCTGATGGTAAACGGTAATCGCTGCCCAGAGAGGATTTTTTTATGTTATCATATATGGACAAATTTTTGTCAATTTTTTCACCTGTTCATAATAAATTCATGATGTGGTTGAACATTGTGGGCTATAATTACAATAGGTCAGTTTTTCCAGGAAATCTCATCTGCTCGTTCCGAGAAGGTAATCTTAAGTACTGTTATTAAGCCATCCCAAGATTATTATTAAAAGTCATCAATGATTGGATCCTCACTTCAATAAATAAAGAATCATGCTCTAAATAATGAATCATGTTATGTACAAATTGACAGCTGACCCAGGCAATCATTCAAAATATATCAAAAGACAAACATTTTATGCATGAAGCAAAACTAGATCCTAGTCTTCAAAAAAATAAGATTCTAAACTAAAATACCTACTAGTGAAAACCACAAATGGAATAAAGTAAGAACATAAATAAGAGGAGGTTTTGCGGCTGGAGCTAACGAGACGCTCCCAGTAAGAGTTGAGGATTCTTCAAGTTGGGAGATTCAAGTTTTGCAGTCGCGGTTTCACTAAAGTTATATGGTAACAGAGCGTTTTCAGTTGAAACAATTATCGGGTCTGAAAATGTAGTATATATTCCTTGTGGAACTGCAAATTAGATAGCGAATACCAAAATATTAAAAATGATATGATTTTTCTAGTTTTAGGTATATAGAATGGTAAAAATATATGGTGAGCTTCCTCGTTCCTTTCCAAGGTGTTTATTTACCATCCATTAAAATATATAGATGTTATTTTCCTAGAAACATTTATTGAGGGCAGTAACGAGGTTATATAATAAAAAAAATGCTCCATGTTGTTCGACGACAAAAGTGATGGAACAAAAATTATATATGAAAAAGTTACTGCTCTTAAAATCTAGTACATAATGCAAAACTCTTCTATATATGAGTTTTGTTACATTACGCGTCAAAAATAATTTTGCCAAAGGTTGTAATTTTGCAATGTTACTGCCGCTCAAGAGGGCGTCGCCGTGTCGTCTCGCTGATTGTATTAAAAAATATAGTAATGAAATACGCATCAGATACATTCCCGCAAATGTTTGTCATATTTGGTATATGATATATATATATTAGTATATGATATATATATTAGTATATGATATATTTTCATCGGGCTGCGATAATCCATCGCTCCGCTTAATATTCTACTTAAAAATACTTCATGTCATTGGCTTCTATGACCTTCAGTTTAGAATAAAACAATATAAATTAACTGGTGTAACCTGTATGTAAGCTCACTCAGCGATCATAGAACTCAAAAAAACAAAAATGAAAAAACAAATAAACATATTTAGAAATAATAGAGCAACGTGGACTGCCGGTTTAGAATAAAACTTCCTATATCGCCATGTGCGGGAGGCGACAAAGGGAAATATACTAGAAGGTAGGCAGCATCGCCTTTTGGACAACTGCCATGATCCCCAAGACACCAACCAAGCGTGGGGATTATGGCAAAACCCCCCTTAATTGCGGTGGGGAGGCTGTGTTCAGCATTGAATAATCCATCTGATACAGTGCATAAAATTAATAGTTTAATACGTAGGTAGTACTCCGTCTTACACTGTTAACTCCCACCCAGAAGTCTTGCTCTTGACATAATTATTATTCTCGTAGCATTTGCTTTGATAGTATACTTTATCAACGCGAATGTCGATCTAGTTAACTACACCAAAAGAAAACTATTCCAGCAGGTAATGCAAAAGTCTTATCAATGAGTTTTTAAGACAAATAAAATACTTATGAAAAAAAAACAACAAAATCGTTTCACATACTAGATGGGTTACTCTGCTAGAATATTAAGTCTTATGTGAAATACGATATACCTCGGACTTTTATACATCAGAAATGTAGAAACTAGTAAGATAACCGGTTTTACAAAACAAAAACATTTATCTACGTATTGCACTAATAAATGTCATTAAAAATATTGATACCTATATAGCTTTCTAGAATTCGAATCATGCAATTGTAAGGTGTTGGAAAAACTCTGGCAATTCCATGGAAATGAATCGCCAAAGAAACCCGCCTTGGAATGCCACATCCAGTCTTATAATCGATAACAATACCATCACAAGCGAAATTAATCTTTGTCAATGACACATTAACGGCAATATTCAATTGACAACCAATTGGTACATTCGACATTTGATAATTCTTATAATAATTGTTACCAGTTTTTATTAAAGCAAGGTGCAGATATAAAATGTGAGTAGAAGCTAAACGTTTTCGATTATAATATAGATAGTGGGTACTGTTAGTCATTGTATAATGTTTCTAGTTTATAGCCATATTCAATTCATGACTTTATAAATACTGCCATAAGAATTTTGAATTATACACAGCTCGTGTTATGTTTATCATATCGGTATTTTTATTTTATTATCCAGTGTAAAAAGGTGCAGGTTTTTGTCAGTACAGGTATCGCTTTCATTAATGATCTATTATTAATTAATAAAAAAAAATAGAATGAAAGCGTGTAGTTTAGTAATTAAGCAAAAAAAACTAAAAACTACATCGCTAAGACGTTTAAAAAAATACATATTTGTTTTGGCAGGTGTATACGTAGTGGGCTTAAACTAGGTACCTACTTTACACTAATTCAAATATTAATAAAATTGTATATTTAAGTAATAAAACAAAACAAGACACATTTTTATGTTTTTTTAAACATTTACTTGAATAAAGGTATACCACATTATAAATCATCGGATTTAGGTATTTACTACTTACTACTTTCTAAGCTTTTAGACATGTTGTGTGCTGCGATGTCGTATATTTTATTGAAGATTGAGTGTGCATTTTAATTCAAAATAAAAGTCAAGTACTTTGTACTCCATCCATATGTATCTCTATAATGTTTTGTCGTGGTAGTTTTGAAGAAGCCAAATGAGTTTTCATTTATTTACTTTTTACGTCCGTGATTGGGTTATATTTAACTCTAGTGTAGTAGTTTACTAATTCTGTTATTATCATTCACGTGTCCGTCTTTCACAACGTATTTTCTCCGAATGTACTACACCAAAGAGTTTGAACAAATTTCTCGTGTGCTGCTCTGGTATAGTTGACCTTTCGGTCACTGAGGTATGAGCATACCATCTCGTAGATGTTTGATAGGACCTCTTTTCCGCTAACTGATGCTTTAGAGTGGGTCACCATGCGATGTCGAAGGTGTCTATGTCCAGAGAGATTATTAGTTATTTACCAAATTGCAAACTCTTTGGTGTAGTACATCCGGAGAAAATACGCTGTGAAAGACTTTCGGAATACAGTATTTCGGTTTTTATCGGATGTACTAAACCCCATGAACTGGGTGAGATGCATCAGACAAAGAAACTGTCAAAGTTATCATAATAAGTTTAACACAAAACATTTCAAATATATATTTTTATATACGACTTTTTATGCGTGTTAGCCATACAATGCTTCAATTTTTTTGATAAAACCTAGTTTATCGTGTTACTTCCTGGCATGTCTTATGTTAATTCAATATAATTATAGAGAAATTACTTCAATAAGTACATAATAGTCACCTTTACGAGAATATGAGTAAAGTACAGATGAATGTAAAAAAAGACGTTAGCAGAGCCAAAGGGTTTAAATATGCAAGTCAAACAAACTGTGTGTGTTGAACAGATATACCCAAATAACAGTAATGTTATATGCACACCCATAAAAATGTATTTAAATTTCTAATTCAATAATATTCAGATTATGGTCATTTTGCATTATCTAAATGTCAGGTTTGGAACTAAAAATCAACGCTCATACTAGTACGTTGGACGGGCATGCAGACTGTGGACATATATAGCCCCTTTTTACTCTTTTAGATATAGAAACCTAAAAAAAACTTTAACGAAGTTCCTTATATTCGCTAGCAGGAAAGTTGGTGCCTTAGCAGTTAAGTAACACAAGGTAGTACAAAAGTAGGACAATTAAGCGTGCAGACGTGTTTGACCTCTAGCACTACAACGAAGCTAATAGACGGGTTACCTGTTACCGAGTGTATTATTTTCACGCGCTCCACCATTATAATGAACGGGTTTAGTTAGTGCTCTTACACTATTAATCATTTGACCTTCTACTTATATATAATTTATATTGTGAGGTATTGGTACGAGAAGTTTGTTCAAAAAAGTAACTGGAACATTTCCAGAGATTTTACAAGTTCTTGCTTTTCTAATAACACGCAATAAGGCTTGTAAACGTGAGTATCGAATACAGCAAAAGTTTAGCAATCTTTAGAATTTATTCTTCGATAAAAATAATCTGTAAAATACCTGCACGCTAATCCCACATATTATATAAGATTATACATAATAATTACATTTACCATACAATCTACGTTTTAGCATATTAATAAAAAAATGAGAGGTATTGGTACGAGAAGTTTGTTCAAAGAAGTAACTTTGATGTTCTAGAAATTTTATACAAGTTATTGCTTATCTAATAATAAGCAATATTGCTAATAAACGTCGGTGTTGATACATCATCAAAAGTTTAGCAATCTATACAATTAATTTTTCGATAAAAATGATCTTTACATTACCATCCTGATCCCACATATTATTATGTAGGATAATACCTACATATTAATTAGCAAAAAAAAGCTACATTTTAGCCTATTAATAAATAATATGACACCAGACACCACTTAGATACAAAAAGCTTCGGGTTCAGTATTACGTCAAGGCGCTTTCTTGACGCCAACCTTTCTTGGAAATGCGGGTAATCAACGAGCCCTGTTGTGCGCTCAATGAGCAACAGCTCACTCACATTGACGCGACATGAATGGTGACATTTGGTCATGCACTAACGATTGCTACGGGAAGAGATCAGCGATGCGAATTCTAGCCAGGTTAGAGCAATACCATCGAGATCTAGTTTCTGATCTTCATCTTTTTGTTTCTATGATCTGTGAGCAATACGCAGATGATATAACGCTTTCAGAAAAAAGTATTGAGGAGTATGAATAATATGTAGTACGTTAAGACTGACGACCTACATTGGGATCTCAAAGTAGATCTCCTTACATATAGTATTAAAAGTTTTCAGAAGCTCATGACCAAAGACTTCATCACCACGTTAATATTTTTACGATAATGTTTTTTGTAATTAGCATGATAAGAAAAATAAGATGACTCGGCACGATGAAATTTTGTGAAGCATCTGTAGCCAACACAAAACACAGTGACTGGTTTCTAAATTTAAAACACGAATTCAAATATCAATTCACCATGCTCTGCCAACGTTGGCCTCCACAAATATATTCACATATTGATGTCAGTATTACCTATACGTATATAAGTATATTCTGGAGGCCGCACGTGGTTCCAGCAACCATGTGATAAACCGGTTACGATCGGCCCTAGTAACCTCTTAACGCAGTGAGCTTTGAAGGATTCTTGCCCACACTTACAATAATTCTTACGTTCTGAAGGGAAAGGACAGGCGGTAAACGGTGCAATAACCTGAGATGCTACCAAGTTACTTATTTCTATACAATTATAATATTTGACTTTTTCGTCTTTGAAGTAACGTTTGATACATGATATTTATACGCATGGTAAAATACTAAATGATTCACCACAGTAATAATGTCGGAGTAATTATCCATTATTGAAAACTTGTATATTGTAATATCAATACCAGAAATTGATAGAAGTCATGGTCCTAAAACACGTCATTATTGAAGAGTACATATTATTATAATAGATACTCATATTATAATGTACTCATTCATATTGTAAAAAACAATTGTAGGTGCTCATGTTAGTAAAAGTAACACGACTAAGTGACTTTTTTTCTGTAACGGAATAGTTTTTTGGTTTGAATTATATAATAATATATTTGCCCGGAGAGACCTTATAACCTGTGGTTGCATCCATTTGCAATCAGCAAAAATGGCATTGTATGAAAGCTAAGTAAAAAGGTGTTTATCATGTTTTTTTTGACATAATGAATTAGATACAATGATCTTAATATTATTTCACAATTTTTAGTTGATTCTATTTTCAAATTACTTTACTTCTACAGGTTTATGTGTTGTAAAGACAACCATGAGTGGCATAATGACTGGAATATGCGATGAACTGTAATAAGTAATAACATATAGGATCGAAAGGCTGTACTCATAATTTAATTTTTTTACGTCATATCTTGTGAAATAAATGTCTTCGGTTACTATTTTTAGAAATTCATTATTCATTATTCTTAACTAAATATATACCGGTGTTCGAGCAGTATAGATGCTCATTCTCAAGTCAGTGCTAACAGTCATACAGTGAGTGCTAGTCGGTATATTTAGTGAATAATTATGAAAACTCACGTTAGTTTTTATTCATTATTCTATTCGTAAAGTCAATAAATTGAATGTTATCAGTAAACGCCGATGACAGTTATGTAAATGAACTCGACCTACTGCTGAGAGTATGTATCTACCTACCTACATTCTTAAGATTGTGTTCACCGTAATAAAATTATATTGTTAACTACTATTAAATTAATTATTTATTTAAAACGGATAAAATACTACTTGAGAAAACGGGGCCCTATTACTAATCCTATTGTCCGTCCAATCGTCTGTAGGTACATCTTTTGAAGGTTAAAATAATCATACAATATGTTATTAAAGAAGGAAAGTGTTTTTTTTTCTCACTTTTAGTATGTTATATTTTTGCAGAATAATTTTTACACTAATCGGAATCGCACGTACTTAACCGGTTTTATTTTGAAAAGTTACTTACACATATTTTTCGTATTTTATGTTTTGGTTAAATATTTGAAAATTTTTACTAACCTCCACAGATTTTCCCGTTTTTCATAAGGCCTCAACATTAATTATTTATTCTTTACTCTCACCAACTGTGCGGATTTTTAGTGTCGCCTCCCCATGTACCTCAATAACAGCTTAAAACGTTGTAGGTTTTCAAATAGAAGAATTTTCAAATTTTACTATGTCAATTAGTTTCCTATAAACGAAGCAAGTAACAGTTTTCATTAACCGTTTAACCTCAATTTAGTATAACAAAACGGGCGTTTCCCGACGATTCCGGGAGTATATTTTGATCAAACTCAGGAACAGAAGTTCAAAAACAAGTCTTGGGGTGGGCTGGCACGCACGCGGGGGTGGCAACTCCCTAGTTTGAAAGTTATCGCATTATTCAAGCCAACGCGACTCTTGAGTAATTTTGAAATATTACAATTTTCAAGCCTGAGTCTTTACCGCACTACCCGCTGGTTCGACGGACCGGCTACCAACTTTGTTGCCTTATTGCTGCTGTATTTATAACTTGGAGTACAATATTTCCATAGTTTAATTGATGGTAACAAATTACTGGTCATTATAAATTCAATATTGAAGTCAGTATAAAATAATGTAATCAATATTGAAATTTAAGAAATATTTTGACTATAAATTCTTCTACACCAACCTACTTACTAAGAAGAACTGTATGATTTTCATTATAATATAATATTGAGTTTATAATTTTTAGTCTCACTTTTTTCTTCTCTCATAATGTATCTGATTTATTTGGAAATTACGGTCATTATGAAATTCCATCATATTATTTTAAGACACTAATTAGTTAAACGATTTATAATGTTTACGCATACTTTTAAGCATTTGATGTCGAAAGTTGATAGAGGTCATTTATATATCTTCATCTAGGATTTTGTGAATAACCAATCACTTAATCACAAATTATATATAAAAATCTGAGTGAAATCTTTATTACCATCCTAATCGCATAAATTAATACGGATAATTAATAACGGATATTACAACTGTCCATTTCCTTTCAAAGAGAGGAAGCATATAAAATATATAATTTCATTGGCATTTGACATTTACATTCGTATACTAATTGATAAATTAAATAAAATAATGGCTTATAGGTATATCTTTGATATTCAAATATTAATAGTTTTTAATATTTGTAAAGAGAACTAAATCTCCAAAAAACTTTTATGAACGGAGAAGTATATAAAAAGTTAGTCAAAAGGCACAACTTAAATGAGCCAAAACAGTAGCAAATTTTAAAGCGAAGGAACAATAAACTTATTGTTTAAAAATAACAGTAGTCAAAACAAGAACATGTGCAACCCAATAAAATAACAGTTATCAAAAACGGAGACTTCCTAAAAGCACGTATCACTGTTACTTGAAAAAAATTGTGTCTATTGTCCACTATTATAATGCTAAACAGTACAGATGCAAATAAGAATAGACCGTTATGTTTACGAAATTCTTTTCAATTCCGTTACGTTATTTTTTATAACGAAACAATATATTGCACAATTAACAATAGCCGTAACAAACAAAAGCTCAGTGACAATTCACCTGCGAAATAGCAGGTAAGCAATTGTTATGGTAATGTTTACAATGAGTTTAGTTTAGTTAGCTAATGTTTTGGAGAATTGTGGCCAAGAGTATCTAATTCCCTTGTAAGTCGTGTAACACCTTGACTTAATTTATTGTCCTATTTGTGGAGTTCATAACAAAAAGTTCGTTTCCGTGTTCTTTATCGACAATGTCTTATCATTTGACACTTTAAATTTACTGCCCTTCTTCCTGAGGGACAAAGGAAACGCAATTTTGTTATCGCATTAGAAAATTTTCATTAGCTTTTCATTTATACCAGAAGAAATGTGTGCTAGGCCTCAGCTTCGAGCCTGGAACATCAAAAACTTTTTGATAATATTATAATAAAGGTTATGTAGGTAATCCTAGGAATCGATATTTATGTAATAATTGTCCTCAAATTTTTATATCATTATCAAGCAGCGAGCAACCAATGACTATTTTTATTGTATTTATAGTTAAGTTAAAAGTTAATCTTGTAATCTCCGGAACCAAATCCTATTGTATTGCCAATATCATGAAAAAGCTTTAAGATACTCTGTTATATAGTGATTAGACAAGTGATTAAAAACGTACGTCTAAACGATATGTTTTATTGGGATATTATAAGAATGATGATGGAACATATGGAAAGACAAAAGTAAGACTTATGCAAAGCAATCAGATATTACTATGAAAGCAAGCATTTGAAGCAGGGATGACCGAGCGGTAATAGCTATAGACTGCCGTGCCGCAGGTCTCTGGTTCGTCCCCACCGCCAACTTGAGCTTCACCGCATGGTGGAAGGGCATTTGGCGATCAAGCTACCACCCTCAAGTAGAAAATCTGTCACCAAGCACCTAACGGTGTGTTCCGGCAGCAGTCTTTGAGGAAGGGGTGGGAGAAGGCGATTGAATAATCGACATCTTCTCCCACCCGGTGGTGAATAGCGAGAGAAAGGCGCGGGGGCACCTTCTCTCGCATTGCACCTATTCACCACTTCCGTCGGGCGGGAATGGCCAAGCATTCCTGGTCATTCCCGGGCCCCTCTTGCTGGGAGGGGCGTGTAGGCCCCGCTGTAAAGCGGGCGGTCGTCGAAGGGGGACTGAACGCAAAGGCTCTGGCCGTCTCCCAGTCCTTCTTCACACAGACGATGCTGGAATGCCGCTGGGTCGTTTAGTGGGTATACCGGTCACCTACCGGAGAGTCCCACATCCCCCCTCCATCCCCCGATGGGGGGGCATGCGTAATGCATTTTTCCCAGCGAAAACAAAAAAAAAAAAAAAAAAAAAGCAGTCTTTGAGAGGATGGCTATTACAGGCACATGAGACTTAACAACTATGTCGATAAGTGACAGGCGCAGTGCAATTCGTGACTTGTGACGCATCTGTTCTAGGCAGAGGTTAGTCCGCTTAACATTAGGTGGGCCTCGAACTTGTTCAGTCACAATAACATAAAAAAAATAGACAAGTGATTGAAAACGTACACTAAACGTATGTTTTTTAATGGGCTATTTTAAGAAAGATGATGGAACATATGGAACGATAAAAGTAAGACTTTTGCAAAGCAGTCAGATATTGCCATGAAAGCCATAATAAAATCCAAATAAAACCGTTACATACATTCAGAAATTTTAAATCAGTAACACATAACTGGAATGTACCACACCTGGCCTATGCCTAGAGCCGACGCCGGTTAACTGTTCTGCTTTACACTTAAGTTTACTTCTGGATGCATTTTACAATTGTGCTACAATGGCCTCTAACAAATAATTTCTTAGTTTCCTATTGAAGTCATAAAGGAACCGTTGCAAATTTGTCATATAACCATTTTTACCGACTTCATAAAAAGGAGGAGGAACTCAATTCGTCTGTTTTTTTTATGTTTGTTACCTCAGAACTTTTGACTAGGTGAACCGATATTGATGTTTTTTTTTTAAATGCTGATGCGGTCTGCGGTCCCATTTTATTTCATCAAAATCGGTTAAGCCGTTTTTGAGTTACACTCCAATAACTGAAAAGTATTTTCTTATCTTGATGATAGAGTCATTGACAGTGAATGACAATCGATCCCTTAAGTAGCAAGGGTCACTAAAAAGGGTGAAAAAAAATTTTAATACCAAAAAATAGAACCGCCTTCAACGCACAAATGTGTGAAATAACTTTTCGAAGTTGGTACCATGCGCACAATATTGTGATAATAGGTACTTTTGAACCATCATGATACCGACTTCAACAAGTTATTTCACACATTTGAGTGTTTGAAGTCGGTTCTATTTTTTGGGAAACATTTTTTTTATGGTAGTGGAACGTAGATGATAAAAATCAACTCAATCACCATTTTCCTACCATCATTTTACTTGTATATTTATGCGGTCATGTACAAGATGATACAAAACGATATCAAATTACAAGTCGTTCATTCAGTGACGACCTGAAATTATGACTGTTATGACGAATTCAAATTAGGGATTATAACAGAAAAATACTTTTAAGTAAATAGGTATTACAAATACAACAGTCAACAATATATGATTTGCCACATACCTACGAGCAAAATATTAACAACCTTACGTAGCTCTGACAAGATATATTTTGCCTTGTGTTAAGACAAACGTTTATACACCACGACGATGTGGGGATAAAACTGTACTTAAATAGGTAGCCGACGAACTCAAAACTAAAAAAATCTTATTGAGTCATAAACGACAAACAAAATTTTAATTATTCAATTAACACTATTTGTAGTAGGAACGAGTTATTGAACAGATGCGGTGAAGTTTATGACGGCTAATAGACGTTACGGCTTTTTTATTGACATTAATGGTCTTTTGAGTTGGCCGTTTACGACCACCTCATTCATTATCGAACTGTTGAGGTTGTAACATTGTTGTAAATCATGGATAGGGTTGTCGTGCCTCTTTGGAAGGCTTCTTTATTCTTTTGGCGCACTCTTCGAGGACGTGTGATATATTTTCTCTGGTAGGTATTCTATTGTACAAAATTTGTAGAATGTCTCAGAGGATGTGCGAAATTTCTTTGTACCTACCTTTAATTATTGTTTCCTGTTTATTTTAATGATAAAATAATATGTGTGATAAGTTGAAGACAATATAGAATTTTGTTCATTTATATTTTATTTTTGTATTGCGTGTAACATGAGATGTGTTACATGTTTCACGTTTTAGCCATTTTTTAAAACCAACTTAAGTTCACATTCAAATTGGGATCAAGCTATGTAGGCATATTTGTAAACGCAAAGTAAGTACAATCAAATTACGCTATTTTAAACCTTAGTGTCAAACCAATTTTTGCTGAGTTTAGAGTCTGCTAAATAACAACAAATTTCATCACACTCTTGAATAATGCTGCAGGAAACAGATTGAATTTTTATTCCAGTGCAAACCAAATATATCAAAATGCAATTTTCAAAGACTGATGACAATCATTTGACGTGAAAAAAAAATATTATCTTAGTTAAAAACTATTCCCTTGTACAGAAACCTGTCCAAAAGACGATTTGATTTAATTTAGAATTTTTATATACATAGTTGATATAATACAAGTGTAAATAACTAAGGTAAAAGTGAGTTTTTGGCAGACAAGAATAGTGCAGTGGTACAAAGATCTAAACAACTATGTTTTATTTTCAGAAATCTGTACTGCGGTATAAAAGTCGTAAGTATTCTGTATCAATCATGTCTAAAACGTGAATGATTCCAAACATTTGACAAAGTAACAAAACTGACAACCCTAATTTAAAGGGTAGGTATGTGAATTTGAGAGCGCCACTGTCATATTGGTTTGGACTGTCTTGACTTTCATACTTAGCGTTAATTTATGGTCATCAAAGTATTAATAAAAAAGTAGCAGTGCGAAGCTACATTTTTATCAATTCCTGACGCATAATGATAAAAAGTTGATTTCTATTAATTATTTCTTTATTGACTGTGTAATCAATAAAGGCTCAAGCTAAAATTACACATATTAGTGTAGCATCGAGGTAGCCTTCTTTAATCTTCATCACCTTTTTTTTCTGAGCAAAGAGTAAAAAATCTAACTTTCATTTAATCATATACATACTTAAGTTGTACTAAAAATATGCAATAAGTCTTCAAAGAAAATCTTTACAGTGATTTGTTAAAATTTTCATATTATTAGTTCATTTGGCAACCCCTCCTACCACAGATTTCAGAACAAGACTTCTTGTTCTGAAATCTGTGTCTTCCACAGATAAGAGCTATAGATAAGGACTTTATATTACATGTTACAATATAGAATTTACAAAATGATTAAATATTACAAGGATAATCCGATTTCGAATAAGAAACATGACAATCAACTCAAAAAATTTGAAGACATATTCATGTCTGTAACACTGTAAACTTACCGCATGTTTTTATATAAGAACTGTCTTTGGCCAATATCTTACATGTTTACAACTGATTATGTTTCAGATTAAGCCTCAAATGGGAAGGAATTATAAAAGAAACAACTACCAGAATGCATTGCTATGTGCTTAGCGACAGATTTTCTACTCTTCGCTAATAAAAACGGGCGAACTATAAGAAAACATCTTCGATGCCACACTTAGGCATACGTTCGCCAACAATGGAATAATTAATTGAAATCAACTTTTTATCATTATGCGTCAAGAATTGGTAAAATTTTCGCGTCTCAGGCGCCTACTTTTTTACGCTAAGTGCGGCTTGACACTTTTAGTAAAGTTTAAAGGCAAGTTTCATTGCGCGTAACGTATCCACTATTAATGTTACTTATAGTTGCGAAGTATTTCAACAGTTAGGTGATTGAAAGTGAAAAATTGAGTAACTGCAAAACCTAGTTTTGCCGCCTAGCAGTATTTTTCGCGTTACTAGGTTCTGGTTGGAAGGGCATGGTTGCCGGTGAAATTACAGGCACATGAGTCTTTACATCTTTATGTCTCAGGGTGATGGGTGCAGTGCAATTCGCTACTTGTGACAAACTGCATCTGTTATAGGCAGAGGTTACCGCTTAACGCCATATGGGTCTCGTGCTTGTTCCATGACGATGGTATTAAAAGAAAAGTAACTACTGTAGTGCATTGTGTTTTAAAAAATTAAGTTTAATTGCACGATCCATGAGACCATGACAGTCTAAGTAAAATCTCTATTTGTTTTTAGCTACATTGCATGCTAATGTTTAAATTCCCCCGCCCGTTTTGGTTTATCATCTTTACGATTATTATAAATTTAAACTTATAATTCTTTCTATTTATTTTTTAGTTGTTTCCGGATTAAACAGATTGAAAGACTAATCAACCTACGCTTTAAGCGTTTATTATTCTTAGTGTTCTATAGTTAAACGTATTTAAATATATATTTACAAGTTGAATTTCATTTGTAAAAAGATATGAACTTGTGCAGAGCTTTATTTCCCTGAGGTCAATGTGTGGTACATTATTTAAACAAATACATAAAAAAAGGAGAAATTTGCTAATAATCATATATGCTTTTAATAAGTTAAGATTTTTAAATAGGTACATATTTATTTGAGATACTTAAAAATGATATCTACGAGTAGTCAACATGCGTTTCACTAACGCGAACGCTGAACAATTTGTTCGCATACACTACAATCGCTGTTGCCCATTTGAAGTGACTGCAAATTTGTCTCCGGCGACGTTTATAAAGTAGATATGATCGTGTGTACGAACGATGCTTGCATAAATTGTCTCACTAACAGATGTTCTTTTTTTGCAAACGCGCGGGAGGTAAGCAATTCAACAGTCAACCTGTTAATTTTTAAAGCATCAAAGATTTTTTACTGAAATTAAAAGTTCGATTGCGAGACCGATCTCGAGTAGCTAAGAATCAGACTAGTTTTTGACTACATTTTCTTTGGAATTTCCATCCAGTTTTTATCAAGCAATTGCAACGGATATTGTGTAGTTAACAAACACTTAGGATAATTTTATTGTTTTTGTTGATATTAAAAACTTGCATTCAGATAGTGATCAGAGAGCAAGACAATCGCAAACTTTTTAAACTGACACGTTCTGTTGTGTGTTAGCTCACGTAGCGAAACGCACATGCGAGTAAATTACGGGATTAAAAAAAACGTTTTATTTATATATTATTAAGCATTTACTTCTTAAACCAAGCGTTAATATATCATTGTTAGTTATAATGTGGTCTTAGGTTTTCGCGATTATTACATATAGACATTTAAACACTTTAAATATATTTATCATCTTGATCTTTAAAACACTGCAGTAATTGTGGTTATGGGGGCGACTAACTGATTTTATTTGTCACTGCTGTCAGAAATTTAATTTTTAATCACATTGTTCCTACACGGCTCGCTTGCAGATTTGTGACGGCCATGGGGTTAAAAAAAATATAGGATCCCAAGCAAGAGTTACTTGCCAACCATCATTTCTATAGAAAAATAGATATTTTTTTAATTAATTTGCCTCATTCATGTCGGCGATGTGATCTTTGACCAGGATAGCAATGCTCATCTATATTTGTCAAATGTATGATAGCTAACATTCACAACCAAGCATGTAAACACCTGCTTCTTGCAAGGGAATATGATATTTGACAGGTCTTAAAAAATCTAATAGTTACTGCAAAGTGTTTGAAACGTCGTCGTCGTGATGAAAATAATGATACGCGATTTAAACCATTTATAGATGTTTAATTACTAACATTTGTTATGTTGTGTTTTAAAGTGAACATTTGAATGATTTAACAATTTGAAAATCAACCCAAGCATAAATAAATGTAATAGGAAACACATTTTATTATGATTTTGTCAAGGTATAAATTAAAGATGCATAGTAAATAAAGGTGTACACGTATTGTAAAGCGAACAATAAAATAAAAAAAGGAGTGGCTAAAAACATTGTCGCCGTTTTAAATCCAATTCCATTAAAATTGTCACTGAAATAATAAACAGTCCTTAAAGTAAATACGCAATAAATAAACATGAGCTTTAATCAAATTCGATAAAGGCAGATGCGTGAGCGTCTTTTAAGGCAAAAACGGGTTGTTACCATTGGTACTTGTTCCGTAGAATATACAATAGTGCATGTACGCATTGTGCAGTTAACAAAAACAAAGGTATTGTGAATTCACTCTATGACTTATTAAGATGATAATTTATTGGCGCGAAAAGGACAATTTCATGGCATAGTTTCTGAATACGCTGCCATTTAAGGACAAGAAAGCTGTGGAAAGGTATTTCGCACATATGTTTTTTAAACTTACTTTTTGAATTACATAAGAGTGCTATAGGTTGATAGGTATTGTGATAAATGATTGTAATAACTTAAGCAGGAAATTCAAAAATTAAACAATACTTTCATTTTAATAATTTGCCGGGTAATTGTACTTAATTTAATTTGATTTTTGAGCAATGTTCAATTTTTTTCTGTTTTTTAATATTTTATCACTTATTTAATAGATATTTTTCGTGTGCATTAAAGTTTTAGAATTGTGTAAGATACATCCATATTCTTGTATAAAAATTATGTAGGTACTTACAACATTTTATGATTTACATAAGACATGTGAAATAATTGTAGGTACAAGTTAAGAGTAATATACAAAGTATCACTAAGTATAAAGAAAAGTTTTATTTACTTAATATAGGTTATATACTTTATAAGCACTCCTGCCCTACACTTTTAAAAGTACTTTTATGCTTATTCCTAATATAACTTACCTTTATTCTTAGGTCGGTAAAGTCATTTAGCAAACATGATTATATTGCCCAGCGAAGCGCATTAGAAAGCATTGCTTGCAATAGTTAATTAATGCAATAAATAGATAATAATAAAGTTTAAAGCGATAATTACGGGAAGTAAGCAGAAGTATGTGTCCATCAATCAATGGTCTTTATGAGGTTTGGAGTTAAGTAACTGCTGTTATGGTAATTTTCTAAGATCTAAGTACGTACTTTTATTGTTTATAGTTGTAAAGAAAATGTAAGGAGTCGTATATTTACTTTCTTTAATAACGGTTGGCTTGTGTGTGATCTGAACATAAAAACATGTGGGCAATATTTTAGTTGTTCTATATTTGCAACGGAATGGACCAAAATCCATCGAATAGATGTTTAAAATACATATATTTTTAAGTCGAGGATGCTAATTGATTTGTCCAATTATGATGCCGCGCGTTTTAGACATTTTGCTTAATCAATGCGTCAAGTATAAACATATAATAGTAATGTAGTAAACACATAACGCATCGACGAATCCTGCAGTTCTGTTGGAAATATAAGAAATAAAAACATTAATTGTTAGCCATGCGCATGCACAGAATATCAAGTAGATTCTTACGCAAGAATGACAAAGTCAATAATAATTATGGTTTGCTAGCTGCTTTTTATTACTGTACGAGAAAACGGGACCCGTTTACCACAGTACAGGTATTCTGTCATTTGTGCGGGAAAGTGGAAGCTGCCAATAAGCCTAAGCCGTTTCACGCTGCGATTTTCCTGCGGCTTACCATTACAGTGCTGTATCTTTTGTATCCACGCCCAGGAAATTTATTTGCCTATGATATCTTGCTTTCCTTATATTATAAAATGGAAAGAAATAAATATAACCATTAAACTTTTTGTTAACAGTGCAAACTATAAAGTAGAAGCGCATATAATAAAACCAGGCACATTGGAGCTGTGGATATCGAACGATTGAAAATGATATTTTTTTTGGAATAACCGTCTTAATCTGTACCAGTCCGGTACTTTGTGTACTGCTGGTACTGATCCCGTAATCAGAGTCCGAATCATAAATTTCCGTTTTTATTTGATGTTTTTTTTGTACGGAAGTCTCTCTTAATATTATATTTTTAAATGGTAATTAACTGAATCTACATATGTATCTATTCTTGAAAGGGTATGCAAATTTTTTTTATATGTAAAATAACTCCAGAATAGTATATTGGATACATTAAAAACTTTGTGTAAACTAAGCTATTTTTTATATTTTCAGAAGAGCATAATATAAGCCATATTAGGTAACAAGGAATGATTTGGGAGCAATCTTAATTTTATAATTATTACCTTTAAGAAGGTTAATATAGCATTAAAAATATGCTTGTTTTCATTTGGAAGCACTTAAAACAATACAGATTTTCACCATTCCACGTTGCTTTAAAGGGAAGGGAAGCTTCAAACGTGGATTTAAAAATTATAAAAAAAACAGGCTGTGTTAAACGCACTTTCGAGACTTCGACTGTATTTCGAGGTCGTGGATTCGATCATCAGATCGAGAAGTTTTTTTAACAAATTAATATAACGCATGAGTATGGCACCTCCGTAGTGTGGTACTGCTCCCGGTACTGTTGATGGTATTGGTGATATTCTTGAAGCTATGGTACCTCATGGTAAAAATACGTTTGCATCTATTTCGACTAAAAACATATCTGTCAAATCAAGTTTCTGGATTTTTTAGGAAATCAGTCACCTAACGACAATTTAATAATAGAACCAACTATAACATTGTATAGATGCGTACCTAACCCCAATAAGTTATTTTTGAGAAAATTCGGAAATTTAATAACCATGGTAGCGTTCCGCAACAATAAGAAATGAGCTATATATTATTTACACATATTAAAAACTTTTTTGATCACAACTTAGATAGATAGATAGATAGAAACACTTTATTGAAACACCTTAAATATAAAAAATAGTTAAAACAGAAACACAATGCAAAATAAGGTAACAATTGGCGGTCTTATCGCTGAAATCGATCTCTTCCAGACAACCATTTCAGGTCTAACTTAGGATTAAATTAGACCTATAGGTTATACAGAATTACCTGGAAATATATTTAAAACAGTTTTAAATATGTTTAGGAATTATATATCTGCTGAAGAACCCAAGAACTTACAATAGTCTTATTCAAAAGGTAGGCATATTTTGAAAATGAACAAATACAAATTGTGTAGGTAGGTATATAAGGTATAAGTAGTATATAGTTGGAATCTAAGGAGAAATGTTATTAAAGAGATTTAAGCCATATAATGAGCTTTTAACAGAATCTGAGAAATTTCGGACCATCATTTTAATGGAAAATTTGTTCATTCAGCTAGATGTATCCTTCAAAACTCGGAAGTCAAAGCAGAACCAGGTTAACCAGCAGAACGGCTGGGTTAGCGAATAAGATACTATTTGTAAGATATAGGCACATTTTTAAAGCTTGTTTGAAAGAGAGGCTGCAAACTATTGCCTTAATAATAGTTGGAACAGATGATGAAGGTAATACTAGTAACAAAGATGTTGTAAAGGATATGTTAAAGGCTGGACATGGCAGATGTATGAGTGGTTTGACCAAGTACAAAGTAATCGCTGCAAGGCTGTACATAACCGTTATGATTTATGTAAAGAAATACTCAAAACAAAACTACAGAGTGAGTAGCCTACTAAACATGGTCGACAGATTGTATGAAAAATTTTGATAATCAAGTCTTTCCTTGCAATGATAGACATACGAGTATATTTTTTCAATTTGAAATTCTGAAATGCACTAACATGCAATTAATTTTCTTCGGTAGACCTTGTTCAATTCTAAAATATTTTTAAAACTAATCAAGCTCTTGTGCAAGAGTTAGTGTGTTCTAAGGCTAAACAAGGATCTGAGAAATGCTTGTGGATGCTTGAATTATTCTGGACAGTTAATAACAAAATTTTAATTTAAGGATGTTATTATCGATAAGGAATTAATGGTGTCGTTAGATAATTTGGCAATTGACTTCTCTACGCTGAGAACCTTTGTCAGTGAGAGAGTCAATGAGTTACCTACAAGAGATGACAATGTCATGGATATAGCGTTTAAGTCAAGGAAGTTAGTGGAAGTAAAGGTAAAGTAATGGTTTTTAATGAAGATCTGACAGCAGATAATTGTAGAGTAAAATTTAAACATGTTAGTTTGCAAATCTAGAAACCATTTTTACAAGGAATGTATATAATTAAGAAGATGTTGAATGAAGAGGGACTACTAGGAATTAGGTAAATGGGACAATTCACACTTATAGGACTAGGGATATGTATCCAAAAATACATGACTAGCAGCGCATAGAAACAGTAACTATGACAGTTCAGATGCGAGTAGTAGCTATAAGTTAAGAATATCTATGTAATTTTGAAAGATATAGTGATGAATAGTAGGTATTATCTATATACATAGTAGGTATTGTATATATAATTATATATATAGTATTAGCATTAGCATGATAGAAAATCAATGTGGTGTGAATGAGAATATAGTGAAGAGGGTCGAGAAAAGTATGCGAAAAAGTTTGTGCATGTATATAATGGTTATACGAAACACAATTGATAATTAAAACCAACGGTTAGTTATATATAATTACATATTTATTTAATAATTGAAGGAATACAAGGAGTCTGTGAGTACCATTTTCTTTAAAAAAAACCTTGGTACAACAGTAACATTAACTTGAGTTCCATTAATACAAACTTCGCAGGGACTCAGTTTGTGTATTCTATTTCATGTTTTTCCTTTTTTAAAATATACATAGAAAGAAGACTTTATGGAAATAGCCCATGCTAACATCTGTATATTGAAATTGGTATAGAGAAATATGAAATAATTTTAATAGTATATATATTATTATACATATAAAATTCGTATTAACATGACAAGAAAGCAATGTGGTGTGAATGAAAATATAGTGACGATGGTCATGAAAAGTATGCGGAAAATGTTTTGCTGGTATAATGGTCATTCGAAACACAATTGATAATTAAAACTAACGATTAATAATATACAATTGCATATTTAGTTAATCATTGAAAGAATACAAGGAGGGTGTGTCTGTGAGTATTATTTTCTTTGAAGCGAAGAAAATATAAGAAAATACTTATTTCACAAAAACCAGATGAGTTCCAATAATAATAGTCTATTTCATGTTAGTCCTTTTTGAAAATATACATAGAAGGAAGACTATATGGAGATAGCCCATGCTAACATCTGTATAGAAATTGAAATAGAGAAATATGAAATAGGTACTACATATTATTTTTATACCTATATAGGCTGGAACTATTATTTCATAAAGATCTTTAACAAAACTAAATTATTATATACTAGATTAGAATAGACTAAATACATTTTGACCATTTTCTTTGCTTGCATCCCATTCCATACTATTGTTTATGATTCGATGGTTCCGTAACTAAAGTATGTAATTTCTTTTAACAATGAGTTTTTATTTACTGAATAATACTAATAGAACTGGGTATAAGGTATTTATTATTGCATGATTATTTATACTATTATATTTATATGATTATATTTATACTTTTTTTATTAGGGATATTTTTTTATCAAGGTCCTTTTTCTTCTTCTAGTTATTCCTATCCTACCTTCTAGAATATACCAAGGGTTGGCACAGAATTATTCATGTACATAATTTTCTTACAGTAGTTACTCTGATACTTTTGCTTTACAACATGTAAGTATCATAAAAATATTACTTAATACTAATTTATCATTTATTTAATTTATGTATGTAGTAGAAATCTCTACTATTATTGTTTCTTAAATTGGTAAGGACATTTAAACAAAACTTAATCATGTATTGTTTTATTTAAATATATATGTTAGGAAGCATTAGTATCTTTTAACATTATGCACAGACCGTACTTATATTTTTTATTATTATAAAGTTATTAACAGAAGTGTATACCATAAATTTTTATATACCTAGTAGTTTTATTAAAACAATTTAGTGCACTTCAATATTATAAGACACAGTAGTTCATTAAAACTAAATGTGTTCTTCTGTAGGATCCTATGTGTGGTCAATACTAACAATTTAATGCTTTCTGTGTGTATACTTAACCACTGCAATTACACGTTTCTTAGAAGAAAGATTCAATTATGTTTTCCATATAATTAAACACACTACCTAATGAGAAATAGAAATGGATTAAAATCATATGTTGCGATTCAAAATTAATTGAAATCATTCCATATGGCTCTATAATTTTCTTTGAATTTGGATCAGTAAAGTAGATGGTTCCCTAGTAGCACAGTACCAAAGAATTGTGATACTTATGTCGTGGTAGATAAGGACCAAATTTGGGGAGCGGCAGTTTTGTTTGGGGCTGTTAAGCAGACCATGGCGGCCGTTAACTGCTATTGTAGAATTTAGTTAGACAGATTAAATGATAGGTTTTATAAATACAACTGATACTTTAAAAATCTATTTTACCAAAAGTACTTTTATTTCCTAAGTCATTGTAGACGTAGTTAAATTTAATTTGTCTGCTTATGCCAGATTATTTTAATAATTTTTATTCTTACTTCATTATTTGTTAGAAAATAGGTAGATGCATGTTCAGTACCTATAACTTCCCTATAAGTTCTTGTTCTTATTGATTAAAGTCATAAACAAAACTTACGAAATTATGCTACTTAATCATACGTAAACTGATCTAGTCATAAGTTGTAATACTATTTCATTCCTTAAGTTTCTAAGTCAGCGCAAGAGTGAACGAAAAGTCATTCATCCCCGTGTAGGCTATAGAAATCAATTTGCTCTCCCTCGAGTTTGTCTGAAACGGTTTCCAAACGTCTGTTTATAAAGTGTAAACAGTGTTGGCAAAGTTTGTTCGACAAACAGAGCCCGCGTGGGACCCTCGGCTCCGGCCGGGCCGCGTCGGAGGCCGTAAATCGGCAATAAACTCACCTTAGGCCGGCCGCGGCTAGCCGTCGTCGGCTAACGCGCTCGCGCCCGCGCCATCCCGCTTGCTATAAACTTCGTCACAAAACTCACAGTTCTACCGTTCAAAAAGAGTTCCGAGAGTTTCACTCTGTCAAGTCACGTGTCAGCGTTTTAGATGTGGCATGAGCGCAATACGTAATGTGTCGGGCGCACGTGGGTAAGTCAGGTGCGGTGCAGGTCCCGATCACGTCGTGTTGTTTATGGCGCGGTGTTACGCAACGCGTTGTCGCCGAGGCGCGCGTCAGTAGAATGTGGCGACCGATGGTTTACGAGCGACGGCGCACCCCCCCGCCGGCGACGCCACACGCCGCGGCGCCGCACTAAATCTGCGACCAACAGAAAAGGACACCACCACCCTCCGTTAATCCGGCAACGTTGATGTCCAGGAGACAACGTTAATCGAGGCGATTAATCGGACGGTCCGGTCGAAACTCGCGATAGAATTGTATCGGCAGCGGTTGCCCGTGGCACGGGCGATCCGACCAAGTGCGGCGTCATAAAGTTTCTTAGTGTATCGTTCGATGCACCAGACGTTGATGCCGGCATGCCCGAACTGAAAGTTGCTCTACCTACGAATTTATTACAAAAACTTTCAGGCAATGAGTATAAATCATGATTACATAGCATGGTAGAACATGAGAAATTATTCAAATAATTTAACGCCAATAGTTAAAATATTTCTTACCGAAACACTCGCGATGCTTACTACTCAAGCAAGAAACTCTATACTCGTAGGTCAACATGAAATCTAGGTATCCAAACTTTCAAAAGCTATTAACCTATTAGGTGACCCAGAATCACATAATGATATGAAAGGAAAGGAAGAAAAGGTAGAATATTGTGAATAAGTAAGAAGTCACACCATACATTGAGGTACACAATTACATATTTTCTTGAAAACACTGTCTCCATATACAGCTCTACGAGTATATTCAGTCGAACAGAGTAAAGCGTTATTGATTGTTCTTGAGAACCAGTCCACAATGTAGCTTTCTACCATTATAGGTTACATCATTACTTACAAACACGTGATATTAGCAAATCAGTCCTAGTGTTGTATTTTGTATTTCAATAAAACTTATTGTTCTAAAATCACATACATCGGATAAGTATAAGGAATTAATAAGGTTAGGTAGAGGTCAAAAGCCAGTCAAACAGGTAGGTATTTATACAAACAAAGCATTCATTACCTCTAGATTGGAGACGTGATCAATCGTACACACAGCATTATACGAGTAGTTATTGGATATCTATAGGAGCTAGATTTGTCTCATTCCAGAGAGTAATGGGGACACTTTTTGTGTGTTTCTTTTCTTCTCAAACGCAAGTTAAGGGGTAGCACAATAGTACATTACTGCAGAATCCTGTAAGTATGCCTTCCTGGCCAAGTATGAGTTAACCGGACCGAACCGCAGGTGAAGTCCGGATATATACGAGGCCAGGATGGCTTTCTTACTGGTTGTGGCGTGTATAATACTTTTCTCAAAAATTAAAGTTTAACAACAAACACATATAATTAAAACGCATACACAATTATCGCAATTGAATGTGAAATCCCGCCAGTTGTGGTTTTACGTTAATAAAAAGTTTGCGTTTAGTTTTGAACATCATTCTATTTTTACATTACATGATTGTTTTCGTTAAAATATGTAAATTATTGTTTTTGAAACTCCATGTTAATTTTAGAATGAAAAGTTTTAATCCAACATGATTTATAAACTGAAATTTTTAAATACAAACATATAATCCCACACTATACTTCTACAACATTACTAGGTACAAAACGCAACGTTCATACTTTTTCTGCGTCGCGTTAAGTGTCACAGACTATAAAATGGCTGTTAAAGACTCCAAAAATATATCTATCTCATAAAATTTTATACCAAAATGAGATTAAGAAGTAATGTGATATGAATAGCCAAATTGCATAAGGCAAAATCTTTGGACTCCGCGGGTCACACACAGCAACGTGGTTCCTGGGATTGTTTTGGAAGCCTATTACTGATAGCATGAACAATCGGCAGTTGTTTTTGTATTGAACTGGATATATCAAAATGGCAACAATAATGGCAAATCGATTGCATCCCAATCCAAAATCTTGCAGCTGAATAAGAAATTATTAACTATCGGATATTTGAAATGAATTATAATCCACAGTCAGTTTTGAAGCCACATAAAGTGTTTATGATATTGTGCTTTGTTTGAAGATTGTATATACATAATTAAAATACATTTTACTATCATAAAAAGAGATAGATGTAATCAAAACGCAAAAAGTTGGTTAACACTAAAATCAAATTACCATGGTTGAGTAATTTTTTTTCAATAACTAGGCTGAACTTTGAAGAATACCTTTTAATTATGAAAAATAAAGGTACCTACATATACAGATAAACATAAAAGTTAGGTAAGTTATGTTCTATATAACACATATTATGTATGTAACACAATATGTTAATCTTTAATGATGATAAGAGTTAAGTTTTAATAATAATAAACTTTTTATAGCTGGAAACAGAACATTCATAAAAATATACTAAAGCTATTATGTCTTACATTTGTATCAATAATTTATGTTACAGGTAGGTACGCAAGTATTTTTAAAAACTGGTAATGCTGCATGCAAATTGTTACCATGACCGAGATGAGTGGTAGTGCAAATAAAAATGTATTAGGTGACTAAGGGCCCGTTTCAGAATGTCCTAATAAAGTTTCGGGTTGCTAACCAACACGAATGATAAAAATGACAGTTAACATGCAGCACGTTTCAAGCTTGAACCGATGGATAGGCTAAATCGATGTCTGTGAAACGCAAAGATAGTGTTAAGTAAACTTTAGTGTTTTAAAATTTAATTTATTAAATAAGTTCTGGGTAGTATAACCGGAACTTACTCGAACATTCTGAAACAGGCCCTTAGGTTTAAAACCTATAACTTTAAAACAAAACCCTTAATTTAGATATGTAATGTAAATCAAATATGAAATATCATTATATTTATTTCGGTAACACTAACTAGTGGCTAATACATTAATTCTTTTCATAATGAGGTAGGTTACTAATATATGAAACACGACACTTATTCTAGGTAAATACAGATTAATATTTTATCTAATAGAAGAATTATAAAATGAACATTAGGCGATGTTTATTGTAGATTTAAAATTGGTGTTTATTGATAGAGAAGTTTTGGTATGATAGGTAAATAAAGAATCATGATTACTTATTAAATATCTATAAATTATGCTACTAACTTTTGAGATATAAAGCATATTACCAAATGTAGGTAAACCAATAGATAAAAATTGTCCATCTATAAACAGCAAATTACACTCACTCTGGAATTCACAATAGGCTAAGAATAATAATTAAAAAAGTGTGACACTGCCATTCAGCAAGAGATTTCAACAAAAGCGTCGACCGTTCAAACCCTGTTCGTGGACTAATATGAACGGTGAAGCGTTATATTTAGGCAACCAATAACAATCGTTCGGGTCGCCGCCATATTGCTTCCCCCACCAATCAACCCAAACTGAGAGTACAAACTCCGCGCGCCACGCGACGCGAGTGACGCTGGACGCGACTGACATCATTCTCTAGGTGCGTTCGTTTTGGCTCGATTGCGTTTGTAGCAGTTTCAAAAGTGGCATTTGTGTATTAGCGTTCGGATAGAAGCTTTTGCTATTTTTGACCACCAATTACTGCATGCTATCCGAACGGCTTAAAACATACTTTGACAACCGACAATATTTTAACAATTTTGCACAATACGAAACATGGAATCCATCTCTAAAATTAACAAAATAACATATAAATACTATATTGAAATATAAATACTATATAAAAACTTGTGAAACTCTTCAATCGCGCCAAATACAACTGTCAAACCAGCAGTTGTCAAAAAACGATCACAACGATCCCACGGTAAGACATGGGTCAAAAATATCACTTTTCTCTGTCATTTGTAGCGTTTTCAAAGCTATCCGAACGGTGAGCGAAAACGATATTTTTGCTCACGAAGTCCCAAAACGAACGGCCCGTGTGATCATTTGTAGCGTTTGTGAGTGTTATTTTTGGCACCGATAGGCTATCCGAACGCCCTATCTGTTATCATCTGTAAACGTCCAGATGCTGCACTATTCATCATTACCTACCGTACGTTATAACCTTGTATTTCTTATGTTTAGTGAGCCGTTCCTTGACGTGAGTAAACTTTCTCGTTACAATTATGATCGTATATTTTATAAAATATTAGTTTAATTTTTGATACCTAGTTTTTTTAGAAGTTAGTATTAGAAAATCTTTTCATTTTAATTTGACTTGGGGTGAAACTGTAAAAATAAATGTTATACAATCGTCCTTACAAAATGAGTAGGATAGCTGTAGAAAGATGACGATGTAAGTTACCTACCTTCCAAACATTTTTCAAGGCATATAGTGGCAACTGGCACTATTTAATACTGGCATGGATGGCAGTTCAGTTTAATAACATAATTATCACTTATTCAACGTATTTTCAATTCAACATGATTCCCTATCTCTACCCGTGGGTGTTGTAAGAAGCGAACTCACCAAAAAGTCGGCAGCAGCACTTTCTGAGGAACTGATATCAGACACTGCGATCTCCAAGATGCCTGCCATGCGTGGTGATTATGGCATAATGGGGGAAGCAGTTCAGCAGTGGACGAACCGGCTGATACAGTACAGTATAACATGCTTTAACAACGTAATAACTATAATATATCGCCTAAAATGGTATGGCATATTGAATATCAAGTAATTAGGAATGTTACTAAATTTAAACTAGCATCAGAGCCAATAAGTAATAGCGCCGGTTAAAAAAAGTATCCTGTCACTTACCACCATTCATATAAAAGCAAAAATTACGAAGCACTCATATTTTGCCAGATATGATGGAACTATCATTTCATACCTATAGAGGATTAGCTTATCTATTTATTTTTACGTGGTACATGGCCAGACCCTGAATTGCTATTGAAAATTTGTATATCAGAAAATCCCAATATGTGTTAGACACATTATCATTGTGATCACCTTTTCAGCTGTTGTTCATGTGATGATGTGAATGGAGTAGATATACCGACAAAAAAGCATAGAATAGTTTTTTTATAAACAGAACATAAACCTAACAACTAACCAGCACGTAACTATCATGGGCTGGTATAGGTACGTACTAAGTACGTAAGTTTTACAATTTACATTACATATATTTCAAAAAAATCATCATAAGCCTTGTTGTTATGACGTTAAAATGCAGAAAAATAATGTGATCGAAATGTCCCTTTAGTAAGTTGTTATATGTTTTAAATACTTTTATGTAATTACAAACAAATTAGAGTAACTACTCTAACTTGTAAGTTTTAGTTAAAATACATTGATCCTCGCTTATATATTTTAAGTATATGATATGTATATTAGACGTTATATAAATGTTAGGACGTATATAAGGTATAATATGTTTTCTTTCTAAATGTTAGTTGTCATCCGTCGTATGTAAAGCGGATGTGCTAGCTTCTCATTTGAAGATGTTCATAAAATATAATTGCATTTTAAGTGTACATTAACCATGATTGGAAACTTAATCTATGATTAAATTTTTGCCCATATAGATCATTAACCCCATGCGAGAAAAATTTTACGAAATCTCATGGACTAACTAAACTAAACTAAATCTTTGACAGTTCCACTCTCCATCTATTTAATTTCAAAATGAAAACACTGCTATGTATTGTTTTTTAACCACTTGACCCCTTCAAAAGTCACATTGGTGTTATGACTCCTGTTTATTGTCTAAATACGTGTATCTCATTATTATGTTTTTAACATTTTCATGTGAAAAAAGCAATACCTGCATGTAAAGACGAGAAAAAAAACGCTTTGGTTAATTAATATATTAAACAATTTCTCATCCATGATTCTGCATTTTGGAAATTGGATGTATCACACTCCCTTTAGAACCACTTAGTAAACTACGATAAAAACTATTTAGAACATCAAATTCCGTTCAAAGCAGTAACGAACATAAACATAAAACTTTCGGATAATTGTAGATTTCAGTCTGTAGTCAAACATTTTTCAATGTCCTTTTGTTATACGTTGTTAACAAAAACTTACTCATATTGTGACCATTTAAAATTTCAACTCCATGTGAGATGAGTAAAAAGACGACGAAAAATTATCCAAAGGTCATAAGGCATAGGCATAGCATTTTGTCACCAGTCTCTAAAACTTAACCGAACGTTTAAACCATATATGTATGTCTAAAAATTTCAAAGTCTTCACAAGGGCAAAAACATTTTAGAAGCAGTGGTATCCTAGTAGCAATGCCTATCGTTTACCACGCAGCAGGCCCATGATTCAAACTCCACTGAGGACTTGGTCTTCTCTGCGTGGTAGTAGGGCATTTAAAGGTTGCTCGCTTTGTTGGCAAACACCACACGTAGCTTACATAAGGATTGGTATATTTAGGCTGTGTAAGATAAAAAGCATTAGTTGCTACTTTGCCGGCCTAAACTTTAGCCTCTAGAAGATATGAAGGTACCGCAACAAGCAGCGTCTTGCTCAAGAATTTCACAAAATTTTTCAGTAAACAAGGATCATTGCATCAGGCCTGATCTTTTAAAAATTTTTTTGATATATAACATGCCAGCTTAGTAATGGGGCAATTAAGCATGTGTAGAGAGTCCCAACTCCCAATGTAGAGATGGAATCTATGATTTAAACAGTTACTATTAATCTGTAGAATTAAAAAACTGAATGTAAAGCATATGAAATTGACGTTTCACTGTGTTTGCTTTTTGAAAGTCGTGTGATACTTTCTGTGCTCCACAGCAGAGCAATTATCACATCAGTAACGATGGGAAACATCATTGTTACCAATATCCTTGTATGATCAGATATAAATACTTTATGAATTATTTCAATTGAGTTAAAAAAAACTAAAGATCCTCACCATAATATGCTGCGCATTGTAAGGAAAAAGATTTCCACCTGATAAGTAATCACTTAACATCAAAAAATATATTAATCAACGAAATAACGTAGTATAAACGAACTCTACCAAATACAAGTGGAGCATACTCCAAACCGTTTGAGCATCACATTTCGCTCGCCACATTCCACCGAACGTTTAAAGCATGCCCCAAAACAGCTGATTTCCCCTGGATACTCTGATCTCCTTTATCGTGCAGTAAAACACGTAATAAAACAGAGAAAACTATACTTTATGCGCTCCCTCCGGTACACCGAGGACGGCGTGCGTAACCTACATGCGGCCATTTCGAGATTTACGACCTGGGAATTGTGTGTTAGAAAGAGATAAAAACATTAAACTCTCTGCCGACGCCGCGTTTGAGCGTAGCCGGTCCGTTGATACACAGAAAACAAGACCCGTGCAGTATACGGTAAATCTACCAATACTATATCGGTATTTGTACTGTACAATTTAACAAAACAAAATATTTTTATAGATACATGACAAGGTTTATCTATAGAAATAGTGTTTCCATTTGTACGAAAAGTTTGTTCATTACTCTTGAAAATGATCTAAATATTTTAAGTGTACGCGTATAACAAATCGCATACTACCTCATTTCCCTTTGTATGTGTGCGTAAATTAAACTATCCGCATGGGACCGTTGAGCGTTATAGCTTTCCCTTTTGTTAGTCTGAGTTATGGGAACGTTAGAGCGAGAGGTCGTAAATTGCGACGTGCGCCGCTGACATGTTTATGGGCGGAGTGTGGCCGCGTGGTTTAGAGAGTGGGAGCGCGGCAGTCGAGAGCATGGCGTCTGATGCTCCAGGTGGATGTTATTATCAAAAATGTTTACAAATCATATTAACACAAATAAAATAACATGATTATAAACATGGTAACACATTAATGATTCCACAATAATCATTGACTTATCAATAAAATTTACGAAATATAAATTTAATTTATATGCAAAAAAAAAACAACTGAATGACTTTCTTAGAAAAATAAAGAAATAAGTATATGGTAATAAATCTTTTTTATCACAATTAAAAAGTATATCCAATTACCTAGGTAATAATAAAGATAAATGTATCCGCGGATCATTCTACAGGTGGCGCGGCAACCCTTAATGAGGGCTGCCCTACGGACGATAAATTAACCCTTCGCAGTTCGCGCCGAATTCTATCAAAAGTTGCTGCGACAAGGTTCTGTACAGTGCCAACTGCCAACTTAAGGCATGTGTGAATGGATTTGATTTCAAAAACGAGCCAACTATTTTAGCACATACTGGTTTCCGCCTGTCGAAATGTGACCTATCATCATATTTGATTTAGCCTATAATCTACGAAGAAGTAAGCAAAAGCTATAGGCCCTCTCTACTTTTCGTCAGGTAGGTATAAATCTGTCGCCAAGCACCTAACAGTGTGTTTCGGCAGCTGTCCTTTAAAATCAAAGTAAGTCATTTATTAAATTTAGGCGTCTACGACGCACGTATGAAGGTCAATTACAAATTTTAATATTGAAATATTCTAGGTTGTACTGCCATTTTCAGCAAAAAAAAATGTATAGATGCATTGCGAGAAGAACGGCCAAGAAACTCGGCATAGAAACATACCTACTATATTATAAAATTATTCCAATATTTGTTTAAATTACGTAGGTGTCAGGCGATAGCTTGGCAGAGGCAGAATTGTGCAAGCATTTTTGTCGTTTAGGTAATCACAAACTGTGTAGGTATCTATAGTAGGATTTCTTAATCTATATGTTTTTCACGTGCAACTTGAATTTTCCTTTTTCATGAGCGTTGTAATATGTTTGGAAACTTTATTATAAAAACGCACACAGTTACTAAGAAGGACCTTTTATTTGTCTTTGCTATAATCTAAAACCTGGCACCGCTATTTTATCTTTATTCCTAGTTTTGTACCTAATCGTGATTGTCACTGTTTAATTTAAATTTACTAATTTTTTTACGAACACACATAATATTTTCAAATACATACACCGTGTCCCAAAATTCAACGATAAGCCGGCATCGGTGCATGGACGTACTCATGACTCCTCGAAAAAAAAAAAAAAAAAATTATAACTGTTTTTTTTTATTAATTACAGAGACTTTTATAAATTTCATCGATATTCGATACCCATTATGCTATTTTCAACTACCATGACCACAATTTTTGACATATTTTTGATATTTTTTGTGCATTAGCAACCTAAGAAGGACGGCTATCTACCACAATCCTTTAAAATTACAGAAAGTCTGTAGTTATTTTACAAAAATCAGTAAAAAAAAATTTTTTTCTTATAATTTTCATAGATTTTAACATTCTATGCACTTTCTATAGTCTGGGTTAAAAAAAAAAGTATGGACACTACCATGGCAAGTTTTATTAAAAGTTGGCGCAACTTTATAAAAGTCTCTGTAATTAAAAAAAAAAAAGAGTTATAATTTTTTTTTTATTTTTTCCCGAGTAGTCATGAGTAGGTCCATGCACCGATGCCGGCTTATCGTTGAATTTTGGGACACGGTGTATATACAAAGTTAAACTATCAATTTATTTAAAACCCCTCAGAGATTCCCTAGGATCCATTTCATATATTGCTCTTTTGTAATATAAAGATTGTCTCTATCTCAGCAGCAGCTCCTCACAGCAATACACCATACGACATAATGCTATCGAAGTACGCGCCTTGAGAGCCAATAGTTCTAGATTAGCCTGAACAACATCTTCTACCACATCATCATTTACCATTAGGTGAGACAATGGTTAAAAACTAGGTTATAAGTCATGAAAAAGTATATTTTAGGGCCCATATAAAAAGGCCTGCCTTTTGCCGTCTACGGCATAATTATAAACATTGGACTGTCATTGAAAATTTCTTAGTGTCAAAAACCTTAGGTTTAACAGTACCCTGAAATCTAACGTAAGACCTGGAGGCTTCGAAATCCCTAAGCGACAGCCAACATTCGATGAGACCATATTATACTGGCGGTCATGCCTCGAATGGTATAGAACAGTATACGTAGCATTATTTAGTAAGTTTTGAAGCGCTCGTAGTGAAGTTTGCTATAAGCCTTTCTTAACCGATCAGCAAATTTAAGCAACGTCCGCCGCCGCAAAGATATATTAAATTTTCATTTCTCTATGGCCGCGGTCAGGAGTTGGATGAGTGCGATAGTAACATTACTACTGAGCGCTTCCGTGCTTCGAAAGGCATGTTAAGCCTAAGTCCCGGTTGTTGTCTTATGAAGCGCTCGTAGCGAAGTTTACTTAGCTGTTCTCAACCGATCAGCCCGCGGTCATGAGGTGGATGGGTGACCGCTAGTGACATTACTACTGAGCGTTTCCGTGCTTCGGAGGGCACGTTAAGCCGTCGGTCCCGGTTGTTGTCTTAGGATGGCAGTCGTTATAGCATGGTGGTAGGGCATTTTGCGAATGCCCGCCTGGCTAGCTACCACCCTCATGTAGAAAATCTGTCGCAAAGCACCTAACGATGTGTTCCGGCAGCTGTCCTTGAGAGCCAGTACTTCTAGGTTAGCCTGGCTACCCTATCAAGCATTAAAAAAAAAAAAAAAAGGATGACAGTCGTTATAGCATGGTGGTAGGGCTCTTTGCGAATGTCCGCCTGGCTAGCTACCACCCCAAGTACACGGAAAAAAATGGGTCCTGACAAAGTGTCAATCCAAGAATAATATTATTCTCAGGAGTGTTGTTTAATTTCAAGTATATATTTACTTAAAATGAAAATATTTTCTTGAGTGAAGTAAGGTCATTTTCTCTAAGATAAACAATATTATTCTCACCATATATTTTTACATCAAGAGTATAACTATTGGTCAGAGATATTTTTGGTCTCAACTATAGAAAATAGTATCTTTTTGAATGAAATATTTTATGAATTCTCATTCTAATTACGTACGGAGTTAGCGTAAGAAATCTGAAATTTTATACAAGAATAATAAACGTATAATTGGATTAAGAAAATATTTCCATTCTTTCAACAACAATGGGCTTAATACAAGATATTTCTTTTGTTCATTTAAATTAATTGAGAGAAGTAAATGACAAGGATATACATATGTCCGAGCAAGAAAATTATTCTCCTCTTAAAAATGACAGTTTTCTAAATCTGAGACATATATTGTTTTATTAATTTATGAATTTGTATTGTCATGCTAAGATACATTGGATTTACAACAAAACTATATACTTGATATAACCAAGACAAATATCTCAACTGCAGAAGTGAGTTATATTAGATAGAGAATTTTAAAGTTGTTAAAGCAAAAGTAATTGATTGTTAGTTGTTGTATTTATTCATCTTTAGTGAAGAAATCAAATCTTGATCTGTGTTTGATTGTTCTTAATATTTATTTGATATTGTATTCTTTAGTTAAGAATCTTTGATTAACAGGAAAACAATATCTTTTATTGAACCAAGAAAATACATGTCCATTATAGACAGAAACTTATCTAACTAAAAGAATTTTAAAGTTTTCAAGCCAATAATCATATATTCTTAATTGTTATAGTAATTTATCTTCAGTAAAGAAAACAAATCTTGATCTTAAACCTTTATGCTTGATTAATATTTGTTACGGTATTATTACGTAAAGAGACATTAGTGTTAAGGCAAAACAATTTTATTTTATAACTAAAACACTAAATCTCGATTGCAAAGGGTGATTTATATTAATTGAAGAATTTCAAAGTTTTCAAGTCAATAATGAATAATTCTCAATTGCTAACGTAAATCATTTTCAGTAAAGAAAAATCATCCTTGATTGATTACTGATACGTTGTTCTTAGGTTAAGAGGCATTAGCATCACAGCAAAACGTACTCTTTATTTAACCAAGAAAATAAATTTCAATTGCAGAGAATGACTCATATTACATGAAAAATTTTAAGTTTTTGAGTCAATAATGATATATTGTTAATTGTTGAAGTTATTCATCTTCACTTCAGAAAACGAATACTGAACTTAAGTGTACCATGTTCTTGATTGATACTTGATACGACATTCTTAGGTTAAGAGATCAAACTATATCCCACGTTAAACTAAGAAAATATAACTCTACTGTAGAGAGTGACTTAGGTATCTTACATGAAGAATATTAAAGTTTTCAATGCAAAGTGATAGATTGTAACATTAGTTACTCATCTTCAATAAAGAAAAGCAATCTTGGCTTAACATGTTTTTTTTAGTCTACAAATAATAGGATTATTGGTAAAATGCTAACAACCTCTTAGGGTTGACTTTTGCTAGTCCTAACAAATATTTCGAAATGTATTTTTTTCTTCTGTTTTTTCCCCACCTTTTGAATAGAGTTTTAAACCATTAAATGTAGAAGTCAAACAAATATATATCTACATACTTGTAAATGATACACATCACACTGTATCAGCCGGATTGTCCGCTGAACAGAGCTTCCCCCATTAAGAGTCAATAATAAATACTTCTAGGTTAGCCTGAACAACATCTTCGACCACATCATCACTTACCATCAGGTGAGATAGTGGTCAAAGGCTAAGATATCAGCCATAAAAAAAAAAAAAGGATTTGCCATAATCCCCACGCTCGACAGGCGGCTTGGGGATTGCAGTTTAAGGTATATATTCCTCAGAATGCGCTGCTGCCCACCTTCTGGTGTGTTACCCTTTGTCGCCTTTTACGACATCCACGGGTATAGATGGGGGTGACATTTTAGCCCGGCACCCCACCATACCATATCAGGAATAAAAAAACAAACATGATTAAAAAAAAAACAGTTTTCTTCACTGGCTCTTCAATCAAAACCATGAATTTTAAAGTAAAAAGACAAATTTCCAGTCAAGAATAACTATTTCTCCATTAAAAATGTGTATTTTCAGACCAAGTACTCAGTTTTTAGTTTGAGATGGTTTTCTCTGTTACCGATTTTATTTAGTGTTGCAATATTTTAGTTTTGTCTAGTTCTCCCTTGATGTGGGGAAACTACTGAACCTAAGAATACTATTCATTATAAGCAATATTGCATGCTGAATAAGCTTGTTTCAATTCATATTAAGAATAAAATATGTAAATTATAATTTGAAAAATATAAGGTTACTCACCTAATAGTCAGATAATAGCTGGGAGTCTAATATACTCATAGTACAACGGCAAAGCGGCAGGGTTTGAACCCCGCTAGTGCCCCAATATATTGATTCGTATCTGAAGTAAAAAATGTTTTAAAACTGTCCGATTATTACCTTTAGGTCTCGGTTTGTCATTTCCTAAAAGTGGTTTGAAAGCTAGCCAGGTGAACATTAGTAAAATGCCCTATCACCATGCACTGAATCTTAAACGCGCTGCAGGAACCCATGGACCCCCCACGTGACAGTTCATACTCACCGCCATAAAGTGGCAAAGGCCAAGGCCTAGAGGACCTATTTGTTAGGTTTGGGTGCCTATACAATACTCACGAGGTCTATCTCAAAAACTAAACTTGTGATGAATCAGAAATTTCGTTAAGTTATGATATTTAATCATAACTTAATTGATTTTGACTTAAAGTCAATGTCAAAATCATTGATTCAATTTAGGGATCTACGACGCTCTTATTAAGGTCATTTACAAATTTTAATATTGAAATATTCTACAATGTACAGCCACGTCAAGAACAACGGGCAAGAAACTCGGGACTATTGATTTAAATGTCTTTTAACAGTATTTTACATACTGTATATTAAAATAATTTCAATATTTCTTTTAATTACGTAGGTGACAGGTGATAGCTTGGTAGAGGAGTGGAGGAGAGGAATTGTTCAAGCATTTTTGTCGTTTATGTAATCACAAACTGGAATAGGATTTCTTAATCAAAATTATTTTCCACGTGCAACTTGAACTTTCCTTCTGTGAGCGTTGTAATATGTTAGGGAATGTTATTATAAAACCGCACACAATTAACCTTTTTACTTTTGTCTTTGCTAACTAAAACCTGGTACCGCGATTTTATCTTTACTTCTTGTGTTGTAATCGTGTTTGTCACTGTTTTTTTTTTACGATCTTTCATAATAATTTCAAATATGTACAGACTCTCTAATAATACAGCCATAGGTAATCATCTATTTCTTACAAATACTAGCTGTATTTAACACAAATCGTCAACCTAAATGAAAAGTTATTCGAATGTGCTCATTTGGTAATAATCACGATACGAATATATGTCGGGACTTTGTAAGGGCGATGTTGGCAACACACAACACAATTTCCGTTGCGAGCTAAAGGTACACGCGCCTTGGCATGGCCAATGGCATTTTCGTAAATTTTGTTTAATATAGTGTTATAAAGTGAATATTTGTTCAAGTTATGCTTGAGATAGCAACCAACTAGTGTTAATTTAGGTAAGTTTGTTCCTTACTATATAAATAACTGTAGATAGTCAAAAATATCCATCATAGAGGCTGCTAGATTTTCTTTGCCTGGAACGTGCTGTGTGGTTACACTAAGTTGGTACAGCCAAACGGTAGGTTCGTAATACATAATTATTATTGTATTACATACCTACTCATATCTAGAATTAAAGATAACTCTTTATGATAGAGAGCAACAGCAGGCTGATGTTGGTAAATTATCCTTAAATATTATATTTTTTATAAATGCGAATGTATGTTTGTGTTTGTTTATGTGTCTGTTCCTCGTTAGTTATTCAGAATGAATTTCGATGTATATATATATATATATATACCTATCCTCTCTACACTGTATACACATAGATTTTTTTGTTAGATAAACCTATATTCAAGAATATACATGTGTTTTTTTCCATTCCAGATCAAAAATTAACCAATGAAACACAAGTGTTACACTACTCAATACCCCCAAGAGGAAGACTAAACAAGAGTTGATTTTTTTCCACGTTGGAGCAGATTGTGAACTTTGTTATTGTTTTTCAGGTAATTTCATCAAGTATAAAACACATATTTAAACAATTTAAAAAATATTATATTATATTACGTTTCTTATGATGTTAGGATATCTCATCAAATTATCTATTAACATACTATAATATAATATACATATACACAGTCAGTATTTTATAGTAATATAGTAGTTAGTATACATAACTTTTAAAAGTGTGCCTAATCATATTTCATGATTCTGTATAGATTATAATAATGATTAACCGCTGATTAACCGCTAACTTGCAGTTTAGATGATTTTGTGTGATTATCATCTAACGGGGCCTTCTGGAAGCTGACTTTGAAAGACAGTTTTAATTTTATGTAGGTTTAACCTGTTTGCTATATTTTACCACTTACTCAACAATATGTGATTGTGGTCAAAATATTCCTATCATCTATAAAAAGTTTATAGATTGTGCAATATTTTCACTGTAGCTCTTTTTTTTTAGGATCCTGGAGATATCCAAACTGAACTGGAGGAGGTGAAGAAAAGGCTCGACTCAACAAGCAAAGTGTTCAACCATACTTTATATTATAACGTAACATAAAATGTGGTGCTGATTATAATGAGAAAAAAATAATATTATTTGGTGGTAGATACAGATGAAAGTGTGTTTGTATGTTTATTACTTCTTCACGCTCAAATGGTAGGACCAACTTTGATATAATTTGGTATGGAGGTAGATGAAGCACTGGATTAACACATAGGATAATTTTCATCATCATCCAACACCACGCGGGGTGTAACCGCGGGGCGCAGTACATAATTGTTACAATTATGTATAATATTTTTGATAATGATAATATAAAATTGTACACTTCTTAATTTATTTTATAAATAAATAATTTTCAACTGAAAATATGTATTGTATTTTATTTATTTTTACGATGATAGATGTTTTTTAGTTGATCCCTTTTAGAACTACACTTAACTATTAACCTACGTTATTTGCAGACTTGAAAGGCGGAGATCAGATTGGAAGATCTGGACAGTGCACCAGGCTTTATTTTCTGTAAGTGAGTTTTTGTTCTTGTTGACTAACTAAAAGTTTTATATGAATATCTTATTGTATATAGTAGCTAATATCAATTATCTTAATAATAACAAATACTTTTAAAATATTTTAAGAAAACATCAAATTAATATTTTAATAAAATACTTAAAAAATATAAAAATATATCTAGTGACAATTCCGCTTAATTTTCCTGCTAAGCCGACGTGACGTCACAAACGCCACGCAGCCAAACCGGAAGAATTTTCGACGCGTTTCGCTTCTACACGAAGCATCCTCAGGAGGTATTGACTCTTCGAGCGCACGATCGAGAATGAGCGGCCGGCGGCTCGGCACGCCTTTATATAGACGGGCTGAGTCCGCACGCCTTTGTCTAGACTCGAGCGTGAGTCACCGCTCTTTGTTGTAGCTAACAATTGGTGAGTAATACGTTTTTAAAGTGACAATGACATCATAATGGCCATAAATTGATAACAAAAAATAATTTTGAATTGTTTATATTATGGAATGTGTTTTAGAATATGAAAAATATCGTAAAAAATGTAACAAAATTACTTCCTAAAACAAATACATATTTAACTATTTTGTAGTGGCAAATTATGACTAAAAATACGCAACAGTGGTGATGAAACCAATTGCGTCTGTTCATTCAACAGTGCAACGCCTGTACTATGTTTTAATATTTCTAACTGTTCCAATACACACAATCGAAATCCCTTATCGCAACAATGTAAAATCTTAAAGGTATTACTATCAAGGAGTTGATGACTGCTTTCAATTAAATGTTTTGCAAAGTGAGACTGTTCGGGATGGTCGTTCCTATACGCGGATTTGTGTTCTTTATATCTAATATCAAAATTACGGCCGATTTGACCAGATTTGTTAGATATAAAGAACACAAATCCGCGTATAGGAACGACCATCCCGAACAGTCTCACTTTGCAAAACATTTAATTGAAAGCAGTCATCAACTCCTTGATAGTAATACCTTTAAGATTTTACATTGTTGCGATAAGGGATTTCGATTGTGTGTATTGGAACAGTTAGAAATATTAAAACATAGTACAGGCGTTGCACTGTTGAATGAACAGACGCAATTGGTTTCATCACCACTGTTGCGTATTTTTAGTGATAATTTGCCACTACAAAATAGTTAAATATGTATTTGTTTTAGGAAGTAATTTTGTTACATTTTTTACGATATTTTTCATATTCTAAAACACATTCCATAATATAAACAATTCAAAATTATTTTTTGTTATCAATTTATGGCCATTATGATGTCATTGTCACTTTAAAAACGTATTACTCACCAATTGTTAGCTACAACAAAGAGCGGTGACTCACGCTCGAGTCTAGACAAAGGCGTGCGGACTCAGCCCGTCTATATAAAGGCGTGCCGAGCCGCCGGCCGCTCATTCTCGATCGTGCGCTCGAAGAGTCAATACCTCCTGAGGATGCTTCGTGTAGAAGCGAAACGCGTCGAAAATTCTTCCGGTTTGGCTGCGTGGCGTTTGTGACGTCACGTCGGCTTAGCAGGAAAATTAAGCGGAATTGTCACTAGATATATTTTTATATTTTTTAAGTATTTTATTAAAATATTAATTTGATGTTTTCTTAAAATATTTTAAAAGTATTTGTTATTATTAAAAATGGATTTCCGCAAAGTAACGCCTGAATCTATTCATTATCAATTATCTTGTTCTTATTCAGTATTTCAATGATGAAATTCGAAGCATAGTTTATTCGAGTTTTTTTTATTCATAAAAGGTTTTTGTGTAGTAGGTATATGTCATTGCATACTAAGGAAAATCTTACGTAATTGTTAGTTTTATTTGTACTTCAGTGAAGTTTCAGTTTCATATAAAGAAGTTCTTATCTAGGTAGTACGGTATTAATAATACTTTGAAGAACAACGATATCTTCTTGAAATCTGCGTGCTTCATTAGCAATTTCACAGTTTGCTGTAATTTATAATATATTTATTAACTGAAACTTCTTCCAATCAAAACACTATAATTGAACTAAAATAATTAATATGTTGTACAATATATATGGAGTTCAGATGAAACAAATCTGAGCTCCGTATGAAACAATTCATGATTTGAACCTAGAACTGAGACTTCTTATAGTAAAATGCACTATAATTGAACCAAGATAATTGATATTATTCACAAAATACTATTTGATCTTCATATGAAACACTTTTATGAGTTGAACCAAGAACTGAGACTCCTTCCAGTAAAACGCTCTATTATTGAACCAAGATAATTTATATTTTTCACACTATATAATCTGATCTCCGTATGAAACAATTAGAGAGTTGAACCAAGAACTAAGACTCCTTCTACTAGAATACACTATTGTTGAAGCTAGAAAATGGATAGTCTTATCAATAAATTATCTGATTTCCGTATGAAACATATAATGTCTTGAACCAAGTAATGAGACTTCTTACAATAAAACGCACTATTATTTTACCAAGACGACTAAAATTTAAATGTAAAACATGTAATTATTTTGAACAAGAACTGAGGTTTCTTCCAGTGAAATTCCATTGTCGAGTCAAGAAATCTGATATTCTATCCGTAGACAATTCGATCTTCGAGCAAAATACAAATTCTTTTGAACCAATCAATACAACTTTTTCGGGTAAAACACCCATTAGAATACTAAGATCAATACTACTTACAGTAAAACACTTAATAATGAAATGAGAACTGAAAATTCTTTACTGGAGAACATTAATTATTCGTTCTATATAAACTGATCTCCGTATGAAAACATGTACGTGTTGAAGCCAGAATTATGGTTTCTTAACTTAAATAAGTTACAATATTCAGATAAGAAGATTTTTTGTTTACCTAAAAGTAATTTTCTTGTACGAACAAAACTCTTTTGTTTGTCTAATTAAAATATATACTCAGAAGAATATATTTTACTAGAAGTAAGAATAATATCTTAACTGAACTATTTATGTACTTAATAGTAAAATATATTTTTTTCTTATTAGAATCTAATGAATGAGTGAACGTATGAGTTCATTTATTCAAGTAAGGATTGTTTTAAATTTGAGAATTTCAGATTCTCTAAATTAGAACAATGATTTACTTAGACAGAGACATAACTACTTTTTTTTAATAAGAAAATTATAATCTTTGTCAAAGTATATAAATACTTGCACGAAAAATTATTAACAAGACAAATATTTACTAATCACAAGAATATATTGTTTTCCCCATATATGAAACACGGAATGTCTTGACCAATAGATATATTCTTGATTTGACACAATCTTTTTTTTCCGTGTAGAAAATCTGTCGCCAAACACGTTGTGTTCCGGCAGATGTCCTTGAGAGCCAGTAATTCTAGGCTAGCCTGAACAGCATCTTCGACCACATCATCGCTTACCATCAGGTGAGATACTGGTCAAAGGCTAACCCATCAAGCACAAAAAAGTATACGTACCTACTTATTCCCTCTATTTAATTCAATTTAAGTTTAACTCGTTAAACGTTTTATCATTGCATTGAAGTTAAAACTGCAAGTTAATATTTTTGGAAAAGTTTTTAAAGCTATTGTCATTTTGATGCAGCACTCGATAGGTTTGGAAGCAAAAATACATTTTATTTCACAATATAGCGAAAAAAATTATGTACTTGCACATACTACTTGTCACTTGCACTATCAAGTCAGTCAGGTAATTGCAAATAAAAAATCACTAGCGTATCTAAGAGATAACTAACTAAGAAGTTGTAAATATTTGAAACGGGGCAATGCTGGCAGCATGCTGGGCACGCTGTCAACTGGTAGTGGGCTGGAGTATTTGGACTGAATGTAGGCCTGCACTGACTTATAGGTTTTTTTTTTTTATGTTATTGTGACGGAACAAGCCCGAGGCGCACCGGATGTTAAGTGGACTAACCTCTGCCTATATATAACAGACGCATTTCGTCAACGACGAATTGCACTGTGCCCGTCACACTGAGACGTCCAGTTGTTAGGTCTCATTAGCCTGAAATTTAGGTTGCGGTTATAGGTTGCGTAAATTCTTTAAGTGTAGTAGTAGTGTTGTAGGTATTTAGTTTGTACTGTGCTGTTACTAAAATCATATAAAATTAGGAAAATAAAAACTAAAGAGTTATTGCTAAACGTCTACGAGTATCTACGAAATTATTTGTACTCGTAGAAATCTGAAAATCGGTCGTCTACCAAAAGATTTCAACTATTTACTATATATAAGAGTCATTATCATGTATCAATATAATAACGAAGTAAAGCTAAGATAATGTGAGTGAACGAAGCATGCGAGTAAAATCTTAGATAGGATAGTTTCTTTCATGAAGTATATTTAGGTGTGAAAACATATTTACATGTTTGATATATTGACTATGAGATAATGAATAGATTCAGGCGTTACTTTGCGGAAATCCATTTTTAATAATAACAAATATTTTAAAAGTATTTTAAGAAAACATTTAATTAATTATTTAATAAAACACTTAAAAAATCTTTATAAAAATGATATATATCTAGTGACAATTCCGCCTAATTTCCTATTAAGCCGACGTGACGTCACAAACGCCACGCAGCCAAACCGGAAGAGTATTCGACGCGTTTCGCTTCTAAACGAAGCATCACGTCGGCTTAATAGGAAATTAGGCGGAATCGTCACTAGATATATATCATTTTTATAAAGATTTTTTAAGTGTTTTATTAAATAATTAATTAAATGTTTTCTTAAAATACTTTTAAAATATTTGTTATTATTATATTGACCATAGTACAGTTATCCCTATTGTATATTTTCTATACTGTGTAGAATTTTAATAATAGGTATGTCCTGGCTTTGATGTTCACCGAGACCCACTGATAGAACTAAGATAGAAGAAAAACTCCCACATATTAAAAGGGCCTCGTTATTTTAAGTTTATTAAATATAATGAATAATTTCTTATCTATAAAACTATATATTTTATCTTACATAACAACTGTAATAAACGTGTAATTAGCAAATTGGTTTCATAGAGATAGTAATGTATCAGCAGGATTGTTCACTGCTGAACACAGCCTTCCTCTTCAGGGGAGGATTTGCCATGATCCCCACGCTTGGCAGGCATCTTGCAGAGAAGGCGCTGCTGCTCACCTTTTGGTATTTTACCTTTGGTCGGCTCTTACGAAACCCACAGGTAGCAATGGGGGTTAGGGGTTGACATTCTAGCCCGGCACCCTCTTAATTATATTACCATGTTTCCTACGTTTATATTACATCCCACTTTATAATTCTCAATACCTTATAGTGCTGTTTTTTATTATTATTTGGATACGGAGGCAGCAACATTAACATGACTCTTTTTCATAAATAGAAATTGTTTTACTTTTTTCCCCTATATTGCCTCTACCTGACAATCCACGTTCACGTATAAATCCTTTTTAGAAAACGCACAGCTATTTTGGAACTGTATAACGTATACCTATATTTCAAGTCAATTCAATATGAACGTTTTATTTCTGATAACCAGTAGGTAAATATTTTGCAATGCCTCAACATACGTATATTTAATTATTACTTATTTAATTTTATTTTTTAATAACATTTGTAATACCCCATCGTTTTATTAATGTCTATTGGTTGATATGGTGCCCAACAACAAAATTCATTACTATGCTAATACTGATTCTACTCCTATTCTAGTCTATAACTGCCGAAAACAATTCAAGGTTCAGCCTTAAAACATCCTCCCAAAATACAAAAGAACCAAAGTAAATTGGACTCTAAAATAATGGTAAAGAGTTCAAAATTTAGACGTGCTTTATGTATTACTAATGTAAATTTAAAGATTAGTATAGAAGGTACGTAGCTCCCTAATAGGGTGGACATAAGTGAACGATTCCACTGCTAGTCACGGTGCGCGGGCGCATTTTTACAATTCGGCCGCCATACGCGCCGTCACTGTGGCGACTATAATGTAGGTTATATTTTAACCTGCTTAGGTATGTAGCTGGAATTCGCTTTTGACACTCCAATATTAAAACTGCGTGAGTGGCATTAAATATCTTATGAATAAACTGTTTTAGAAAAGTAATAGAAATAGGTCTAACGGCCTAAAATGATCAGCATTTGAACTTGAGTCTAGAGAAGCGCTCGGTATACCTATGGATATAGGCACGCCTCCATTATTAAAAGATGTATCTGGTCCTGGTGAAACTGGCGAACACCGCCGAGCACCTATATATAAACGCGAGATGATGTGTTAGTAAATTTTTTACCAACCTTAAAAATATAAGTGAACTTTTCTCGTAAACGCGTATGTTCTTGTAACTATAGCAACGCATATATTTTGACTGGATTATCCAATCTGGATGTTATTTTAAATAGAGTATACCTGCATTTCGGCCTTGTCTACATACCACTAACTTAGAGCAAGTATTTGATATTGATTAGGATTAGTTATTTATGTGAAATAAACGTGCCGATGTTAATGATAGACAATTGTTTTGGCTTCATAAGAAAGCATCGCGACCCGTTTCGTAATCAACATAATTTGGATGAGCTTGAAAAATAATATCAATAATGTGTTCTCTATCGTATTAGCCTGAACAACATCTTCGACCACACTTACCATAAGGTGAGGTAGTGGTCAAAGGCTAACCTATGAGGCAAAAAAAAATAAAAAAATAGCAATTTTTAATTTTGAAAAGTATTTGTCAATAGGTATGCTATGGATATACGTCGATGATACTAGTATAATAAAAGCAACTACACCGGTGCTGTACGGTATTGTAGGTCAGTGACACAATTGATTTTAAAAGCAGTAGACATAACTAAAATATAATAATTATTTAAAAATGACTCGGAACTGGCTATCAACCCTGACTAGTATAGGTATGTAACATTTGTTGGATGTCGGCCATTAAAATGTGAGCTCAGGGTGTTTATATCAACATCCAAGTGCAGACTTTTACAAGTTTTTTCACACTTTTCAGTGTCAGAGGTCGGCTAATTTGTTTTATTTAAAAAGTACTGTATTGGAGTATCCCAAATTAATTCGCTTTAAATTTGATCAACTCCAGTCTTCTGTTTTTCATACCCTCAATGAACTGAAAAAAGTATTTGCATAATCTACCTAAGTGACCCGATAATTAATAGCAATTTTTACCAAATGGCGAGCATGATTGTGGGTGACTGACAAATTCGATCTCTCAAGTAAAATGCATAGTATAGAACGTTATTTAATTTTTAAACGCGACTGACATAGGACACAGGAAAAGTTATTACATATTACACATTTTTCAGTGTTAGAAGTCACTCGATCTAAGTATATAAAAGCGTCGTAGGAGCCGAAATTTATTAAATCATATTCGGTTTCTTTTTTTATGTATCTGTGTTGCAAATGTTTGATAAGAAGGTACAGTTTGTTTGATATTATTCAGGTTAGAGTCAGGAACAGCGTGGTAAGAAATGAGGTGATGGTGTTGTTGGTCGAGATAGGTAAGCTGAGATATTTTGGACACGTAGAATGACGAAAAAAAGAGATTGGCTAAACAAGTTGGTAAGTAGGTATACAAGGCGAGTCTGCATGGAACAGTCGGAATGGGAAGACCTCGAGGAACGTACAATTATGATCAGATTGGATAGATTTTGAAAAAAAACCAGGGGATTACCCTTTAAAACCTGGCGCTTATGAAGAATGTGATAAGAGTGAAGACAGTAGATATCTATAAATAGACACAAAAAAGAATCCTATTGTTTTACACCTTAGGACGGACGGAAAAAATAGGATAAGGATATATTTGAGCTATGCCTCATATGATAGCGCAATTGGCAGAGCATATCCCTGCTAAAGGGACACATGGTCACGGGTTCGAATCAAAGTCAAAGTCAAAGTCAAAATCATTTATTCAATTTAGGCGTCTATGACGCTCTTATGAAGGTCAATTACAAATTTGAGTATTGAAATATTCAACATTGTACTGCCACGTTCAGCAAATAAAGTGTATAGAGCCACTGCGAGAAGAACGGGCAAGAAACTCGGGGCCATTCTTTTAAACATCTTTTAACAATGTGTTACATACATACTATATAATAGAGTTATTACAATATTTGTTTAAATTATGTAGGTGACAGGCAATAGCTTGGCGGAGGCGGAATTGTCCAGGCATTTTTGTCGTTAATGTAATCAGAAACTGTGTAGTAGGAATACCGCTAGTAGTAAATTTTTTGCCATTCGTTGTCATATTGACACCTGAAGGTGCTTCGTGTAGAAGCGAAAATAGCGCAAACCCTCATGGCTGGGAGACATGGCGTTTCTGAAGTGACGTCGTTTATTTTCATGCAAGTCGATTTGAGAACCTCTACTTTACGTAGAAGTCTGTTGAAAGAACAATTTTTGATGAGTAGTACTCAACGTAGGTATAGTCACGCCCAATAGTGTCTAAATACCTACTTTTGGCAGACATGTCTAACCCTATGTAATAGAGATTCTGAGCCGAATAGGTCACTGTCCAAATCGGGTGCTGAACCAAAGTTATCAGTAATTCTATTCCAATTTCTTTTTTCAATATTCAATATTAAACACTGCCAAAAAAGTTTATTACAAATAATGACATACTTTCTAAGAATCATATTATAGGAAGTACTTAGTAATAAAAAAGTTATCAAAAAACGGATACTTACTCTCACCAACATAGACCAGAAATTAATACAGTCTTCTTCTCGCTATACATAACGTCCACTGTTGCACACAAAACTCCCCCCATTACGGGGAGTTACCCATAATCCCCACACTTGCGCTTTGGGGGTCGCAGTGTAAGATGGTAGATCTCTAGAAGGCACTGCTGCTCACTTTCTTGTATTTTTTATTCTCCTTTTACAAATCCCAAAGGATGATATCGGGGAAGGGGGTTCAATTGTATTCCGGCACCCGCGGAAGTACCGGTCCAGGGGAATCGTATTAAATACCTAATATTAAATGCCGTTTTAGTTATTGAATGATGTAATGTCTATGTTTAACTACAGTCCCTCAAAAACAGTATCATTATTTGCGGTAAACCATATATAAATCATTGTGCTACTCAGAAATAATTCATACATTTATTGGTATGGGACATCCGTGATCATGATTCATGTTTCAAATTCTAATGTAGTTTTACGAACGGTATTATTGAACGGATATGATTTGAATATGAAAATCATAATAATAATGCATATTTAAAATAGTCACCGCTAGATCGGCCAAAACCGGTTCCTCAAAGAATATAAATAATATTATGATGAGACGAATTTACTTAGCATTCCATGGATTTAACGTGCGGAGTTTATATTTCAATAAAATATTAGGTGTATATATATTTCCAAAGCCAAGAGTTATTTTGCCTTACCTAGGAAATAAACCCAAACATCACGATTTACCAAAACATTATATGTTCTATACCGAGACTAAGCCACCAGAACACTGTAAGACAATTACTGATATTAATTCGAATGTATTTAAAATCTTTGGGATTGTTTCAGATTCATCATCGGCTGGAAGACGTCCACTGCTGAACAAAGGCCTAACCCAAAACTCCAGATTAATACAGTTTTAATAAATAATATTGATACACTTCGTGAATTAGATTTTCATAGGATATTACAAACAACTAAATGATATAAGTCACTAACGTACAACGAGGCCCAGTGGTAATGACATTGAACTGCAGGGGAATGAAGCCTATGAAGAATATTGATTCGAATCCTGAAGCAGATTGAAACTCCAAAGTATGGTTATAAGCCACTTTGAAAATACTCGCCTAGAGGTTAACTCTAAATAGTTTGATACTGGTGACAAATTTTTCTAGAAATAACATCCTGACGGTGAGTTCCGGCAACAGTTCTTGAGAGCTATTTCCAATTTAAGATTTCACTTGATCAAGACCACAATTTTCATAATATTGAAGCTATGATGGCCGAGCGGTAATAGATATGGACTTACCGCAGGTCCCTTGTTCGATCACCACCCAGCATGGTGGAAGGGCATTTTGAAAATGCTCGCCTGGCCACCTACCACCCTCAAGTAGAAAATCTGTCGCCAAGATCCTAACAGTGCTTTCAGGTACCAGTCCTTGTGAGCCAGAAAAATTACAGGTACATGAGACTTAACAACTGAATATCTCAGTGTGATGGGCCCAGTGCAATTCGTCACATGACGAAATGCAACTGTTATAGGCATTATAGGTTAAACCGCTTAAAATCTGATTTTAAGTCTGGCACAATAACATAAAAAAAACAATCCATCGGGTGAGCGAGTAGTTAAATGCTAACAATAAAATGAATGGATTTCAGTTTCTCCATTTATCTATCCGATTTTCGCTAGACACAAATTACGGAAAATCTTTTCTCATACTCAACAATAGCCTACTTAATGTAAAGAAAACATAAATATTATTAATAACAGCGTCCGCAACGTTCCATACCAAAGTTTTATTTGGCCACAAAAGAAAAACCACCGCTACTGTAACCTATGCATTGCCATCTATCTTTTTCCACAAAAGCTGGACATTATTGTTCGGTCCAAACACTCCTAAATCTTCGGAAAAGTAATATATTTTCGTTTTGCCCACTGCGGTGCAGGGTACACATAGACGCCAGTCACTACGCTTTGCTACTTTTCTGTATCCACTAATGTTTTATACATTGCTAGTATTGCCTCTGCAATCTCGTACGTAAGTCACATTCACGATGCAATGGAAATTGTATTCCGTTCATCTCAATATTAGATCTAGTTTTGGAAAATTCCTGTTGGTGTGGTTCAGACCGTTTGTTTAACCTCAACAATTGTGTGAAGAGTATTTTGTAAATTTAAAAGGTGGCAACTACCAACGCAGCAATAATTCATAGTCAACTTTGTAGAGACAAACATAAGGTGCTTAATTATTTGACATATTTTGTATTGTAATGACGTTATTCTAAAAAGGGCTGGTCGGACAATATTGGTGTGTGCAGCAGACAAACTTGCAAATGTGGATGAGAGTAAGCGATATTAAGATTGGTGATTCATAAAGTTGACAATACTTCATTGTTTGGACGTAAACCACTTAATTTATTTCGCATTATTCAGTTAAGACGGTAAACAAACTCGTTCGCTGAACACGAAGTATTTCAAAGGAAATTTATTCTGTCTATGTTAGTAGATGAGAACTCTAGATAGTCAGTCTGTGTTTCAATAAATACTCCTATGTACTTATCAAATGGATATAGCATTATCTTTACAAATCATAGTCATTTTTGCAATAGACGAAAGGACTGTTCAAATTTCACACCAAAGTTTCCATACTAACTTGTGTCATGTTACCTATGTATTACTAAAAAATATTTTTTTCATTCAGATCAGTATATGAGCATGATTGCAACTTGAACCGTTGTTTCTTTATTATATTTTGAAGCAGTGATGGCTCAGTGGCATTGGCTATGGACTGCTGCGCAGCAGGTCCATGGTTCGAATCCCGCCCAAAGTTTGAGCTTCACCGCATGGTGGAAGGGCATTTTGCGAATGCCCGCCTGGTTAGCGACCACCCTCAAGTAGAAAATCTGTCACCAAGCACCTAACGGTGTGTTTCGGCAGCAGTCCTTGAGAGCCAGTGAAATAACAGGCAAAATGAGACTTAACAGGTATGTCTCAAGGTGATGGGCGTAATGCAGTTCGTCACTTGTGATGAAATGCATCTGTTATAGGCAGAGGATACCGCTTAACATCAGTTGGGCCGGCCTCGCGCTTGATCCGCACAATACCATAAAAAAAACATATTGTACCTACTAAATACGTAGGTATACCACCAAGTTTATGTACGGTTATTGTCCTGTTATATTATGAAGTTATAATATATAGGTACAGATAGTTATAAAAAAAAACGACAAACGTTGCGTATATTTAACATTACTTTTATCATTGTATTTCAAACTCTGCACCCTGTGACTCCGTGTATCTCCACGTGACCACGATCACTTCAAAAGGTTGTATACGTCAGGATAAATATAATGTTAACACAATTTAAACATTTTAACGTCATGTAAAATAACCGAAAAAAAATTTAATAAATTACTGGCAGTAGTACAATACTTAGCAGTTTTACGATATAGGAACATTACCTTAGATTTTAACTTATTGTTTTTTAATTACTTGTATATACGCCATAAAAACACATATTGTGTAAAATAATTATTAGAGGGCATTGGGTTGGTAGTACGAACCTATTGCCATTTAAAAGAGAATTAAAGCTAGGGCGTCTATTCCTGTTCGGACTGTGCGCACTGCGCGGTTTTGATTTAATAATAGGTTCCATTTTCTTGTACGAAACCCTAGAAGTCAATTATTCGACTTAACAATTTTGAAACGTTTGCAGCGGAGCTTGCGCATTATTAATAAATATTCGCTGCGGTCATTATTAAAAAAAACTGTCGCCAAGCAGCTATCGGTTTGTTCCGGCAGCTATCAATGGAGTTCAAGTTCCCATTCTATATAGGTTAAACATATCAACCACCTTCTGCCGCATCGTCACTTACTATCAGGTTGTAACTTGATCAATGGCTGGTTGTTCAACTAAAAGTTGCTGCAAATAACCAAAGAGAATTCTCGAATTTTATGGTTTATTTTTATTCACTGAAAATGACAACTCATAATCAAAATAATAGATATATGTATAACACAAAGGTTGTTGATATAACTTACAATTATAGCTAAACATATGAGATATCATTTCATATTATACATTTTTTGTAAGATTATTTAACTAAAAATTATTGCATTTCAATTTTACTTTAACAGTGCTATAAGACGTTGCTTCGTACCAAATTTCAAAATAATGAGTTCACGCGTGAACTCATTATTTTGAACCTTGCGAGTGTCGAAAATTTGCGGTAGAAACGGCTGTATCTATTGATTGCGTTAGCTTAGAAGTTTGATTTTTTAACAGCTCCAAGGGACAGTAGACCTGAGTATTTGATATGAATTTCAGCTCGATACCTCCACTCGTTTCTGAGAAAAAGGGTCTTGACAGACGGACAACAAAGTAATCCTATAAGGGTTCCGTTTTTTCCTTTTGGGGTACGGAACCCTATCAAATAAGTACATACCAAGCAATGCATTAGCATGCTGCTAACTGGTAGCATTTGAACTGCCTATAGGCCTGCAGTGGCATTTAGGTTGTCTAAATGCTTTCATAGTAGTACTATAAAATAAGAACAACACTACAGAGTGTTGTATTTTGTTTATAGTGTGTTATTAATAAAGGCATATAAAAAAATAAACCTAAATATGTCAAAAATAAATGTATATATAATTGACACCATATGGTATCTTTTCATGGGATCGGACCGGAATACACCAAAAAGCCACGGCTCCCAAATTAGCCCACTAGGTATAAAGCACTAGCCGAAAACCTTGCGTTTTAAAAATGGTTCATTCCCGGTATTATGTAATGGACACAAGTAATTTGAGAATAAGCCCCGTAAAGCAGCGTCAAAATATGTAAAGATTTTTATCTTTTCCGTAAAATGGCTTGGGAAAAAACATAAAGAAGGTGGTGTCACCTGATCCCGACAGCTCAGATTTATCGCGCTCGGTGTGGCCGCGGCCTAAGGTCGAGCGGAGTTATGACGCTCGCTTATAATTTACCTACACGTAGGGTTGCCACATGGAAAATTTCCGGCAATGACAGTTAAACTGCTGCCTTTTCTACAGCGTTTTCTATAAAGATCAGCTGAATGTACATGAGCAGAAAACGTACTGCGCATCTTTGAGTGGTCAACCAAGTTAAAGCTGGTGGTTCAAGTTAGGTGATACAGAGACATAAAAAGAGTATGAATTTTGCGAAACGTTATCAGAACCGGCTCTGTCAAATTCTTAGAAAACTTTTGTGAGCTACCGCAATACCACAAATGGGTGACTGCAAAAAGGAATTTAAAAATCTTGTTTGCGTTTTTCCGTATGTAGATGTTGAAATGTGGTCACCCTAGAGATCGTGTGACAAAAAATAGTTTCTCGAATAGTGCCACTCAAATGAGTCAGTTTTTACTTCATTATATTATTTTACAACAAACTTTAGATGAAATAAGATTATCTTTTAAAGAATTATTTCAAAATAAGGCAACGTTAAACAGTTTCAAAGAGCACTCCATTAAATAAAGCCATTTATTTAAGACAAAAGCCCTGCATCTGCCAAGTATCAAATTAAAAATGAAACCACTACTAAATTCTTCTCATTACAACCAAAAGACATTAGTAAAGGCGGGAAAAGAAATGCCTAGGCCTACAAATATACCCCGAAATACCCGCAAACCCTTTAAATTTAAACGGTTTAAGGTTGAAGCGTGAGCGAAGAAAAATGAGCTTTAATTTGTCAACTGTAGAAGATATTTTAAATTGGAGGATAAGTGAAAATGTATCGTTTCTGCTGGTGGATGTGGAAGCTCAAGTAAAGTGGAAGGAGTCTCCGAGAAAATTGGCACAAGTGGTTTTAGCCGGGAACGGGGAGCGAGGGAAAAAATGTGAGCTTAAATAGAGTACAGATGAGATATTAATAATGTAGATAATTCAAAACTTCTATGAGGCATTTATTATTGAACCAAATAGAATTCGCCCAATATAATAACAAAGCGAATACACAAGTGTGTGTTTACTCACACATGCGTGCCTTTAACTTATGGAACCTTAAGCTCTACTTTGCTTTGATAATACTTGTATATGTACTTTTTATTATATATAAAGTAATTTTGGTAAAATGTTTTTATTTTTTTATGAAAAAAATGTATTTTACTGTTTCAGCAGTCACGGTGGAGGCAGGTGAATGCTAACTACTGCCGATCTGAATGTAATTTTAGAGTAAAATGGGACAGAAATTGATTAGTTAGAGCCAAATAAATAAAATACTAAAGATATTAAATTTACATACCTACAATTTTAGAAAATGGGTTTGGATATCTATGGCGTTCATCTGTACTGATGAAAAACATACCTGCTTTTTATATATGGTCAACCTAGGTACATTATAACGTTTTGTTTTAGCGGATAGGGTGCCTTTGACCACTAACTCACTTGTTGGTATGTGATGACGTAGTTGAAGATATTAAACATGCTGAACCTAGTATTGGATCTCTTTAAAACATCTGTCAGAACAGCTTGCCAAGAAATTTCTTTTTGCCTTAGAATAATAGCTAGCCAAAAAAAAAATCGAAAAATGCTAATTCAAACTCTCTGCATATCACTCCATAGTCATAGTCAAAGGGCCAGCTTTGCTTTAAAAAAAAAATTGTGATTAAGGCCTTATACTGACTTCACACTGAACTCAAAAATAGTTTAGCCGTTCTCAAAAAAAGACTGCGTTCCATGTTAAGCGATATAATAATAAGTAAAAAAAAAATATGTCAACTTGTTCAAAAGTTTTTAATTCGCTAGGGTGGAATGGAATAGGATGAAATGGAAGATTATTATATCCAGCAAGTAGACTTAAGAATAGAGTGCACGGAGCGCTTTCCATACAAACGTAGTTTATTCATATTTTAAATACCAATTGTTCGAAAATAATTAGAAAAATCATTTGATTTGATCATAGAAATTGTTACTTTGACCTTTAGGGATAAAATAAATAATAAATCAATAAACTAGCAAACCAGAAGCATAGATATTAAGCAAAGCAATATGCATACAAAATTTCACCGAGTTTGAACACTTTGTATCAAAAATATGAAAAAAGTACATTAGTATGTAAAGCGCTCCGTACAATCTACTCTTAAAAAATTACGTTACATAACTGAAATAGTTAATCCAAAGTTTTAAAGATATTTTAACTTAACATCAATTTTAAATGTGCTAGTTTAAAAATAATTATTTTTTCGATTGAGTTTAGTCACTTCTACCAGATAATGAATAGATTCAGGCGTTACTTTGCGGAAATCCATATTTAATTATAACAAATATTGTTAAAATATTTTACGAAAACATCAAATTAATATTTTAATAAAACACTTAAAAAATATAAAAATATATCTAGTGACAAGTCCGCCTAATTTTCCTGCTAAGCCGACGTGACGTCACAAACGCCACGCAGCCAAACCGGAAGAATTTTCGACCTTCTACACGAAGCATCCTCAGGAGGTCTTGACTCTACGAGCGCACGATCGAGAAATTTGTTATTATCACTTCTACCACTAAATACTCTTTGCTTTTAGTACAGGGGCGGCCGTCGAATGTTCGCCCAGAGATAGCACTCGCGACAAGATGTATGGCTGCTTACGAAAAATTTTCAACAGTCTATCGGATTGGCTTCGAACGGAAAATAAGAGGGGACAGACAAATAAATGAGGGCAGTAAATAACAGTATATATCTCCCTATGACAATAATACAGGTCAGCAGGAGATATCTCCTTAGATAGTAACGCATTATTAATGGGAGAAAAACACAGGAAAAAAACGATTGATAGGTCTAAGATAAAATAATGGAATCGTTTTAAGTTTATGGTATATGATTGTTTGATGTTTTTTTGTGATGGATTTCGATGCCAGACTGATGATTGTAATGTGTGTTTGTCATCTGTGAATTATGACTGCAAATATCAGATCTCCCGTATAGCAATTTGGAAGAAGAATTGTCCCTTCTCTGATAACCTATAACTGTTGTGAGTGTAGAGAATTTCCTTTAGGGTACCTGGCTTGAATCGAACCCCACCATATCTTTCTGTGGGAGTCGTGAGAGGCAAAGAAAGGAAAAATAACAGGTGAGCAGTAGCGCCTGCAACATCGATCCCTCGACGCTCGCCAAGTGAGAGGATTATGGAACAACCCCTAAATAAGGGAAGCATTTGTTCAACGGTGAACGTTATGGCCGTTGACTATGATAAGGAATAAGAAATTACAATAAACAATTCCATGATTTTTACGCCTCTAAAGAAGTGTACCAGAAAGCTAGTACACTTCTTTAGGGACATTGAATCTCTTTATTCTGAACGGATGCCTTAATAAACATTGAGATATATATTTTAAAGGTTTTATTTAATGCGTAAGTTGGTGTATGTTGATTGGAAGCAATTGTAGCGGAGCTTGCCTAGTTGTTCTGAACCAATCGAGGTTATGCAAGGTGGATGGGTGACCATTTTGGTATAGATGAGCACAAGGTGATTCACTCATCGGGTAGTGATCACCGTCGCCCACGGACATCCGTATTACTAGAAGTCTTGAGGATGCGTTGCCGACCCTTGAGTAGTATTATGCTCTCTTCTTGAACGCTTTATAATCGTATCGTTCTGGAAACACACACATAGCAGCTGGTTTTACACTGTATCAGTGCAAGGCAAAATATATCGTGTTTGTGGACTTTCAGACGTCGACATGAAACTGATGATACGAGTACATAATGCTCTGTTGAGACGTTCAATAGCAAGATTCAACTGCAGGTATTAAACTAAGCAGTTTCTACGAATACTCCCCGTTGTGGATAACGTAAAATATGCAGTGATCCTACGTCGCTACGCAGTGCCAAATGGTCGAGCTGATCGGAGAGAACTTGATCATCGACAATTCGAGCCGCTCTACGTTGAATGCGGTCAAATGGAAGAAGCTGGTATTGAGGAGCCCCCGCTCAGAGGTGAGAGCAGAACTCCACGTGATGCACAACGGCTAACCCTTGGAATCCACCACCTCCGCCCATCAATACCTATGCGTAAAGTACACTAGATGATCATTATTTAGTAAGGATAGACAAGTTAGTGGCATTTACTGTTGAAGCACGGTTTGAAGCGCTCGTAGCGAAGTTTGCTTAGCCATTCTTAACCGATCAGTTCAGTTAAGCAACGTCCGCTGCGGTCATGACTTGGATGGGTGACCACTAGTGGCATTAGAACTGAGCGCTTCCGTACTTCGGAGGACACTTTAAGCCGTCGTTCTCGTTTGTTGTCTTACGATGGCAGTCGAAGCATTATGGTATGGCATTTTATGAATGCCCAGGCGGGCAATTGCCCGCCCTACAGTATAAAATGTCATTATAGCTAGCCAAGCGGCAGCTAACCACTTTCAAGTAGAAAATCTGTCGCCAAGCACACGGGTGTTTTCCGGCAGCTGCCATTGAAAGCCAGTTTCCATTCCAGGCTATGCTTTATTCCTACCATTAACTTTATGTTCACTTACTATCAAGTGCAATAGGGGTTAAATTCTAGATCGAACGTAAAAAAAATATAAGAAAGTTCAATAATTTAAGTTTTTTCTATTTAATTAGCTAACTGTTAAAAAACTATGAATGAAAGGAACGTAACTAGTGAAGTAAGGAGCAAGTACAAAATGTTTATATACTTATAAAACCCAAATATCGACCCTCATAATAATAGTATATTAATCGATATATTATGAGGAGTAAGGATAATTTAAGTGTTCTTTAACAATATAAGAATTTATCAGAAAGTTTTGGCTTCAATTACATGGCAGGCCAACCCTTCATTAGATCTCCTTGAAAATGATCTAAAGTTTACAATGTGCAGCAACTCTATTCTAAGAACTCAGAACTATACGCATCTTACCGAAAAATATTGTACAGGAAAGAATAAAAAAAAAATACGTGATAATACTGAAGTTGTTATCCAGCTGCAGCAACCAATTCAATTAAAAATCCAAATCACACATTCGTAGCAGGAACGTCGTGGATTTTTCTTTCAAAATTTATGTCCGCTCCGCGGCACCAGAGGGCGTATTGCGGGATGGGGGTAAGGGGGACCGACTTCATTTCGCCCGCGTCGTTTATCTTGAGAAACATAATTCAGGGGCAAAGTCACTGTCAACTTATTCCTATTCTTTCCACTAAGCGTAAAATTGCTGTTTTACTTTTTATTTTTCTTCAGAGAAACTGTCATACGATATCATCTATATAAAATTATTGATATTATAAATATGCTTGCACCTATTATAGGCTCAACGAATAAGCATTTCAATTCAACGGGACCATGCTGCCAGCATGCTGGGCACGCTGCCATCTGATAGTGGGCTAGAGCATTTGGACTGCCTGTGAGTCTGCTATTAATACTTATAGGTTGTCTAAATGCTTTTATTGTAGTCGCTGTAGTGTTGTATAGAGTTCGTAGTATTTTGTTAATAAAGGCATACTGCCCATAATATTAAATCATTATCTTCATTCAAATTGTGTACTAGCAAATGACAGCAATCTTCTTAAAACACAATCCAGGATTTGCTCTAAGGCCCCTATTACATTATCATAAATATATGATCATATCCATTGACAACATATGACATCATATCCGGTTGGCTCAAGAACATGAATGCAAAATTTCCCTGAGGTAGGATACCTGGCATTTAAAATACCTATGACTTAACTACGTATGTAGGTATGAAAAGAGCTATGAAGACACTAACCATAAGGGCCTCAGGCAATGTTAGTTTCTTATGATCTGCTATAGTTTCGCATTGGCATTATTTCCGTAAAAATTGTCTATGTAAAAACAATTTTGTTAAAAGCTACAATTTTGTCAGCGTTTTCTTGAAACATGTGCTTATACCATGAATATGTAGATCGTCTTGAAACATCGCTTTCAAATTGCCAATCGAAATGATATTTCAGTAAATTGATTATATAAAATAGAATTGACTAAAAAAACTTGTGTTTGTCCATAATTATTGCATTTCTTGGCATAAATATTGTTTAGTGAATACTGTGAGAATGACTAAGGTTTCTCAAACTTTTCTTTCATGACTTGGAAAACTTTTTACAACGAAGAAACATTAAAAAGTTAAGTTTGAACTCATGACTTTGCAAACTGTTACTTCGCAAAATGTTCTAAGACATCTCATATATACTGAAAATATACATGTTGGTGTGTATAAAAATTATACAAGATTGCTGAGGTGCTCATTCACGTAAATCCCAAATTTATTATTTCCACACAATTCTTGTATTCCTTCATTTCCTTACTCATAAAAATTATATATGACCTATAATTGGCTCTATGTGTTTATTTATTTATGTATAATAAGTTTGTCCTGTATGTTAGATCATGGATGAAAATAAATAGTTAACTATTCAAAGGTGCATAATGCTCTGAATGTACTGTCAAATCAGGAATCTCTTTTTCTGATCAGTGATTGTGTCACTGCTTCGTTGGTCGAGTTGCGTAAAACGGTTTTTTGGTATCATATAGTTATGTTGTTTTTTTTTCACTAAGATATGTTTAGCTACATGTTGCTGCTGCTTCACTAAGATATGTTGAGACCAGTAGCTAGCAATGTGCTCGCGCCATATTAAATGTTGAGAGGAAATCGTCAGCTTTCATTACATTAGCACCTTATTCCATATTTGGGCACTGTTATATACAATATCTGTGAGTTATATAATAATTGGAAGATGTTCTTTAAATCTTGAGCCAATTTATCTTCAATCCTCAATTATATCATCAAATCTGTGTATATAATACATCAGTATAACGGAAATTCCACAAGAAGCCACCAGCTGGTTCAGGGGAAATTCTTGGTGTGACAGATATACTGGACAGTACAGGAATGCAGATAGTTGATGAAGGAATTGCGAATAGGCGATGACGAAGGGTGATGAATAAAAAACCAGGAACAGAATTTGAAGAACTTCTAGAAAATATTTCAGTATATATGTATATTTATGAAGAAATCTTAAATGTATGATAATTTCCATTGAATTTTAACGATAGCTTAAAAAATAAAAGATAAAACCTGTGCTTATAGTTTAAACTTGAATTTCGTATGCATTTTAACACGAAATTTAAATATCAAAACAATCGCTTCCTGTAAGAAAGTTATAAAAGAATGCTTTGGAGATTGTTGTAAAATATGAAATACTAGCGGCACGCCCCGTTTTTAAAACCACAAAAATTACAATAACAATTAAAACATTTTTTTTTATATTCTAATCGGTCCAGTAGTTTATAAGTTTATTCCTTACATACTAAAATACAAATCTTTACTCTTTATAATACTAGTGTAGAAGAAGATAGTATATTGAAAAGGATGACTTCGTCACAATGGGACCTTAGCCATAGGTGCTTACATACCTCCTACCCCTTCAGTAATATAAAATCGAGATTTATATAGAACGTGCAAAATTTACATTATTTCAGTATTATGTACATTACTTTTTTTAAATTCTTCACGTAAGTAATTATGTATGAATATCTATATAAAACATTGACCAACCTCGACGACTTGGTCACGAGTACGTGATCAAGATTAATGCAGCTTGATTAAAACATCAAGGATAGTGAGAACAAAGTTTATTATACATATTTGCATGGTGGTAGGGCATTTTGCGAATGCCCGCCTGGCTAGCCACCACCCTCAAGTAGAAAGTCTGTCGTCAAGCACCTAACGGTGTGTTCCGACAGCTGTTCTTGAGAGCCAGTACTTCTAGGTTAGCCTGAACAACATCTTCGTCCACATCATCACTTACCATTAGGTGAGATAGTTGTCAAAGGCTAACCTATCAGGCATAAAAAAAAAATATATATACAATTTGTATTTTATTTGTGCATATAATGAATAGGCCCTTTGGTGTAACACTAGCTTTAGAAACTTTTGGGGCGCTCGTAGCGAAGTTTGCTTAGCTGTTCTTTACCGATCAGTTTAGTTAAGCAACGTCGCCCGCGGTCATGACTTGGATGGGTAACCGCTTGTGACATTACTACTGAGCGCTTCCGTGCTTCGGAGGGCACGTTAAGCCGTCGGTTCCGGTTATTGCCTTACGATGGCTGTCGTTATAGCATGGTGGTAGGGCATTTTGCGAATGCCCGCCTGGCTAGCTACCACCCTCAAGTAGAAAATCTGTTGCCAAGCACCTAAAGGTGTGTTCCGGCAGCTGTCATTGAGAGCCAGTACTTCAAGGTTAGATCAACATCTTCGACCACATCATAACTGAGTGAGAGAAAGAACTAACATCAGGTGAGATAGTGGTCAAAGGCTAATCTATCGGGAATAAAAAAAAACTTACACTTATACTTACTTCCAAATAAGTTAAACGCAGTTATTCTGAGTAGAAAAAGAAATAATACGATTTCTCAATTTTTCTTTGACCATTATAAATTCCTTTATATCGTGACTATTAGTAATGCTCATTACCTTTTCAAACACGCGACTTAACACCAACAAATCTGTTTTCGGTTACGTCGGAGGCTACGTCACGCACACGCCATACTTTACGTATCCCATATTACGCACCAATACGTCATTCGACGCAATAACGGTCAAACAATAAATATCGCTTTGCGCAGACAACACGCGCAAAGTAATATATGAAGTAAAGAATAAATAGGCAATTTAGTGCAGTACGCACGTTCAGCCGAATATTGCCGAATGGCCGGCGACGAATACCGAATTTCCATATCGTATCGCGATTCGTGGGGTGCTTTTATGGGGTAAAAATTAAGTCGATGAAGGTTGTTACGTGTTGATTTTCAATTGGATAGTGGAAGGTTTCGTGGTTGGTAATTTGTGGTCTGAGACGAGAAAAGTATAAAAAGCGCTGGGAAATGCAGACTTATTGTTAGTGCTCTATTTGATGGAATCAACTTGCTTGACATATGACTTCAAAATGCAACTTTACCTGTACCTTTGAGGTATCGAAGAGAGAGTGGAGAACTGGACAAAGCTTAAAATCGTCATATATGTTTATTTTATACCAAACAGCATCAAAGACGTTTAAATAAACAAGGAATTTTATATTATTTTCACACTCCAATTTTTTTTTAATAATATACTCAATAGGTGACGTGCGTAAATGGAGAAAAATATAACTTTTGCGTTATAAATGCGAAAGTGTGTTTGTGTGTGTGGCGCTGCCACTATCGATTGAAACCTCTGAAACAATTTTAATAAATGGTACTTAGGTCTGGGATCTGTACTTAAATACTTATCATCCCGATTTACAATAAAAAAATAACGCAGGTCGAAGTGAACGACTTCCGCGCGGAATAAAGCCGCGTTGACTAGATCAAGAGTATACTGTGACAGATATCATACGAGAAACATCAGCCAGCATCCAAGTGGACTCTGTTAGAGCATACTCTGAACTTGTCAACTCGGCTTATGATACGGGAGCTGGTTGTAAAGAAAATTACATGATTACCCACAATTATTAAAGATCATCAAATACTCATATTTTACTTACAGGACATTAGAGCCAAAGCCATTCTAGGTTAGCAACAACAAAATCTTTAATAAAATCATCAATTGTCATCAGGTAAGATAGTGGTCTAATACTAATACCGGAAAATAGACAGCAGCGCCTTCTAAGGAACTGATAACTTTAACTGCGATCCCCAAGACGTTTTCCAAGCGTGGGGATATTGGCAAAACCCCCCTAAATGGGGGAGGCTGTGTTCTACAGTGGACAATCCGGCTGATACAGTACATTATAGAGATAGCAGACAAAGGCAGCAATTATAAAATAAAAAATAGTCGTTGGAAGAGTATACGCGGAAAATAGTATAAGTAAAAACATTGAACTTATACTGCCTAGCCTTATACCGCTAGACACGTATTGAAGAATGAAATTTGCATTTCCAAAATAAATCCCAAAAAAGACAAAGACTTCAGGGAGCTATTCCATAATATAACCATAAAACATTGTCATCTAAAATGTGTAGTTCTGTAACACATATAAATCGTCACAAAGTAAGTGCAATCGTATGGAAAAAGATCCGCGGAAAATGTATAAATTTCGTCTTAAGACCCGATAGAAATGAGAGAATTCTACATTAAATCTTTCTAACAGGCTGATAGGTGGCGCTCCGGCTAAGCGGGGAGACGCTTCGAAAACACATTTTAATAAGGGATATACCTACTTCTGTTCTGCGGTAGCATTTCTGGGTAGTCTTGATACTAAGAGCTCTAAATTGAGAGAGGTTTTTATCCAAAATAGGTAATAATAACCCGCTATAGCCTATAAATATGTATAAATAAAATAGCCACGCAGCAAACCGGAAAAATTTTCGACGCGTTTCGATTCTATACGAAGCATCCTCAAGAGGTGTTGACTCTACGTCTTGACTTTGCTCTATGTACTTGACTCGCTCGTAGAGTCAGCGTTTGTGACGTCACGTCGGCTTAGATGGAAAATTAGGCAGAATTGTCACTAGATATATTTTTCTTTAAGTGTTTTATTAAAATATTAGTTTGATGTCTTCTTAAAATATTTTAAAAATATTTGTTACTATTAAATATGGATTTCTTTTCGTATGGATTTCGTTTCAAAGTAACGCCTGAATCTATCCATTAACCAAAATAGGTACTAATTATCATTTATTAAAAGTTCTTTTTACAGTTTACATTCCTATTCACATACTTCATTATGTGACTGTGCCGTGTGTTTTTATATGATTGACGTTAATGATATATACATCTTGGCAATAAATTAAGTATAGATCTAACTTGTATTTCATTATGTAATTAACATTTATTTCACAGCATATTAATCTCAATTCTGATATTATGTGGCACTCGTTCCGGATAATTGACTTAAGATCAATGTACCCTAGGCATCCCCAAGCATCAAGACTCCCTACACCCTATAAGGCATTACCTCCACCGAGGGAGAGCCACGAGCGAAACGAAATGTGGCTTTAAAAATTTGGAACACAATCCTGCTATTTGTCTTTCGAACGTCTCTTATAAATCAAGGAATAAAGCAGCCAACAATGGTTTATGGACGAAAAAAAGTACGTATATAAGGCGGGAAATAGCATACAGCCTTCGCACATATATTATGGATGTTAGTGTTGCGTAAGAGATAGGTTGGAGTGACGTACAGGTAGCGCGTGAGAAGAGACCTACAAGGAAACGCATCACAAGTTTAATATTTAGGGTAATTCCTGAGGTAATAAATCCTGCAATGAGATAAATGTTTCATTTGTTCACTTCGGAATACATAAAATATTTGTTCCGATCTGTAGCATAGATTTCGTATCTTTGACAACACCGGTTGTTACTACGTGTCTGTAGCCTGTCTAACTAAAATGCTATGGGGATGAACTTCATTCGAAATTTGACACCAGAACGAAAAAAAAAATAGTGGCTTGTTGGCCAGTATCACTTTAATTAGATTATATATACATAGATATATACATTTTACACCCGTGGGGTGCCGGGTTAGAATATCACCCCCCCATCTCTACCCGTGGGTGTCGTAAGAGGCGACTAAGGGACACCAGAAAGTGGGCAGCAGCGCTTTCTGAGGAACTGATATCTCACACTGCGATCCCCAAGACGCCTGCCGAGCGTGGGGATTATGGCAAATCCTCACATACTGGGAGAGGCTGTGTTCAGCAGTGGACAATCCGGCTAATACATTACATTTGCTGTCAAGTTTATGGTTACGTCAACAAAGGGTAAAACAGAGCCTTATTTAAATATGAAACTCTGCTGTCTGTCCGTCCGTCCGTCCGTCACGGGTCTAGCATGTAAGCATTAAAAAGTTTTATTAAATTGTTTTCATGTAAAAACTAACAGTACACACAAAATGTACTAAAAGTTTTTAGATAAAACATAACATATTGCGATACCAACGACGTTGACCACAAATTTACATATATTTAGATAATTTGTGTAACACGATGCCAAAAGACGTCTGTTGGATTAAAAATTTAATTACTTTTTTTTTAAATAGAGCTCCAATAAGCAAAGCTTGAGGAATTCATTGATCCACTCCATGATACGGTAGCTTAAAAAACTTATTTGCTCCTAAGCATGTGTATTGACTTAGTCTTGAACTTGATTAGTAAAGTGTTTATTATCTTAATAATTTATATTTAAAGATACAAATACATGGAGGATCTTTACAGTTACCTGAAAACTATTATAGAATCTGAAATTTCAGTATGTACCATACCTTCAATTTAACCCAACAAATACAGAAAACTCATATTTATTATGTATTTTTGAAACTGTGATCTAATCTTAATCAATAAACAGTTTTTTTTTTGCTTATCGGGCTATTGAATATAGCGTAGAGTTTAAACCAAAGTCACAACCGTTCTTACTCAACTCCTCTAAAACGGATATCTATTCTGAAGTTGAAATCTTATGATGTTCATCTGAATTACCATTCATTTTGACTCACTCCAATTTAGTGTTATGCTCAGATGTTTTGAAACATGCATGGTCAATAAACAAATTAAGACACAAATGTTTGTAATAGAAACATTAAACATTTTATTTTCAATAACTGTAATAATCGTGATTGTTCGCCGTGGGGTGCCGGGTTAGAATTTCAACACCCCATTTCTTCTCGTGGGTGTCGTAAGATGCGACTGAGGGAAAACTATCAGAAGGTGGTAAGCACTGCCTTTTGAAGAACTGACTACTTCTACTGCGATACTTAAGACGCCTGCCAAGCTTAAGGATTATGGCAAATTCCCCAAATGGGAGAGACCTTGTTCAACTGGGTACATTCGGTCCATGAGTAATTATGACCCGATTTCAGTTAGTTACGTTTTCGGTTAAAATAATTATTATGCATAATTCATTAAAACTGCATCAGCTGTTGACGATTTTAATATCCAGACTCGTTATTTAAAGCGCGTCACATCCGTCCACACTATGCGACGCTTTTGCAAAATTATTACCTTGTAAACCCACTATATCACGTTGAATTTACGACTACCTGAATATGATAGATTTTCAATCCCCTCGCCATAATATACGGCGAAAAACCTCTGTCAAAATAGAGAAATAAATAAACCCGTGACAACCAATTAATAACTCGTAAAACGTCAGTGTATAAAAAAAAAGGATAAAAAGGGACAGAAAAAGTGATCGCACAATGCCTCCTCGCGAGAGACTCGTGTAAAAAGCGACGATGCTGTCCATAAATTTGGACGGATTCAAAACAAATCACCCTTATTCATTACACGTATGACTTATTACGACAAAGGCCTATTTATAATCCACTTATATTATGTAAAGGACACAAAGAATTCTATAAAAACAAATCGAGTTGAAAGAACAATGTTCACTTCATTAGTCACGTTTGGTCCGGGAATGAATGATACACAAATATAATTCGTTTGAAATTTGTTTTTTGACGCTAATAGAGCGTGAATAAGAATTCATAAAAATAGAACGATTTATTAGAGCGCATATTAAATTCCAAAAAGAACCTTTGAAGCGTCATTTTAATTTGCCTCTATTTAAATTTACATCCTGGCATTTTTAAGTGTCAGCATGAAAAATTACACATCTCTGATAGTGATAAGCCATTAGTGTTTTGTATGTCAACATATCAATCACATAGACTACTTTATTAAAAAGTTATTTAAATAAATGGACTGATGTTAAATTGTAAGATGTCACTGTTATATGTATATCAAAGAAATATAGAAACCCGTAGTATTTAAATCACTTCATTGAGTTACATTAAAATAAGCATCGATACCTAAAACTACGGTTATAAAGCGACAGGATATATTTTGATTCCAACTAATAAGGGACGAGAAAATTGCCAGTCAATGGGCATAATTGAGGACTCTTACAATTGCCTTATTAAAGCGCAAGATCCTGCGATCACATCCCTATTGCACATATTATTAAAGACATGTATCACGTTTACAAACAATTTTCAAGAAAAACGAATAATTTTTCCAAAAGATAGCAACCCTAAACACATGCAAATCGAATCAACCAACTCGAGCATTTTATTATCAGATAGCACATAACGATACCTTCATCAGGCCCGCGAAACGTTATGGAACGTCGAACCGCGAAATAAATGGCTTTTAAAAGTGTGATCCAAGATGTACAAAAAGTGGGGAGGAAAAAAGGGGAAAAAAGTCAAACGAAATGATAAATTTCCCTTGAAAAGTGAGCGTTTATTTATGACGCGGCAGTGTATCGTGGTTATCAGATCTTGTTCGGGCGTGCATTTAAAATGCGGGTATGGTTGCGCTTTGACGTGAGATCTTTGTGGAATTCTGCTGACATGAAGCGAGTGCATGTTTCTTTGTCCTACAGAATATTATACTGAGTATGAAATATATACACATTCCTTTGTTATGTTATATGTTTTCTATTTAAAATCTTAAGATTTGTGTTAAAGTGATACTAATGTTGCAAATCTTAAAAATTAGGTACATACCTTTGGAATTAAAGGACATACCTTTAATTCCAAAACACTACACATTCTAATTAAAAATAACAGAAGAATTCTAGTACTCCTGATAATTTACATTTGGTACTACGTATAAATTCTAAAATGATGATCACACCAATTGACAAAATGATTCGTTAACACAAAACAGGTGTCTCCGAACAGATAGACCAACTTTAAATTAGGCAATAAGAATTATGGCCCAATCCCTTTCAGTCATCACAAATCACCCAGCTCCTTTGGAAGTAATTGAAAATCCATTACGTAACCAAATTAAAGTGGGAAAGTGGTACAAGTTGAGATGGGTTGGGCGTCAGGTGGAACCGCGACACCCCCTCTCCTACCCAAGGAATGTTTAGGCATAAAATATTACTTCAATTATTTACGTGAAAGATTTATAGCACTTAGAAAACTGCGCCGCGAAAAAAGCCGAGAGACGTGTGCACGAAAAGTGTTTTTCTTTGGAAACTTATAATGGGTATGAGTAGGAGAAAGTTCTTTTTTGAATCTCTTTCCTATGGTAATTTGTTTCTGGTTGTTTATTTATAAAGATATTAGTAAAGTTATTGAGTAACTTAATGAAGTAAGGTGGATATATGCTATAAAAATATTATTATATAATAATATAATTATTATTATATTATGTCCTTATGTATAGAAGAGGAGTAGGTATACCTACCAGTTACAATACAGTGAAGTCGAATCGTTTACTGCACAAACTCATGTAAGTAGTGGCAAAATATAGGTCTACGAACTTAATACCACTGCTGCATATCAAATATTTTTATCGTCAATGATCTACAAGTCAGGTCAAGAATGTTCACGTTACTTCAGGAATAAAGAAACGTTGTGAGCTGTTTGGATGTTCACTGTAGGTTCTCATTAATCGAAACTGCATTTTATTCAAATTGAGTGGCTTTGAAATGCAATAATCTATATGATCAATATTTTTATAGGTTTTTTTTCAATGAGGTCAGTCGTAAAGAAATGCTTCTAAGCAGCATTTCTTCATGCTTTGTCCAAAATTGAAGATCTATTTTTATGGCAAATTTGTGTACTGAAAACGAAAAAACAAGGTATTTTTTCAAGAATTTCTTCAAATTTATTATTTATTTATTTATTTTAAATTTATTCAATTTATTAAATTTATTCAAATCAACACTTATGAACACATGAGAATGAAACATAATTTACCGCCTTTACCGCCGCGATCGATAACATCCAGACTTATAAACTGACTCTTAAAAGTGTACGCATACATCCGTCTTCTAACTTCTCAAGCACAGGTTTGATTACAAAGCTAAATCCTTAAAATTATCGCACCCGAAACAGAAGATGAATTCTCGTAATGACCAAACACAGGGTATTGTTTATGGGTAAACTGCTTTAATAAGTGCTTGTAACACATCTCATAAACCTCTACGCGTGTTTATTTTTCATTTACTTCTCGCCGGCGGGAATGTAGTCTAGCGCGGATGGGAATCAACATGGCGCGTCGGGTATTATGAACTAATAGAAGCTGGAAGGAAGCTTTTGTATGTACACTATCTCAAAAATTGAAAAAAAAAGTAAGTCGCGCGCGTCCTTATTTTTTTTCTTTCTTTGGGGTCTTGTAACTTAAGCAATTCTGCCAAAATAACAACATTGAAATTTCAAGATTTGTATATAAAGTTATATGCAACAGTACTGAGGAGTATATGTAGCATAAAAACTATATCTATTGATTTATGTTGGATCTGATAAGTGATCAATACTTACATTAAGTACAAATAACATGGTTTTATTAAGTATTTGATGAGTATCGATACCGGTAATCATCATATCTGTCGCGTATCGCTAGCTAATTGGCATCAACCTTGTATATTCACACCGTTATCCTAAACCTGCTTCCAATACAGAGGTGTTTTGTTGGATAGAATTGAGGAATTAAAGGTAACATCACTTCACTAGAAAATGTGTCTGCTATCTCGATGTTGATTGCAATTAATGCTCAACGCGAACATTATTGTTGGGAAAGGACACTCATTTCTGAATGTTGCTAACAAAATATGTAATAGAGAATTAATATTAAAAACTGACTACTAGCAATACTGTACTGTACTGTATCAGCCGGATAGTCCACTGCTGAACTCCTCCATTATGGGGGCAAATAGCCTCCCCCATTATGGGGGGGTTTGCCATAATCCCCACGCTTGGCAGGCGGCTTGGGGATCGCAGTATTAGATATCAGTTCCTCAAAAAGTGCAGCTGCCCAGCAATGCTTAGTCGCCTTTTACGACACCCACGGGTAGAGATGAGGGGGTGACATTCTAGTCCGGCACCCCACGGGATGCATAGCATACACTTAGCAATGCTAGTAACACAGTCCTTAAAAACAATATTGATATCAGTGTTTGAATTAATCTAGGAGTACTAGCACGGTATAAACATGAATATCATCGGGCATAAATTATATATGGATACTGAACTACAACGGCTGCATCAAAGACAGGTGACATCAAAAATTCCACCCAAATTTAATGTCTTTAGAAGGAGCAGCACGCACAATAATTGTGGCGAATTAAAGATAAAATTAAGATCAGTTAATAAATGTGAAAGAAGTGCGGTGAAGGATATTTCAAGGAAAACAAGAATAAAATACGACAGGTAGATTTTATACTAATATGAATATTAAAAAAGACAACAATGCTATGAAAGAAAACAAAAATCAGTCATAGGTGAGAAGTGGTTTACAAAATATATTGTGTAAGATCATTTCCTATATATGTCTATAATATATGTAATTCATTTAGATTAAACTAGTTTCTTTAATTATATTTATTTTTCGAGTATTTAGTAAAATTCACTTTAATATCTGTCCGCTTACAAACTTACACAATATCCGATATTATTGGTTTTCTGGAAGAGATTGCTATAAGCGATAATACCGCCCATTGTTTCACTTAAGTTTATTTTCTTTAGTTTTAAGTTTTTATTTAAACTAAGCTTGGTGTTACAATAAAGAGTTTATATATCTATCTAAATTCCCGGACACCTCTCAGAAACGAATAGCTATATAAAAAGAAGAGTATGAAAAATAATAAGAGTGCTAGAAAAAATATGTACATTCATAAAAGATGACAGTGCCGTTGAATTGCAAAAAAAAATAGTGATATTATAATATATATATGACGAAATGAATTGAACGGCATTATAATAATATATTTGAATAAGTCATAAATAATGGGAAGCCATTAAGATAGATGCTTTGCGGCTTAGAATTTTGATATAAGAATTTTTAAAGCAAATTGAAGGAAGAGGCTCTTTAAATTTTAACAGTTAGAAAAAGTTATGGTAGTATTCAATAAGTTGTTGAAGGTGTCAAAGGTGATCCCACAATGTCGCACTGTTGAAAATCTCAGAGAGTGATGGCCGTCCGGGTATGCTGGTATCATACTGCGGTACTACCTCCTACGAGGCGGCGTGTGTATAGGCGGGGTCTCCTACCTGGGATCACGAAGCCGAGGTCCACGCGCCATTGTATGATGAAGCTCGCAACTCCGGTTCTGAGGGGAGCCAAGAAAAAAATTACCAGCGTACGAGCTCAATATTGACGAAAAACCGCACCTGTATATCAATATACAGGATGTTGAAGCGGTCGTATAGCGAAGTTTACTTAAACAGCTAAGTTAGCAACGTCCGACGCAGTCATGACTTGGATGGGTGGTGTGTACCCAGTGGTAATGTCACAGCACTTCCGTGCTTTGGAGGGTACGTTAAGCCGTCGCTCGGTCCCGGTTGTTGTCTTAAGATGGCAGTCGATAAATATATATTTTTTTATGTTATTGTGACGGATAAGCTCGAGGCCAACCTGATGTTAAGCGAACTAACCTCTGCCTATAATAGATGCATTGTGTCACAAGTCACGAATTGCACTGCGTCCTTCACCTTGAGACATAGTTATTAAAGTCTCATGTGCCTGTTATTTCACTGGCTCTCAAGGACTGCTGCCGGAACACACCGTTAGGTGCTTGGCAACAGATTTTCTACTTGAGGGTGTTCGCTAGCCAGGCGGGTATTCGTAAAATGCCCTTCCACTTGCTGCGCGGCAGTCCATAGCCAATGCCACTGAGTGATGGCTCAGTGGCATTGCTTCAAAATAGCATGGTGGTTGGGCAATTTGCGAATTTCTTTCTGGTTAGCTATACCATCCTCAATTAGTAAATCTGATGCCAAGCACGTAATGGCGTGTTCAGTTGTCCTTGAGAGCCAGTAATTCTAGTTTAGCCTGAACATTATGTTTCACTGCATCATCACTTACCTGATATTGTAGGTGAGATATTGGCCAAATGCTAACCTATCAGGTATAAAAAAAAGGAAATCTGTTTGGCACACCTGTACTAGGGGTTACTAAATAAAATGGCCCATTGGCCCAAAGAGCCCTTTTATTTAATACCTGACTAGATAGGTTTAAATAATAAAATAGTTTTAGAGACAAAATGATCTTTTCACTAATAATATACCAAATCATAATATTGTCAAGTTGTTTAAAATAATAGAAAAATCATTTACTTAATATACAAATTTTGGGCTCTCCCATATACGATATGGTTGAATACATTTTTATAAAATATACATCAAATTATACTCAATATCCTCATATCTAAAGTGTTATTTTGTGGAACAGTTCCTTATATTCCCGTAATTATAACGATTGGCAATGTCAAAAAGAAAATCATAACCCAAAATAATATCCAAACACCCAATCGGAAAAACGTCCATATGTTTAGGAAATCTTTTGTGCCATTCATTGAAACAAGTAGCTAAAATGTAATGACGTGGTATAAGTACGTTTAGAATCGGCTCAAAAACCCAAAATAAAAAAAGTTTTAAAGAAAGAAGATAATAATAATAAAATAATGGTTTATGGTTTAAGACTTTTATTTCTCTTAAGAATATAGGTACATTCACTTAGCAGAGAAATTACAAGTTTCCTTAATTTATACATTTGTATTGCAAACATAGAAACGGACTTAATAATTAATATTATTCATATATTATACAGTATTAACATACGTAAAATATTAAACTGTAGAAAAATAAAAATAAAAAACAATAAAATTAAACAATAAAAAAAAACGTTAAACAGTTGCTAATTATTCAATTACTACGTTTGGTCGATTTACGAAGTTTTGTCTAAATTTCATAGGTACATCTATGGCATAAAACATTGTGTAAATATAATTCATTTCTAAGTAGGTAAAAAGCGCCAGCAATTATTTTATGTAACTTGACTAATATTTTAACTGACGTAAACATTGTCGAGTAGGCTAAATGGTGCATGTGCAAAAATTAACAAATAAACGGGTGCTATTACGTGTCGTGATTATTTATAGCATGATAGCAATAGTTGTATTATGGTTGGTGTTTATTTCTTTACTTACTTTTTCCTTCTGAATATATTGTTTTGTATATCGGTTTGATATTTAATCATTAATGTTTTATTCAATTTATATCTATATGTTAAAGGTAAAGTTATTACATTATTTAAGAAAAAAAAAATATATATTAAAATTTTAACAAACTAAAAGAGATTTTTCATTATTTATCAACAATAATTGGTACACTGCACTAAAAACTTACACTGTGATCTTATTATGTATAAAATGTTTAACATTTTTTTTAAATAACAATGATGATTTTATATCTTTAATATCTGCCGGTAGCTTATTGTATATTTGAACCCCTTCATACATAATATTTTTTGATCCATAATTTTTGGTTCTTGGTGTAGTTTTTGGTAAGCAAATGTTGTTGGAATATCTTGATGATCTTGTTTGTACTTGCGATTTTATAGTAAAAGTTACTGATGTATGTATGTCTTTTTTTAAGATTTTTCTAACAATCACACAAGTATTGTAGTGATATAATTGAGTTAATGTCATTAATTTAGTTTTTTCATAGACTGTAGTTGTTGGTGCTAAGTAGTTTAGGTGAAAGAGCAACTTTACTATTTTGTTTTGGGATCTTTGTAATTTTACTAAATTGGTTTTTGCTGCTGATCCCCACACTTCTATTAGATAGGTTAGATGGGATTTAACAAAAGAGTTATATATTAAATATCGGACGGATTTTGGGTAGCAACGAATATTATTCCTTAATGCACTGAGTAAGGCAGATATTTTTGATCGTACTCGCTTTATATGTGGTTTCCAAGTAAGTTCGGTGTCAAGAGTAAGACCGAGATATTTTTCTGTTTTAACTCTTTTTAATTGTTCATTGTTTATGTATAGTGGAATTGAGTTCGTGATTTTTTTATTTCTTGTCTTAAAAATCATGTAGTTCGTTTTAGATACATTAATTGTCAAAAGATTGTGTTGAAACCAGGTGTTTAAAATATTTAGATCAGATTGAGCTTGTGTAGTCACTGTTTGTATATCTTTTCCAAAATAAAACAAACAGGTGTCATCAGCGTATAAAGTGGTATCACCAGTCAAGTTGAGCTCTTTTATATTGTTAATATAGATCAGGAATAGTAGGGGGCCCAGTATTGATCCCTGTGGCACTCCGTAAGTAATTAATTGTGGCTTGCTTGATGTGTCACCTATTTTTACTATCTGATGTCTATTGGAGAGGTAAGACTGCATCATATTTAGTGCTGTTCCTTTGATACCGAGAGTGTTAAGCTTGTGTAGAAGTAGTTTGTGACTGATTGTATCGAAAGCTTTTTTTAAATCGATAAATAAGCCTAATGCTATTTGTTTTTTGTCTAGTTTTGTTTTTAGAGTTGTTATTAGGTCCAAACAAGCCGAAATTAATAAATAATAATACATAAAAATAAGGATGACATCATAACTCCTAACGGAAATATTTTGAAGAGCTGCGGAGCGAAATGATTATTTGTCCTTAAGTATACGTTTGCCAAACCGGTATTCTGTAGATTTGCGATTTTTTATATACACGTGTACACGTAACAGATAAATAGAGGCGTGAAAATTTCTCTCTCGATACGATTACGCCCTCCAGGCACCCCGTATCAGAGTCTTTATACATGGGATACTATGCTACGCTCAAGATTCTATATTAAAAACACTCGCTTCGCTCACGGTTCTGGAATCCTTCGCTTTCTCAGGTTTCAATACAAGTACTCGTGCCACATAACTACTTTGAAGCTTTGCATAGTAAATAACTATTTGTATGTTTTATTTACATACATATACCTACATGATACGTATGTATGATGATGGTATAGACGTTTGCACTAAAACATAGTTGTTATTAAATATTATTTCTACACGAATTGTAGTCGTAAGTCGTTGCCAAACAAAGGGAAAACACCAGAAGATAGGTAGTAGCGCCATCTTACACTGGCAGGCATCTTACACCCTAAACTACCTGGCAGGTGGCTTAGGGATAGCAGTGTAGCGGAGCGTGTGGAAATCATGGCAAACTTCCCCATAATGAGGGAGGCCGTGTTCAGGAGTAGACAAACCGCCTGATACAGTACAGTAAATATAAACAGAAATGTACCTACTTACACGGAATATTCTTAGCTGAATTCTTAAAAAGCTAAGAAGACTTGAAGTCGATGCGTGCTGACATGATTATGTATAAACAATCTTAATATCTGTTTGTGTGATTGATGCGTAGATTTTTTATTTAATTTCATTATCGTTACGATTCCTTTTTTAACGGGGACTTTTTAATAGTGTTACGTAACTGAAATCCTTAGTCCACACACGAGTGCGGAATGTATTAATTCTAATCAAGATAAGATATTATATACCATCGCCTACGGCGTGGGCTATAATAGATCATGCATAAATTAGAATAATTAATGTAGCCCGAGTGTCATATGACTATTTTCAAATTATTATAATACTACTTTGTGACTAAATTGAGCATTGACTCGCTTACTTAGGCGCAGATTTTATAAAAAATATTATGTAAAGCCACTGCTTATTGCTCTGATAGCTTAATAAAACTATACTGGATAGTGAAAAGCATGCTTCGATACAGTTGATGCTTATTTATTAGAGCCTGTACCAGCAAGATGTTGATAAGGTAGATTATACATATATATACTCGTAGGAAATTGTAAGCATAACCAAAATATTGTAACGAGCAAATCTTTCGATCTTTGTATGTGTGTGTGTAGAGTAATAAAAGGAAAAAAAAACGGAAACATTGAATAGGTACTTTCTACTATTATAAGTTTTATTTTTGCAATGATGCATTATGTGCAGTATACGTTACAAAATTACGAGTTAAAAATTATAGCCATATTATACGGGATTCGTTGCGCAATTTTAAAAAATGACTAAATAATTCATCACTTATGGACTAAATGCTTACGTTATAGGCAGAGGTTAGTCCGTTTAATATCAGGTAGGCCTCGTGCTTGATCCGTCACAATCCGTTAAAAAGTAAAATATAAATATATAAACAGAGTTTAGAGAATATTTGCCAATAAATTACAAAGCCTTACAAATAATTGTTTTTCATAATTTAAAGTCTACTACTAAAAAACTACTACAATAGTTTTTCAATAATTTGCAGCCTAATCAGTTTCATCAATCTGAAATTTTCTCTATCTACAGTTAGGAACCATATGACATAATATATTGCACATGAAAGCAATATTTGCATCCTTATACTTAGAGTTTGATTTTTCACTCGTCCGAGAAAAAAAAGAATAAAAATTTCAAAAGTGAAACTAAAACGAACCTAATAATGATGTGATAAAATGCCATAATCAGTGGTTTATAGGTCGAGAACAGGCATGCCTCTTCGAGACCTCTGATGCCCATAGGCGTTGGTGATCATTTACCGCAAGACTGCTGCTTATAAGTCATCCAATCTCCTAAAAAAAAATTGATGATGTATATGTCCAGTTATAGCTGGAAACCATAACCACGCTCAAAACGAACCTCTTTTGCTCTTAAGAATAGTGAACAAATTTATTTGCCCTGTATACGATATAATGCTAGAAGTCAACACATAATAATTAAAAACCTAAATAAAACAAATCATCTAGAATACAACATTGGATGTTTAATATTTTGCATTTCTCTGACTAATGTTATCCAGACGATCCATAAGCTCACCACATTCGCTCCCACTTTTCCTCTTCGTGATAATCTTCACTAAAAATTTAATTGAATCTCGGGAAACGGGACCATCTGGTCCCAGCATTGTTGGACCCTTAACGGTGCCTCAGTATTGCCTTGGATATTCTCGTGTATTCCCCAGAAGGCCCTTTTTCACTTTTTCGGGAAATATGCTTCTGTTTCGCAAGATTGCTATGCTTTTGTTTCGGTTGATTAGAATTTGTTGATGGGGAAAATAATGTGTTGTGGGATGGATTATGGTAATGGGATTTTTAACCGTTATGTATATATCTATTGCACATAACGATAAAAACCTTAAATACAACATTTAAAAACAGACTAAACCCCTATAGATCAGTAACTAATTCTAATTCTAAATAATATAAATCTATAGTTAACTTCGACAACAACATTTTAATTAATTATGCTCTGCCAGACTAGAGCACATTTCATTTATAAATGAAAAAAAGTAAACGATGATGATTATGACGAGTTTATAACTCGCATTTTACCTTTTGTTACCAAAGTTTAGCTTTTTCCTTAGAAATAGGTAGTAAAGGCATACAATAAAATTTGAATAATATTAAATTGCCTCATTATAGACATGTTTAAAGTGAACTAAACAATATTATAGCTTTATTATTTTTATTTTTGCAATAATGCATGCTCTGTGGATTACATTAAAATATTACAAAGTTACGGAATTAAATCCCGCACATGACTATAATATTTCTTTTCGTAAATTCGTAATTATTATAGTTTAATTTAAAGGGCAAATAATATTATTTACTATTGAAGTTCCTACATACTCTTGAGACAAACAGGTCTAATTCAAACTATGACTTGTTACCGATGTAGATCAAATCTCAAATGGAACAGTAGGTCCCCAGAGATGTAGGGTTATGGGTTCAGAACTCGCTCGTGTCTCAAAATTTTCTTTTCTTCTTCAATTGTTATTATGTAAATCAAAATGGATTGCGTTGTGAAGAAACTAATTACAATGTACAAATTTTAAATCATAATGTAACCAAAATAAATAAGCACTAAAACTCGATGTAATAACGGCCCATAAAACTACGGACAACTTTTAATTACAGCATGTAATAACCAGAACGCCTAACACACACCTTCATGTACCTAAACGGTCTCACTGTAACAATTACGATAAGCATCAAAAACGTAACAGTTTACAGGTACAGCGCTAAATTTGCTTAAAAATGCGCACCTACAAAAAACTGTGTTCCCCTGAGCTTTAATATAATTTGTTAATGATAAATAAACTCATAAATCGGGACGGAGCGCGAGAGAATTTGTTTACAGCAGATTCGCATTTAAGATATCGCAGCCGCTTTGTCGCTAATCTCCTAACAACTTTGAAGCGAAAAATTTAAATCCACGAAACGTTGTGTACCTACGTAATGAAGAAAAATGCGCTTTTGTCGCTTGCGCTGACTTTAGTTTATCTGCTATGATTTGTAGGCGAGTATGAACCGGAATAGTTAAGGACTTACTAAGTAAGATATTACATTGTGGCTTTATTGTACAGATATGGAAAAAAAATGCTTTAACCACAGATATTTTCTATGAGCTGTGACTTTAACAGTAGTGGACTTTAAAGAGGCTTTATTAACAAGAATATAAGTTATTCAATGTTTTAAGGGAATGGAATCATTTGCAATTATTTTCGAAAAATTAAATACCTACATTCCAGCCCATCACCCATTGAACAACTGCACAAGTTGAGCAACATTCTCTGCGGTCACCATGGATGGTGAGGATGAGTGACTGCTAGAGGCATTTACAACTGAGCATTTCTATGCTTTCGAAAGCATTTACCAACGTTAAGCAGTCGGTCTGGATTGTTGGCTTAGGACGGCAGTCGTTGAGCCATGTCGGAAACCTAGTCTGTCCGAAAATTCTGACACTAAGGCTAGGCTGCGCGGGGCCACATGCTGGGTCTACTTACTACTACTTCTTTCTTTTGGAGAAAAAGGCCCTTGTGTTAGAAACTTGATGGAGCGACACAAAATCCCACGGGTAATGTGTTAACATATGTAAATAAATTGGCATCGTCAGGACCACATGTCCTAGTAATGAATGAAATTCTATTGTTATCATTATCGCCGATGCCAATGGGTTAAGTTACTCTGACACTAGATCTAGCCATTAGCCGTTTTTTATATAAGGAAAATGCATTTATGCATATACATTTCTGCAGGGGAACGGGTGGTAATGTCGGGCTCAGGGTTAATAGGAACCCCACTACCGACTAAAAACCCCATGGTGTTCCGCCATCTTCGACTAGTGGCGAGGGCCGCGGGGTCACTCACGCACTCGTCCGCAGTCAGACCTAGCCACTAGCTTAGTCACCAGACCGCACTGGCATACCTACTTCTTTCTCTTTAAGAAGAAGTCCTATATGCTAGCAATGGAATATTAATGGGCTGATACGAAATTTCACGGGATTTAACATGTGGAAGGTTCTAATATGAAGGCGAAATGAAAAATTTATACATGAATCCTATTATTGAGACTCAATTTACCGGCAGTAATATTGAATAGGCGTTAGGGATACTCCAATAATCCTATATCAGCTGGATTGCTCATTATAATACTGTATCAGCTGGATTGTCCACTGCTTAACACAGCATCCCCCACTAAGAGGGGGATTGCCATAATTACAACGCTTGTCAGGCGTCTCGGGGATCGCATTGAAAGATAACAGTTCCTCAGAAGGTGCTGCTTTCCACCTTCTGGTATTTTATTATAAGTTACCGCCTACGAAACGCACGGGAAGAGATGGAGGGGGCAAAGTCTAGCCCGGCACCTGACAGACACGCGACTAATAATAAATAATAAATTGGCACAAAAGAGTATTTTTAAATGTTCAGATTTGGAACAGTATGATTCTATTAGGTCCTTACATATGAAATTGGCGTTTTTCGTACTTTACTACTACTTACTTTAATCACGAATTTCTCCTTTTTGGTAAGGAATTCCTAATTCAAATTTGTACAGCTATAGACTCGTGTATTTGTGCTTCGATGATCGTCATTCATTTGTTTTTTTTCTTCTGTTTTTTTCTGTTTGCGTCACTCATTTTACAAAATGGAAAACCTTAAATATCGCATTATTTACGAGTACGAGTTCCGCCGTGGCACTAGTGCTGCGGAAACAACTCGAAGGGTGAATGATGTGTATGGCGGTCGTGTTGCAAAAGAAAACACAGTTCGTTTTTGGTTCCAACGTTTTCGTTCTGGAAATTTCGACCTGCAGAACAAGCCCCGTGGACGGCCTGAGACTCAAGTTGATAATGAAGAGTTGAAGGCTATTGTGGAAGCGGATCCATCGCAAACCACGTCCGAGTTAGCTGCAGGCTGCAATGTTAGTGATAAAACTGTTTTAATTCACTTGAAGCAAATTGGGAAGATTAAAAAGCTTGAAAGGTGGGTACCTCACGAATTGACTGAAACAAACCGGCAAACGCGCGTCGACTGCTGCGTTACATTACTAAACCGGCACAATAATGAAGGTATTTTAAACCGAATCATTACCTGTGATGAAAAATGGGTTCTTTACGATAATCGGAAGCGCTCAGCGCAATGGTTAGATCCTGGCCAGCCAGCCAAATCCTGCCCCAAGCGAAAATTAACCCCAAAAAAGTTACTTGTAAGCGTTTGGTGGACTAGTGCCGGTATTGTTCATTACAGTTTTTTCAAATCTGGCCAGACTATTACGGCTGATGTCTATTGTCAGGAATTGCAAACCATGATGGAAAAGCTAGCGGCTAAACAACCTAGGCTGGTCAATCGCTCCACGCCACTGCTGCTTCACGACAACGCTAGACCACACACTGCGCTACAGACGGCTACTAAATTAGAAGAGCTTCAATTGGAAAGTCTAAGACATCCTCCGTACTCCCCGGACCTTGCTCCAACAGATTACCATTTTTTTCGAAATTTGGATAACTTCTTGCAAGGGAAAAAATTCAACTCCGATGGGGCAGTCCAAATCGCCTTCAAAGATTTTATTGATTCCCGTCCGACTGGTTTTTTTAGTAAAGGGATCAATGAACTACCTAATGGTTCATACTTTGATTAATTAAATATATTATATTAAAAAATATTCGACTTTTTGTTCCTCCCATACAAAACGCCAATTTCATATGTAAGGACCTAATATAACGCTGCGTTGGCTACTAAATGGAATACTAGCCTCTAGTATTTTCTAAAGCAGTTTAATCTCAACAATTTCGAAATTCATCCACATTTCAAATTAGAGATTCCTGCAAGACGAATTGCGGAAGCCATCCTCAGCCCTTAGAAAGGCATTATGCGAAAGCACGTACACGAATGTTTTCACGTATACCCCCCTCATCTTGGGACCAACCCCGAAATATAATATATCCAGCAAACTTTACATATATTTGTACCGTAAATCCTCTTAATATATAGCTTTATTTTTGCCGGTGCTCTAAATTTAAGGCGGGACGTAGGTATTTAATGAATGTTAATGTCAACTTGCATTCGTGGTTCACAATTGGTGTAATGTCGGTCGGAATTCGTGTTTTGTTCGGGAGGAAGGTTTATGGGTTAAAAATAGAAGAGCTGTGAAAGTGATGGCCAAATTTGTTTCCGTTTCAGTGTACTAGATGGGTAGAGTTAGGTAGGGGTTAAAGGTTAAACAAGCAAACGGTTGATTTATGTGTACGGGTTGAGGTACCGACATGATAGAGTTCATAAATAACATTTATTTATAACCTACATTGAAATTACTATAGTTTAGTTTTAGGCCATTTAAATCTCCACTATACAGTATATGAACAGACTGCATGCCTTATCTACTTTATCTGACATCCATTCAAAGATGAGAACCCTCAAAGAAAAAAAAATGTTCTGCTGCTCATTGAGCATCATCTTAAACAAATAATTGTGAATATAAGTACAATCATTACTGACCAGTGGGTTAAAGTCAGATAGACCGCCGGCCATCAAACCAAAGCCATTTCTTTTTACAATTTGGTCATTGGTTATCGTATGCCACATATATGACAAAAATAAAATATATTGATTGTCTTGTGATAAAGCCGATAGAAATAGCGTACAGGACAGGAAGGATCAATCAATCAATACATCACGTACCTAAATAAAACCCCAAACAGAAGTAGATAGGTTATACGTAATTCAGAAACAAAATTGTTCTTCAATATTCCTCCCCAATTTTCTGTGTAAAGATAAGAAAAACGGCATTGAAGATGAATCGCGGACGATACATAATGTGAAAACTGCCGCCTTACCGCATTTGACATCGTGGATAAATTGATATTTATAAGTCGAAGGGCCAAGGATACGTTTAAAGGGATTCCCTTTATTGCTATAGCCCTAAAGGGCGGACTGGTTCCTGTCCTAAGGTTATTATGATATATACCTACTTGAAGAACGTCGAAGGTATATTTTATGAGTCGCGCAAGAAGGAATTATCGGCACGAACGGATGTGGGGGAGGCATTATTATCCTTTTTATTGGTATAATATTTAATTTTGGACCCTTACCTAGTCCGCAATGTCGGTAGTCACATATAAATCGGGGAATTATTTAGTAGGTCGCTGTAATGAAGGTTTTCTTAAGCATTACGTTGTCAAGACGCTCGGAGATTTGTGGGGAATTCGGGTCCTTTTTACTTATGTGAGAGTTATCTAAAAGACGGATTCTGCTGTAATTCTTTCAGAAGATTTTCCACGCTTCTTAAATTTTGTTCGTATCTTTGTGGATACCAAGCAATTAAGATTTAATCACATTTTTTCTGAAAGGTGTAATGTTACAGGTAATAAACACCATGTAACTAAAACAATGTCAATAATTAAAACCAAGAATTACTGGCTCCTACTGTAACTTAATCTGCACAAAAATTTGGACTTAGGTGTTAAACAGACTAAACTTAAAGAAGTATGTATATGTCTCATTATTTTACTGATACATTTGGTATTCAATACAGTCGCGGTGCTTTTTTCAGCCAGACTTACTAAGAGTTAAAAAAATCAAGCTATAGAGCACTTCTATCACTCAAATTCTACTACCTGGTATGTGTCAAAGCATACCAGTCTTTTTTTTATACCGAAGGGCATATGGTAAACAACTTAACCTAAAATGGGAACAAGCTATTAAGAACAGCTGCCAAATACACCGTTAAGTGCTTGGTGATAGATACTTGATGTATTATGGTATAGTAACTAAACGGGCCTTCGCAAAATGCCCTAGCGCCATCTGAACTGAGGCACACATTAAACATTTTCTCAATTCATTACTACCTATAAATATTTACTTCCTCATTCAACTAAAACACTTAATTCTGTTGCACAATATGTATAGTGTACACTAATACATAAAGCTAGGCAAGTAGATGGTGGTCATCGTAATCTTGGATAAGGGTTGGTGCATAAATCTTGGTGGGTGACGTTGCCCCGGGCCTTACTTTATCTACTGTGCGGGTGACGCTACTCCACCAAGAGCTATGGAAACTGGAAATGATTGTGCGAGTTATTAATCACCTAAAATGGTAATGAATTTTTAAATCTAACATCTGGCTAGGATACAGTGACAAACAATACCGTAAGTACCATGAATCGATGAAAGTAGGCTACATGCTTCCTGAAAGAAAGAAAAAAGCTACTAAAACGTTTAAAATATATTTAGAAGAAGTATTTATTTTTCAGTTCAAATGTTTTTTTTTTAATTTTGACGTGTAATTTTAAATTCAAAGCAACAGCATTTTCTTTTAACTGAATGATTTGGGTATGTAAATTGTAATTACTACCATTTTATTTTTCTAAATATGATTACAAGGAATATCGCATGCTAAGCGTAAATCATATTTTACAAACTATTAGAGCACAAAATATTGTGCCCCGGACGGGAATCGAACCCACGTACTCCGATTTCGCGCCGGATGCCTAAACCATTCGGCATCCTGGGCACGCTCTTTCGAGCATAAAATTTTATGTTCCAATAATTTGTAAAATACCATTTTATTTTTAAAATGCTCGATAAATCAAAATAAAACAGTAAAAAAAACTGATCTAATATAAAGTGGATCAGTTCTCATTTGCGCAGTGCGACATGACATCACATAGCCTGACGAGATGCTGCACCTGACATACGCATATGATGATGGCTCTTCAAACGGCATTGACTTCAAAAAAACAAATCCTTTTTTTTCCTGCTAGGTTAACCTTTTACCCTAAAATTACTGGCTCTCAAGGACAGCTGCCGTGACACACCGTTAGGTGCTTGGTGACTGATTTTCTACTTGAGGGTGGTAGCTAGTCAGTCGGTCATTCGCAAAAAGCCCTACCACCATGCATTAACGACTGCTATCTTACTGCAACAACCGGGACGGCACGGAAGCGCTCTGTAGTAATGTCACTAGTGGTCACCCATCCAACTCATGACCGCGGCGGACGTTGCTTAAACATTGCTCGGTTAAAAACAGCTAAGCAAACTTCGCTAGGAGCGCTTCAATATATAATTGTTCATGACTTTCATATTACGTTTTCGAGATTTGTAAGAGCAGTATTGAATAACGACAGATTCGTCAGCATCCACATCACGTTTACCAACAGCATCACGCATGCAGCTTCGTCTGCGTAGAAAGATTACGTGGCTCCCTCTCTGTAACTCAAATAGCAACTGCTTTGTTGCTAAAGTGACAAAACATCGCTTTGGAACCTTGCGGTTGTAACCTGAGTATGTACAGTCGCCTGCAATAATAAGTATACACTTCGTAATTTTCATAATAATGTGATGTCACTAAATTTTTAGTGATTTAAGTTAATATACACATGAGTGAAACATTTCAGATTATTCTTTGATTTTAAGATACTTATGTGTATATCGAGAGAAACAGAAGTACTACGTAAAATTTTGAAAATAACAATGTGTATACTTATTATTGCAAGCGACTGTACATAGGGCCGGAAAATTAATAGACTGCCAATAAAAACTAGAAAAGAAAAGGTGAGAAGCAGACCGGAGTCGGACGTCTACTAAAATGGCAATTGACTTGCCTTTACGCAAGACCATAACACGACTTGATATTTATTTCTTTATTTTTATTGTTGTTAACAACTAAAACGGCTTACATGAAACCAATTACAATAGTACACGACTTGTAAAACGTGGGTATATAAAGACGTTTCTGCCTTTCGGGGAGTACGGCGTCACGAGTTATTTTATTATTTTTAAGTTCTCATAAAAAAAATTGCCTTTATAATGGTAATTGGAAAAAAATAATTGACTTAAACACTGTAGTACGTATATTATTAAATTACAGTTTAAATTGCGTTAGTGTGTGTGCACACTGTCGTTTCTTGTTTCAATGCATCTGTGTTCTCGATAATTGCCGCCCGCCCGCCCTGCGCACCTCTGACCCGTCCTGAAACTTGCAGCCGATCACAATAATTTATTGGCGCCTTTTAGCCAATGGAATATGCTGAAATGCACGAAATATTCATTAGTTTTATCTGAATTAGTTAACTAGGTTAGTGCTTAACATTTTAGTTTTTTTTTGGAAGGCAGTGGTTATTATTTTTTGAGTAGCTTTAAAGTCAATTTCAATATGTTTTTGTTAATTAGAAAAAATATAGCGTATGCATGTGTTACATGGTTAGAACCTCATAATATCAGGCTTCAAAGGATACCATTTGAAATTTGTTATATCGCGAGCCCTTCATCGTTAAGTGTAATGATGTTAATATTAAGCTTTTAATTTGGTAAGAATATTTAACCTCTAGGGTAAGAAGTGTAAGCAATTATTTAGGCAGTAAAACATAACCGAGCAACCAAAACGAGACAACAGAATCAACATGGGACAATAGATTCAAAACGGGACAAAAATAACCATCAAATACGGGATTTTCCTCATTTCCAAATGCAAAATAAGAGTAATGTGTTTGTGTTTGATTACAAAGATCCGTACGGATTTATGCACGGAGCGCTTCAAAGGGTGTGTATTTATTAAAATGCTAATTTTCTCTCCTCCGCCCCGCTTGGGGTTAGATACTCGCTATCGGGACTCCGCACGCTTTGTGTACAGCCTGTAGATTTATACCATACGCTTGGAAATTACTTTAGAAACTCGAAAGTAACTCGATCTTCACTTACAGTTTCAATCGAGTGCTGAAACATACAAGTTACTGAACTATACTTACTTAATGATAGAAATAAGGTATGTTGGTGATTACACTTGAGACTGTATTACAAGTAAAGCCAGAGGTAAGGAAGAACCGGAGTCGAAAATGTTAAAAACAAAGCGCAAGCGATACATGTGACGTTTTTCAATAAACACATTTGTATTAAATACATTAATTCCTTTAACTTTGCTGTAATTAAAAACAATGTATATTTTTTAATATTATTTTTATAATGTTAAGTAAAAAACAAGCATATTTTTTATGTTGCATTTATTACAATGCGATAAGAACCTATTTACGAGCGTGTGAAAAAATATTAAACAACCCGTACCGGGTCTTAGAAGCACTCCACATAAGTGTAGAGTAACACAGTACTATATATTCAGTCTCAAGATTAGCTTAGATTTAAACGTGTTCTTCAGCAAGTATACCACATTTTGGTATGGTAACTGTCATGTGCTGTCACAATTATCACATTAACTGTCTCACAAATTATCCAATATGCAGGGCTGATATCCTCAACAGCGATGCCCAAGACTCCTGCCAAGTGTGGGAATTATGGCAAACCCTCCACTTAATGGAGGAGGCTCTGTTCAGCAGTGGACAATCCGGCTATTTATATCATATACATGCAAATAATAAAATAAACTTAAAATACAAATTTATAACGACTTATAATGGTTTTAGTTGCAGATAACTTGAAAGAATTGAGAATTGAACTTCTATTAGAATATTAGCATTTTATTTTATATAACATTCGAGATTTCGGAGTAATCACCTATGATACATCACATTCGGGTTAGGGCGTGCGCACACAGGGCCACGGAAACGCAAATTCAATCATGGCAGATTAGAGGGCCCTTAATATTTTAATGCCTGACCACTGGCCGCTAACCGAGAATCGATCCCCCATCCCCTTTACTTTATATACATTGTAACCATATATCTCATCTTGGCTAATTGGGGGACGCTTAATATGGCTTACCGAAGTAAGAACGTAATTTATTTCGTTCTCGGTTGAGAGTTATGTTCCGAAGGTAGGTTATTAATGTAGGATGGTGATCAACACTTAGAACAGCGTTTTTGAGTTGAAGTGTGAAATTCTACACTGGTTTCTGTTAATCTTAACGCTGCACATTATGGGTGTACAGATGTAATTTGTCAACCGGTCGGTCCATGCGTACTTAATCTTTTCACATCACTTAGGTGAAAATGATTTTTATTTTTAATATTCGCGTAACCACGGTTGTTTTGTAATACCTAAATATTAGCTTTTTATTCACTTGTCAGTATTAAATAGAAAGATAAATCAACAATTATTTTTTCCTTAAAACAAAAAATATAGATGCAATCTTTTAAACAAAATTTCAGATTTCTTTTATTTTCAGTTTTTCGTTAAAAACAGCGTGACCATTATGTGACTGTTCTTCAGAAGGTGACATGACTGATCTTCACGAGGTTACGTGCTTGCGATGACAGACGAGGGCTATCCCATTGCGGCGGTGGACGGAGGGCCTGGGTCCTCCTGTGTCTGGGATAGTGGATGGTGGAAGCCATCCGACAGATTCTTGGGAAGTGGTCGAGGCGGCGATTCATGGCGGCATGCCATAGGATCATCTATATTGGCAACTTATGTTTCTTTTAATTATTTTCTCCCATCATGATTTTCATGGCCATAAAATTATTTATTTTTAAAATAATTTTACTCTATACATATACATGATAAACAGAAATAAGCATCACACTGTGAAAAAAATCTTCAACACACTAGCTCGTAACGGGCCTTTAAATGCACCGATTTTAGTGTCATGGTGTAGTATATTACGAACTCGTGTTTTTTTACTACTTAACCGCACTTTTAATAAAAAAAAAATATTCATATAAAAACAATACAAAGAGTTGTTACCTTCTGAAGTAGAACTTTAGAAGATTGAATTATAAACTTTAATCAGATTATTTTTGCTATCAAAAAAATTAAGTAAACATTTTCATATAGCAATTTTCGTAATTGTTCCTCGCAAGTGTGTTGAAAAACGTCGTATGACAAACGTGCGCTTTGATAATTACAGCCCTCTCCTACGGCTCGGGCTAGCAATATCGCCTCGGATGTAATTTTAAGCTTACCGCACTTATATCATAATGTACTATTTCAACGGTGCCTTGACAATATCGTAATACATGTTAAAGTAGCTGCACTTTCTAAGCCAGTGACGAGAAATTAGACAAAACGCGTTTTATATGGAATAAAACATGCAGGTGTTATCACTGTTGTAAGTCTCGACATGGCATATATATAGCTCAAAATATTACTTTGTAGGTAGTTAAACAAAAAGCCGGCATTGTATGAAGTCATATTCAATAACACCCCTCCAGTCTACTGGTGACCACGATCTACGCCACTAGATTGAACCACAGTTCGTCCTGGGTAGTAGTGCAACCATACCAATTTCAACCGCCAAGCAGTAATGCTCGCAATACTGTGTTCCGGGGTGGGTGCTGGTGAAATAACAGACACATGAGACTTAACAACTTTATGTCTCCCGGTGATGGGGCAGTGTATTTCGCCACTTGTGACGAACTGTAACTGTTATAGCAGTGGTAACCTCTTAACACCAGGTGGGCCTCGTGCTTGTTTTGCATAAAAAAGTTGCATGTAAGCTACGATATAACTATGTGTTCTAGTTGCTGTTGTTTGATAGCTACAGTTATTTATAAATCAGCTGTGTGTATTTTTTTTAATAATAATAAAGTTTAAATGTTTTATACATCTAAGTAACCCATTAGTTGCTAAAGCTGCAACAGAGATTCTAGTTTTCTGATCATTTCAATCCTCCTTCAAAAGCTTCAGCAATGATAATTAAAGTCCTTTAACTTATTTGTGTTATTTTCTCTTAACTTACGTGAAATCCTAGTCCACGTATAAACTATCTGATCTGAATGCAAACCGAATCGACCACACAATCTGAGCAAGCGATCTCTACGCCTTAACGCTGACATTAACAACACAATTAAAAAGTCCATCAATACTCTGCCACAAACATCCAACACTTTACGATACACATTTGAAACCGTATTTGGTAGAAATAAGAGTGATAATGACTGAAATACAAAGGTGGAGGCTTAAAGTTGTCCTCAAGGCACGCGAACACGAAGCAACGCAGCATCTCAATAAGGGATGTAAAACAAAAAGCAAGGTTAAACTTCGTTTAACATGCAAATTTGAGAGTCGCCGGGACAGAATGAGCGTCGATACTTAATTACTTGTTTAATCGCTCAATCTCGGGTGGGTGTAGGGTTAAATTTGGTCCAGGACACAGTATGTGAAAAGCAGTAGCTTGGTTACAAACACGACCATATCACAGTCAACTAACAATGGAATAACTCATACAAATAAGACGTTTAAAAACCCAAATTATGCTGCCATCGTCTATATTGCTTCAATTGTTTCATTTTATGTGTAAATACTATCTTGACTAAGTAATTTCGGCCTTCAACTTAAATACCAATAATATGTAAATATTCCAATATAACAGTCCGGTGGAGTTGTAAAGCCGTAGCAGCAAACAACATCTAATCCTTTCCTATAAAAAAAAAACTGCATTTATTGAATTGTTCATGTATTGTGTTAAATAAGACCGTGCATTATTTTATGATATGGAAGGACAAAGCACCAAGTCTGACCAGTCTCTAACGCCTTTTTATGATAAGCAACCGTTTCATCTAAGTTGATGAATCCCGAAAATAGATAAAAACATAATTTGTGCTACAGTGTTTTTTTCATTTCTAAGCAAGATTTGTTTGAAAGTCTTTTATCACTATCGGCAACATACATGTTCGTCTTCATATCTATAAGTTATGTTATTGCATCTGACCTAATTTGTGCCTTTCGCGATGCATAAAATGTAAGTATAGTACAGAAATATTGTTCCATTTTACAAATAATTTCAACATTTGTGACAGTCTTAAAATTAAAACAAGCACTGGCCGTACAGTTCTCCATACAAACGCAGTAGGGTGATCACTCCCTTATTTGAGACTTTAGGTAGAGAATTAAGCATAATATCGATTGAACTCGTCATTATGTAGGTTTGTATCGTAACGAAATTTAAAAAGATAATTAAGATGAAAGTGAGCGTAAAATGAGCTTTGAAAACTTTATATGAAAATGTTTCGAGGCTCATAACTCTTAAATTTTTTTTTTTAAATTTCGTTACTTTGCAAACCTAGATGATGACGAGTTCAATTGATATAATGCTTTGTTTTGAACCTAAATCCTCAAACAAGGGAGTGATCACCCTACGACGTTTGTATGGAGAACTGACCGACCAGTTCACCCTTAAAACAAAAGATTGTCGAGTATGAAATCTATAAATCAAGTCTGGGATAGTATACGTACATTTTTTTTAACATTTTTCAGCAGTGCACCTGTTTAAAAACCTCATAGTACGATTTGAGCTACTGTATTACTTCGACTGTGTAGTCCGGCCGGTCGCGTGTGAGTTGGTAGCAGGCTTTATAGGATGCTGATACGAAGTTTTGGTAATGATAGGTTTTGAATTATTGCATGAAAACCTTTAACGATTACTGTTGCTGTTTCAAATATAAACTTGTATTTTATTAAATGTCAATTTTAAAAAAGTACGAGTATATAGGTGTCTAATTATGATAAAGACGAATTAAAGACAAGAACTAAATCTCCAAAGAATTATCAAGGTGATCCAGATATAGCAGTGATGGTTCAGTGGCATTAGCTTTAAATCTCGCCGCGGGCTAGAGCTTCACCGCATGGTGAAAGGAATTTATGGTAAATTTTGCGAATGCCCGCCTGGCTAGCGAAGTAAAAAGTTTGAAGTAAAAAATTTGTCGCCAAGCACCTAACGGTGTGTTCCGGTAGCTGTCCTTGAGAGCCAGTAATAATAAGTAATTCTAGGTTAAGCCTTTAAAACTTCGACCACATCATCACTTACCATCAGGTGAGATTGTGGTCAAAGGCTTAACTATCAGCAATAAAAAAAATACAAATGCAAACAGTACTCTGTTTTTTGTTAGAATATGTGACACTGTGGTAGTCATAAGTACTAGATTAAACGCTTGTAAAAAATATTGCTGTAAATTTATGTATTGTGTAATACGTATATTATGTAAGCATGGTATATGTAAAGTGCTTACCAAATTACAACGGATTACGATATCGATAGGCACCCTCGGTGGACTGACGACATGGTAAGAGTTGCGGGTAGCCAATGGTTACAAGTTGCTAGTAACCGTGCATAGTGGCGTTCTACGGGCCTAGCCAGAAGACGTTCCTGTTGAATAAATGGCACATTGTTAAAAAGTGACGTCTCCCGGCTGATGATAAGGATAATTAAGTATTCAGCGCTTCGCCAGAGTAGTCAGTCTTGTGCCGGACGGCACCGGACGGCGATGGTCTTGTGCTCCCTCGTCACAGCCACTCCCTCTATACAGTGTACTCGTAATGCTTTCGAAGCTTCGGCTTTTTAGATTATCATTGAATCCAACCTTTCATCCACTGCCGCTGCGAATGTATTATTGCTGAACCTCCGACTTATTAAATATATTCTAGGGAGTCTAGGCATGAACTTGTAATATGCCCCTGATTGGTTTCGTAGAAGTAATGTATACATGTAAACGATTAAATACATTTTATTTGTAGCTGATAGGCTAGCCTTTGAGAGTGGTCTTAGGTGATCTCTCGCCTCACGGTAAGTGATGTTGTAGTTGAAGATAGCTAACCTAGAATTACTGGCGTTCAAGGGCGTCTGCCGGAACACACCGTTAGGTCATTGGCGATAGATTTTCTATTGATGGTGGTAGCTAGCCAGGTGGGCATTCGCAAAATGCCCTACCACCATGCAAAAAATATACATTTTAACTTTAGCCTACAAACTAGCTATATTAGGCAGGCCGTTTGTAGTTACAATATAAGTTTTAAAATTCGTGATCATTATACAACTTATCGACTAAGTCCTGGCAAATTAAAAATAATCATCATCAACCAGAAGTATATCACCATTGGAAACAGGTCACAAAGAACTGCTACTTGCTGGTTGCAATCATCGGCTCCGACGTTGTCTCCAATGAACTTCGCCTAACCTACGCTATACGTCTTTTGATTCGGTTCCGCTATTGAAGAACATATTTTCTTCCTATTGATTTCTAGTTCCTGGAGTAATATCCTGCCTGATATCAACTAGCAAATTATCACGGCTATTTTGTTAGTGGATTGGAAACGGATATTGGGATAAAGAGCCTTAAACTGTGTCTCTTAGGTTCTAAAGGTAAATCATGAAGGGATACATTCCTACAACCTACTCTGGATCCTCGAATCACGAACATCGAGATCGCGTGAGAGTTTATCAGATTTGTAAGAACGTGTAACGAGCTACCTTAAAAATAAACAGGCAGAGAGGCAATGTAAGCAACTTTTGATAGAATTTGGATTGAAATAAGTAACTAGATTTTGATGCATAATTGATCTATATTTCCAGTAAAAAAATATATTGTTTCGAAATGTTGATTTTGGTGTATTGATTTGAGTGCCGGGCTAGAACGTCACCCCCGTCGTCGTAAGAGGCGACTAAGAGCAACACACCAGAAGGTTGGCAGCAGCACTTTCTGAGGTACTGATATCTCACGCTGCGATTCCCAAGCCGCCTGCCAAGCGTGGGAATTATTTCATACTCCCCCCATACTAGGGGAGGTTGTGTTCAGCAGTGGACAATCCGGTTGATACAATAAACAACTTTAAACGGTTTAAATCGCGTATTATATTAATTTTAATTATTATGTCTAATAATTGCGAAAACCTACGATAACATTACTGTATAACTAATTATGATAGCGAAAAACTGTGTAAATAAAAAACAGGTAAAAATAAATATTTTTAATCGACTTTCAAAAAAGGAGTAGTTTCTCAATTCGTCTGTATGATGTTTTCTTATGTTTGTTTCATTCCTCGGACATTAATTTAACTGATTTTGATGATAATCTTTTTGCTGGCTAGAATATACCTCCAACTCATGAAGCAGTGATGGTTCAGTGGCATTGACTATGGACTGTCGTGCCGCAGGTCCATGGTTCGAATCCCGCCGCGGGCTTGAGTTTCACCGCATGGTGGAAGGGCATTTTGCGAATGCCCGCCTAGCTAGCGACCACCCTCAAGTAGAAAATCTGTCGCCAAGCACCTAATGGTGTGTTCCGGCAGCAGTCCTTGAGAGCCATTGAAATTACAGGCACATGAGACTTAACAACTATGTCTCAAGGTGACGGGTGCAGTGCAATTCGTGACTTGTGACGAAATCATCTGCAGCAAGCATCTGTTATAGGCAGAGGTTAGTCTGCTTAACATGAGGTGGGCCTAATGCTTGTTTGCCACGATAACATAGAAAAAAAAAGTTCGTCCCTTAAATTGGACTTTCATCCACATTGGTTTAAGTCGTGTTAACTGAGTTAAGTTGGTTATCGTCAATTAACTGAAAATTTTATTTGCATATAATATGTATGATTTAATAGTAAATGCAACTCTTGTCAATGGTGAACAGTATTTTGAGACGAGTGAATGAACTTTTAAGCAGTAATTTTATATTATTATATTACAGAAAAAAAAGAGTACTTAATGTAAACTAAATAGTTCAAGGGGAACTATTCATGCGTTCACATTAGTTTAAAAAATATTAAAACAAACGAAACCGACTACTAACACTGAGAAGTATGAAATAACTTGTGGAAGTCGGACCATGATAATGTGAGGTCAGTTTTTTGAATCAGCATGGTACCGACTTCAACATGTTATTTCATACTTCTCAGTGTTAGATTAGAAGTCGGTTTCGTTTGTTTTGATGTGAACGCATGAATAGTTCAAGGGTATTTAGTTTACATTTTACTCTTTTTTTATGCCTGATAGGTTAGCCTTTGACCACAATCATCATGGTAAGTGATGATGTGGTCGAAAATGTTGTTCAGGTGGTTGGTTAGGGTGGTAGCTAGCCAGGCGGGCATTCTCAAAATGCCCTACCACCATGCTATAACGACTGCCATCCTAAGACGACAACCGGGACCGACGGCTTAACATGCCCTCCGAAGCACGGAAGCGCTCAGCTAATGTCACTAGGGGTCACCCATACAAATCATGAACGCGGCGAACGTTGCTTAACTTTGCTGATAGGTTAAGAACGGCTAAGCAAACATCGCTAAGAGAACTTTTTTTTTTAACTATTTGAAGTTCAAGTTTAGAATATTTAAGGGTTATAGTATTTAGTTTACATTACTCTCTTTGCAAAACATCAAAATTTCATTGAAAAGTCATCATGCATCGACTGACCTTTTCAAGAACAATTACAACAAGTTTTGTCTCCCATGCCGTTGCAATAAAATGGAACATGTCGAGCACTTTCCCCTAATAAACATCGGACAACTTTTGTTCGCAGTTTCCGCGTTTATTTTGTCTGGCCTTTGTACAGCCTTCCATACATCCCTAGTCCGTACCTTCGGTACCGAACTGAAAATAATCAAAACTTTGCTCATAAAAATCTAAAACAAAAATACATTATTCATACTCGCTTCTCCGCGCTACCACACCAACATACGATGAACTCTCATACAGTAAAACAATAAAAAGATTGTAGATGATTCTCACGGCTCAAGTTAAGTTGGATGGTTTAGTAACTCAAGCGGACATCGCGCTAGTATGAAAGTCTGGATACATAAATATTGTGTTTTCGGGAGTTGTATTACAAGCAAGGTATATGATCAATGTAATGTGAAGATGTTAACGTGAAATACCGTTCTGAATGCAACAATAAAGCTGAAAACTATCGAATCAATAAATAGGTAATAAATATTGTATATGAGTAAGATTAAATCCCATTTGAAATGGTAACATGCGTTATACGCTAATAACGTCACGTTGCCGTTATTAGCTTATAACGTATATGTTTAAGTGGGCACCCTGAAGTACTACCTTGAAAAAAACTCTTGAAAATGTGCCTGAAATTATAAGCAATTTAAACATACTTATTGGTGTCAATAACAGCGTAGGTTTCTTGAATTGGAGGACGAAGTAAGATCTCTGCTGTAACTTACACAAAAATGCTTTCGTATGTCCGGTTATTCTCCTCTATACAGGTCGCATTTCTCAACCGATTCTCACTAAATTTGGTTTGATAAGTACACAAATCAGAAAAACAACCATGTTTCCGATCTGACCATAAGTCCATATAAAATGTTTGTCAGATGTCGTTTCAGTTTTTGTACATTTTTCAATATGACGGACATACGGAGTTTTAAAACTTTAAAATGATCTGCCATATCTAAAATTTTCAAAACTGTTACTTTTTTTTTATCAAAAAGCGTCTTTTTGTCATAGCAACTTATTCATACGATAAACTTAAAAGGGCCGGGTTGGAAAATAATGAAAAAAAACTGATTTCCTGTGTCATATCAAATCAGAAGGTAATTTCATCACCTTTTGGAATACGTGTACCTCATAGTTTTTGTCGACCCATATGATATTGAAGACGTAAACCAATAACCAACATTATTGGCTGTATCTACCTACTATGCCCACTACAAACCAATACGCATATAGCTTTTGTTCGCTATTTCTTTCAATCTTTAAAGCGTTAGGTACTTAATTAGTAAACAATAATCTAATAAATACAAATAAGGAAAAATAGGTAAAAAGCATCTTTTTTGTCATAACAACTTATTCATCCGATAAACTTAAAAGGGCCGGGGTGGAAAAGAATGAAAAAAACTGATTTCCTGTGTCATATCAAATCAGAAGGTAATTTCATCACCTTTTGGATTAGGTATACCTCATGGTTTTTGTCGACCCATATGATATAGAAGACGTAAACCAACCAATATTATTGGCTATATCTACCTACTATGCCCACTACAAACCAATACGCATAGCTTTTGTTCGCTACTTCTTTCTATCTCTAAAGTGTTAGGTATTTAATATATAAGTAAGCAATAATCTAATAAATAGAAATAAGCAAAAATAGGTAAGCAAATAAATATCATACGCTCCTTGGTCGTTGACCATAATAAATGGTATTGGAGCGTGGAGTGGTGCGACGGAGGTGCGTGGCGCGCACTCATATCAACTCATGCGTTTCTTTAAAACGCAAATTACCTGTGTCACATCAAATTAATTATATCACTTGCTTATGGAATGTATCCGGAACAAATCTCAACGAGAGTTATTAATGCGATCACTTAATTTGAACAATAGTTTTGATGTGGGAGTGTTCACACATATTTTAGCTGAACCTGTATCTGAAACTGCAAAGCTATTGTTCAAGTTATTTGAGGGCATATAAGTAAATATTTTGTTTATTAGTGTTAAGGTTACGATGGGACTGGCATGCAGTTTTGTAAAAAGTCCCTAAATAAATAAGATTAAAAAAATAATAATAATTATATCAGTTTTCAGAATATAACTTCGATTTTGGATTGTGTGACCTATTCCTCCATCAGCGAGCGCAGTGAACCTCTATACAAGTAAGTTATGCAAGGGCAGACACGCGAGGCTTACAGCTCTGAGAGCCACTAGTATAATAAGTTAAAACCACTTCAGTTAGTCAGCCGATGACCTATCAAACAATAATTCGTAGGTACTTCCATACACACACACACACACACACACTCACACACACACACACACACACACACACACACACACATTGTAAATATACGGTGTAGTCAATAAAATGTCAAAGTCCTGGAAAGGTACGAAGCTATACTGGGGCATGTGCTTCCAGGCTTGAAGGGAGAGTATGCAGCTATATGCAACATACGAAGTTAATATTTTCCTTTTGATCCAGGGACCTGCAGTACAGCAGTCCATAGCTATTACCGCTCGGCCATCATTGCTTCCAAAATATTCGAGATATACTCGTACCTATGTGTGTTATAATTAGTTCGTGGTGTGTTAAATTAAATGTCGCATAGGTACTATCACTAACCTATGATATCCACGTAGCAACTAGGTTTTATTCTGTAGCTAGGCTTTAATCATACTTATACCTAGACTGAAAAACATACATCAACTGAAGTGCGAATATCATAAATGCTCACATCGCGTGCCACAAAACAATTCGAAACGTGAAATTCGCACACATTTTGCAGCTTTAGAAGTGGGTCCTTCACAAATGAATTATATGGCTGCTTGTCAACGGTTTAAAAATGAAGAAATTTCATTAGCATTTTGTCAAGCAAGCACATACGAGGTGCTTTCATGAATACGTAAGGTACGTTGGAAAAGTTTGGGATTCCGAGTTGGTTCGTGTAGTGATGTGACACACAAGTTTAAGACCGAGATCAAGACTGATATTTTTATAACATTGTAACAAAACTATCAGATGTTCTAATCGTAGTTTAATTGATTAGGCGTATATCACTTTGCTTATGCAAGTACAACCTGGACAGAATAATAATTAACACAACATGGCTTTTGCCACCCATGATGTTAGGTGATGTAACGAGACGTTATGATATCACATTTAGTATAAATACAATATTCTTCGATTAAGATCCTGAACATAGCAAATACAGCAAAAATATTATTTTGCTGCTAAATGAGGGAATATAAATGGATAGTGTCTTTTATATCTATATTGGCAAGGATATTGCTATCTATCGGTTATAGATTGAGACTTCACACTGCTACTAACTCTTTTTACTCTAGTCATCTGCATTCCAATGAAACATCACTACATCATTAGACTTTGACTTTGAGACCAACCAGCTATGCCAGTCAGCTATGCTTTGTTTTGCAGTAATAATTTCACAACACATAAGAAATAAATATGAATTAGTACATGTATTTCGACGTACTTGCAATTTAGTACCTACATATATGTATATGCACATAATTAGGTACATTACAATAGGTAACAGATACATTTTATCATTTACAACGCGTCCAAAACTACGGAGCAGTTAATATTAATTATATTAATTTAAAACTTTACAGACTGAACTTGTCGCAACACAACAACTACTGCCTGGTCAATATATTTCAAATATATTTAATTCCGCATTTAAATTATTACTAACTAAGGGGCCTTGTAACGAGTTTGTAGTCGCAGTCTCATAACTCAAGTCTTATAACAAGACTACACACATCACTAGAAGACAAGACCAGCAACGAAACAATCTTTTCCCATTCGGAAACTGCATCGAATCCGAAACTCCGTAACACGTCCGACGTCTACAGCGGCTTCTCGCGGTGCGGATTTATTCCAACTCTATCAAAGAAAAAGTTGTAGCTGGCAACCTGCAAGGCGCAGTTACATCCCCGCTCCGTTCTAAGGATCCTGTTACATTTGAAACGTATACTTAGTTAACATTATTTTCAACACTTAACCATAGTGCGAAATGGCTGCGTCACTTTGTAAACTTATACATTTATAAAACGTACTCATAAACTTATACATATTAATTTAGTATTATGCCCGTATGGTGCCGGGCTAGAATTTCACCCACACCTCTCCGCCCCCAATCTCTTTCGTGGGTGTCGTATGAGGCCACTAAGGGTAAAATACCAAAAGGTGGACAGCAGTGCCTTCAGAGGATCTGCTATCTTATACTGCGATGCTCAAGACGCCTACCAAGCGCGCTGATACAGTACTTTAAAGTATTAATTACAAAAAGCCTTGGCCTGCCAATATTTAGAATAAGTATTTTTGTAAGAGAAAGAGTTTTTTAAGGGGCATTAGTATCATACCAAATTCGGATAAGCAGAGGGGAGTTCTAGGGGACCATAAGTGAATACAGTTGCACACGATTAAAACTTCAAGAGCTGCTAATTGGATATTGTCAACGCAAATTACTGGTACTACAATCCCAGAAATAATACTGATAAGTCAGGTAGCTCTGACTATAGTTTCCACACAAGTACTGTGGTATTTTTTAAGGAGGGCTCAGGATGTCCACTACATCTTGCTTTGCTCAGTACGGACTCATATAATTCAATAAAGTGAAAACCAGTTATTTTTTATAAGAAAACCATTAATCATATCTCACGGTTACAATATTCTTACCAGTCCTGGCTTACTCCGCACTTTCTAGACACAATGCTACTGGTACATTGACGTATCCGTCCGGACGGAATTATTACACGATGCGTGCCGCTGCTAGAGAGATCAGACCTATGCGTGGCTATGCGATACAAAGAGGGGGCTTTGCGAGCTGAAGTGCACTTTATTGCTTCGCAGCTAGAGTCGCTTATTGATTGGAAGGACTTTGCCGAGTGATCCTGCTGGTCCTTTTCATTCTGTTCTTACTTAAATAATATCATATGAAAATGTGTTAAGTAATTAAAGTTATAAACATTTTGTACCAGTACATATTAGTATAAATTTTTTATAAACTACATTTTATCATTTATGTTATATATATGTCTATTTATATATGTCTATTTATTCAGTAGGTACTGCCAAATAAATAAATACAATTTCCTAATAACTTTATCTGTAGCAGTGATGGCCGAGCGGTAATAGCTAATGGACTGCTGTGCTGTAGGTCCATGGTTTGATCCCCGCCCCCGGCTTGATATTCAACGCATGGTGTAAAGGCATTTGCGAATGCATGGTTAGCTACTACAGTGTGTTCCGGCAGTAGTCCTTGAGAGCCAATACGTAATTCTTGAAATTCCAGGCACATAGGCGATCACCGTAGTGAAACGCGCACTTTTGGAATCTTTTTTTACTGAAACTATGAGCTCAAAATATGCGAAATAAATATATCGTAATCTTTAGTTCTTTATTTAGTGAGTTTGTTAATTCGTTTTTATTTGAACTTATTAGTTCTTCTGTAATAAATTGTAATCGGCCACCCGTTTAGGACTGTTTTTTATTTATTTAAGAGGATTAGTTAAAGTTAGGATAACAATTCTTTTTTTATAAAATAGCTTATACTATACTCTAATGAAATATCTATTTACTTGTGTTAAAAACATTTTTAAGAATTTTTGGCACAAAATTCCCTGGTGGCAAGAATAAATCGCAACGAAAATCAGTCTGCCCACAGCGCTCGGGCTGTTTGGACGTGGGAACTGTGCCGTTCGTTACGCCATCATTTTAGTGCATTTATTTTACGAATTAATGCAATATTTTTTACCATAGGTTAGTTTGCAAGTTATACATTATTGACCCTCAATCAAAAAAAATATTGAGTAAGTACTTTTCATTATATTGATTTATAAAATCTTTATAATAAGTTCTTTGAGCGAGATGATAAAAGTTTAGACACGGCATTGTTAATTCCTATTTTAGTAGGTACCTAGATTTTTAACCCTTAGTACAATATTTCATTTTGTTATTTTTAGGGTACTGTACGTGTGATACGGTGATTTTATAGTTATATGATATTGATTATAATTATATTACTAACTAGAAAATCTGCCGCCAAGCACTAAACGGCGTAAGCCGCTATGTGTCCTTGGGAACCAGTCATTTAGCATGATGATAGGCCATTTTGCGAATACCCGCGTGACTAGCTACCACCCTCAAGTAGAATAACTGTCGCCAAGCACTTAACGGCGTAAGCCACTATGTGTCCTTGAGAACCAGTAATTTGGCATGTTGGTAGGGCATTTTGCGAATATCTACCTGGCTAGCTACCTCCCTCAAGTTAAAAATCTGTCGCCAAGCACTTAACGGTAAATGCCGCTATGAGTCCTCCAGAACCAGTAATTTTGCATGGTGGTAGGGGATTTTGCGATTACCCGCCTGGCTAGCTACCACCCTCAAGTACAAAATCTGTCGCCAAGCACTTAACGGTATGTGCCGCTATGAGTCTTCTAGAACCAGTAATTTGGCATGGTGGTAGGGCATTTTGCGATAACCCGCGTGGCTAGCTACCACCTTCAAGTACAAAATCTGTCGCCAAGCACATAACGGTATGTGCCGCTGTGAGTCCTCTAGAACCAGTAATTTGGCATGGTGGTAGGGCATTTGGCAAATGCCCGCCTGGCTAGCTACCACTCTCAAGAATAACTGTCGCCAAGCACTTAACGGCGTAAGCCACTATGTCCTTGAGAACCAGTAATTTGGCATGTTGGAGGGCATTTTACGAATACCAGTCTGGCTAGCTACCACCCTCAAGTAGAAAATCTGTCGCCAAGCACTTAACGGTATGTGCCGCTATGTGTCCGTAAGAATCAGTATTTTGCATGGTTGTAGGGCTTTTTCGAATGCCTGCCTGGCTAGCTACCACCCTCAAGTAGAATAACTGTCGCCAAGCACTTAACGGCGTAAGCCACTATGTGTCCTTCATAACCAGTAATTTGGCATGTTGGTAGGGCATTTTGCGAATATCCACCTGGTTAGCTACCTACCTCAAGTAAAAAATCTGTCGCCAAGCACTTAACGGTATGTGCCGCTATGAGTCCTCCAGAACCAGTAATTTTGCATGGTAATAGGGGATTTTGCGATTACCCGCCTGGCTAGCTACCACCCTCAAGTACAAAATCTGTCGCCAAGCACTTAACGGTATGTGCCGCTATGAGTCCTCTAGAACCATTAATTTGGCATGGTGGTAGGGCATTTTGCGAAGGTGCTTGGCGACAGATTTTCCACATGAGGGTGGTCGCTAGCCAGGCGGGCATTCGCAAAATGCCCTTCCACCATGCGGTGAAGCTCAAGCCCGTGGCGGGATTCGAACCATGGACCTGCGGCACGGCAGTATATATGCATAGCCAATGCCACTGAGCTATCAGAGTGAAAGAACTTGTCGAAGTCTGTACCGTGAGCACAGTATTGAGATCATACTTTTGAATTGACACGGTACCAACTTTGAAAAGTAATTTTTTTCTTTTCAAGAAAAGAAGTCGGTTACATTTTAGTTTTTAAAATATAATTTTCACTTTTAAATTTAATCTCGTTTTAAGGACCCCATAATCTCAGCAATCCATCAACCAATTAAGCTCATACAGGTTCTTACTTGCAATTTATGTTCAAATTCAAATTCAAATAAATTTATTCATGAGAATATTGTATATAAGGTCTTATAATATAAATCAGTCCAGTCCAATATTCAACCGCTGCCGGCGTACAAATATTTATAAAAATTTTAGCACATAATACTTATGAATTACACTAAGGATTAAACTAAATTAAGTACAAAAATAATTATAAAATTCAATAAATTTAAAATTCAAATTGATAATGTCCATATAAAGTAATGCTAAATGTCATCAATTTCATAATCTTAAATAATACATTCATACATTCTGCTTAAATTTGTCAACTAAAAACTCATCAATGGTATAATAACATTTTTCAATTAAAAAGTTAAACAATTTTCTTTTAAATATACTAGGTGTCAGTTCCTTGAAACTCTTTGGTAGGTAATTGTATAAGCGTATAGCCATACAGTGAACATTTTTAATAAATATGTTAAGGATCTGGTTCGGTACATAAATATTGTATTTATTTCTATTGTTGACTCTTAATGTTACATCGTTATGCTTTTTAAAATAAAGTGGGTTATTATGTACAAATACACAGATTTCGTAAATGTAGAGACAAGGTAAAGGTAATATACGATTATTTTTAAACAGTGGTTTACAGCTGTCTAGTGGCTCAGCTTTACACAGTGATCTTACACATTTTTTTTGCGAGATAAAGACCTTAGATGATTCAACTGAATTACCCCAGATTATGATACCATAGCGAAGAACTGAGGAAACATAGCCATGATAGGCACTCAGCGCAGCATTTATGGAGGCTACATTCCTAAGACGTTTAAGGACGTACACAAACCTTTCGAGTTTTGTGCAGACCCTGCTTATGTGCTCTTTCCAGTTGCAATGGTTGTCTATTGTGATGCCTAAGAAAAGTGTTGATTCAACCTCTTTTATTATATTGTCCCCACATTTTAATGTCAACTTTTCGGGATTACTGTTATAAGTCCTGAATTGAATCATGTGAGTTTTATTTAAATTTATTTGCAAATTATTATATGTCAGCCATTTAATTACACTATTACTAATAAATTCAAAATTATTTTTGTCATGTCCTTCTATGATGAGTGTCATGTCATCAGCATAAAGAACGCACTTATGATTAATAATGTTGGGCATGTCATTAATATATAGTAACTATATATAGTACTATGAAAGAGGTATCTTTCTACCAAATTTCAAGTAGGTCTATCAGGTAATCAATATTTATTGACGGGGAAATATACAGTGCTCAGACCTCCACCTCGCTTCGCTTAGTCTATTAAATATTTCTATACCTACAAGTAATGATATTTTTTTACCCTACAGCGGTTCGCAGTAACTGCAGATAAAAATGTTGTTATATCTACACTTCTGTTCTGCCGCTTCTAATAGTTCACGAAGCTCTACAATTTTAGCGATACTACGCGTGGTACGGCGACTAGTGCCGTCGTGCGAATGTATATTTTTAGGAGTTAAAAGTTAACGCCCATTTCTTTTAGCTCCGCCCGAATAAGAAATTATTTTGATTACGGTCTTGGCCTTAACTACTGCATGTCTCAGGTAATAGGCGCATTGCAGTTTGTTAAACCTGTCGAAATGCATCTGTTTCAGGCAGAGGTTAGCGCTTAATACCAGATAAACCAGTGTATAAGTTGCTTTCCAATAGTAATAAAAAATCTGATTGCGTGCGCATTTTAATTCAGAAAAAGTACACCACGTATAATATAACTTAATTCAAGATAATGTATAGATTCAGGCGTTACTTTGCGGAAATCCATATTTAATAATAAAATCAGTCAGTCTCGATCGTGCCCTCGCAGAGTCAAAACCTCCTGAGGATGCTTCGTTTAAAAGCGAAACGCGTCGAATACTCTTCCGGTTTGGCTGCGTGGCGTTTGTGACGTCACGTCGGCTTAACAGGAAATTAGGCGGAATTGTCACTAGATATATATAATTTTTATAAAGATTTTTTAAGTGTTTTATTAAATAATTAATGTGTTCTTCAAATACTTTTAAAATATTTGATATTAATAACTTAATTTTTTTTTCATACACTAATTTGAAAAAGTTTATGACGGTTTTTATTTACCATTGAAGCCAAAACAGCAAAACCTTTCAAGTATGTTAATTAACATAAAACCTTAACTGTAAATGATAAATGAGATCTGTCATTATTACGATTAGTTACAAATAATAAGGTATCATGACTCAAATACCCAGTTCCACGTCAATTACGTACATCTGCTACCTTTTGCATGCAAAGTTTTTTTCCTTATTTCATGCAAGGACTCGATGACTTTGATGAGAATCTTTTTCGTGCAATTGAACTCTAAAGTGAATATTGTTTTATTGTGTATGAATTTGATGGTAATAGAATTGGAGAACGAACTCATTTATACAAATTTATATGTATCTCTATGCATGCTTACACTGCAATCTACAAGACGCTTGCCAAGCGTAATGATTAAGGCAAACCCTTTTTTCCTATAATGAGGCTATGTTCAACGAGTGGACGTCTTAGATGTTGATGATAATGATGGTTTAAAGGTTATCATGCCAATCAAACCCAGTTCCTAACAGTTTTCCCAGTCTGGAGTTCACATCAAATGTCAAAATAATGTTTAACTCCGATATCATGCTAGGCCTCTAACTACGGGCCTTATAATTAGGCTCAAAGTCGCACAACGAGCTATGGAGAGGGCTATGCTCGGTGTTTTTCTATGAGATTCAACCAGGAAATTATTAAGGTCGCAGAAAGACGCTGAAAGCAGGCCGCTCCCAATAGTTATATTTGGAAATCTATAGGGGATCCCCCATAGATTTCCATATGCAGCAGTGGATTTTTTGCGACTGATATAATGATGATGGTGATTATGATCATTCTCGTAAAGCAATAGGAATGCCGATCGGACGATACGTCAGTGTAAAGGGCTCTCTATAGAAATTTTCAAGCGTTATTCTTCTGGCATGCAAGCAACTATTTAATACACTGTCGATTGCAACGTGGCCATTTGTCCAATTTAAGTGCCTGCCTCGTATTTTTACAATAATATATAGAGTTTTGGTAAGTGCGTTATCTATTTAGAAATTTGGTTTACAAATATGAACCTATACTTCAAACGGATCTTAATAAATATAATAAAGAGTAACTGTGTTTACTACGAAGATTATGCAAACGAGTAATTTTTTTTTTTATGCCTTATAGGACATCCTATGACCACTATCTCACCTGAAGGTAAGTGATGATGTGGTCGACGATGTTGTTCACTGCTTTTAGAAGCAGTGATGGCTCAGTGGCATTGGCTATGGACTGCCGTGCAGCAGGTCCATGGTTCGAATCCCGCCCAGAGCTTGAGCTTCACCGCTTGGTGGAAGGGCATTTTGTGAATGCCCGCCTGGCTAGCGACCACCCTCAAGTTGAAAATCTGTCGCCAAGCACCTAACAGTGTGTTCCGGCAGCAGTCCTTGAGAGCCAGAAAAATTACAGGCTAATGAGACCTAACAACTGGACGTCTCAGTGTGACGGGCACAGTGCAATTCGTCGCTGACGAAATGCGTCTGTTATAGGCAGAGGTTAGTCCACTTAACATCAGGTAAGCCTCGGGCTTGTTCCGTCACAATAACATAAAAAAAAAAAAAAAAAAAAAACCTAAATGTACTGGCTCTCAAGGACAGCTGCCGGAACACACCATTAGGTGCTTGGCGACAGATTTTCTACTTGAGGGTGGTAGCTAGCCAGGCGGGCATTCGCAAAATGCCCTACCACCATGCTCTAACGACTGCCATCCTAAGACAATAACCGGGACCGACGGCTTAACGTGCCCTCCGAAGCACGGAAACGCTCAGTAGTAATGTCACTAGCTTTGCTGATCGATTGAGAACAGCTAAGTAAACTTCGCTACGAGCGCTTCAAAATACGACTCGATGAATTTATCAAGTGAGTGATACATACATACGTATAAATAATCAAGTCTGTATTTCCCAAAGAGGAATAAATAAAAAGGTGCGTAAACACCCAAGTTACGCCAATTGGATTTAGGTCCCATGTAATATAGGGCGAGCCATGTAATAGAGGATACATACATACGTATAAATAATCAAGCCTGTATTTCCCAAAGAGGAATAAATAAAAAGGTGCGTAAACACCCAAGTTACGCCAATTGGATTTAGGTCCCATGTAATATGGGGCGAGCATATTGCCTTTACCGGGCACAGCGTCAGGGTCATGCAAAATGTTTTATTTAACATACTGGACGAAACACGAGCACATAATATTACGAATAATATGTTTACGCTAACTACTTATAAGACACGAACACAAGAATATATTGTATGAAACCCTGTCAGGGCACTAGGATAGTATACAACCCTGTGGGGCATCTAATGCCCACTACACCCTATTCACATCCACGTGAGAAGTGGCATGCTGCTCATTTGACGCTCTTTTCCCTTAGTCGCCTCTTACGACATCCACGGGAAGAAATGGAGATGCCCGGCACCCCACGGGTGATAAACGCTGCAAAACCAGCGTTTTGCAGACTTCGAGAAAAACCAACATCGTTGATATTAGATGGTTTAAAAATCTAATTTACGAAAACGTGCGCTTATATTGAAGTCGATTGATTCGAGTTTAATCCGATCCGGCCAATATATAGTATAGTAATGTCACCGTTCTGAATGATAGCCTACATTCGTCAACTGAGACATTAGTTCTTAATGGCCTAGGGGTTAAACCCACAGATCAAAGAAATACATTGATTTTGTTGTTTCCTGATCTGAGGGTATAACCCATTACTTTCAATTCTTCGGTTGCATTCATCTCTCAGTTTGAGTGCAAGGTTGTAATTTTTACACGAACGCCCAAAAAAAATGTTCATGTATATATATGTATGTTTCTTAGTTCCATCATAACTTCTAAACGGCTTAACCGATTTTAATATATGAAATCTCGTTAGATTCGTCTTGATAGCGCAAATTACACTAGAATAACAAAAAAATATAAACTGGCGGATTTTAGACGCCATATTGTGAGAAATATTTTTCTTTTTCTTCAAATCCTATGGGGATTTCAAAATTAAGGACTTTAAAAAACGATTTCTTAACTTGCAGTGTTATTTCAACGGAAAGATAAAACGCTTAACGTAAATAAATAATTTTCAGTCGAGTTTTTTTCTTTTTTAATTAATTTATACTTGTTTACATTACGTTTGGCTTTTGATATAGTACCTGATAGATCATTTACCGTGTTTACCAACTTGCAAATTTTTAATCGTCTACATAGACTGGGTAAACATGTTTACGTTCTATATATTCAGGCTATATTTTTGTTTTCTACTCGAGGTATTCTCCCTGCGTTGTAGCTTAGTCTTTCCGAGTATAAAGTTTACTAGAAGTGATATGTTAGGTAAATATATATTTTTTTTGTTATTGCGATGGAAATAGCTAGCCCACCTGATGTTGAGCGGACTAACCTCTGCCTATAGCAGATGCATTTTCTCACAAGTTACGAGTTGCACTGGGCTCGTCACTTTCAGACATAGTGTAATTTTACTGGCTCTCAAGGACTGCCACCGGAACACACCATTAGGTGCATGGCGACAGATTTTCTACTTAAGGTTGGTAGTTAGCCTGGCGGGCAATCGCAAAATGCCCTTCCACCATGCGGTGAAGTTCAAGCCAGCGCAGCGGTGGGGATCGAACCTAGGACCTGTGGCACGGCAGTCCATAGATATTACCGCTCGGCCATCATTGATTTGAAATACATGCAAAAGTCCACTGAGAAAAATCTAATAAGTCAAAAGCTTCTTAATGACGGCCAATTTATATGGTATGAAGGCAAAAATCCGACAAAACGTAAATATGTACAAAAACGTCTTCCAACTAGAAGGCGTTAAACGAGAGGTCAGTGAAGGCGAATGTTTCTTATCGTCTTCATTTAAGGTGTATTTTGTGGTCTTTCTTAAATATTGACTTTTCGATGAGGCTGATTAAGTCGTACGTTATAGTGATAATCACCGTATATAAACCTCAGTAAAAGTAAGGTATATTGTATGGTCAATACTGCAAATATTATCGTATAAAAAGTTCAATTCTGAAAATACTTTACGGAAGGCGTTTTTTGACGGTTTTGTTTACTATAAAACATGATACATTTTTATTGATTGGTGAAAATCATCTTAAGACTTGTGAATTCACCTTGCGTAGTTACAATTCAACGTTAGAGGTCAAATTTGATTTAAGCTTCAAAGTCGTTTTTCTCAGTGTCGTATAATAAGACAAGTCATTATCTCCGAAAGGTTAGGCGGTAGTGTTTAAATGCCTAGCTTTTGCTAGGACAGTTTTGGTCCCATGTTATTTATTCCAATGTAGGCTGCGAGCCTCTTTCTACCGGGCACGTTTCTTGACTCTGGGCAGCTCCGTGACCGCCAACTTTGCCCACTTATAATTACAATTTTATATTATAAATACAAATTCTCTGGAGACGTAAGTATTTTCCTTCATCAGCTACAACTGTAAGATTAACATATTTTTGCACATCAACCTAAGCACTGTTAGACGATAAGAAATAAGGACAAACTTGAGATATCACTCACTCATCACGATAGATCAAATTCGTAGTGTATTCGTATATATATAGTTATGCATATTATTAATTACTAGCAGTTTACCCCGGCTTCGCACGTGTATTTAACAAAAAATATAAATTGAAAAAAGAAGTTATTGTGACCATAACTGTAATAGTCTGTAATAGTGTGTGTGTACATATGGTATTGCGGACTTTTTTGTAGATGTTGATGTCCTCTATAAAATTGTAGTACATCACTTTGGTCTATAGTCAATAGTTTCGCAATATTACGACTTTTCTGATATTTTTTTACACGTTGGGTTACATTATCAAAGTTTTCATACGGATCCCTAAGTTTTTGAAAACATTCTATCCTCTAATATTATGAAGATAATTACTATACAGATAAGCTATGTATAGTCTTAGGGACCGATGGTCGCGGGTTTGAATCCCGCTCGTGATTCAAGTTTTCCTTTTGTTATAATTTTGTAATCTATCATAAATTTTATAAATAGTTTTTTCTACACTGACTTACACCAACCACGCTCTGAAACTTCCAGTAAACATTATGTCCACCTTAAGGCCACCACGCGACGTATTTTAGCAGTTTCTCTTAGAATATATACGTTTTTGGTCGCTCTTTTCATGAGCCAGCCTGAATGTGGGCTGGTCTATTCATTCTGCACCGCAGCCAGTGGATTTTTATGGGGATTTAACGCGGATTATATTTGCTCCAACTGTATTTGGATAAATAGCGGCGGAGTATTGAATTGTCTGATTTACTGGATTCGGTTTGTTCAGATTTATGTGTGTCTGGATTACTATTTTGAACACTGATCCGTGGAAATTATTTCGCTCTCATTTATCTTATAGAAAAATGCATCTATTGTTTAACGATAAATAGTTGGCTTTAGAAGGATTTTTTTGTATCCTTCTAACACTTGAACTTGGAGAGATTCTATAAAAACATTTAGGTACTATAATCAAAAAAGTACATTATAGTAAATATTTTTATACTCTAGATATGTACATAGTGTCTATTTCTCACGTGAAAGATCTTTGTTTAGTGACCACTTGATAAGACCCCGGGACTGAAATATGATTTTTAAAGTTACAGACGCCCGTTTAAAAAAAAAAAAAAAAATTATGAAAAAAACCAACCAAGTACGAGCCGAACTCGCGAACCGAGGGTTCTATACAAACCTGTAGGTATATAAGTAAAAGTAATGGTTTTTTTACTGCTAAATGAAATTCATAACATATTAATATTATTAAAAATATTTTAATTCAATAAAACGGATTTTATCGAAGCTTTGTAGACGTAGATGCATGAAACCTACTTAAACGATCAGTAATTAAATTCGGTAAACTTTCGTTATAATTTAACAAATTTTAACGATAACCGTAGCATTAAATTTAAAATTACGACTGAGATCGTCTATTTTGCAGATTTTAACGATGGTTTTGTCAGGTTTAAAAAGAATCTCGATATTTAATAACTACGACCAAATAAAAATGGGGTTTTGAGCTCCTTTAATTATTGAAAGAAGACCGGTGGGCTATTAGAAATAGCCAAACGCAGAGAACGGGTTGACGAACGCTAACAACCCTACCTATCGAACTTTGTGAAGAAGAGTGTTTCAGGAATCCATTCCGAATATCGAAAGAAATTGTGCTCTCCTTCATGCAAGGCATTGACAACGAATTTAGAAGGACGCGATATCACGGTCACAACCGTGCACATTATAATAAACAAACACCTTAACAAGTATAGTAGTACACATAGAGAAATATAATGCTTTCTCTTTTCTGTGGTAGTACCAATAAAAAAGAATTATTATTTTGCTCTATCTTAAAATCCTCTAAATGAATATTAAAAGCAACCAAGTACTAAAACTTTCGTCGATAACCAATTTGGTTTTTAAATGTTTTCTCAAAATGTTATTTTTTACATCTTTTAATTTTGTTTAGGACAAGAACAATAATAAATAAGTTTTCCCTCGCATTTTTAATTGCGTTTGTTAATTCCCTCTACAGCGGGGAGGAAAATTTACGAATATGCTGACCAATTATAATAATGATTATTTCACAAACCAATTTTTATTTAAAAAAGATTATTTCAATCGGAATAACTATTAATTTCAACCTGATACTGAGAAATTTTACAATTTAATTACAATTTTCTGTTATTTGCTGTAGGTATTCATCAAAACCATACTGCCATTATGTTTTATAAAAAAAATGCTTGAAATATAATTATTTTCAGAAAAACTAATTTCTCCAGTGAATGAACGATTCTAATAATTAGTGGAAAAGCAGTCTAGTTTCGATGTTGCCATTTTGTAATGATCGACATACTGTCCACAACTTCATGGTTGTACAGACCCACCAACTTATCTATTCAGGTGGCAGAAAAAAGAACTACAACATTCCTTCAAATTGTAACAGTTTGTAGTTGATTTCCTTGATCAGCAGCGCCCTCGCCAACTGCACAGTTAAGTTGGTGGTACTATAAGCCGTCGATAAGAGCTATCGACAACAGCTCCATACTTGCAATGAGCGATACGATTCCTTAAATTTATCGGTCATAGCGATTCAATAATCTAACGAGCCATACGGTACTTGTACTGCTGCTGTCAAAATTTCACGAGAATCAGTTGTGTAAAGCGACCTGTAGAAGAGAACACCCGGAAATCCGGCCATCTGAACAAACATGCATAGTAGTAGGACATTTTGCGAATGTCCGCCAGGCTAACTACCTATCTCAAGTAGAAATTCTGTCGCCAAGCACCTAATGCTGTGTTTCGGCAGCAACCACATCATCACAACAAGAAACAACAGCATTTTTTTCCAAGCTGAAACGGAGAGGCTTCGCTCGCGCGAACGAGCAAGCACGAAGCTTACTCGTTCAACTATACTATATATGCATTTGATGGTAAAAACTAATAAATTAATGTTAAAAACAAACAATTTGTTTGAAGACTCAAGTAAACCGAAGAAGATATAACTTCCACCACACAAGTATGCGGCAAGTCGACAAATAAGTCCGTTTAGTTGTGCCAAAGCAGACACCGAGGCGGTTTCCTTACTGCACTTTAATGTCCACTAGTACATAAAGTAACTATTGTTTAATCTACACCTAAGGCGTTTATTCTGCGGTTGCGAATACCGAACGATCGTTAATAGTAAGTGTTCTTTGTTGTTTGCGTTTCGTATTTAGGGAACTTTTGTATCGTATTCAGAGACGTGATACTTACTGATAACTTCCTTCGGACAATACCATGCCATCTAGGGTCCATGCAACCGACCAACTGATAGAACTGAAACGTATTAAAAAAAAAACGCCAAGTGCGAATAGGTCTCGCACACCGAAGTTTCCGTACAAACCTGTAGTTAAAAAAGCAAAAGGTATGGTATTTTTCTCGGTAAATAAAATCCACAACATGTTAAAATGATTATAAATAGTTTTATTACTTAATGTAACTAAAAATTTCTAATATTCCCAATTTTTCCTTGGTCTGTGCTGTAAGACGTTGCTTCGTATCATTTCAAGATTCTGAGTTCACGGGAAGTACCCGGTAGGTTTTGATACCCTTGCAAATGTCGATAATTTGCGGCATAAACGGGTTTAGATTTTTTGGCAGCTTTGGTAAACTATAGTATTTGATATGAATTTCAGCTTGATAACTCCACGCGTTGCTGAGAAAATGGTCTTGACAGACAGACGGAAAAAAAAGTGATCATATAAGGGTTCCATTTTGTCCTTTTGAGGTACGAAACCCTAAAAACACATTTGACACTTGGGTCGTGGTGTTTAAAATGACGCACACAGAGATGTAATCTTATCTTTCATAAACGGACATTATATGAGTTATTTCTAAACTGGCCACCTCACATTCTATAGTCAGCGAATACGACTGCATAAAATCATGATATTTTGTCTTATTACCATACTGACGCGTAATTCGTATTTTTTTGATATCAACATGGTAAAATCTTCAATTAAAATCTTAAAGACGTTTCATGCTCGTTAAGTTCTTGTTTATGCCTGGTGAGCAAACTAAAACTGTTTTTATGCTTGTTAAAGACTGCTAATAATGCATAAGTGCATTTTGTTTTCAATTATTTGAAGAGCGTTTTGAAGCGAATATTACATGTAATAAGTTTTCCTGAATCTATAAAAATATACATAGATCAAGGTATTTTGTAGCAAGGATAGCCGATACCACGCGGGGTCCCGGGTAACAATGGCACCCTCCATTTCTTCCCATGGGTGTCGTAAGAGGTGATATATTTTGCTATGTTTGAGTTGCTCCGCTAAAGCCAGCCCTCACGTTGCTTTCATAAAGAAGTTTCAGTGGTATGCTACCAATATATATATATTGGTAGCATACCAATAAGAGTTGAATTGCCTATAATGACTAAAAACAAAACACTCTAGAGCAGTTAAGGGTGTGTTCCGGTAGCTGTCCTTGATAGCCAGTAATTCTAGGTTAGCCTGAACAACATCTTCGACTATCATCACTTACCATCAGGTGAGTTAGTGGTCAAAGGTGTACATAAATTAGGAGATGATGATTGTTCAAAAAGTCGTTATGTAAACACTTCTAAAACATTACTATCGATGTCTATTATTTCATTTTACCTAGTGAAAAACGCTTCGAAGGATTTAGTATTCTGTCCTTATATTTGTTTCGTCATTTATTACAAATAGCTAAAGCCGTTTTATTAAGATTCTGGGTACATAATAGGTTATTTATTGCAGTAAGACGCGCGACGGCCAGTTTAGCTCAGATTAAATTGTTTTAAGTAACACTGACTCATTGAACCAGTAACGTTACCTTGGAATCTTGGAGTTACTGAGTTTGGTCCTTAAGCCGGACAAGAGGTTTTATTATCAAAAAGGTTCACTAACAATCCAGATAATGGCACTGTGCGCGGTAAAGGAACACATTAGAACAGCGAAAGCATTCTGGCAGCCTAAAGGCAAGCCCACAGGCAGTCTAAATTCTATAGCATACATGCCAGCCAATATGCTGGCAGCAATGCCTATGCGTTGATCCAATCAAGTGCCACCATTATGATCATGCGTTGCCTCGACCAAGCGTTCTGATTAGTATCAGTACGTAAGATGTGCTCCTGGCCCTTACGGATGTTCACCAAATGATTCAAATATGTAATCACTACCGAACAACAAAATATGTGTCTGAACATTTGTGTTTAAGCATCTACCCTACGAATAAATAATATTCGTAGCATCTACCTATATTTTTATGAGTTCCATCTCCATATGTTGGTTAAGAACGAAAAGAAAAATTCGATTCATGAGTCATATGTCTTGTTGGCTTTGCGGTCAGAGCATATCCTGGCTAGGGGAGGATGGCACGGGTTCGAATCCCGCACATGACTAATTTTTCCTTTGTTGTAATTTTGTAATCTGCCTATATGGTCATTTTAAGAACAGATTATGTTATAATCGTATACGTATATTTAATAACTATTATACAAATAACTCTTTTATAAAAAAAAATACTATACAGTGCAATATTTGTAAAATAACAAACTGTCAAACACATAACACTACTATTTATAGTAGAGTATGGATTGACCTTTAACTTTTCATGAACATGTCTTTATACAGGAAAAATCCAATTATAGGCTTCCTACTTTCTAAGTCCACAGAGACCAGGAAAGTAAGCAATATTGCAAATTAAAAATCAACAAAATATATCACATCTGAACGTAGTTAATCACCGAAATGGGCCACCGGCGATTCGCTAAAAAATTAACATTACATTTGCCTCTAAATAAATTTTAAATTCGTCCCGTGATTTATGTTACGAATCCCCTGCTCTTGGATTGGGAGCAACTGTTTTATTTGATAATGTACATACCCTTTTTTTCCTTTTACTTAAAAGACTACAAATTTATTCATTGCTTTTACCAGCTTTACTTTGAAAATAAGTTCGTTACTAATATGTTAATATCCAAACAAAAAAGGGTATTTTTCTAAGTCGACACAGCAGTGTTTGAAAATAGTAAAACAACAGTATGTTAGATTTTGTTCCTTTGCCTAGAGGGGTGCTGGGCTAGAAATGTCCCCCCTTAACTTCCTGTAGAAGTCGTAAATAGCGACGAAGAGAAAAAAGCAGAAGGTGCCGGTGCATGCAGAAGATGCCCATCGCGGAGATTATGGTAAGTCCTTCCTAATGGGAGTAAGTGTTTATTCAATGGTGTGTTTGAAAATGTTAAACAGAATAAACTAAGAATGGGACTGGCTCTCAATGAACGTTGGTGGGACATACTTTTTGGTGATTGGTGACGGATTTTAAACTTGAAGGTAGCTTTCTGTACAATTATTTGCAAAATCGCCACATGGAAAAGCTCAAAATAACGGTAGGATTCGAATCATGGATGCTCTACGTCACAGTGACAATGGATTGTCACTATGACTGGGCGATCATAGTTTAATACCTCAAACCTAATCAAATCATATCATATATTGCAAATTGCGTCGTGTGTACTATCCGGCTCGAAGGACTATTTAGATGTACCATCCGAAACCATATTCCTAAGATGATATTATATTGAATGAAAGTTGATTTGATTTGATCATTGATATAAAATGTTTATTTGATAGATATAAATGATGTTTGATTAAATGATAGCCAGCCTCACACAATCTGATCGAGTCAAAGCTAAATTGCGAACTGGTCGTTTATGTAGAATAAACGAAAATGGTGACACAGGCGAATGTGCGATTACGCCGTACACTTCCAACTACATTTTGAAATGAATTTACGCATATTATTTATATACAAGTATTAATGAATTAAAGAAGTTAAAAACCCGTCTTAAAATTTATGATAAGACTGCAAATTATCTATTTTCGATAAACGTTTTGTCGTTCCATTGAAATTAATACTACTATTTAAATATGTTTATGGAATCGTTTTTCAAAGCCCTTTATTTTGATACCCGACTCGACAGCTTTGAAAGAAAAACTTTTATTATCATAGTATGGCGTCTAAAATCCGCATTTTTGTACTTTGTGTCACTTGCGTTATCAAGACGAATCTAACGATAATACAGTAAAATCGGTTAAGCCGTTTAGATGTTGTGGTGAAATGAAGAAACTCACATATATTCATACATACATGAACTCTGAAAACATAACGTTTCTTTATTTGTGCAGTCGTGAAAAATAGGTATTTAATTTAAAAAAGTACTAAAAATACACAGCTCTGTAAAGTTTTGTAAAGAGACAAGTATGAGTAAACGTATCAGTCAGCATCTCTCTGTCTATTTGTAATTGTATATCTTTCAGAACAAAGAGAACAAAGAACATCGGTAAATGTGATTAAAATATATGTAAGCGGGACGCATTCTCATTGTATTTGTGGTTGCAAGTGTATTTGGTTAACCTGAAATTATATGTACCTAGATATTTAGAATACAAGCAAACAACCGAATATACAGGAAAAATGTTGTCTTTTGTATTCCTACACTATAGGACGATACTTGTCGCTGGGTGACTACAAATTTTATTTAGTGAATAAACTCTTTTAATTGTTTTATGTTCAACAAACATGCGCACGTAAGGCTCTGGTCATGCATTCTCAGCAAAACTAAAAAATCGGCCGAAATGTTGAAATGAATTGAATGTTTGAAGCATTGAGGGCTCAGTGGCATTGGCTATATGGACTGCCGCGCAGCAGGTGCATGGTCCGAATCCCGCCGCTAGCTTGAGCTTCACTGCATGATGGAAGGGCATTTTGCGTATGCTCGCCTGGCTAGCGACCACCCTCAAGTAGAAAATCTGTCGCCAAGCACCTTACGGTATGTTGCGACAGCTGTGCTTGAGTGCTAGTAATTATAGGTTAAGCCTGTTAACACCTTCGACCACATATGTGAGATCGTGGTCAAAGCTTACTTACATATGAGTACCTTAAACCAAGCTCGACACGAATTCTACGTACTTATGTTCTTTGCTTACTCTAAATCAACTCCAAATCTTTCCGTAAAATTTCGAATCGTGTCCGTCAAGATATATTTATTAAATTTTGGGTAGGCATTTATGCCTACCTATAACTTCAAAAAGTTTAAGAAAAAAACATTCTCTACTAATGTTCGAAATTCTAAAGCATTTGCGTGTGTTACCTCGGTCGCAGGAATTTTGATGAAATTTGCGTATATTATGACTTATGACTTAGGTAGGAATTCGTCCCCAAAGCAGTAAACAAAAAGATACGTGAGCAAATTCACGGGATACAGCTAACATACCCATAAATAAAATTCTAAGCTAACACTGCGCTCATCACCTCCAGGGGATTCTCGAAAGCATATTATTTCACTTAATCTACTGTTTTAATTAACTACGCAGACATAATAAATAAGTTTTCTGAACATAATTTCAGAGCACATCATCTCTGAAACGGGACATGCAAATTTTGTGAAAAATAAAAGATGATAACGTTTTTATACACTTCCGACGGACGAGGGATGGAGTGCTTTACCAAGAAGCGATATTTAACCACACGATACGATTTGAGAACTATGTATATATTTTGAAGCGCTCGCAGTAGAGCTTTCATGGAATCAATTTTCGTCAAACTGCTAATTGTCTATAAATTTGCTTCTAAACCATTTGTGCGTCTAGCTTTCGTTGCTCACACGTCCAAATAAACCGGAACGCATCGAGCTGTCATTATTTACAGTTGTTAAATTTGCTTTGAATGGTCAACGTGGTATTTTTTGTGCTAACCTTTGATAAAATTGATGTGAATTTGGTCGTAAAGAAATAAATTCATGAAAATATTGTACAATTTGTTAATTTAAGTGATATAGTTATAATTCTAGTCAGTAGGTAGTTAACTTGTGTACACTGAGAAAAATCTAAAGTCAAAAGCGCTCTAATGACGGCCAATTTATATGGTATAAGGCGAAAAACCGACCAAACGTAAATACGTACAAAAACGCCTTCCAACTAGAAGGCGTTAAACGAGGTCAGTGAAGGCGAATGTTTCTTTTCGTCTTCACTTAAGGTGTATTTTGTGGTCTTTCTTAAATATTGACTTTTCGATGAGGCTGATTAAGTCGTACGTTATAGTGATAATCACCGTATATAAACCGCCGTAAAAGTAAGGTATATTTTATGGTCAATACTGCAATTATTATCGTATAACAAGTTCAATTCTGAAAATACTTTACGGAAGGCGTTTTTGACGGTTGTGTTTATTATAAAACATGGTACATTTTTATTGATTGGTGAAAATCATCTTAAGAGTTGTGAATTCATCTTGCGTATTTACAATTCAACGGTAAAAGGTCAAATTCGATTTAAGCCTTTAAGTCGTTTTTCTCAGTGTACTTACTAAACCTTTACAGCGTCGTCATCGCGTCATCTTATCAGTGCAACTGACACTCGCTCATGAGCATGAGCGAGTACATAATTAAGTGTAAGCTCCGGTTTCGTCTCATTTGCAGCTTGTTCAGTGCAGACGATGTTTCCTGCCACTGCACCTAGTTTCCTGTAGGAGTCAGGGTAGGACATCTTTTTTATTTTAGTATTTTCTGTTAAATACATATTATATCGCTTACCGCATCATGCAAAAGTGCCGGCCTTCCCGAATTACTGACACAACCTATAGCATCTTAAGATAGCTAGTAGAACTGACGACGGCTTAACGTGCTTTCAGAAGCTCGGAAGCACTCAGTACTAAATGGCCGATCGGTTCTTGTAGCTTAAGCTTGACGAAAAAGGCATCACCGCGATTGTTCCGACGTACGGTAGCTCTCACCGCAAAGAAGCTCATCCGCTTATAATCAATACATGGGACTCCCACATTGTTTGGATTTAGCGATCGTTCCAAAAGCTGTGCTTCAGCCGGTGCAGGAAGTGACTAAATAATTCTTTTTATGAGGTCGAAAAAACATCCTTGATAACTTCTGATATTACAAAATAATGCTCATTGGCGACGTTTCTTTTTATGTTATTGTGACGGTACAAGATCGAGGCCCACCTGATGTTAAGCGGACTAACCTCTGCTTATAATAGATGCGTTTCATCACAAGTCACGAATTGCACTGCGCCCGTCACTTTGAGACATAGTTGTTAAGACTCATATGCTTGTAAGAAATTACAGGTTATCACCATCAAGCGGGCCATCAGATTGTTTGCTACCTGTAAACTCTATATAAGAAATAACTAGAGTTCTACTCGGTTAACCTTCGATCTGTCAACTAATAAGGAGATAATTGTTTGGTTTTAATGAAATTCTGTGTAAAAATCGGAGGGTGTAAACAATATTAAAAATTTAGCATTCAAAAAGAGAGTCTAGCGAAGAAGCGACGATGAAAAGCCAACAACAGATCATGATGAATAACGAGTAAAAAATGTAGGCTGTCGCGTGAGACGAGACTGGACTCAACTTTTATATAAAAGACCTACAAGACTTTAGAGCAGATACTCTATAAAATATCAAATATTGTTCGAAATAAGTACTGTTATTATATCTAACCCGCAAAAAATAATAGTGTATAAGTTAAACCTTTTTTGTATAACATTTTTTGATCATTATTTGCTAATTGGTAAGTGATATAAGGTCAAAGATTGGAAACGAGATGGATTGGAAAGAGCCACTGGCTCTGCTGCGACACGCCGTTAGGTAGTTGGCGAACTTGATGGTACCAGTAGTAGATACTTGATGGTACCAGTAGAACTTGTAGTACCTTACCAGACGAACACACAAAATACCCTACCACTATAGCGTGAAGCTAAAGCCTGTGGCTATTCCTTACCATTAGATCTAAAATAGATGTTGTAAAGCAAAGAGAATATTTTAGCATAAGTTCATAAAATCACCCGTGACTAATTTGACGCCTCATTTTTCCAGCTTCGACCAAGAAACATCAATATTCAACAAATTAGTACGCTTAAACGACTTTTCAGTGCTGTTAAAAAAGCAGCCATCCCAGTAAGCCTACAAGATGCATTGCCGTGGCCGAGTCCTCCCCGTAATTAGTGAAGATACTAATTTACATTTGTATTCAAAATTCGAGCTCTCTCGCCATTCCTCGTCTGTTTATTCTCATCTTTTTTACAGTGTACCGCATTGCTGTTTTTCGCGTAAAAAATTAGACAGCCCCTAACAAATGTTCGGGGACATCGCCTAACAAACATCGGCCGGTAAACAACTTAAAACGTAATAAATAGATTTTTGTTTGCCTTTGGCTAACTTTCGGTTTGGTTATTTGCAGCTATAAATCTTGACGACTATTGGCCGTTATATACATATATATATATATATATATATACATAAATACATGAACAGGGCAGTGGAACTGAATGATAAGAGCTTACCCAACACAAAGTGGAATATCTAGATACAAAAAGGTTGGACGGATTCAAGTACTCGAAACTTTTTCCTACCAACTCTTCAAATTAACAGAGCCAACTAAATGGTCTACTAAATAGATCATGATTTTTTTAGACGAAGATTACGTTTTTCAGAATAACGCAAACTTAATCTTTTGAGATTAAGGTAAGGTTTAAGAGATTGAGACATAAGGTTCAGATTTCTAAGAAAACCTAAAAAACCTAAAAACATCAAACTATAAAATGAACCAATTCTTGTTTACGGAACAAATAGACCAATTTAAAATCTGTGTTTATGATAAAACCGGTTATAACATGAGATTAAATAGAACTACGTCGTCCAACAGTGCTTACAAATTGCAACAAGCTTAGGCTCACTAGAAATGGATCTTTGAGATTTATTTACACAACAGCTAATAGTTGAACTCTAAATATTCATAACATAAAGAGCGAAAGAGAAAATCCATGTAAAACCGACCGGTTTAACCCACAGTTACTGCAACTGGGTGAATATTTGAGTTGAATTTAAATATCTACCTGGACGCATTCAGGTAAGGGGTTATTTAGGAGGTTTTAAAAATGTTTCAGAATTTAGAATATTAAGAACGCGCTCGTTCGCTTATATCCTGTTTCTATGCTAGATTTGATATTAATTTAGTAATGTTATTCATTTGGGTCCATCAATTATGGGTATCATACCTCCTATCACACAATAATTAATGTGATTTACTAGTCTGACGGCAGAGTCCTGAATCTCAAATAAGGGCTTCGTCTAGAATCATTGCCAGACTGATAGAAGCTGTCACGTTTTTTTCTAGTAATTAACCTTATATTTGAAATACATCTAATAAATTGTGACCTGTGCAATTCTTCTTTATTATTATTTTATTTTAGCAAATTGATATAAAAAAATACTCAGTCGAGGGATATTATTTCCGCAATATATGTATGTGTATGGAAGAAACAAATTACCCAAGTGAATTTAGTTTGGGTAATACGTAAAACAAATATCTCAGTCTTTCTGCGAAATGTTGTAAGGTAAGCTTGCTTTTCTATGAATAAATCTATGACAACTATAATAGTTTTAGTCATAAATTTAAAGAAAACATCGCTTAGAAGATAGAAAAGGTTTTTGCATCACAGTGTTGCGTGCATATCAATCAAGATTAATAATGTGAAACCTATGTGCCCGTAGATGTATCTTCTACGCCTTTTAATGTAAAACACCCTATTGTACACATAACGAATTGCCCTAATTATTAGTTATGAATGAGGATATGGACCTTCCCCATACATAATGACCTGCGTACGTCCATGCATCTCGACCTGCTTACTCATTCTACACATTTACTTATTTTTAGTCATTATGCTATCCGTGACTAGGCTGCGTGTTTTTCCATAACATTACGGATGAAGACCACGATTTTCGAGTTAATAAGGACGGTCAAATTTTCTCTGTTACTTGAGTAGATTTATTACACTTGACCAGTGCTTAGATGTAAAGTGAATGTGCCGAGTTTATCAAGGGACTTCCTATTAGAAAATGTGATTTGCTTTAGGTCATGTTCTGTCTAATATATCTTGTTAATGCACCGGGAAAGTTGCAAATAATCATGAGATTACTTGAAGAGCGTGGAAGCTTCAGTTGAACTAAGAGATAGCTACATAACAAGGTATTTGTCAAGAAATGAGAACCCTTGACAGCCAAAGTTCGAGTCTAACACCTTTGACCAGATCATCATTTACCATCAGGCTTGTCTACGAGTATAAGTAACAAAAAAATATGAAAGCCTTATATACAATTTAAATTGTCAGTGAGTATACGTGTGTGCATAATAACTCCAAAATTACTGAATGGATTTTGATGAGAAATGCAGTTCCTCTAATTTCCAGATTCCATGACATACCTTTTTTGCCTATTTACTGAACAGGATGTTACCAGACGATTCCACGCGGTCCACGATTCCAGTCGTGGGTGTGATATCATAGACAATTATGCATAAAAAATAATGTTAGAAATACCACCTAGACGCAAAAAAGGCACGGAAAACATAATTGCAAAAATTCAATAAAATTAAATGTTTTTATTTTATATGATATGCTTGCTACTGGATAAACCGTTGATATTTAAACGGATTGGTAAGATTCTAACATCAAATAAGGTAGCCGACCGTAGGGATTTATTAATCAGTCCGGGATCGAACTAAGCAAGTTCGATGCTCAAGTCAATCAGCTATTGGGTTTTCTTTTCAGAATGATAAACTGTGCACGGCAGATAATAATAGGCTCGCCTGGTAGAGTCGCCTGCAGTAAGAAGTATACACATTGTAATTTTCATAATTGTGGCAAACACTTCTGTTTCTTTCTAAGTGCACAGAAGTATCTTAAAATCAAATAATAACTTTAATAGTTTTACTTATGTTAATATTCACTTCGATAATTAATAACTTAGCGACATCACATTATTTTGAAAATTACGATGTGTATACTTCTTATTGCAGGCGATTGTACATGGTACCAAACTATAAAGCTAAAACTTGGTTGTTGAATCTTATGAAATTACGCTACTTCACGTCATAGTTATCTTTTGCGACGAAAATAATTCGCTCGTCTTCTAGCAAACAGTCAACACTGCATTGGGAGTAGCCATAGATTACCATCGCCTTTGAACCGCCAATCACTTTTTATAATTGAGAGACCCAGTACTTCTCGGTTAGCCTGAACAACACCTTCGACCACATCATCACTTACCATCAGGTGAGATAGTGGTCAAAGGCTAATCTATAAGGATTAAAAAATAAAAATAAAAAAATGAATACTCATGTACAAGAATTACCTAAACAATTAAAATAACTTTAAAAGACAAAACATAACCAATGATATTTTTTATCAGCCATTGAATGAGCGTAAGTATAGTAAACCTAATTGAATTTTGAAAATCTCTCACTACTTGATATTAATGGCCATATATCGCGTATCCGAAGCCACAGGACCTTAATTAAATAAAATTGAAATGAAAACGCCAAATGGATTTTACGTGCTTTCATTAATGGGTGTGTTCGGTATTATTATCGAACACAATTATGTTGCTAGCTGAAACCCGAGACTTTGTCTGCATAGGCTGGAGGTATAAAAATTTAATTGTATTATTCTAGAAACAATAAAAAACTGTTTGCACAGTGATATAACTTATATATAGCAGGTAAGTAAGATTATGAATAGATTCATTCTAAGTAGGATATATTCTTACTGCCTAAAAGATCTCTTTGATCTGGAATAGCCGCCACTTAGTTCTGGACCTATACCTCAAATAAGGGAGTAATTATCCTTCTACGTTTGTACGGAGAAGTAACCGGCCAGTACAATGTGACAGTTACTAAAAGATAACTTCTTCGAGTAATAATTACAGTATAATATAAACAACGTACATGCACCTACGTCTATATCTTCCATCAAGAGCCGGATGACGTCCACCGTTGAACAAAGGCCTCCCCTGTTAACTCTCATGATTTGCAGGTGGCTTGGGGATCGTAGCATAAGATGAATGATAGAATGCGCTGCTGCCTATCTTCTGCTAATTTTGCCTTCGTCGCCACTCTCGACTCTCGAAGGAAGATAAAGTGGGGGTCCAATTCTTGCACTGTGGCGTGTAGTACCGCCACGGGGCGTAATATTTAGTGCACTTTATATAAATTGGGTAATCTTTACGGTCACAGCCAGCCTTTCATCAACGTCTACAAACACGTTACCATTCACAGTTTTCAATAATATAGACACAGAGTAATGCCTGAATCATTATTCATGTTATGCTTTAATAAGCTGGTTTAAAAACAACATGTTTTCATTACAGTGGCGGTGGCATCGCTAATATTGTATTGCGGCTTCGTGTTAGTGTACAGTTGAAATTCACTGTTCAAACAAATAGGTTTTATGGTAGCTAATGGTTGTAATGAGTTTGCGGGATGGTACTCTACCATTGTGTGCTTTGAAAGCGAGAGGCATCGAACGTTCATACAGAGCTCTTGAATCAGTGCCAGTAGTGGCTTATTGCAGTAAGGCGTGATCTTCAACTGCGGCCTTGTGGAATATCAGCTTAAAGTCACCATGTTTGCACGAGGCATGCACTTACCAAGATTGAGGAAACTGGGCACCAAGGATTGCACTTATTTATAACTTCACAGGTTTACAAATTAAATATTATTTGGTCACTTTGAATCTGGTGTTTAGTGTTTGAATGTGTTCAGGCGCGCGTGGGTGGAGGGGGATAGGATGCGGAAGGAACTAGGGATGTGCACGGTCTCGATTACAAATGTGATCTTGCCGCGTAGTGTTGTACACACGCCCATGAGTCGATGGATAATTTATTGAATACGTAACATGACCCCCCACAAAAAGGGGTTACCCCTTTTAAACTGAAAATAAGCTATGCTGAATGACTACGAAAAAATTTATAAGTTGTATGTTGCTGCTTGGAAAATTATAATTTGATAAGTATGAATGGACTGTATTTTTGAGGTTACTTACTAACTATTTACAACTAACTGAAACCGATAACGCCAATTAGATTATTCAATGTTACAAGACAAGGGAACTAATTTCGCTACACGAACGAAATTTCCCTTAGCTGTCTTAATTTCTACTACATACTGAGTTACGTCCGGGAAAAAGCTTGGTTACTCTGCCTGTACACCAATGAAGGCTAGGCAGGTTATCCTCTTTGACAAGTGCTAATTCGTCAATTTCAATGTCATTTTGAGTTTTATGCCATTTGGAACGCTCTTCCACAAGCTAAATATACCATATTTCTAACGAGTTGCCAACGAGCTAACAAATTGATTCGTGGAGACTCGACAGGAAGTACTTCTGGTAAAGAGACCAGCGGAGCGCCAATTATGAAATGGCCTGGAGTCAATACAGATAGATCATAGGGATCACTAAATAGGGGGCATAAGGGTCGCGAGTTGAGTATCGCTTGTATCTGTGCGAACAGTGTACTAACAAATAAATGATTCTGATTCTGATTAGTTCCTCGAAAGTTAAAACTCGATCCTGTATCACACGTTTCAGATGAGTCTTGCTCATTTTGACAGCAGCTTCTGCTCCCCCGTTGAAAGCGGGACTCAGTGGTGGCGAGAAGCGCCATTTGACAGAATGATCAGAATAGAACCCGTCAATTCAGGATCTTTAATAATGTCAAGCTTAAATTTTTCTATAATATTATAGCCTCCCTTGAAATTAGATCCGGAGTCGGACCAGGTCTCTCTTGCTAGACCACGCCTAGCAATAAACCGCTTGAGAGCCGGCTGAAACGCTTCGGTAATTAAGTCACTCAGTACCTTCAGGTGGACCTATCTAGTACCGAAACAGACGAACACGCTCAGATATCATTTGACTATTTTAGTATTGCGTAATAGGCTCGCTTTTGTGTTAAAGGTCCTGCGCAGTCAATTGCTATTGAGACGAACGGACGTTGAGATACAGTTACTCTGCTTGAAGGTAAGTCACCTATTTTAATCTGTGGGGGCTGACGTTTTAGTTTAAAGCAGTTGAGGCATTTAAATATTTTGCTTCGTATGACACGTCTAGCGGAGAGTATCCAAAACTGTTCTCGAAGGAGAGACATTAGTGCGTTTGGACCTGCATGTAAATACTTAACGTGATGGTAGTCTACAAGAAGATTGGTTAAGTGATGCGCGTGAGCCAACACGAGTGGATGCTTCGAAGAATATCTCAGAGAGGAATGTGTTAACCTTCCACCACATCTTAGCAATCCTTCAGTATCTATAAAGGGTTGTAACCGTATCATCCCGGTATTACAGGGCTTGTTTGCCTTCAGTTTATATATATCCTTACTAAATGCTTGGGACTGTACGCATTTGACTTTAATGTTGTCTTAGGTTTTTGCGATTATTACACGTGGTAATTAAACAACTTTAAACGGTTTCAATCGCGTATATTTATAATTATTTTTGTCCCGATGTTTCAAACACTTTGCAATGATCGTGGTCACGGGTTGACTGGAAAAAATGATAAATATACGGGATTTAAACCGTTTAAAGTTGTTTAATTACTACGAGTAAGCTTTGTTTTAATTCTTCGCTACTTATGGGTCCGGTAAGCGGCCATGGTTACTTAAATTTAGTCTTCGATTTTAGACAGTTATGGGCGAAACGACGCAACCAAGCAACAATACGCACGAGTTTGGTATAAGAACTATACCTATCAATTTAAGTGAGTATGTCCGTTTCGTCTGTAGCAGTAGCTACTATCTGAACAGGATTCTTCTTCATACCAGGAAGCGAGTTACGTTCGAGCTGTTCGCATGGCGCTGGCCTTGATTCCAGGTCGCCCGCTAGCCATGCCATTGGACTCACCAAAGATTATGGTCGACTAATTCGTTTGGCGGAATGTCTCTCGTAGCTGGATCAGCTGGATTTAAATGTGACGGTACAAATAGCCAGTGTTCCGGGGCAATCATCGCTTATTTTTGACTTACACGGTTCCATTCAAAGACTATCAAGAGGTGCCGTTGAGTGCACAGCCAACATAAAACTATGAATGAGTCGCTCCACGCGTAAGTAGGTATTACGATCAAATTCGTATGCAGTTTAAGGTACTCTGTTACACGCCAACTGTTACCAACAGCCGAGATAACAGGTGCTGAAAGCTCTAACTTCAGAATGGTGAGATTTTGTTTGATCGGTGCTACGCGGGTTTTGGCTATAAGTAATTAAGAGGCATTTTACATTTTAATGCGGTATACGAAGATTTTAAGCGCTTAATTTACTATCATAGGAAATATCTACAAGTTGTTTAATAATTGATAAAAAAAGAATAATCTGTTCTCTTTTCAGTTAATGTACCAGATTTACAAACATAACATTAATTATTTTGTAGTGACCAATCTCCCGCACCTTGTTTTACGAATTAAGGTACACATAGCCAACTTCAGAGTTCTATCTCTTGTATAAAGATTCAACAAATTAACTAAAAAAAAAAACTGTGCATCAGGCATATAATCCTGTTGACACATAGTGTACTAAAATATCGATAATTAATCGTCATTGTAGAAAAAAATATAAAGATCTTGCGCCAATTTCCACGAATTATATCAGCAGTTTACCACGCTATATTGCGTTTAATAAAGTGTAATTCCAAACAGATATTATATGAAAAGAAAGTTCATTCTTTAATTAATCTGATCTTTAATAAATTGTGCTATTAACTCTGTTTTGTTAGACAAGAAAAAATATTTAACATAACTCGAAATGCTTATAAATTGAAATGTACAAGCGCGAGGCGATCAGTACCGCGCGAGCGCTCATCGAGGTAGGACCTGCGTTCGTTTTGCCTTGCTCTGACGTCTCGTACGCGGAACGCTTAGACGCAAGTTTATAGTGCGACCACAGAGTTTTGATCATGTCTTTATTTTTTAAGTAACAAACTATACTTTATTTTTGTTGTCCATAATATAAGTATTGTTGTCTTGTTAAGTAACTACATCTTTAGTTTCTGTTCATCCATTGTGTTAAAAAAAGGAAACGTCACAATTATGCAGTCTTATACAGCGTTATTGAAAAAATGCTAACAACCTCAGGGGGTTGACTTCTTCTTTTTGTTCTGCTAGTTTTTATATTATTCTAGTTTAAATTATTAACTCACTATAACTTTTGTTTTAGAAGGATAAGATGACAGGCGAATAATTGATTTCCAATATTTTTGGATGCAGTTAATGTCTATAAGTGAACATAGCGATAACTTCAGCAGGTAAGTTTTGAAGCAGTGATGGCTCAGTGGCATTGGCTATGGACTGCCGCGCAGCAGGTCCATGATTCGAATCCCGCCCAGAGCTTGAGCTTCACTGCATGGTGGAAGGGCATTTTGCGAATGCCCGCCTGGCTAGCGACCACCCTCTAGTAGAAAATCTGTCGCCAAGCACCTAACGGTGACTTCCGGCAGCAGTCCTTGAGAGCCAGTGAAATAACAGACAAAAATGAGACTTAACAGGTATGTCTCAAGGTGATGGGCGCAGTGCAGTTCGTCACTTGTGATGAAATGCATCTGTTATAGGCAGAGGATACCGCTTAACATCAGGTGGGCTACGCGCTTGTACCATCACAATGACATAAAAAAAAAAAAAAAAAGTCCGACTTTCATAATCCAAATGGTTTTCAAAAGGATGCATCCTTGCCCATACAAGAAAGAATCCATACTTTTCTGAGATAACGGAAGTATTTTGAATATTTTGATGAAATCTGAAACCAGCACAAATTACATTTTGGCCCCAAAATATTACGTCATTTCATATTAATCTTGGAACTACGTCAACAGTTATAAACCTAGAAAAACGCAATTTTGCATATGTATAAGTCATTTTTCGCTCGATACATTTTGCAACGCAAACACTTACCGAAGCAAATTTGCGTATTAAATAATCTCGTAACTAACTTTAAACTTCTAAACCAAAAAATCTGAAATAATACAAGTGTATAAATTATATGTAAATAATAATATCAAAGAAGGACCAAAGCCGTAGGTGGTATAGTTTTTCAGAAAAAAATATTGCTCTCCAATACAGTTTTCCCGCCAAAGTTCTTAAAACAATTGGGTTGTTTTAATCTTGTTACTTTAAAATATTTGGCGTAAAAATCTGTAACAATTCATGGCTAAGGAACAATATTAAATTATCATATTAAAAGAAGAATCAAAGTTCTAGGTGAGTCTAGTTACGAAAAAATAAAAATAGCAATTAAATTACTATTTCCCACCATTTTTGTCGTGTGTTCAAACCCTATTTCCAGTATTTTTTTCTATAAAAGGTGTATTATCATTTATTTTCCATAGAAGAAATAGTTAGCATAAGAGTATATAGTGAGGATTGCATTGGTACCAAGAAGTATATATGTTGATTATAGATTGCATCAAAGATATTCGATTTAAAAACAAAAAAACCTCAAAATGTGTAAATATATATTTACATTTCGCTGTTTGGTCTACTCAAACTAAATGGATGAAAATGTTATTTTTTTAAAGGTATAGGTGATATATTGTGGTATGGGAATATGAGGGTGACATGTTTAAGTAATGGAAAACCAAAAACGTCATGGGACGTTTGTGGTTGGTACTGAGTTGTTTTCAATGATGCACAGAAAAATAAACCTCAGTCCTATGCATGGTCATTATGGCAGACAGTGTTAACGACTGGATATGGATATTGTGTAGAGTGTGAACGAGGAAAATAGCAATTTTTGGAAAATTTAAAAGAAAGAGCTTTTAGTCCGCAGCTTTTAATCAATGCCGTTACGTCAAATATTTATATAATTTTAAGCCGTATAATTATTTAATTATTTAAGTTTATTGTTACAATAAATGATTCAAACATATCTATTTTTTATTCATCAAGGATGGAATGTAAATATACGATTCACGATGTAGGTTGACTATTTAATGTACATGCCTACTTCTTTTCTATAACATTAGCAAGTAATCGACAAGAAATTGATTATTTACTCATGCCAATCACACAATTTTTAAATTCGCAACTTACATTTCTTTATTAATGAGTGCTAGTATCAAAATATGTTACTCACAGTCACGCTATTCCGTCGTCACTTCTTTCGCTTGTGTATGCGATGCGCTGGCATTTACCTAAACTTCAGTAGCGTGATTTTGTGAAATGGCTCTTAAGTGTACTGAAAAACTGTGATCAGCGTGAATACACCTCATGTAAACTGACGCGGCAAATGCTGAGGACGAAGCGTCACTAAAGCCGTGTAAATCAAAATACTGATCCGATTTTGATAAAACTCTTCGTACCAGAGATATGTCCGGGGGGTGATGTAGATCACCGCAGAAGCGTTGCCAGTCGTTAACTTTGTTAAGAGGTGGTGTTTCGTCCCAAACCAGACCTGGCGTTTACAGACGTTGCATAAGACTTTTCGCAAACATTACTCATGGTGCAAGCCACCCGTTGGGGTCATAGATAGAACTAATCCGCGATAAAATGATCCGTTTGGTATCTGTTTTAGGATTAAACTTGAAACCTAATATTTTTAACGATGTGTCCGCATCCGCACTAAAACTTAATTCGCAATGCTTATTTGGCAAGTCACTTAGCATTTGAGGCACGTTGCTCATCCATTCGTTTGCGAAGATCGAATTTACCGTTACTAAGGAGATCAACTCAGATTTAATACTTTGGACTTCGGTCAATGAACTCGGTCCGGTGACGATATCGTCAGCGAAAATATCGTTGAGGAGAACTTGAGATGCGCCAGGATGTGTGTCTTTGCCCTAATATGCCAGCTCGTGTAAGCAACGCATTGCTAGAAATGCCGCTGTATAGTGACACAATAAGTGAGCGTATTTATGGATTTCCAGCTCCCTATCGTCGCGCCATACGATCAGCTGATATTGCCGGTCAGCAGGATGTACTAATACTTGGCGGTACATTTGACAGGCCCGTGGGGTATACGATTTCATGCAACCTAAAATGGAGGATCATGTCGAGCTGAAGTTTGGGCCCAGCTAACAATAAAATTCTTTAATCAAAGACTGCCTACCAGTATATACCGAGAGCCTTGGATGAGGTCATGAGGCGTTGAAGACGCACCTTATTTTGTCTGTACCCTTGTTATACACTGATATAATGGTGACGGTGAGGAATGTAGGATTGTGGAGAACGTATTGCAATCGAATGTTTATTAGGCTGCATGTTGCCCAGTTCGAGTATTCTCGCATGAAATCGTTATAGCGTTTTTCTAATTATGTGTCGCGTTTAAACTTATTTTTTAAAGAAAGCAACCGACGACGGGTGGTAAATTGGAAGGTGTCTCCGAAATTTGGGCCAATTCTAAAAAGTCTAAAGGGTAAGCGAACGATGAAGCGCCCTTGTTGAGTACGCGAATGCGTCTGTTAAAATATTCCTCACAAATAACACCGCTAGGATCGGGTTGTTTACTAAATAAAATAATGATGTAAGTTATCAACTCCTATTGCGACTATAACTGCATTAATTTTAAATAGTTTCTACTCATGTTCTTGCTATCAATAAATATTATAGAAATACAATTTTAATTTTAAATATGTGCTTAATAATGTTATTATCATTAATGAATAATTTAGAAAAACAACTATTTTTTACTTTCCTTATATTCGAAATTAAAAGTAGAGTGTTTAACACGGATGAAAGTCATCAATTCCTACTCGGACTATAGCCACCCTCACTACGCTCGGGCGTCAAAATACCTCGTATGGAAGTTGATTCCTTTCGACCCTTGTATAACAATCTACTATTCAGTGTCTCGTCTATAGATGTCATGCATGTTAGTGACTCAAGGTTAGATTGACGATATCTCCCATTAAAGCCCAACTAAAAATGGTATTGAACGCAGTAGGTAAGCCGTCACCCATCTCGAATTTCGCTCCATTAAACATTTTGCGCAAGCACCAGCCCCTAGTAACATGTTAATGTGACCTCTCTCGTAGAATTGTGGGTCAGCTAACCGAAGGTGGTTAAACTTGGCCGTCGACGTTCGCCGTAGGAAGAGGTGCGGTGATTTTTGGTAAGACTAGCAATTTGCTATTCGCCTGAATTATTATTTAGTTTAGGTACATGTCTAATTGACCTTTAGGTTGTAGGTAGGTACTAGGTTGAACTGGCCGGTAACTTTTCCATACAAACGCCGTAGGATGATCACTCCCTTATTTGAGGTTTTAGGTCCACAACTAAGCATGATATCGATTTATCTCTTCATTATCTAGGCTTGACTTGGCACCGATTTGTAAAAAAAATCTTCACATGATAGTTATAAGCCTCGAAACATCCCTGTAATATCACGAATTTTAGCGCATGTTTAGTCGTAAGTAAACGACTTATAGAGCATGAAATCCCTAAAATTATTTACATAGAAGCATAGCTCAGTTCATGATCATTTTAGATAACATTTTGGAAAACAAATACATCCAGTAGTATAATCATAAACATCCTAGAGCCAAAGGTCGGCACACATAGTTTTGCGCGCTAGTTTTTCGTTCAAAATATTGGGCATCTCATGTCAATACTTCCATTCCGCGGTGAGGGAAGCGGGCGGGCGGGTCTCATGCGCAGCACACTAATATATAATTAACAAAACGCACACTACCAAAAGTCACGTGCACCGCGCCGCGATCTTAGAACATAATATTATATTGTAGGAATGCCCTGTTGCTTTTTGGTGTGCACGTATGTATACACTACCAATATGTAGTGCCTATGCCTACTTACATACTTATATATATATATATATATATATATATATATATATATATATATATATATATATATTTACATATGTTGGGAGTTGGGGACCGGATTTTCTTTCGCATTTGATTAGTTTGTTCGTGATAGTAAGTGTCGGACGCCATAATCCATATAGATAGGTACTTGGGTAATATAAATACGTAACTATGTCTAGGTACTCACCTACTCTCACCTAAGTTAGTACCTAGTAGGTGTTAGTCAATACGCAGGTCATGATAGCTATGGTGAGTACCTAATCATTTTAGCAACACTTAGACAATATAAAAAGCTGCATTTGGTTAGATACGGTATGGACGTAGGTAGTCCGCATTCTTTTTAGAATATAGTCTAAGCAGTAAATAACTTCGAGAAAGTACCTACCTAACACAAAGTAGTAAAGGGTTAGAATTAGAAGCTCAATGGAAGATACCTACCTATCTACGATATAATTATCATTTATCATATAGGCCTGCCTAGGCACGCAACTTGCCAGCGATGTCAAATCGACATTCGCGGGCGCGCATTACATTGCATACCTATCTACATAGCTATAAGATCACAACAAATAATAAAGTTAGTACTATGTATCTACCTACGTAAATTAGTAGAATAAGTATGTATATTTGTAGTAGGTACTTATACCTAAGGTAGTACGAAAGTTTATATGGTAAACTTAGCGATGATTGTAGGCAATTACCTAATCAACAATAACCTATGATTAGTTATTGATTTTTATTGGAAATAATTTAAATCAGTTACGGGTAGGTAGAGAATTTTTATTCCAAATGTGTTCTACCAGGATTGGTAGATCCATGATGCCATCGTACATTACCGCTTAGAGACAGATTTTGAAATCGGTACGACACACTCTCTTCTCAAAGCTCGCTAGCCGGGCGAGCATTCGCAAAACAACCTTCCACCATGCGGTGAAGTTCATGCCCGCGGCGGGATTCGACCCATAGACCTGTTGCGCGGCAGTCCATTGCTAAGAGCCATCACTGCTTCCCGTTAAGTGTTTAGTGACAGAATTTCTACTTGAGGGTGGTAGCTAGCCAAGCGAGCATTCGCAAAATGCCCTTCTACCAAGCGGTGAATTTCAAGCCCGCGGCGGGATTCGAACCATGGACCTGCTGCCCGGCAGTCACTAGCTAATGCCACTGGCCCATCACTGCTTCCCGTTAGGCGCTTACTGACAGATTTTCTGCTTGAGGATGGACAGCAAGGAAGCATTCGCAAAATGCTCTTTTTTTTATGCCTGATAGGTTAGCCTTTGACCACTATCTCACCTGATGGTAAGTGATGATGTGGTCGAAGATGTTGTTCAGGCTAACCTAGAAGTACTGGCTCTCAAGGACAGCTGCCGGAACACGCCGTTAGGTGCTTGGTGACAGATTTTCTACTTGAGGGTGGTAGCTATACAGGCGGGCATTCGCAAAATGCCCTACCACCATGCTATAACGACTGCCATCCTAAGACCACAACCGGGACCAACGGCTCAACGTGCCCTCCGAAGCACGGAAGCGCTCAGTAGTATTGTCCTAGCGGTCACCCATCCAACTCATGACCGCGCGCGACGGTGCTAAACTTTGCTGATCGGTTGAGAACAGCTAAGTAAACTTCGCTACGAACTCTCCACCACGCGGTGAAGCTCAATATCGCGGCGGGATTCAAACTATGGACCTGATGCGCAGCCAGTCCATAACCAATGCCACTGAGCCATCACTGCTTCCCTTTAGGTGCTTGGCGACCGATTTTTTACTTGAGGGTAGTAGCTATCCAGGCGGGCATTCGTATAATGCTCTTCTACCACGCGGTGAAGATTAAGCCCGCGACGGGATTCGAACCATGGACCTGCTGCGCGGAAGTCCATAACCTATGCCACTGAGCCGTCACCGCTTTACAAAATATGTTGTAGTAAAAGCAGTAACTTGCTAATTATGTAATAAATAATTATTGTAGGTAAATATTTACTACATCAATATGAAAAGAACAAACTAATACATTTACTATGTACCTACAAATCATTGTACCTACTTACTAAATATTTACCTACTATAGGTGAAATAACATCAGTATGTTATTATAAAACGAACGAAAATTATAACAACAGGTACCTACTGTCCGAACCAAAATGTATTCCTCTGTGAATATATAATATTATTTTATAAGAAATACCTACACACGTCGTGACGTAGCTTGAGACACTATCTCCGTCCGTCGTCAAACATCGTAATTCGTTCGGCATGGTTCGGCTTTCATTGATATATCGCAAACAAGTGTGCGTAATTAGCGTAGATGCAATACGGGTGTGTGATGCGCGATCACTATCTTCGTACTACTCATCACGGAGTCTTACCCTTTCCCACAAAGGTATAGGTGAAATAGCATGCTTTGTTCCCTCGCCCGCTGATAAGTTCGAGCCGTCGGCAAGTGCATCCTTAAGTATTTGATTCTCCTACTCCCGAAATCGAAACATTCCTTTTATGGTAACGCATCCCTAAACCGTACTAATAAAATTCGCCTTGCTACCGGGATCCAACAACGCGCGGACAGAATGGTACCTACCTACCGCCTTTGGAACACGAAACCACAACAACGGCTGTAGCGAGCAGCGAGCGATGAGCGAAACGCGGCTCGTATTGCGAGTTCAATGCAGGCGCCTCGCTCGATGATGCGATTGACAACAACGGCAACGCTTCCGCATCTTCGGATGGTCTGGTGCAGCAGTGGGTAGACACCTGGCTACTACCAGACGCTTGCGTTTCTTGGGGTACGACTTTCCATTGACGGCCATCGAATTCAGGGGGTAGAGGGGGTTGGGGAGAGGGGGAGGGGTACCCCTCCCCCCTCTTCAAAGGAAAAGTACCGCAGCCCCTTTTTAACTTATTTTAAATTTTCCTCATTTTCTGGATTAAAATTAAAATAATAAATTTAAAATCGATTGGCATGAAAGAGGGCAGTGGAAGGGGAGGGTCCTCCCTTCCCTTTCCTACCACTTTTATTACAAGGTAATGTATATTTTTCGATTTATGCATATTTTTGTAACATCATAACCTCACTTTTTTTTGTTTTGTTGGATGTGAAACAGATTTTTAGAGCTTCGCCGGCCGCTGCCGCGGCACGCTCGCTTCGCTCGCTTACCTGTTTTTTATATAAAATGTTACCGAACGTATTCCACTTGACGCCAATTATTATCGCCGTTATTTTCGATTATTTTAACACATTTTGTGTATGTGGTTCATATTAAATGTGGAACCATAGACCCAACATTATCGAAAATAACGAAATTAGCGTCAAGTGGAATACGCCTTTAACCGTTCATAAAACGAAACGTTCATTGTCGAGAATTCTATATAATGTGTGCTACCACACATTTGTCAATCCCTATGGATTAGCATTAATATTGCAAAAATAATTAAATTTCAATATTTTTTTTCTCAAAAACTACGCATTTTCGGATTTTAAAACTTTGCGTATGTGCTTATAATAATGTAACCTTTCTGTAAAAAAAACATCAACCCTCAATCCGACGGACGGCAATGGAAATCTGAGCCACAGTTTTGACACATAGATCTCGAATACGCATCAAATAGATTTCGAAAAGTAGGAAAATCACTATAAATACCCGTGAAGCGGGGCAATCCAATGTCCGGCAAACGACATTTTGTTTCTGTCTCGTTGTGCTTGTTCGACGAAGAATGTAGGTTGGATTTAGTTGAATTTAGGTGAACTGTCCTTCAACTCGACATTTGGCTGTTTAGCGAATGTGCTTAATGTATACCTAACTTCCAAACTTTGTTCCTCGAACAAGGCAAACTTGCTTAAATGAATCTAATGTGCCTTCATCCTTTACAGTGGATTGAAGATTCAGATAACATCATCGATCATCGATGGATAACACTCTTCGATTTCCGTACAAATGGCGTCGAGTCCGGCACATCGTAGGTACCTACCTATTTGGAATTTTGTTCTTGACTAGAATCTAATATTGATGCAGCAATATACAAAAGAAATAGTATTTTAATGTATTTAATTGACTTGATGCCATTTTCACAAGCTAATATTATAATAACAGAAAATGATGGCGGCTATGGCGTTGGCTCGAATTTGCACAAGCACTAAATATTCGCCAACAATGGACCACGAATGTTTGCTCGAGGCATGCACTTACCAGGATTGAGGAGACTGGGCACCAAGGATCGCACTTATTTATAACTTCACAGGTTTCCGAAATTAATATTATTTTGGGCTCTTGTTGATTGCGCGCGCGACGGTCACTGATAAATTAATCACTGATTGCATGTGTTCAGGCGTGCGGGGGTGGGAGGGATAGGATGCGGAAGGAACTAGGGATGTACACGGTCTCGATTACATCTGTGATCTTGCCGCGTAGTGTTGTACACACGGCCTTGAGTCGATGGATAATTTATTGAATACGTAACACACCAAACCATCCACGGAGAGAGATATAGATATGGGGGAAATATGGGGTTCTAAACGTCATAAAAAAATAGCGAGGTTTTCAGTTCACAAAGCCACTAGTTAAATTGCAAGACTTTGTAGCTCTTTCCATAAAAATGTAGATTCTTCATATGTTAGAGACCAAGGGTTTAAACTCGTTGACATTTTGCACGCATGACCTTGACCCTAAAATCCATGCTTCTGGTTTACACGTTTTTTCTTTTGTTATTTATTTTATCTCTAAATGTGATAATAAAAATTCTCACCAAAACGATTTATCCAATTTGAAAATACATTTTTTTACGGAAGAATGACAATCCAGAATTATAGATGAAATATAGATCCAGAAATATAGATGAAACTTAAGGATATGCATGCAAGATTTTAAGGAGTCGTCTACACACAAAAGTAAAATATGACGAAAGAAAGAAATAATGTCGCTACGCGTAAATTTTATTATTTTCCTACTGTATTCGCATCAAAAATCACAATAATTTCCCCACCTTATCATTATTCTCCATACATTACACCTACACGATATATCTGTTGATCGCATCAGAAAACCACAAGGTACCGAGCCTTCCTAATGTCTTGTCAATCATTCTTACTCCAGCCGTATGTGTTTAGAATAATGAAAACGTTTTTGTACGGCATCTTCTTTATATAGAATACTAATTTGTATGTGTCATGTTGGGCAATGATGTTGTAGATAAAACGTGTTGATAAGAATCGGTTAAGTGATTGAAGTTATTTTAATGTTCCTGTTAGGTATGTTTGTATAGGGATTGTCAACAAAAGACCTCATTTCAACAGCCATATATTCCACCATTGAACTTAGCCCATTCCCATTAGGTTGGTTTAACATAAACCCGCTTAAACATAAACGCTTGGCAGGCGTCGTGGGGACAACAGTGGAAGATGGCAGTTCTTTAGAAAACGCTACCACCCTGTGGTATTTTTCCCTACATCACCGCATTCAACTTCCACAGGAAGATTGGATGAGGGAGGAGCAATTCCAGCTCGGCTCGGAGAAAACACCTACTACCGGATAATCAAGTTCACCAACAAAACTTTTGCTAGGTATGTAAAGTATCCTTTTTTCATTATTCCGAAACTGCACTTGGCCTGATCTCACCTGATGTGAAGCGATGATGCGATCGATGATGTAGCGCGCTTACCCAGAACATACCTATTCACTCGTGTTTTGAAGACCTCCATATTGTGCTTAACCGGAAACACAGACTCAGGGTGTTCCATTCCCTAGCGGTTTTAACGAAGAAGCAAATAGCTTCGTTCGGAAAAATGGAACATCCACCATATAATGGTGGCGCTTCTGAGTATCCCTGGATGTCCGATTATAGAATGGGGATAGTGGAATCAAATTATGCAGTTCCGTGGCACATGATAAATATTCCATCAAGAAGTATTTACCCTTATACCATCTGAGGTGATAGTATTATATGCCCATGATTGATGAAAACATGCAACCATGTCTTGATTTTGGAGGTGAACCACTGCCTACATCTTAGAATTATAAGGTGATATGCGTAGTTGGTTTTGCTTTTACGGCCGGCCATCACCCGAACGCCTCCTTGGGATTTTTCAATTAACAATAGCATAGCAAGAGCCTTGTGCGTAGTATGTCTACCAAACTTCGAGGTGAGTAGTGACATGCCGAAATTTGGCGCGTTTTATATCAATTTAGCCTTTTATGGGCATCCAGTAGTAATATATGGAACAGTCAAGGACTTTCAAGCCGGTAGTATGTATCTTGCCCATGACAATGTATTTTTAAAAAGTTCATGAAAATAAAAATATGTAGTTGCAGATGGAGCTTGCTAGATTTGAAGACTGAGACCTTGTATGTTTTAGCTTAGGAAGTTTGGAGCGAATCTTTCAAATTATAAGTCAGATATAGTAATTTTTGAGGCAGCGATAGCCGAGCGGTAATAGCTATGGACTATGTACTGCTGTGCTGTAGTCCGTTCGATTCCCACCGCCGGCTTGAGCTTCACCGCATGGTAGTAAAAGGTCATTTGGGAAAGCTCGCCTAGCTAGCTACCACCCTCAAGTAGAAAATCTGTCGCCAAGCAACCAACAGTGTGTTCCGGCAGCAGTCCTTGAGAACTAGAAAAGTTACATGACATGAGACTACTGCATTCGGACGAAATGAATCTGTTTTGTTTTAATTTCTGATAGTTGAGCCTTTGACCAAAATCTCACCTGATGCTAAGTGATGATGTGGTGAAAGGTGTTAACAGGCTTAACCTAGAATTACTGGCTTGAGAGCCAATAATAACAGGTTCAGCCTGTTAACACCTGCTGCTGGACTGCTGCCGAAATACACAGTTAGGTGCTTGGCGACAGATTTTGTACTTGAGGTTGGAAGCCTGGCGGGCAATCACAAAATGCCCTCCCACCATGCGGTGAAGCTCAAGCCGGTAGTGGGAATCGAACCAGGGACCTGCGGCACGGCAGTCCATAGCTATTACCGCTCTGCCATCATTGCTTCAAGACCTAATAATTTTCACTAAAACATTGCTTCAGTTATACGTGTATATACTTAGGTGTAACTATATGTAAGCAATGGTCATCACTAACGATTTGATCGTTCTATTGAACTTACGGAATGAGATAGTCGACAAACAACACCAAATCGGTTGTTCATTATTTTTAGCGACCACGTCTTTACAATGGAAGGAGGTAATATATATTTTGCAAGCAAGCCATACCGTCTAGTCTACACACAATAGTAGAATGACGTCACCAACAGGCGCCTCAGTAAAATCCTCTGAATTAAAAGTCGGTATGAGGAGTCGGTGGAAACGTGACCGATCAGCTATCAATATCAATCGGAAATCTAAATCTATGCTATCGTACCTACCGCAGAGAACAATCGATCAAGTACGGAGATATATGGACAAGGATGGTTTTGAAATGGGCCGGAAACTTTACAAGGTTTTGGTTATTTGTAAATTATTATTTTTTTAATGTCAAAGTGATTTGTTGTATTCATGAGTACATAAGGTTACACAAACATTTTAAGAGCATACATGAAACATGTATTGCACTATTACCATGAAGGACATGGTGTCATTGATAGGTACGTATTTGAAGATGTATTTTTATTGAACGTGTAACAGACATTGATTTTCAAACAGTGATGGTAAGGACTTCTGGTAAGGACATTTTGTTTGTATGGTCGGTTCTAGTCACTTCCTAATAACGTGTAATGGTGGGTGTAGCACTTTCAAACTTTATATTTATTGACGTGTGAGACTGTTAATTGTAAGTATATTTTCAGCGTTTCAGTTTCGGAGAAAAGTGTCGTCGTTAAGTGGTTCTGGCGTCATTGGAGTTTGCATTTATCTGCCAGCTTTGAAAACAACTCAATTGCATGATTGATTCAGCTGCTTCACGGTTTGTATTATTCTAAATTTTTCTGCCATACGAACTTTTCGCATTTTTATTTTTTGTCATTTACTGTTGTCTAGAAAACAAACGATGGAGATATATAGTTTAAGTTAGTTTCTTTATATCACAAACTATATAGTTATTATACCTACCTTCAGTTCAGCTAGTTTACGAAGATTCGTTATTAAATTTTCTGTACATTATATTTACATATTTACTCTATTTTCTTTTTCCGTTTATTTTTTAAATATATACCTATATTAAAAATTATATAGTACATGACGGCACATACAACAATTATTATTTTAGTTGCTAGCGCTTGTGGTGCTTTATTGTAGTATTAATTAAAAAAAGTGTTCAAACACATCCTTAGGTTTAAACTTAAACGTTTTTATATTAATTTTTTTTTTTTTTTTTTTTTATGCCTGATAGGATAGCCTTTGACCACTATCTCACCTGACGGTAAGTGATGATGCGGTCGAAGATGTTGTTCAGGCTAACCTAGAAGTACTGGCTCTCAAGGACAGCTGCCGGAACACACCGTTAGGTGCTTGGCGACAGATTTTCTACTTGAGGGTGGTAGCTAGCCAGGCGGGCATTCGCAAAATGCCCTACCACCATGCTATAACGACTGCCATCCTGAGACGACAACCGGGACCGACGGCTTAACGTGCCCTCCGAAGCACGGAAGCGCTCAGTAGTAATGTCACTAGCGGTCACCCATCCAACTCATGACCGCGGGCGACGTTGCTTAACTTTGCTGATCGGTTGAGAACAGCTAAGTAAACTTCGCTACGAGCGCTTCAATAGGTACTTTGAAAGTAAATAAGCAGACTAAATTTGAAATATGCATAGGTATCACACATTTTTTGCTGACCTTTGCGATAAAATATACATTGAATGCAATTTCTAAAAATAAAATAAGGAATTTCGTTTGCGTCACCTCAAGTTAGCGGGTGGTAATATTTGATACAATATCTGTGAATAATCAGGATTTTAAACTACCAATTTCATTTGCCGTCACGTTCCAAAACACGCCTGATTATCTTCCTTACAACATCAGACATAGAGTTCAAAATGTGCTCAACCATATTCTGAACTTATTAAAATAAGGATGTTTAACCGTATAGTGAACAGTAATTTATAGTCATCTTTGATCTGAAATTGCGTAAATCATGCATTTATGACACTTGAGGCAAAGACTGCTTTGTCTACCTTATACCCGTGACATTGCGGACCCTTAACGTTATGAAAAACATAAACAAGTAATTTTTAAACTATTGTTAGTAAATAATGGCAAGGCAGGTGATTGTACGTGACAATTGTACTCCTGGTTAGCTAAGTTTCATGGTATGCAAATTTCGACAATAGTTTTAAATGATGGTAATATTGGAACGAGGCCGTTTACTTTTATGTGAGTAAAAATGATGTTTACTTTTAAATGTTTATTTTTTATAGATATAAGTTAACTTAAAAGTATTTTTGGTACTAAATTTTCCTCGATCCCTTGGAAACTATTTAAAGAGTAAATCAATCAAATGTAATATGTATTCAATTCCCATGTAAGGTATTTGTAAAATGCTCTGATATAAGTGTATAATCTACTTTTTATAACTGTTGCTAGGCAGTCTTTAGGAACTATGTTTGCAAAATTGTTACAACGCAGTTGGTAAGCATGACGTCTGAAGCAGTAAATACAATGTCGTAAATGGAATCAGTTTCTTTTCAATTCTGGTTATTTTGTAATAAAATACTTTACTATAAGCACAACAAACCTTCTGAAATTGGGTGAAAAGCGGTATACTTTGTCCCCCCTGAAATAGTTTGATTCCGTCATACTTGAAAATACTCTGCAAATGTAGTCTATCGACAGCCATGTGCCACAGAAGCACATACTTAACTCACCTTAATTTGTCCTGGGTACCTAGGTAAGTTTAAACCTATATAATTTATTATAATAGGTAGCACCCGCATGCTGGTTAAGCTAGACTGGAATAGAATACCTCCAATAATTTTTGACGGTGTCACAATTTTATACAATAAGCAAGTAAAAAATCTTGGGCTTATTATTGACCAATCACTGTCTTGGGCTCCTCAGTTGGAAGAAATTAGGCGTAAGATGTTTGCGTCTGCGGGCTCTTTGAAACGACTTCGGAACTTTCTTCCGACTGCCACCAAAGTTGCGCTTGCTCAATCTCTGTTACTTCCCATTTTGGACTATGCTGATGTTTGCTACCTAGATCTAACGGAGGACCAGCTAAATAGAATTGAGCGTCTCCAAAATTTCTCTATTAGGTTCATATTTGGTTCGCGCAAATATGACCATGTTTCCAAATTTAGACATAAGCTCAAGTGGCTTCCTATACGCCTTCGCCGGAATACTCATATCCTCTCCCTACTTTACAATATTTTGTTTAATCCGCTTTCCCCGCGCTATCTCAAGGAACGTTTTGAGTTTCTTGAATCAACACATTCTTTGTCATTAAGGTCATCAGAAAAATTATTGCTTAATTTGCCCCCGCACAGAACTTCATTTTATGATAAATCTTTTACTGTACATGCTGCACGACTCTGGAACAGTCTGCCAGTGTTAATCCGTAAGTCGCAGTCGCTATATATCTTCAAAAATAGAGTAAAAGAACATTACTTATCTAGTAATAGCTAGCTTTTATATCATTAGTTTCCTGTACTTGTATTAGTAGGCATCTATAGTATTTAGGTATATGTATGTTTATTTTTTATGTAGTATATATATAGGTATTCATATATGTGTATTATTTCACGTAAGTTTATATAATTATGGTAGATTTAATATAGGATAAATTCCTTGTATGCAGTTCCTACTTCATGGTAATGTCAGTAAGTTGTATACCTAATTGCGGAGAACTGCCTCCCATATCAAATATGCATAAATCCTTTATTCCTGGTTGCCTGGAAGAAATCGCTATAAGTGATAAGGCCGCCATTTTGCACTGTTTAAGTTTTTTATTGTAATGTTAATTTTAAGTTCTTGTGCAAATAAAGTGTTTTCTATCTTCTATCTATCTATCTAATTTATACAGTTTAACGTCCATAGTCCATATAAAGCCGTATCAAACTGCACAGTCCAAATCTCGTGCAGCCGCTTGTAACTATCTATTAGCAAATAAACTAAATCATACTGAAGTTAAAGACTTAATTAGTGGTCGCGACGGGGCACTGCGCACGCGCAAACCTTTATCTTATCTCAGCTTGCCGCACGGAGACTTGCGGCTCGCGAGACCGCGATTATGTCAAACGGAACTGCGAAGTTTGTTTAGATTGAATGTAGACAAGATGTAGCTTAATTAAATTGTATTTTCGAGAAGAGTATGTAATATGCATGCAAGTTTGGCTAGCCCCGTCAGGTAAAAAATGTGTCGCCAAGCACCTCAATGTGTACAGCCACAGTTACTGGTAAGCCAGTAATTATAGGCTAGGCTTATTTACTATCCTCGATCACATACAACGACAACGAAATTGGTAAAGCAATACTAGACATAAGAGCAGAGATATCAAAATACCGCGGTATTATACAGCATAGTCTTTGTACTTCTTATAACGGACAGGTTGTACTAATTTAATTTCTATCCGATATAAATAGCAATGCGTTAAAGATCTAGCTTATCCAAAAGTCACCCCATTTGCAATCAAAAGTGAAAGTTAAATTTTATAAAAATAACAAGGATTCCAGTAGGTTGTTTCATTAAATAAAATTAGGAACAGTTCGCTGTGTAAAACTACTTATTCTGAAAGTCATCATTTTTTTATAGTTGATAGGCTAGCCTCTAACTACTATCTCACCTGATGGTAAGTGATGATGTGGTCGAACATGTTGTTCAGGCTTACCTTGACTTGCTGGCTCTCAAGAACAGCTACCGGAACACACCGTTGCATGGCGATAGATTTTCTACTTGAAGGTGCTAGCTATCCAGGTGGGCATTAGCTAAATGCCCTACCACCATTATACGGATCTTATCCCTGTCTGCGTGCCTTGTGAACGCCTTATTGTCTGATGACAGAAACGTGGACGAAGGATCGAGTAGCATAATTCCATCAATAGGATTTGTGACAACTACTCAAAAACGTTGTTTCTTGCCAAATGTCGTGAGTCATATAGGGTTCAGATAAATTAGGAATTACGAGTAAAATAGTAGTAAATTAGGAGTATACGTAAAGTTTGGAAGTCCCTATTCTTATTAATTTCATCGTATAATATTATGTGCAACGCACAAATCCACTGTGTCACTATTAACTAATTTAATAAACAAAACAGATTTTAGGTAGGTACTTAGTAATCAACTTATCCAGATCTTTCATACAGTTCAAAGTTTATCATCTGGTATTGATTTTATGAAATTTGCACCGCATCCAAATGTTTATAGTTCTGCGCTAGATCCCCAACTGCGCAGGAGTCGGTTCGCCTGATACCGTAGACATGAAGATTTATGCGCACACTGCACGGACTTGAATATTATAATCACAATATACATCTATCTGCATATACTTGTACATATTGATTTGTGAGCGTAGAAAACTAACATCTGATTGAAACATATAATACGATTTTTTTTGGACAATGCGGTACATTGATTACAACACTAATAATGTGTCCCAGCAGCAACCCTGGCAAGCCAAGGACATCAGCTTCAATGCTTGGAATGAACAACATCATCTCTTACCAATAGTCGAGGTCAAAGGCTATACGGATATATAAATATACGAATCAATAATAAAAAAGTTAATTGAGAAAGCTTATTAGACAATAGAGGTGGATGTTGGGAATGAGGATGTTGCTGTTTTTTTACTGACATGGATGGATGAATGTAACCAGCACGGACAAAATTAGGAATGAGTAGGATATATCATAAATTATGTACATATATAGGATACATTAGAAGAAGCACGAAAGTAGGTACTCGTAACAACAGTGACAGAGAAGTATAGAATAGCGTGTTATCTGCATGTCATGAGGAGGCGCAAACTCTAATCCGGTCTTGTATGGAATAGTGCAGCCATGTCTGAGACGATTCGAATAAATATCAGCTCATAATTTAGACTCGTAGGCAACTGATCAAAGAAGCCCAATGGCGATCCGTTAGTAAAGGCTAGACTCAAATGTCTAAAATATATACACACAATTGCCAGCTTATCGGTATTTTACACGCTGTACTCGGATGAATTTGCAATTGATCCACTCAATTTTACTCCCCCGTCTCATTTCTATCATCGAACAACCAGACGCACAAGAACACAAAGCGCTTTGGATGCAGGTTCATAATACGTAAGGCGCGGAATACCTGGGTCTCTGTTTTCAGAAAGAGAATCTTGGAGTCTTCAAGTACAGGCATGTTCCACCGAGGACATCATCAGGTGAGACTGCAGTCAAATTCTTGATAAATAAAATAAAAATGGGAATGAAAAAAGACCTAAAAGAGTTTTTGAAATTATTGACCACGGATATACTTAGGAGCAGTCGATGGCCGAAAAAGGTAATGGACTGCATATATAATGATAAAGGTACAGGAGATCACATAGAACTAACAGAATTAAAAATGAGAACATGTTGTGCCGACCCCACTTAGTTTGAGGTAACACCAGGAAGAGAAAGTAGGCTGCTCTTTATTTTCTTATTTTAAGGGCAAAAGCTTCTCAAATCAGAATACCAAGTGGCCATACATCAGCCAACAATTTGCTAGATCGTACAACCGTGCATCCAGTTATCTTGCGTGCACGCAGCCATATTTCGCTTCTAGACATATTGAGTTATCTTAATTAGTCAGGGACCACCACCCGGCGATCCAGTTCCGATATGTTGTGAACTTGTTGTTTATGTTTACTTCGTAACTTGTATAACTTGTAGGGAACTCTCATGCGAGGTTGGTTGGATGTCTATCTGAGCTGGATCGGCCAAATTCTTGTTAGTATTGCGAGCTGGTACAATGTAAGCCTAATGAAAAGGGTCAAAGTGTAGTAATAATACCAGTTATTACCCACCGTCTACCTTCTAAAATTACCTGGGTGAGCCACGAATAAAGAAAAATAAAAGAGTGAAACCAAGAGTGCCCTCGATTCACCCAGAAGTTATCCGAACGTCAACTGATATTGTGGAAATTTACCTAAGGCTGAATGACGTCATTCAAACCTTCTAAATTTCAGCTTGGTCAAAGGTTCGGCTGGTCTATGGCCTAAAACGAAATTATCTTTGGCCGTTAAATCGGTCGAAAACGAAAACGAAACTGTTTTATGTATTGTTTATTGTGTACTGCTTTTCCCTATTGTAGCCAAAATCATGATGATAAAATATTTATGCTCATATTTTCTTAACAAGCCATTGAATGATGATGAACACAAATAAGGACACAAAGTTACTCCCAAAATTTTCATACATTTTAAGTTACACGATGATTAAACTAAAATAAAAACAAACGTCTTAGCTGCATTACTGTAATTTTTTTTTATTTTGATAATATTGCTATTATTAAGTACCGTATATAAAATTGTAGAAAACATTGAAAGCCAATTATTATATAATTTTTTTTGATTAATATACGGCTAATCATAAAAGTTTGTTTTCAAAGCTGTGCTTTGGTCCTAAAAGCTTGAGTTTATTTTGGACGGAATATACATTGCCATAAAAATGAATCTCGAGTGACTTGATAACCTATTTGAATACATGTTAAAACTGTTAACAATTCTTCTATTGTTTCAGATATGATTTCCAAATAAACTGGTTACTCAGGATACACGAAGTCTCGGCCACAAAGAAATATTAATTCTTGCCCACGGTTATACAATGTACATATAATATTTTGTTTCTCCCCAAAACTACTCCCCATAAATTTCCAATGCTATAAATTTCACTAAAATGTCTGTAACATGAAAATGCCTAATTAAACTACAAGTAGCACCAAAATCCGATATCGCGACCATCTTACCGTCACGAAGACTTGAGCAGCACAATATATTGAAAAAGTCAGTATTTAAGTTTCTAGAATTACTTAATTCTATGATTTGAAGTAAAGCCTCTAATAAATGCTTGACAGAATTATCTAATTCTAGCCTAGCCTCCAACCTACACCACAGCCATATTGGTCACCAGTTACTTATTTGAAATCTATTTTCGGTTTGTTTGAGTATGGCTATATATTTAATTTCATTGACTATCACAGTAATTATTAAAAACTATTACCTATATGAGAATGTTTAAATCTATTCCTAAAAATCATGAGTAAAGAAGGATCATGCATTTTTTTTTTTATGATATTGTGAAGGAACTAACGCGAGGCCCACCTGATGTTAAGCGGTATCCTCTGCCTATAACAGATGCATTTCATCACAAGTGACGAACTGCACTGCGCCCATCACCTTGAGACATACCTGTTAAGTCTCATTTTGCCTGTTATTTCACTGGCTCTCAAGGACTGCTGCCGGAACACACCGTTAGGTGCTTGGCGACAGATTTTCTACTTGAGGGTGGTCGTAGCCAGGCGGGCCTTCGCAAAATGCCCTTCCACCATGCGGTGAAGCTCAAGCTCTGGGCGGGATTCGAACCATGGACCAGCTGCGCGGCAGTCCATAGCCAACGCCACTGAGCCATCACTGCTTCAAAACCATTACCACAATTTATAAAATAAATGAAATTCTTGTATATTTTTTTTTTTTTTTTTTTTTTATGCCTGATATGTTAGCCTTTGACCACTATCTCACCTGATGGTAAGTGATGATGTGGTCGAAGATGTTGTTCAGACTAACCTAGAAGTACTGGCTCTCAAGGACAGCTGCCGAAACGCACCGTTAAGTGCTTGGCGACAGATTTTCTACTTGAGGGTGGTAGCTAGCCAGGCGGGCATTCGCATAATGCCCTACCACCATGCTATAACGACTGCAACCCTAAGACAACAACCGGGACCGACGGCTTAACGTGCCCTCCGAAGCACGGAAACGCTCAGTAGTAATGTCACTAGCGGTCACCCATCCAACTCATGACCGTGGCGGACGTTGCTTAACTTTGCTGATCGGTTAAGAACAGCTTAGTAAGCTTCGCTACGAGCGCTTCAAAATGTGTTAAATCATGATGCGGTAGTGCAACATTTCGGCCGGCATGCACACAAACTCAACTTGTACCCAAATGACTACGAGCAATCACAAAGTTCATAGGCTCGTGTATGATACAACTACATTCACAATTATTGCCAAGCTGATGTACTGTCTTGAAGTATACTGCATCGTAGAACGGAGGCACCTAATAAAGTGAAGTCTCACGTTCCTAATTAGAGCGTTAATTATAAGCCTTTCACGGGAGCCTTATTTTCCACATAAAAGACTATCCGGCGACTCTCTAATTTTTGACCAGATTTTGTTACTCCTATCATTATTATTATGTACTAGGTTGGTTTTGTAAAAGTTATGTTTACTTAGTAACTAAACTGCTTTGTTTGCTTCAAGGTTGCAGTGGATTTAATAAATTTGGACTTTATGGGAATAAATAAACAAGCACTTATTGCAGGTTGTTGATTTTAACTCACTCTATTATGACTTTTTGAATATTAAATAAATAAAACAAAAACAAAAATGAAATGCATCTGTTCTAGGCAGAGGTTAGTCCGCTTACCATCAGGTGGGCCTCGAGCTTGTTCCGTCACAATAACATAAAAAAACGATTTCCCGTAGAGTAGTAGAGGCATTCCTTTTTTATCTAAACTTTGAAATCCTCATTATTATTTAATTCCTTTCAGGTAACCATTTAAAAAATGTAATAGTTTAGTAATAGTGTCCACCTTTTATAAGCCTACATTTTCCGTTCATCCGTTTTCTTGTATGGTTAGTTTTTTTTTCATTTTACAAAAAAAATGAAAAAGTTGAAAACGTCATAGAATCGTGTTATTATGGAAGCTGTCCACTTTGGTTGTTTATAGGCTATGCACACAATTTTCTAATCTGTGTTCACATTACACGACATACTAGGATTACTAAGATGGCTAAGTTTTCGACAACATTCGTACGAAAATTTTATATTTAATTATTAAATGCATTTTTATAGCCTTTAATGATCTCAAGAAAATACACTATCGCTTATATTAATTTAAACTTGGAAAGATGATTTCTAAAATGCTGTTTACGTATTGTTAGTAATAACATCAACATAAGCGTAAGCGCCACATAATCCACTCGAAGAGGCAAGAACCAAGACCCCGGGTAGACGCTCGAGTGCACATTTAAATAATGGTTGTCCCTCACCAGGTGGACTCCAGTCATTACTCTTACGGTAATCCTCGAATACACCCTGATTTATAGCAACCCTGCAGACGGACCGCCAAATTTAGCCGTTTTATAAAAAATGAAGCTTAGTTTCTTGGTTATAAATAATGGTGATCCTAGTGGTAACGGTATGGATTTTGTAAGTAGATTTCAGTTTTCGTGTATTCAAGAGTAACGAAAACCACATTCATTTTTGTTTAATAAGAAAGAAGGGGGATTTTTTTAATGTGTTTAGATCTTCATAATATAGGAAGCAGTGATGGCTCAGGGGCATTGGCTATGGACTGTCACGCAGCGAGTCCATGGTTTGAATCCCGCCGCGGACAAGCCCGCAGCTCCACCGAGTGGTGGTAGCGCATTTTGCGAATGCCCGCCTGGCTAGCGACCACCCTCAAGTTGTAAATCTGCTGATTGTAACCTTACGGTGTGTTCCGGCAGCTGTTCTTGAGAGCCAGTAATTCTAGGTTAAGCTTGTTGCCTTTGACTACATCATCACTTACCATCAGCAATAAAAAAACAGGTTTTGAGCATGGATGGATGTCGTTGTGGTTCTAATAAAAAAAACATGCAGAACCTCACGAACATAGACTTCACCACCACGTGAATGTTGAGGCAATCCAGCTCCTCAAGGAGCTGGATTGCCAACACAGACTTAGTGAGAAGGCTAAAAAGGACAAAACCTTTTGAGTTAGTGTAGTTGAGTGACAGTGATAAGTAGTGCAGTAAGTTCTACGTATGAGAAGACACAGGAATACAGAGTCTTCTTAATTTTACTCTATGAAGCAGTTTAAGTTAAGCTAAAATTACTCATTAGTCCTTATTGTTGGCTAGATTGTAATATAATGAGTAATGACGTACTAAGTATCTCATTAGAAAAAAAGGGTTTGAGTATTTGTGTGGGCGTTCATAACGGCTAAACTTATCTGAATGTTTTAAATTGTTACTTGTAAGGTTGACTTTGACCACTATCTCATCTGATAGTAATTAATGATACGTTTGAAGATGTTCTTCAAGCTATTATCATCATCATCAGCCGAAAGACGTCCACTGTTGAACAAATGTCTCCCTCATAGAACGCCACAAAGAACGGCTATCAGCCGCTAGTAACCATTGGCTACCCTCGACTTTTACGATGTCGTCAGTCCACCTAGTGTAGCATAGCAACATGTTTTTAGTCTAGTTGAGGTTAGTCTGGCGTGTATATCCAACCACCATGCTATATTGACTGCCGTCCTATGATAACAAACGGTACCGATGGCTTAACGTGCCCTCCGAAGCATGGATGCGATCAGTAGCAACAGCCACTAGAGGTCCCCTATCCAAGTCATAACCACAGCGGACGGTGCTAAAACTAGGTTATCGGTTGGGAACGACAAGGCAAAATATTACACACTAAATCAAGTCTCACTTAGAGATTCTAGATCGTGGAATACAATGAATTGAAACAGTTATGTGATGGCCCTGTGGAAAAAAACTATGGATTGCCGTGCAGGAGGTCCATGGTTGGAATCCTGCCAGGAGCTAGAGCTTTACCACATGTTGGTAGAGCATTGTAAATGTTCGCCTTGCTGGCTACCCACACTCAAGTAGAAAATAGAGCTGGCTTTACCTAGTAAGAGAACTGATTTTCAAGTTCAAATTCTGGAACACAGAGTTTCCCATGGGGTACCGGGTTAGAATGTCATCCTTCCATTTCTACCTGTGGGTGTCGTAAAAGGTGACTAAAGGAAGAATATCGAAAGGTGGGCAGGAGCGCTTTCTGAGGAACTGATATCTTAAACTGCAATCAACCTGCCAAGCGTGGGGATTATGCCCCCCTCTCCTAAATGGGGGAGGCTGTGTTCAACAATCCAGCTGAACAGTACATTGCCATCCAAAATAGACCCCAAATCGAGTGTTAATAATTGTTAATAAAGCATGTACTTAGGAAATAATATGATTGAATGATTTAATCTGACCAAATTTATTTTATATTATGTTTGAATTCTAGTATGTACTAAACCTATTAGGTATATAATATTGTACGACGCTTCAGGCATGATATGAAGGACAGAAAACTTCGATTACGACCATATTGTAACCCAATAAATATTCTTGATTCTTGAAACTGTCCACAGATTTTCCTTATTTATATTACTGTCCTTGAGAGCCAGGTTATCCTGAACAACATTTTTGCGAGGATACTCATCTGACCCGCCACAGGGTGATGGCTTCGAGGCACGGAATCGGCTGGCGCCCATTTGCAGTTTTAGTCTCTAGGTCAGTTGAGGTATATCACGTCCGTAAGATCAGCAGAACGAACAACTTACTCTGCAACTTCAGTGGTACATGCAATTTGACTTAAAAAAGGCTTCAAATGGTGCACTTCTACCAGTCTGTTCTGATTTACAGTACATTGATAATATGGTACGAAATAACGGCGACATCTATCAGAACGTGCGGAACATTATAAATTCAGTACTAAAGAAAAGGTGACAGGTCTCTGGAACTACATGTGACACGTGTATGCACATGAACTTGAGGGGGAAATGTATAAAAACATCATAATTAAGATCTGTCGTAATGCATAGACCTCAATGTTGGGCTATGGAGAATGAACGAAGAGAACATGTGAAAGAGATACGAATATTAAGATGGTATGAATAAATTAGATGACGATAGAGGACGAAAAATATATATAAAACGAAATAGTTTTATTTTTGTTAAAGGCCAAAAAGGTATGTGTGAAAAAGATATTTGTCAAAAATCTGAGTATAGCGATATGCTGTACTACAAAACTGAGAAATAAAAATAAAATACTTGTTATTCCGCCCCAATTGAGCCTGGGACAAGGATAGGAACAGAATACTTATTGTCAGCCTCATTTTGTAAATAACGCATACTTAAAGCGGAAGCATAAGGCACCTATACTCTAAAAGTCTTACGTCATATAAAGTCTAGCCAAGCCAAATATTGCCTTATATTTTTACATAGGTATTTTCTGATTTCGAATAAATAGAGATGAGAATGGCATAGCAAGAGAATCGAAGCACACATCCCGGGGCGACCTCGCATGCACACTTCCTGTTTGGCACGACAACACGGCTACTTTTCTCAATACTGATGCTATTTTATTCCATAGTAGGTATGGCATGGAGGCTAGAGATCTGTCTGACCTTACACAGTTGTGCAGAACCAAAATGGGAATCTGATAAGTAGCTGTCCGCTAACATTTACATACCTGTAGAACGACTCTTCTTCTTAATAATATTTTTGAAGCAATGATGGACATCCACAGGACCAGTTGTGTCAAATTGTCTGCCGTGTAGGAATTTTATGGCAAACCCGCGTATTGGGCAGTGTTAGTTGCCGGGTTCAGTTAAAACACCCGTCTTTTTCCAGTTTTTTTTTTTTTTTTTTTTTTTTTTTTTAATGATTATGCTACGCACTACAGACTCTTGGTCCGTACTCTTTTTAGATTGTACATATAGATTTTACTATTTTACAAATTACATTCTCCATACATCATTGACTTTTTTACACTTAGATGTAGTTAGTGTAAAAGGTGTTAGATCTTAAAAACTAAGTGAGTCCATATATAACTTAATGCTGGGTTTTGTTAGTTACATGCTGAATCCTATTTTATTCTAAGATGTACCCAGATATATTTTGGTCACACGTAATAAAGGGTGATCCTATGGCGGTCTAACTTACACAATTTTGAAGCAATGATGTCCTAGCGGTAATAGCTATGGGCTGACGTGCCCCAGGTCCCTGGTTCGATCACCACCGCTGGCTTGAGCTTCACCGCATGATGGAAGCGCATTTTATGATTGCGTCTAAGTTTCCTGCTAAGCCGAGCCGGGTCATGAACGCCCGAAGCTGAAGCGGAAGAATTTGTGACGCGTTTCACTTCTACACGAAACACCTTTAGAAGGTCTGGACTTTTCGAACGCACACTCGATTGAGATGAGTTTTTCTATCATGCACTTGGGAAAGTGTTTATTTTTTTAATAATTACTTAATGTTTTTTATTAAATGTTGATTTGTTTAATGTATTTTTTTATGACATTACGTTCGGTAAATTTTCAGTATTAGATATGTAACACGGAAATTTCCCCCACAGCTGAAATCGATGATAGTTTGGTAAAAACTACGCTTAACAGTCATTACGGCACATAGATCATCACACCAATTAGGTGGACGGTAGACGGAGATAGCTCTTCATTATAAATTTATGTGCTTCGTCCCCATACATTCATCAAGAAGCATAAATTACTATTTTAATAGGTGTATAAAGAAGGAAACGTTGTTCTCTGGTCAAAGTTCTCTTATCTATCCTTGAAGATACCTACCGTACTGTCTCTGTTTTTTTCGTTATGATCTTTGCTCGCAAATTTAAACATTTCCATGAATAAAATAAATTATATATTATTTTTGTTAAAAATGTAGACAAGTTTTCATGATAGTTTCATTATGATATGTTCATTAGTGATCCGCGAAATATAAACTAGCGTTTACATTTTTGATTGGTTAACTTGGTCTTAAGAACAGATAATAACATTGTTTAAATGTAGAACATTTTAAATGTTAAAAGCATAGTGTGCATAGATGTTTTCTTACATGTGTGTTCTATGATGTGTCCATTGTTAAATGTTATGAAAATAAAATGTGCGACTGGAAGATCGGTAGACCGTTGAAGATATTTGCATGAATGATCCCAAGAGTCACACTGTTCTGACTACTTCTACGATGGGGTATCAGCCCCTGTTCTTTATCTTACGAGAGCCCATAAGCTGTACCTAACTAGAAAAAGGAGTGACTCATTAGTTTACTACAATTATGTAAATCCCTGGACAAATATAGATAAACTGCCATATACTTTAAAAAGCCATTCTGAGACACCGTATTTGTAATTATACCTTTTGTGAATACAGCAAATGCTATACCTTAGACCTTATCATGAGACAAATTCACTATTCCTTGCATCTATACAAAGATCATTAAGTGACTGATTGGAGAAAAGAATACCTTACACTTCAAGTGCAGAGGAAGAGGGAATTATATATGGCTAGTATGCCAGGCAAAAGATTATAAATAACATATTTATAAAACCTCAGAAACCGCACCCTCAACTATTTCAACACTGTTTTGGAAGACCTCATACATGTTGACTACTTTAATATGAATGAAACAAACACTTGAATATACAGATGGATTTTAGAAGCGTTTGTAGCGGAGCTTGCTCAGTCATTCTTGCGACTGTTATTACTTGTATGGGTGACAGCTATTGGCAGTTTGCTACAGAGCACTTCCTTGCTTCGGAAGGCCCGTTAAGCCGTCGGTCCCAGTTTTTTTTTATTGCTGATATGTAAAGCCTTTGACCAAAAGCTCACCTGATGGTAAATGATGATGTGGTCGAAAGTGTTAACAGGCTTACCTAGAAGTTGTTGTCTTGGGGTGGCATTTGTTATAGCATAGGGGTTAGGTTAGTATTAGTAGTAGTATTAGGTAAGTATTGAAGCGCTCGTAGCGAAGTTTGCTTAGCCGTTCTTAATCGATCATCTAAGTTCAGCAACGTCCGCCGCGGTCAGGAGTTGGATAGGTGACCGCTTGTGACATTTCTACTGAGTGCTTCCGTGCTTCGGAGGGCACGTTAAGCCGTCGGTCTCGGTTGTTGTCTTACGATGGCAGTCGTTACAGCATGGTGGTAGGGCATTTTGCGAATGGCCGCCTGGCTAGCTACCACCCTTAAGTAGAAAATCTGTCGCCAAACACCTACCGGTGTGTTCCGGCAGCTGTCCTTGAGGGCCAGTAATTCTAGGCTAGTCTGAACAACACCTTCGACCACATCATCATTTACCATCAGGTGATATAGTGGTCAAAGGCTAGCCTATAAGCTATAAAAAAGGTGTTTTGTGAATGCCCACCTGTTTACCCACCAACCTCAAGTAGAAAATCTGTTGCCAAACATCTAAGGGAAGTTGTTTTTGAGACCCTAATTTTAGATTAACCTGAACAACATCTCCAAACTCATAACTTTTGATTAAAACTAACTTGATGATCTTAAATTTAACGTTAGTTTGAATTGTTTCAACACATATATTAAATGTGTTTAAAGACGAATAATGACTTGCCATCAGGTGAGATAGTGGTCAAACGTAAGCATATGCGCAGTAAATGAATAGATCTTTCAGAAAATGTTACTTATTTTCCACAAAGATTTATTCGGCGAATTGTTCTATCCTAAAATATAATTTATTCCCGTCTTCCTCTGACAGCTATTACTGCAGGTTACCGCTTAACATCTGGTGGGCTTCGTGCTTATTCTATCACATTCCCATCAAAATCAACTCTTACAAAATCTCAATACATGTTCCTATATTAAATTAAGCACATAGATATACACACAGCACAGAGATATGTCTGTAGTTGGTACAAACATTTCTCGAATTTTCTTCACTGATTCATTTGATCTTGCTAGAATCGGGTGCATTGCAATTGTGTTGTTTTTTTTTTTATGTTATTGTCACGGAATAATCTCGAGGCCCACCTGAAGTTAAGTGGACTAACCTCTGCCTATAACAGTTGCAATTCATGACAACTCACGAATTGCACTGCGCCCGTCACATTGAGATATTAAGGTTAAGTCTCATTGTGCCTGTAATTTCACTGGCTCTCAAGGACTACTGCCGGAACACACCTTTCAGTGCTTGGCGACAGACTTTCTACTTGAGGGTGGTCGCTAGCCAGGCGGGCATTCGCAAAATGCCCTTCCACCATGCGGTGAAGCTCAAGCTCTGGGCGGGATTCGAACCATGGACCTGCTGTCTTGACCTGCAGTCCATAGCCAATGCCACTGAGCCATCACTGCTTTAAAATACACTGCACTGAGCCATGCTGCTGGTTTTTATAGCAAAATGGCGACACAAGTACTATAAATACTCCCTTGCTTACCACAAGAATAGTCCAAATAAAGAAAACTAAAGCAAAAAAAATGATGTAACCTGTAAGTAACGTAATTTCTATGTTACTTACTATGTTGCGTTCACCCTCAAGATATTATCATCTTTTATCTCATCTGCCTTTAATTTTACTAACAAATTTAGATAATACGCTGTCTAGTTATTTTAGAGAGATTTATAAGTACCTAAATATTATAGTTCTAGGTTGTAGAATAATAAATGAAAAATGACATACAGTAACAGAATTTTATTTAATGCAGATCCATCTCGCACTATAGCCGATATTGTACAAAAAAATTTAATATCGCTTCCGTTTTATAAGGTAATGATAGGAAATATAATAATATTACACATTTTTTCACACAGTTACAATCATGAAACACAAACATTTAAATCATTTCCCTATACACTAGTTCCCCGCGAGTTCTTCTTTTAAGTATTCTTTTTTAATAATTACTATTAATTAATTTACATTACAATAAATTGGGCCTACCTATTTACGTATGACAAATGCTTTCATTAAAGGACAAAATTTTACGTATAACATTCATGAGCACGATTCGAATTAAAATAAATTAACAATACTATATATCGTGTGTAAACTTAATTCACAATGTGTAAACCAAAATAAAGCGTGAAAAAAGAAAACAAGTGTTCTAATTTTGAATTTAGCGTAACATAACAAACATATTTCATTAAAAAAAGCCGTATAAATAACTTTTGCATATTTACATTATGTAACAAAAGTTTGATAAGATAGACCATGATCCTTTCTATTTTGGCAATAATATTGTAGCTTCAAAACAAAGCAGTAAAACATAATTATATTAAAAAGGAACTTTCAAGAGGTACTAAGATGAGTCGATGACTGAAAAACAAAAATAATTTGGCACTTCGAAAGGCAAAACATAAACAGAAAGGATCAAGACCTCACACTCGAGTTATCCCTACATTACAGAAGAAAAATTACGTATATGTTTATAGGAATCCAAAAATATTACCACTACTGTATCTTAAAATAAATTATATTATTACTTAACTTTAATTAGCTATTCGTATACTGGGCACAACTAGTTTTGATTCATGTCATTTTTAAGTGACTATTTTATAGGTAAACTATTTTACTAAGAATAAGTTAAGCTATCGACTAAAGAAATGGAATATTTTCTTCAAAATACTAAAGCCTTTGAAAATTACGTATTTAGGATTTCTGTCATAATGCACGTATACAAACGAGATACTGTGGCCTATCGCAGACGACTAATAATCGGTGACCGATTTTTCACAGACGATTATTAAAGAACGTATACATTGATGTGTGGTAACCGACACCTCCCACTTTAAGTCTAAACTTACCCGATCTTATATTATGAAAATAATGACTACTCGCTCACCGACTTCATTTATAAAGGAAGTTGTCTGCGTTAGGCCCATTTTATTCTACAATAAAAGTTTCTTGTCTTATTAGCATCATACTAAAATGTATAACTTATGTAATATTAGCTGCGAACTAAGGGCGTATATAATTATCACTTTCGTATGTTAAGACGTATACAGACGTTGTACATCAGATTTCCGTTATAAATACGTACATGCTAATTCTTATATATATACAAAGTTATCATTAATGCCACTAAGATGGTCAAATAAGAACTTTCATAGCTTCATTTTTGTACAATATGTTATATCTTTATTTATGTATAAAGATTTGGTAAACCTTTATAAAAATCAAATACCTAACAAGAGTAAGAAAATGTGACAAAATTACAAAATTGATTGAAAATGTGAATATAGAAAGAGTTACAACGATTATGATGATGATTATTTCAATGCTTAAATTAACTCACTACGGTTGATATTGAATTCACTGTATACATAAACAATCACAGTAAAGTGCTAAACTTTGATATTGCAAAGTTATATAGATAACCTACAACAATTAAATTTTTCGGTAGCTAATCTACATGATCGCTATTAAATCAAACGTCTAATCTATTACATCTACTTATTTGCAAATGTAATTAAATTTCAACTGTGGCAAGCTAGCTAACTTTACATATCAAACAATAATTTAATACATTACTTTCCAATATACAATATGTAACTCACTACACACTGGTCTTAAAAACTTTTAACAATCGACCAACTAATAATCTGTGAAGACGATTTCTTTGTCATAAGTATAGGGGTATTTAGAAAACAAATTACTAATGATGAACTTTCTGAATATGTTGTGTCTACGACTCAGTTGAGCAAGTTTAGTTGGTCGACTGGCAAAGGAAAACGTAACAAAGCTGTGTATGTAGATAAGTGAGATGTTGTGGGCGTAAAGCAAAAAGTAATTGCAAAACCCACCTCGATGACGCCGCGTTTCGGCAGATAAAGCGTGATTTCGAGTAAGCGATACCGAGGACGATTCGCACGATAAATAAAAACACAATTCCATTTGAAGCTCAGCGTTGCGGCGCGGCGGCCGCGACCGTGTACCTCAGCAGGCGTTCGAGATTTATACACGGAGATGCGGAACAATATATCACGGAACAGAACAACACGGGAACTCGACCTATTCCTAGCTCGAGCTGCCACCGGCCTGATCCGACACGATACCAGATCACCCCTACAGATAGCCGCCACTCGCTACTACGTCGCTTCAGCTATCAACGTTCTATGCCTTCACACATTTGTCTTTACCCAACACATTTCTCCATCACATTACGTAATCAATCTGTACAAAGATTATCATGTTTAGTACACTAGTCAGGATACCCAACAAATAATCGAAGACTGCACCGCATATATTTTTCATCGACGCTTCATAATTTATAGTCGACGATGATATCACGACTGGTTCTTTTATTTGTAAAAATAGTGATACGCAGAGTGTGCTCGGTAAGCGTTACTAACGGGAAATTTTTACAATAAATCTCTGGCAGTCGATTGCCTAAGCGTTCGTGTGGGCTGGTATAAAAATTTATTCGATACTCGATTTGATATCTTGATCTCGCGATGTCAAACTGCTCCGGAACGTGGAGTGAAGCGAAGGTTTTGAGCGAAGCGACAATACGGCAAAGGATGCTGATACCAATTGCAAACGTTTCAGGAGTGCGCTTACAAATAATTTACTCGTATCCTAGACCTACCAAAGCATCGATTTTAGACGGCCACCTGAAACAAAAGGAAAAGCGAAATTAATCAAAATGCCAATCATAAAACAAAATTAAAAGAGCATAGGTGATTGAACTGTTTAGTTATGGCAAAGCGAAAGGTGCATTATAAATTTGTCAATTTGCAATCTCGTGTCAGCCATTTCTTTCACAACGATATACTTTCAAAGTATTGAATGAACCATGCATATTCTATGTAAAATCTGCATGTATTGATCCGTGTTCAGAATTACATATTTCAAAATTCGTGGTTCTCAGTTTCAAACAATAAATCATAAAGTCGAAATGCGTTCTCGCAAACAAGGACGGACTTAAAATGCAAATAATTCGCGCTCGCCCCATGGGCATGTTAAAACAAACTCAGCATTCTAACAGCTTTTCATTATTTATCGTTTACGCGCACGGAACGTTACTTTTTAATTTATTTTTTCTTAATTTTCTAGCGTAATGCGTATTTGATAAAAGGCTGTATCTCTGGCAAGCAGGCTCCGTCGAGCCGGCTTCGAAATTAAGATGTAACATGATGCGAGAACGAGCAAGAGCTGCTAGATTTATTGCTATACCACTTTGCATATGCTGATTTACAAAGACGACGGACATTATATAGAGCTGTCCTGGGTGTGATAGTACTTATTTCTGACAGACAAATATTAACTTCGTTATAACTAGTTTTGTTAGTATTATTAAATAATTTGTTCATATATACGAGTAGGCATATTTTTACATGACTGCCCAAAAAAAGAGTGTTATTTTTTCAGGGTTCATGTATGTATGTATATGTTTGTGAGTTTTTTATTCCACCAAAACTTATAAGCCGCTTAACTGATTTTCATGTATGTTATTAATTAGATTATTCTTGATAGCGCAGGTGGCACTACGTACATAAAAAAGTAAAAAGAAACAAACAGGCGGAATTTAGAGGCCATATTGTGGCTTTTTTTTTCCCAAACCTTTGTGTGTAGTATCGAAATGAAGGGTTTTACGAAACTATTTCAGCAATATAATATACATATATAATATTATGAATTTTTAGTCATTTATACTTATAACGTTAATATAACTTAATAACGTTTTACTTGTATCAGTACTTAAACTTGCAAAATATAAGTTGTTTTAAAAATGATTGTATCTTAATATTCACGCAATCCAATCAATGTTCAAAAACTTAGACTTTACGAGATATTGGTGAATAAGACAATAAATAAGACAGGGTCCTAGCAAACGAACAACAGAGGTGACCCCGTCTGCGAAACATGCGTAAAATTTTATTTTCATGAAAATTATTAATGCAGACATAGGTGGACAATTCTAAAAACCATCATAAAAGGAGAGGGAGACAAAGTGAATTGTCAAGACTTTATCAAAATAGCTAATATTGAACCTGGTCTATATAAAATATTTGTTACGTTGAAGATTTTAATTTTGAAATGAAAAAGTGATGTTTGAATATATCCTCAGAATTACATTTAAACAACAATCAGCTCTATATGATTACTTGGATGCTGATATAGCCCATTCGCAAGGCGGGCGTGAGAGAGACGACTGTCTGGCGGTCCGCAGTCAGCAGAAAGGAACACATAACTGAAACGCTGCTGCGCGTCTTGGGTCAGCTCTTGTATAACGCCGTTCTGCGTTTCACTATGGCTTCAAATTGTGTTCTATGAAGTTTGAAAAGTTATGTTGATTGGATGGTGTTCTACGATGTGATGATATTAGAGTTATAAAACATATAAGCAAGCGTTTTATTTGAACGTTGATTGAAATGGTTTCATGAGGAACAATTTTACATTAGTATGAGCTGTGTCGAAGTACAAAGTGGATACGAATGGGTTTTGACCTAAGTTTAAATTTTAATGAGTATCTAGCATTACGAACTAAAACTGTCATTAGATATATATGAAAAATAAAACAAGCTATGGGTATACGTTGTTCATATCTGTTCAAGAGCCAGTTGCGAGGTGCGATGTTGTAAAATAATATGTAATGTAAAATAACATGTTATCAATTTATGTAAATTATGTTAACAATTATTAATTTTCAATTACCTAATAAATAATACTATTTTCTTTTCTTAATAGAAAACATATCACCTAGAATTGTTTTTAAATTAAGTATTTTAAGATGTTATAGTGTATTTTTTTTCTTATTATGATAATAATATTTCTATTATTAAGTTATTATAATGTTTTAGTATAGCATCGCATTGGTAAATCTACTGTCATGTTGTTATTACTGTTTTAATTAAGGTTGAACTGGCCGGTCGCTTCTCCATACAAACGCCGTAGTGTGATCACTCCCGTATTTGAGACTTTAAGTCCAGAATTAAGCATAATACCGATTGATCTCGTCATTATCTAGGCTTGTATGATGCCGAAATTTTAAAAAGATAATTAAGTTGAAAGTTATGAGCTTTCAAAATGTTATATGAAAATGTTTTGAAGCTCATAACTCTCAAGTTAATTATCTTATTACAATTTCGGCATCATACAAGCCTAGGTAATGACGAGATCAATTGGTATTATGCTTTGTTTTGGACCTAAATCCGCAAAAAAGGCAGTGATCACCCTACGGCGTTTGTATGGAGAACGGCCCGGCCAGTTCACCCTTAATAAATAAAAAGAGAAAAAAAAAAACAAGATGTATCATGTCACATTCTTTAAAAAACATTACACTATTAAGCAGCAGTATACTTATAGTACTACGTACAAAGTCACAACAAAACCCCTAACTCAAAGCGGTCCAGCAGCCATCGTATTTATAGAAGCACAAAAAGTCAGTGTAGTACAAAATTCATCTACTTCCCTGTCCGAAGGAAGTAATAAAGAAGAGAGACGCCGACCGAATAATTGATACGATTATGTGTTACAGTGCAGACGAGATAGAGTAATGAAAATGGGACGATCGTACTGAGTGGAAAGTGCAAAATGTGGAAACCGGTAGGCCATTGGAGAAAGTTTGGAAAACCCAAACTCTTAAACATGAGTTTTGTCGGGACTGAGAAAGCGATGAGTCAATGATTGTGAGGTTGGTATTATAGTGTCAAAATAAGTGGACTATCTTATTACTTATCGAAGTTTGTTTAGCACTCTGAAGTTATCAAAACGTCAAACTTGTGAAGCTGAGGCTAATATCAGATGGATCTAGAGAGTGCTAGTATATTATATTAGTTATTACTTAGTATAGTTTATTTACCTTGAAGCATTTCTCTGAATTCAAAATTTATATATATAACCCGCGTCCTTGAAGTTCTCGCTGGATGCGGGTTCGATTCCCGTCCGGAACAAATGCAATCCAATAATTTGTAAATGTGATTTTTGCTCAGCGCGCGATAGTGTTTGTAAACATATCTAGAAACGTGATTATGCTTGTGTATTAATATCTATCAAACTTATTAAATTATATTTCAGATGTCAAACAATCAAGTAAGTAATTATTTAATTACGTACTTAAATGATATACTTATAGAAAATATATATTATAACTATAAAGCGCTTATAGTGAAGCTTGCTTAGCTGTTCTTAACCGATCAGCAAAGTTAAGCAACGTCCGCCGCGGTCATGAGTTGGATGGGTAACCGCTAGTGACATTACTACTGAGCGCTTCCGTGCTTCGGCGGGCACGTTAAGCCATCGGTCCCAGTTGTTGTCTTAGGATGGCACTCGTTATAGCATGGTGGTAAGGCATTTTGCGAATGCCCGCCTGAATAACTACCACCCTCAAGTAGAAAATCTGTTGCCAGGCACATAACAGTGTGTTCCGGCAGCTGTCATTGAGAGCCAGTAATTCTAGGTTAGCCTGAACAACATCATCACTTACCATTAGGTGAGTTAGTGGTCAAAGGCAAACCTAACAAGCATTAAAAAAAATACTAGTACCTTTAAGCTAAATTACTTAAAGCTGTCAAATAAGGTTAATGTGAAAGTTTTGTTGTAACGATGAAAGTGATGATAAATTTAGAACACAGAACCTGTCTTCAACTAACCGTTGCCAGTCATCGACCTTCCTATTTCCATGCAATAACTTACATTGTACTATTTTGAACTGGTATCTTTTATTTTTAGGTTTAGAAAAATATTTCAAAGAGTAGTGGGTAGAGCTACATAAATTAAGTATTAGCTCTGAAAAATCTAATTTTATTTTGTAATTGCTGATAAATTAGCCTTTGATAATTATCTCACCGGATGGTGAGCGATGGTATAACTTACAATGAATGGGAAATCTCTCCAAACATTATAAGTCTTATTAAAATCTATGGTATTATTAGTAAAACTACTGAGGGTCGTTTTAATCATTATATACATGCTAGTATTAAGTGCCTACTGGAAACTAATGTAAAATAAAGAAAAATAAAAAGGTATGCGATTGCGTGCGATTATTAACATGTATTTACATATTATTATGAATATTATTATTATTTGACAATAAAAAAATATTTATTTATTTATGCATGATAGCCTTTGACCACTATCTCACCTGATGGGAAGTGGTTTCGCCATATTTTATATACAAAGGGTAAAACTCTGATGAGTGAGATTTAACATGCATAGGTACCTATCTATGTTTGGTTTGTTAGTTTTCCGTATATTTAAGCAAAAATATTCGCAATAATCGTTTTGTTTGGGAACTCTTATAATCGTTTTGAAGGTCCAAATAAATGCCGAAAAGTTAACTAAATCTGATTGAGTTTGAACACTTGATATTTAAAATATCATGAAACTAAGTTTGTATTGACAGCGCTACGTGCACTCTATCCTTAACACCGCCATGTCTATTATCTCATATTAATTGTATTGCGGATTAATAAGGAGAAAGTTGCCAAGGAAATTACAGTTAGTTAAGATAAAATAACTTGTACTTCAGGTGGCGTACGCAACACAGTGTAGTGTGGAACATCTACTTGTGAGCGGTCTGAAAATGATAAGCATAAGAGCTGAAAATCAGGCAGGTCACTTCGCTATTTCCGCCACTTCACTTTATAAAGTTATATACGACCAACAAGAACAATACCTACTACAACAGAAGAAGGTCCGCGTCAAGTGCGAACCCCATAAATCGAGGTAGAGTCGCAATTTGTTGAATTACAGCATGCGCCAGCCAGCCACCGGGCCGTTGCGAAATTAGCTCACACAGAGATAAATTGACGGCGGGCCGCTAAATAAATTATTTGGGAAAACCGAGAAAAAACGAGCGTCTTCTTGATAAGGGTTGTGGCTTGTAATGAATATCGACCTACGAATGGCTTTGGTGTAAACGTGGCTGCATTTAGTTTGTACCGATCTGAAACTATTAAATTTTAAAACTTTTTAACTACGACCAATTCAATTCAAATTGGACAATATTGTTAATTAATTACTTTGTTCCTATATCTGATAGGTCTTGCACCATTTTCTCAAAATTACATAAGTGATAATTTATAATCAAATATGCTGGCAGGCTAAGCTAGGCTCAGAAAATTTCATAATAACTTAGAGGTGACAACTAAGGTAACTTAAAAAAAGTATATGTAAAATCGGGCGACGCGGGTTCGATACAGATTGAGGTTATAATATTGCTCTCTACAAATTTTAAATAGCCAAGCTAACATAAAATTCATCAGAGAAACAAGTTCCTGATCTGAGATCAACACAAACACTTATGAAACCTTCAATAGGAACTTTGTTATGTTCTGATTTTTGTTTGGGTATATTTATGAGTACCCGGACAAAAATTAGAAATATACTTGTCCTTAAAAACCAGTCAATTTCCTCATTATTCTATCAAAAAATAATGAAACATATTAAACAACTTTAAACCGTTTAAAGTTGTTTAATTACTATGTGTAATAATCGCGAAAACCTAAGACAATATTAATAATCAAACATTTTAATAGCATATATAACATAACTACTGAATATTTATATTCAAAATAATAACTCAGTACTTTTCTGTTAATTGAATCGAGTGACATCACAATACGCAATTAATTTAAATTAATTATAGTAATTTGAATGTACCTTTGATCTTTGAATACACTACTTCTTGCAAGTTGCCATTGCTATTTGCAAGACAGCAAAAAGTGCAATTAGATTGCCATAATTAAGTATATTTACCAGTAAATAGCCCCAAGTTTAGCATAGAAATGCGTCAAAAGTTTTTCTGTTGGTTGTTAATTGCAACACTGGTGGTAATGAGTTGATTAATGGTATTTTTTTCAGTTTCAGTTAGCACTGCGAAGTATTTGCTGCGCGAAATAAAATGCTTTGAAAATTCTTTCTCCTTTATGTCGAACTACGAAACAAACTGTACCTCAGTTTGAGGCGAATTCTGATGATTAATTTATTATAATACCAGATATAACCAGTAAATATGACATCTCGAATATGAATAAAATATTCTAGAAAATAGAATATTGTACTGGAACTTATGATGAATACAGAAAGTCAAGTAAGTCCTTCTTACTGGTCATATTGCATGTCTTTGCATATTTTACAGCTGTACAATCCCTCAAAAGGGTTGCACCCTTTCTTTCAGCGGGATTAATCTTAGTTGTATATGCGAGATTTAGACGGCAATAAGAAAGACGCATAGGTGGGCTTAGAGGGGTAGCAGTGGCAAATTGTCTCGGCTTCCATCCCCTCAGGATTTTATTACATTCGTTAACGTATAAAAGATTAATGTTGAATGCCTTATTTGCTTGTAAGTCCTTAAAGAATTTACGTTCTTTTTCAAGGTGAACAAAAGTGTCTTACTTCTCTGTCGCTGCTTAAAACTTTAGTTTAATTGACAAAAAATATGCAAATATCTTAATTTATGTCAATTTGACCCATGGGGTGCCAGGCTGGACACTCCCCCATATTGGCCTGTAAATTCCGTAAGTGACGACCAAAGGAAAAATAGCAGAAAGCAGAAGGGGAGAAGCAGCGCCTTCTGGAAAGCTGCTCTCTCATACTGTGATCCCCAAGCCGCTTGCCAAGCGTGGGGATTATGGCCTACCCCCTCTTAATGGCGGAGGTCGTGTTAAGTAGTGGATGTTTCAACTGATACAGAGAACCCATGGCTGCAATCAAGTTACATTAACTATATAATAAAAATATAATTTGTGAAAATATCGTTCGAATTTAAAATCACCTACTCGAACGCAACCAATCCATTTTTTACCCACATTTTAAATCGAATAAGGGTTCCATTTTTAAAACGCTGAGGGTTGTACCGCGTACCTGCCCCGAGTGGCTATCAATACCATCCCCACCCTAACTGTGTGACGTGTGTTCGATCCCAAATGCGCGCCATTACTGTTGTCTGCTTGTCTATTATCTGGTTGATAGGCTGGCAACTATTTTTTTATAATTTTAGGGTCATTACAATGGCTTGACGCCATACGTTCATAGTGTGGAGCAAGATGCAAGAATATTTTTTAAACATTGTTGATGGGGTCTTTTTTTTCTGCTTCATAGGGTAGCCTTTGACCACTATCTCACCTGATGGTAAGTGATTATGCGGTCGAAGATGTTGTTCAGGCTAACCTAGAACTACTGGCTCTCAAGGACAGCTGCCGGAACACACCGTTACGTACTTGGCGACAGCTTTTCTACTTGAGGGTGGTAGCTAGACAGGCGGACATTCGCAAAATGTCCTACCACCATGCTAAACTTACTTTTCACTGCTACAATTCCGAAAATTTAGGAACCTTTATAAGTATGAAACATTAAAACAATGGCTTTGTTAATTAAATATTTTTTATGAAACAGGTGACTGTAATAGATAAGATACTAATACCTTAGATGTATACCATGAAAGAAGTATGCGTTTGAATTGGTGCATATTGAATGAATTTTCATAAAATCTTGACTGGATTTGCTTTTAAATTTATCAACCACGGTAAACACAATTTCGTAGGCAAACAATATTAACAGTAGGCACCTACCTAAAAGAGGATTGTAAAAGGTTTTTTTCGCAACGTTCTACCCTACCCGCGACATTTATCAGGATTTTCGATGGTGCAAGCTAAAATTTTGGACGCTTTAAGCTGGACATAAATTTTGCAAAACACGACACCTAGGAAAAAACGACCAGAATTTTAAAAGTATTTAAATAAAAATAAAGCTAAATAAGTATTACTGAGTAATAAAATTAATACAACTACAAAATCTAATATAAATCTAGTTTACTTGTCCTTCATCGTCCTACGGGGAAAAGCTAAATAGATTAGATACATTTTATAACACAAATCCGACTACCTTCATTACCAATTCCAAATTCAAATTAGCCGAGTGAATTTCAATAAATTCTAAAAGAAAAACATTTTACATAACGGTGAAAAACCGGCAGCAGGCGTGTTCATTATTCAGCATGCATTATTCAAACTTTCTTCTAACCTACTCGCAGTAGGGCCCGCTCGTAAATTCCCATATCTCTACGCGGGCTCAATTACATAGAAGTTTTTACTTTTAAAAAGGTAGCCGTTAGTTGGCGCATGCGCGATCGTTTGTCGCCATATTGAACTTTCACACTACGCAATATATTAATCTTATTTTTAGACTTAATGCGAGCTACGTGCTCAGACCGTTCTTCTTTTTCTCACTAAGTATTTATTTCTGGAACAGTTTGTAATGCAGTACCATTAGGTTGCTATTCGAGGACTGGCTGTTATTCTCGGTTATTCGAACATGTATCTTACATTAATTGACACTGACAATTGTAATGCTTTACTGCACCTGTAAATTTGGAACAAAGTGCTAGATTTGTTTTTGATTTGCGAGAATATCAAAGGAATGTATCTGATTTTTTTATAAAAAAATCTTCGAAATTCTTCAATTATGTGTTCTTGAATGAATGCAATTCGTTAGCGATCTTACCTACCAAATATTCGTCTGTCGTCGCATGTAGGTTGAATATTATTAAAATTCAAATAAAACCACGCAACCTACACAGTTATAAATTAAAAACTCATTCGAATAACACTGGCAGCAAAAAATCTGGCAAATATTGCAGCGTGGAAAAAATATATTTAATCCGTGTAAAGTTTTGTAGGTTGGTACTGTGCCATAAATCAGCCTCGTCCGCTTCGATGCCAAGGAAATAAGATGAGATCGAGATGCCAACACCGTATAATATTCTCTATTTGTTGGTATATTACTAGCTTTATAAAAACACTGTTCATGAAAAAATTACAGAATAAACGCGGTAAAATAGTGCCAAGTTGTGTAGAGAAATGTGTAGTTTGAGGAATCCGAGAAATCCCTAGAATTTTGAAAGGGACTAAATGATTTTATTTCATATGTTGGATATTCTACACATAAAACGACTTCCAGTATTAAGTATATAGGTTAAAGCACAATATATAATATATATTGAACCTTTTATGCAGTCAATTTAATATAGATTAAACAAATTCAATGGATACTATTGTGTTTATTTTACATTATAGCCATAACAACGGCGTTTTAAACACTGCAGTTATCGAGGTCATGGATAGACTAAGGTATTCTTTGGCAAAACAACACCATAATACCATGATAATTAAAATTTGCTCCATATCTGATACATTGGCATTTTTTACCTACTGAAATATTTGAATATGCAGTACAACCATTACTTCTTCGCGTGTAAGTAAAAGATACACTAGAACAAAGATGCACAGGATTTGAATGATATAGGAATTTAACATAAGCAACATTTTAATTGAACATAGCAATGCTATAAAAGTTCAAAACATCAATACAATGTGACAGACATTTAGGTAGGTATAAGGTAAAAACGACTTAGCCTAACTATCTTTTAGCTTTAGCTGATCGCCAATATCCACGGTGTTGTTTGGTTGTCAAAAATTAGACATAACTCAAATACTTCACATAGGTCACAGACCGTAGTAACACTAGACTTTCTTTCAAGTTTTTTACTTGTGACTAATAAACTGATGTCAGTATAAACAGCTTCAAGCTTCGTTTAAAAAGGTATAGTGTTTCTAATAGAGAAGACAAATGACAGCCTTGAAATTAAACTGTATTCGCTATCCCAGTTTGTCTAACACTGACTTGCAATCCTCAGTCGTATTGAAATCTCATATTTCAGTGCAGTTACAAGTCCTTAGTCGGGTGCACACACACCGTAAATCTCTCTATGATTTGTAATAAAACTTCGAGACGGCTCGCCGCAGGCCCGCAGACTTCGACAAGAGGTCTTCTTTATAGAGAATACATTATTTATGGACTAGCTTTGGAGAGGATATGGTACCTGAGCGATTTGCTGGTGCTAGGATCTGTGTAAACGTTGAAGAACCTTTTAGATTTTGTCTATGACCACGAAATATAATTGTACTTAATTATTGTTGTCATAGCTACACTACACACATATTGACATAGCTTTTTTACAATTTATAGAATATTAAAAAAATAAACACATACAGCCAAAAAGTTATAATAACAATAATTAAGTGCCAGTACATTTGGTGCAGATGTGTATAACTTGGCCTAAACGGGCAAGAATAATGTTTTATTGTAAGAGCATAGTAGCTTTACTGAATTAAACATTTTGACTTTGAATTTGCTTTTTAGTTAAAATATTTATCTAACCCCGGGTTAATTTTCAATTAGGAGTTGGTACCAACTCTAGTCCAGGCAGTTTGCCATTGGGTTCCATGACTCTTGCGCCAAATGACATGATTACCTTTGTTACCTAATAATCAAAGATATACTAATGCTGTAATTTACGATAGAATTACAGAAGTAGAAGAAAAATATCTTTTGTGTGTGATTACAAATAAAGTCAACAATCAACCGATATCTGCTTTGATTGAGCTAACATAATATTTACACGAATGATGGAACGATGAATAAGGAGATACGGCACGCTGCATGAGTCTATAACTATACATACTCTTCAGCCATGTGCACGACAAAATATAAAATATACGAAATGAATGATTGGATTACAAATTATATTTGTGACGATCAACAACCTTTAAAATATAACTATAGGCTGTAGTTTAGAACTAAAGTTTGAGTCCCCAAAATTTATGATCAGAATTTCATACAAAAAATTGCAATACATTATCATAAATTAAGTAAGACAAATACTTATGATGTTTATTATGATACATTATCTCAATTTACACATGATGAATGGAATGTATATAGCGTTATATCCAGAACGTCAACAAATTACATTCCTTCATCCCATAACAAAGAACTAAGAAAACAATTTTCCCAGCAAAAGATTACTCCGAGACATCCTATTACGTCTTATCACGAGATCTGACAATAAACTATTTTTCACATATTATTTATTAGGGTAGTCTTTTCACACTTTCTTTTTTTCCTATTACTTAGAAAAATAACAGGTCGTGACCATACATCAATGTCTAAGATCCTCGTTACCGAAATCACGTTTATCATAGATCACATTTGTCTAAGGTTTTACTTTCATCGGTTACGAAAGAGTTGTATGTATCATTAGAGCAGTAAGCGATTCTGAACTCTTTTTTTATGGGGACAAAAGATCGTTTTTCTTTGAAATAGTTAAGGTATTATGGTGGTGTTATATACAGGGTGCTGCAGAGAAGAGTCGCGAGCCACACACGACGAATTACGAGCGAACCCGGGACGCGGGTTGAGTTATGTGACCGCGATATATAATATTTTTGATATATGTATTGTATTTGGTAAAATGTAGTTAAGTTTTGGAGGTAAGTTTTGTTGTAGCAGAACTCTTGCTGGGTGGAAGCAACAACAATTTTGATTTATTGTGTTTTAGATAGATGATTCTATGAATTCATAAAGTTGACTTTATACCCAGAAACAAACGAAGGTATTGAAAATATAAATCTAACAATAATATAGTTGCGAAAGTAATTTTGCGACGGCTGAATATATTTTGATACAATTATGTAAGTTTTTTAAGTTTTTTATATATGCCTTAAATCCTTGCCACTTAGGCCACACGGTACCTACTACTTATCCCGATTTACTGGCTAGTTTCCGAGGGAACACGATCTTACCGATATCCAATAGGGCGGAGGCTGGTTGTATAATAAATGTATATTAGGTATTAGACATATTTAGTCGATCTACTGAATTATAAATACCTTCGTTAAGCCTACTATAAATATTATACATATAAAATTGTGAAGATGGCACGAAAATAACACTAGATATTAATATTTGGTGGTACGAGTATTAACTATGCATTGCATTGGGGTGTTACTTTTCACCCCATTGCAATACACAGTTACCTAAGCACTCATCCGAATTCTGCGTAGACAAGATTTAAGGACGGATAAAAAAAAACATCACAGAATTCTTATACAAAAGTTTAACATCAGATAACAAGACATACTCACAGCTATGAATAAACGATCAAGCATTTTAAACTCATCTGTAACGTTATTATAAACTTTAAATACAATTCCGTCCGGAATGCCACAAGATGGCGCCGCGACGCGATTTGTCAAAAGGAAAACAAACAGCCCTGAAATAGTTCGAGTTGACAAGTTTACTGCTCGCCTACATCTCGGCTAGCTTTCGTCTCCACTTCGCTCCGCTCTGTTACGAAATTATACTAAGGAAGAATTTTATTCAAGTCTCGAGGCTTTTCCGCTCACTTCCGTTGATTTACGCAGCGTTTCTATTTTGTTTCTAGAGCTTTCGTGTATAGACGGATCAACGAAAACGCTTATGCTGCTCCATCGTCATCCAAGCAAACTCTTTTTGAATGAAACCATTTCGTTTGACTAAATCTAGTTTGCCAGTAAGGCCAGCTGTCTATTATTTATTTATATCTGATGCTTATGTTTTGCTAGAAGTATAGTTTTACCTGATAGGAATATTAAGAAACCAGTAATCATCTATAGAAATTTGAAGTCATCTTGGATTAAACAGCTATCTGAATCTTTTATTTTATGAATAATTTTGATGACATCAATTAAGTTTGTGGTCGCTAAATAAATATTTACCAAAACCCAAATGTGGGTGTAATGTATCATCGATACTAGAATATATTGTCACACGCTAAGATAAATAATGCTTATGAATATTGCTGGCAAATTAATTATACATTCACAAATTTCAATCTATGTATACTTTAGAAGAGTTAATTATGTGAATTTCAAATTAATAACAAATCGATATTCATTTATATAAATATATGGACAGACAATAAATATTAAAAGAGCGTGTATCCGAGTCCAAACACGTAACTAGTTTTCGAGGATATTTGTCTAAGCAGAACCGTTGGCAACAGAGGGATGATTTAGGCGAGCTACAGGTTTGCGACGGATGGAGGAAAAAGGTGACGATTTGTTGTACTATAGAAATTTAATTCTGTGGTATACAAGTAAGTTTCAATGGTAGCGTGAGTAGAACGCTAATAACGACAGTAATGATATTATAAGAATGTTCATTAGTGATACAAGGATAACTACTATTACACGTTATAAATTGTTTCTTTTTTTTGTCGATTATAATCTTTCTAAATAATTATGTGGGCCAGTTTCTAACAGAGCTCTTAGTTTATATTTCTTTTTACAGGTGTTACAAGTGTAAGCTGCCAGTTTATAGTAAAACTCTCTTTGTCGTCATTATTCCAAGACAATTTTTCAGTAAGTATTAGGTTATTTTGCGACAACCTGCAGATCTGTGCATGCCCTATAGAGGGTTCGCACAAGTTACCCGCGCAAGAGCGCAACAAGAATAATACAAAATGTTTTTCATTTTCTTTATGTCACCCATGGCAGTCGTAAAGGCATTAAGCGTGACCAAACTTTTGTTTGATACGAAAGATATAAGTATGAGCGCAATGCTGGTTGTTGTACTCTGAAGACTTCAGCGTTTTGTAAGTTCGTAAAGATAGACTGGACGATTAAAAATTTAGTTACCTACGAGAAGACAGGTATTTAGATGATTATTTTTAGGGTTTTTACCTACTAGAAAACTAGCACTATTACTAAACTACTAGCTTCCGCTATATCCATCCATCCTTCCAATCATCCAAACTCTAAAGCTATAGGTATATGCACGTGTGGGGCTGAATGGCAGTTTGCTTTCCAAATAATAATACTGTTCTGCATCAGCCGGATTATCCACTGCTGAACCCAGCCTCCCACATCAAGGTGAATTTTGCCAAAATCCCTACGCTTGGCAGGCATCTTGGGGATCGCAGTTTTAGATATCAGTTCCGCAGAAGGCGCTGCAGCCCATCTTCCGGTATTTTACCTTTAGTCGCCTCTTATGACGCCCATAGGTAGCAATGGGGAGTGACATTCTAGCCCGCGGTACCCTGCAGGCGTTCCAAATAATAATAATAATATCTAAAAAATAAAAATAAAAGGTCCCCTTACAAGAAATATAATTATAATAAAGTAAATAATTATATATTACTTTATTTTAATTATAAGCAAATAAATTTGCTAAATTCTCCTGCGACATGAAGTTAGTACATTTATCAAGTAGGTATATACTATCCTTATTTTGATTTTAAGGAAGGAGATTTGTAGTTAAGGTAAACGTTAGGATGTCAAAATGTTTTGCTTATAAAACTACTAAGGATCGACTTGAAATGTGGGTAGCTCATTTTAAAAACACTAAGGAGCTTGCTGAGAGAGCTATGTTTTTTGTTAATGCCGCATAATCAGGATTAACATGACTAGGGCACTATTTTGTTCACGAGTTTTCACTATAAAATATTATTTTAGATCGGATATGGTATCCAAAGACTACAGAACCTTTTCCCTATATGTTTGTTTATTAGGCAAGAATCAAAAAAGTTACATACTTTTGCAGCATTCTTTGCTATATTGAAGCGCTCGTAGCGAAGTTTCCTTAGCTGTTCTTTACGATCAGCAAAGTTAAGCAAACCCCGCGCCGTTCATGAGTTTGGATGGGTGACCGCTAGTGACATTACTCGTACTACTTACTGAGCGCTTCCGTGCTTTGGAGGCCACGTTAAGCCGTCAGTCTCGGTTGTTTTCTTAGGATGGCAGTCGTTATAGCATGGTGGTAAGGCATTTTGCGAATGCCCGCCTGGCTAGCTACCACTCTTAAGTAGAAAATCTGTCGCCAAGCACCTTACGGTGTTGAGAGCCAGTGATTCTAGGTTAGCCTGAACAACACCTTCGACCACATCATCACTTACCATCAGGTGAGATAGTAGTCATGGGCTAACCTAACAGACATAAAAAATATACTTACATACAGAATTGGTAAACCGTAATGCTTTGGTAACCTAAGATTATTAGATAGGTATATTTTAAGTTTTTGTCTCCTGGGGTGCCGGGCTAGAATGTCACCCGTCCATCACTGCCCGTGGGTGTCGTAAGAGGCGACTAAGGGTAACCAGAAGGTGGGCAGCAGCGCTTTCTGGGGATCTGATTCTCACACTGCGATCCCCAAGACGCCTGCCAAGAATGGGGATTGTGGCAAAACCCTCCTAAATGGGAGAGGCTGTGTTCAGCAGCTGTAACAGTATATTTTAAGAACTAAAAATAGTTATTTTCAATAGTTAACCACAAATATCAACTATCGATTAATTGACAATATTATCTGCTTTTCATACTTTGATTAAATTGAATTCTTATCTGTGTAAGTTAATTTTTACTTCCAAAGCGTTTGAAGAATCTTCGATTTTTCTAAAAGCGTCTAATACCATTGCAAAGTTAATTTTTACAAAGTCACCACCCGACTTCACCCGCTCTCCAACGTTGCTGGGTGGGTGGGGGAGTAATTACTTTATTAGGCGATACCGGAAGATGTTCCGACGAAAAATATGTTGTCGTTGGTCGCCCAAGTTAGGAGCAATAACGTTTTTGTTACCAATGGAGTTCCCATTGCCACAGAAACAGTTAAGTTTATTTGGCTTTCCACAGAATATATTGAGTATAATATTGCTTGTTTTAAGGTAAAATAGTAATAAGTTATAGTTGCTTTTTTCTCTTCGTTTGAAAGTACTTATATGCTTGTTCTTCAAACAATTTGACCTACGCATCCTTTTTTATATTTCTGATAGGTAAGCGTTTGACCGCAATTTCACCTGATGGTAAGCGATGATATCTTCGAAGTTAAGGGGCTTAACATAGAATTACTAGCTTTCAGGGAAAGCTGTCGGAACACACCGTACGGTACTTAGCGACGGTTTTTCTACTTGAGGCTGGTTGCTAGCCAGGCAGGCATACGCAAAATGCCCTTCCAACATGCGGTGAAGCTCAAGCCCGCGGCGGGATTCGAACCATGGACCTGCTGTCAATACCCTAAGCCACTGAGCCATCGCTGCTTCGAAACCATCTTTTTAAAAGAAACGTCTCATCGACAGGCTAACTTCTGCTGTTCGCCGTTTGGATCTAAAGATCCACCTGACAGATTTTGAAATTATTTTAACAAAACTAAAACGGTTTATAGATGTAAAAGATGTATTTTTGCGGAATAGAAATCCGTGAAAAGTAACATAGAGACCAGCATTAGAAGAAATTCAAACAGTTTGAAAATAATCAAATCTTATTTTCATCATTAACAAAGATGTTTTTGTCTAGGAACACCAATATAAGCAGCGTGTAGGTAGATATCAGTTTCCAAGAATTACTGGTTCGTTAACCACCATTTCCATCCCTCGATTCAAATACAGCACTGCAAGCTCTCATGCGTGTAAAGTATGACTAATGAGTGAAATTACGTACCGAAATCACGTGCAAACTTCACAAAATCACGTAAACACTTTACAACGAAATTAACAGCTTCAATTACTTACAACTACCCGCTCGGTGCACCGGCAATGTACTAAAGCGAGTACCTACCTGTGGCTCCTTCCTAATAGCCTGGTAATAATATTTTATGGCCGTTTACCTTTGTAAACACGGATAAAAAGCCCGTACGCGACCTTACGTCGGAAAAAAACAGACGACAATTGCGTTAACGGCCTTTCCATAAAAAGAATAAAAGAGCGTTGTTCGATCGCTTTTTAAGAATTTGTCACGCTGTTCTATTTTTGAAAAGAACTTTTTTGTTTCTTTTTATTTTCTTAAAAGTAGAAACTGCAAAAATTACCAGCCAGTGACAAAAGCTTTTTTTAATCATAACGAAGAAAGCATGATGCAACGGGGCATCGTTCAAGGAATCCGCGGACGGGACGCAGGGATGTGCCAAAAAGAGATAAAGTAGTTTTATTGATCTACACGGACGTTTGGGAGCGAGTGTGAGTTGAATGGAACGAAGATAACTTGCCGCCCCAAGTTTTTACGTCCTTCTTTCTCCGATGCACTTTTTTGTATCGCCATCTCTCTCAGACCACGTGACCTAAGCAGGGTGTAACTCACCCTCGCGGCCATAACTTACTCATAGCGATAGGCGGTACTGTCGCGAATAACGTGGTTTCTATTTTTTTTTATATTCTCTTGAGCACAATGTTGGTAAAATTAATGTCATTAATGTTACCAACATTAATAGTCAATATTAACCACAGTAGAAGTATTTCTCACACTTATATGAATCAAGTACCTAATTGAGTTAGGTTAATAAAATAATTGTCTATTAGACCGTATTGAGAACAAAAGTATTAGATGCCGAGCCAAGACGCTAAATTAGAAGTGATTTGGATTCTAAATCTATTTCGTAATATATACCTACTATATAAATCCCGTACATTGCTACCTACATTTTATCTTTTGATATCATAAAAAATATATTAACATCGCTAGATCATATACAAGTACCTACTACTTACGGACGAGACCTAAAGTAGGTACACGTATTTGATTATTTCATGATATTAGTTATTATATGGAACAATTAGGCTTATACACATTATACCTATTAGTATATTTATCATAATTAATCATACATGCTTCAACTTATTTTCAAAAAAAAAATGCGTCAGATAAAATTCAAAATACTTATAGCTTGAGTAAAGCAGTTGAAATACTGATGTTAACCAAATAAAGTGGACTTACATCTTAACTTTAAACACCTTAAAAAAAGATTTTCACAGATTCAAAATTGTTCAAGTTTAAATTACCATGAAATTTAACTTTTTGAAAGCTTATCCTTAACTCGTTTTTAAGAAAAACCCAAAAGATTAATATAATAACCTACCAGGAAATAAGCATTTTTTATTCTTATTTTGTTTTATTCAGGGCCGTTCATCCCAAATGTGCATCCATAAATAACAAGTCTCCATAGCTGTTTTCTCTGACTTGATTTATTTTTGTCTTGTTTCTACTCAATTATATTAACATTTTTTGTCTTTTGTATTCTGTGTTTATTAACTGATACTACCCAGAAGTGTTAATAATTCGCATTCTATTAAGATTACTAGAACTATGAAGATGATTGGATACGTAATAAAACGCAACTCAGAAAATTTGGAGACTAACTGTTTGAATGTATGGAATACTGGCCGGTTATACATTTAAATCAGATCATTTATAAAAAATATACAAAAGTTCCAAATTCAAATTAACACATTTTATAAGTAAATCGAGATCGATGATTTTATCGATAAAAAATGTGGCCTACAATCGGAACAATATTTTAATATACTTCAAATTGCATTTGTCGATGTGGCCTACCGATGGGCCAAAGAATTTAAGCAATTAAAGGGTTTATCTCACTTTGGCCGATGAAGAAGATGTGGTCGCCCTTTAACGGCTGTACAAAAGAAAATGTGTTAGAATAAGCGAATTTAATATGTAGAGATACAGTACATTTAGATTTGATCAGAGTGTTCACAAGATTCTAGGCTGACACTCCACGGTTTGACTAGCTTAAGAGTGAACTGGCCGGTCAGTTATCCATACAAATTTCGTAAAGTGATCAGGATCACTCCCTTATTTGAGGGTTTAGGTCCAAAACAAAGCATGATATCGATTGATCTCTACATATTATGTCGGCTTGTATCGTAACATTTTTTTAATAAGATAATTAACTCGAGTATTATGAGCCTCGAAACATTTTCATATAAAGTTAAAGATTCCATACTGGCAACTTGATTATCTTTTAAAAATTTCGTTACGATACTAGCCTAGATAATGACGAGATCAATCTATATTATGCTTAATTGTGGATCTAAAACCTCACATAAGGGAGTGATCACCCTACGACGTTTGTATGGAGAAGTGACCGGCCAGTTCAACCTAAATTTATTCAAATAATATAATTTTATTAAATCCAAAAGCATTATTATCGCATATAATCAATCACATTTGAAATAATAAACTGTCCATATGCTCGTCATAAAAACAGCACTTCAACTTATGTTCAAAGAAGCCGCGTGTTAAACCCACTGTTTACAAAATTAATTTAAACCGGCTGTAAAGAGAAGTCGCTCAACAATCACGGCTGAGTGTTAACCGATCGTAAACGTCAAAGTTAACGATTACGATCATCGTAAAAATGTCGTTAAACAAACAATTAACGGGCGGTTCACTTTACAAGCACTATCTGAGATAATAACACTTGAATTAAAACAAATCGTTTGAGTCTTACACGGATTTGGTGGGATTAGCATTTTTTCTATGAATACTAGGCCATGTTTGCAGTATAGATAGGGAGGTAGGTTTAATATCTACCTATCGTACCTTCGTTACTACTTATGGTTAGTTTTAGTTTTTGATTTTTATTATTTATAATACACTCTGAAATAAAATATTATTATTATTCTCCTAGAATAATCTTTCACAAAAATATTGTAGGTTTTTAACTATTGACTGTTCTAATGAAACAGCAAGTTTTCTTCTTACAGTAGCTTACAACACATGTAGATGCATGTAGCGCCATCTGTCATGGAGTAGCGGATTGAATTCGATTTATATTATTTCAACTTTATCAATTCGCCTGTGTACCGTTGAAAGGATAGGCAGAGGTGTCATAATTACGCCACGCTTAATCTATGGTCGTAATAAAAACCCCCTTGGTCGGGTGGTGTAAAGCGTCACTTTGGAATTTCGAGATCCTAGGTTCGACCTATTTTCGATAGCTAATTGGAATTTCAAAAATAAAATAGGTAGATACTTAAATAGCACGATGATATCTTTTTATCGATTACACCGGTAATAGTTTAAATATTAATAAAAATTAAAAATAATTATTTAATAAAATTAATTTCATCCTTACACGCGAAATTAATTGAATCAGGTCAACGAGACAAATACGTTATCTCGGGGTCAGGTTACAGTGCAATGACATGCAGAACATCTCTGAGTAATACTACGCAGGTGTACGCTTACCGACTTGTTCGTCTTGTTTACTTGAGAAGATAAAATGTTCTAGTCGAATACCAAATTATCGTTATGCCTACTCATTACAATTCTATCACAGTTGAATGTTACCTACGGTCCATCAATCTTACCCAAATTGTCTTCAATAAATCTATGAGAGCAATAAAAAAACGTCAGCAAGACACATTAACACATCTGAACGGTAGTCTGCTAGACACCTCGACGCCCATTCAAATGAATCTTTATAGACTCGTAAACCACCACTTGCGGTAATAAAGTGATTTATCCCCATCAAAACAGCTGATCGCCGTGATTACGCACAATACGAGCGATCATAATTTTACAGCCAATTTACAAACAATAAAAGTCGTTTTCTTGTCTTACACGCCCATTCGCCCTCCGATATCTCCATATTCGACGGTCGCAGCCGTAACTCGTAACTTTTATAACCCAATAAAACCATAACCATCCTCAAAATCCCGAGTGCTTGAAGTTGGCGCGAAACGAATGTATAACTCAAACAATTGCCTGTAGAGGGCGCACGTCCCGACTCACATCCGGCTCGCGACTGGTGCTGCCATCTGTGTGAGAGCACGTGAAGCTTTTTATAGCCCATTTGAGGTCGGTCGTCACATCGTAAAATTGATGCTTTATTACTTCGTCTGATGACGCTAGTGTTGCGTTGTACGTTACATTGCAGAGATTTGCTTGCTTGTGGTGCATTATTTGGTATGTATATTTTTATGTTCAAAGTAATTACATTTATTATGATATTAAGATTACAGTAAATAAATATTCAAAATAATGTCAATATATTAAAATGTTTTACATAATAAGCTTAGTAGTAAAAACCAAACAGTAACAATACCAGGTACCTGACGTTTTAAAGTGAATGACATAATCACAAAACCTAAAATAAGTAACAAAAATGAGGATTACCCGAGTGTATTGTCGTTATATGAAGTGCCTCGCAATATACGAACAGAAAATTGCATCGTAAACATTCACTGAACGCCTGCTTGAAAACCGAGCTTAAAGTTTTAACTTTTTGTCACGTGGTTATAGTGGCGCTCATGATATTTGTTGTCTACGCCATCTCTCAGAAAGTTGCTGAACTAACAAGTGGCCCGTGTAGCTGTTTGCCACGCCTGTTAATTATTTCTGAATTTGCTAAATGTTTTTGTTTTGTATGCATAATGAAATAACTAGGTACATTATTCGTAACTTTGCCTTCACTGGTTGATTTTTTCTGTTTTATCTAAAAATATATTTCAGAATTAACCATACATACATCTATTTTATAATATAACAACAGTCACTAGATGGCGCTACGGTATTTTAGGACAAATTTTTTGTCATTATTTTGTATTGCTACGGAACACTTCATCTTGATGTGAGTTTAGTATTAAATTAATTAAGAAAATAATGTTTGGCTCATTTTGTTCTTAAGCATTGTGTTTACAGGTGATGGGTGTTCGCTGTCAGATGTTCAGATATTCAGAATGCAAAAAGCAATCTCAATTGGAATTCAACCAAACCTTTACCTGAATTATGCGTTCGTATAGTATGTAAGCCTATACTTCTTAAATAAATAGAAAACATTACAACATAAACTAAATCGAAATTCTGAAAATGTATTTACCTAACTCACAGAATGTTAATAGTACAAAATTAAATGATACTAATAAGTCCTCACATATAAATTCAAACTAGAAAGTAACTCGATATCTGGGGGTAATTATAAAAGCGGGGGTGAGTGACAAATCCCCGAATAAAACAACAAGGAAATAATTCCGGGCATAAATCGCCCTCTCGGTGTGAATAGAATAGCAATTATTTGGTTGAGTTGGTGCCTCCTCCCGAAAAGGGTGGTACTAGAGATTCTCGTCCTCTGAAAGGCGAACAAGAATCGAACCAGATTCCTATTTGAAATAATTTTGTCGATTACAATTTCTTCATAATTTTCCGTCGTCACGGCCAAATCCTGTTAGATTTCCGGGTCGAAATAGGGCCTTGGTTTCTTGGCTCATACTATAATAGGTATGGGTAGAGCTGTGCCCAGTAGATAGTAATTAGGTCACCTTCCATTACACAATAGACCTAAAATTGTTAAAGGATTTTAATTTACACGTATACTCATCAGCCTAATTCTTTGAGAATGTGATGAATGTGTGATGTTTGAATTTGATATTGTTACAAATTTTATCGAATTAAATTAAAAAGGGGGCATTTAACGATTTAACTAGGCACTCGTAGCGAAGTTTGCTTAGCTGCTCTTAGCCGATCAGCACAGTTAAGTAACGTCCGCCGCGGTCATGAGTTGGATGGGTGACTGCTAGTGAAATTACTACTGAGCGCTTCCGTGCTTCGGAGGGCACGTTAAGCCGTCGGTCCCGGTTGTTGTCTTAGGATGGCAGTCGTTATAACATGGTGGTAGTGCATTTTGCGAATGCCCGCCTGACTAGCTACCACCCTCAAGTAGAAAATCTGTCACCAAGTGTGTTCCAGCAGCTGTCCTTGAGAGTCACTAATTCTAGTTTAGCCTGAATATCATCTTCGACCACATCCTCACTAACCATCCGATGAGATAGGGGTCATAGGCTAACCTATCAGTCATAAAAAAAATAGGTATTAAAAGGAGAAGGTTTCTAATTACACACCTAACGAACAACGAAAGTTTCTAATTACATGAAGTTTCTTATACACCCCGTAAGTATCTCCCTAGTCACATAGCAAATCGCAAAATATTCTATGACGTATTTCGAATAAGCGAAAAATACCTGAGTTGCGGTTTTGTTCTCGGGACAATGGTAACATCCTACGGGAACTCCCAAAACCAGCCTTACAGGAACTGCCCCAGAATTCTTCCACCCCATCCTTATTGGTATCATGAGGAGGTTCGTAGGCCTTTATTAAATGGTTTTATGATGTTACCCAAGTATGTGTATAGGCCCGTTATTTTGTTTAATTAACATTGTCACGTATTTTCTAAGGTCCGGTGACATTAATTCTATCGAACATAGTTTCGGTAACTGCGGCTTGAATATTTGAATAATTAATTAGAAAAACAAATGAAGTTATCGATACCAGTTTGTTTAATTAATTATGTAAACAGCGCTTGATGAATTGTTTAATTAAACATGATGAATAATTTCCGATATGGAGTAAATTTAATAAACTATAGGGTATATGCCACTGTAGGTAACCACTTCGAATAGTGTTTCACTAATGGTAAAAGAATTCAAAGTTGAATCATTGTTCAACAACTACGAGTATTCATTCAATTATAATGTTGATAAGGTTCTAAGAGTTAATAATAAAAGGCATATAAGAGTTCATACTCTTATATGCTTTATGTTAGTATCTACCAAGACACAGATAAGTAAGACCTTACTCAGAAATTTACTTCTTAACTACATTCCATCCATAACTACAAAAATATTTGCAGTAAGTAGAAAAACTATTAGTTACTAAGAAGCACTTTGATTTGATTTATCATACAAACAAATTGCACGGAAGTTCATATAATGATATAAATAGGTATTAGGTAAGTAATGTACTTATCCCAAAGCAAACAAACAACGTCAAATGTAATACAAAATCACCACAGAACGAAAAATTTGTACCATGAGCGGGAGGCATGTCACTAAAACTTACCCTCATATTTATATTTAGTTATTGTAAAAATACCCGTTTTTTATAATAACTAATTGTAAAAATAAAGTATTGTGAAAAGTTTCGCGATCGTGGCGGACGTACCTACCGCATTCAAGATCCTGAAAACAGCTTTCGAAGCCGAATCAATTGTCCAGCGTGATATTGACTTTTAGTAAGTTGTTGACGCTTTTATAATAATTAGTTATAATGATTATTTTTTTCCTTTCAAGGTATTTTTGAAACCTTGTATGCGCAGCTGGTGTTAAAAGCTAAAAATAAAATAGACATCTACGGCATACCGCCGGTAAAAGTAGAAATCTACATACGTACGTATGTTTCATTGAAAGCATTAATATTAGAAAGACCCGAACAAAAATCCTTTTCCTACAGCGAAAAATCCTTCCTCGACCCACTTTAATCAAACGAAACAATACCGCGGAAAAGGGAATCTTCGAGGGCAATAAAGAACTTCAGATAGAGATAAATTAGCCTATCTCTAGAGACGAATGGGGAAAGAACTTGAGGGTTAACCCTTCGGATCCACTGCCGATAGGGGTGGAGTTTCATACTGTTTTTATTTAGATATTAGTACTTAAACTGATGTAACCATTTATAGGTTGCAAGGTACTTTTTGTTAGCTAGACGATATGTTAAACGATAGAATGATTAAGTATATAGCTACAGCTTGTACTTTAAAACTGAATAATATCTATGTACACATCTATAGAAAGTCTATATATAGTGAGTATAGTGACACTAGGCTTCTTATTTGTACTGTTGTTGAAAATGTCTGCATATAAATTGCCATTTAATAATGTACTTAGGTACTACTTTTGAGTGGAATTAAAAGGTGTGATTTTATTGTAAAAAAATACTGTTATTGGTAGTAAGTACCTACCTAATGTTGATGTATCTTTAATATATTCAATGATTATGCTAAGAGTTACAAATCGACAAAATTATGAAAGAGTTTCAGCTCCACCTATATCCACACTTCAATTTATAATTTACATACAACATCCAAACATACTCGTAAGGTATACTTGAATAAGTAGTTACACATTTCTGCTTATATAATTATACAAGTATCTAAAATATATAAGGATAAGGACGGGAATTTAAGATACTTGTTTGCTTATATAAAATCATCAACATCATCATCATTGTATTTATATTTGTCATCAACAGCCGGAATTGTGAGTTTACCATAATCACCAGAACCACAGATCAGAGAAGTAGATTGTTTCTTGACCTGAGACCACAACTCTGTTAGCGAGCATTTTAGGGATCGCAGTGCCTGTTCTTCAGGTGCTACTGCCAACCTTCTGGTATATTTTCGCTTTTTACTTCTCCCACCCGAAAACATTTGAAGAGGGATCAGCAAAACGTATACCTCATCCACTCTGAACTATTACAGATCATATTACTCACACTGTTCATGCACGTATCATTCTTCTATTTACTAATCTATATATATCCGTCTGAACTGTTTCATCTCTCCTCTTGACATTCTCAAATCTATTATGTCGTTACAAAGAATCGATGCGTACACGCTGTAAACCATTAACAATTAACTGCCTTTAGCATACAGCGCAAATCAACTCTTGTAAGCAGTGCTAATTGACGCTAATATAGTAAAACAACCATTATTTCTAAGGCTGTTCTTATTTCTAAATGAAGCTCACATTACCTTCAACTTCTATTCTACGAAGGTTAGGTACTAATTCAATATATTATTATTATTTAGACTAACTTACGAATACTCTTATAACTCTTTTTCGCTCTGGTGGTAAGTAGAATTATTTTCAACGCTTTAATTAAAGTACTTAGGAGCTTAGTCTAGGTATTCCAGTGAGACTTATTCTAATCAACAGTACCTACTATTTCATACGTTTGCAATTTACGGGTTTGGAATGCAGGTGGGTAAAACGTGCTCCGCTTGCATAAATACGCGAAAACAGAATAAATTATTAATAACGCATGCGTACAAAGCAGATTAAATGTCCGATTTCAATTAAAACGTCTTGTAAGATTTATTGTTTGTTTAAGACTTTGATATGTTTGGCAAAGAGATGAACTAAAAGCTGTTTTCTGGCAAGCGATACAACTGTGTTTGATATGAGCACTTTAAACGCAACCCAGACACTATAAGTAATACCTACAAAGTAAACCATATACCTACCTACCTACCATGTTGAAGTGTCTCTCGAAATTTGCGATGAGAGTGGCGTAAAGGTCAAATTCGACATATCTAGATACTATACATCTAATTGCCTATGACTCTTCATTTATATATGGATTAAGTTTAAGAAATCATACAAATATAAGGTACGAGTATAGTGCTAAAAAGAATAACAGGAGACACACTGTTACTCAGTACAGTGTGTCTCTTGTAATGACAATTTGAAAATTTATCTATGTAGATAGGTTACGCAAACTTTACCACTTTATGTCTCAGTTCATCACAATTGATGAACTGCAACTGTTGTTGGTTAGGCTGAGGTTACCGCAACCGTTGGACCTCGTTCTTGTTCCGTCAAAGAAGCTTATCACCCACCTCTCCACAACATGGTAAGAAAAGGTGAGTTCCCAGCCAGTCACGTCGCAAACCATTGAGTATGATTTTATCGGATAATTTGCTGCAATAATGCAGTAAGACTGATCTCAGTCAAATTACTGTCAAAATTGTTGCATTTATATTCATTAGAATAATAAATTAGAATACTTAATAGTAAACGTGACGCCTATTATTATACAAAGAAAATAGTGCTTATAAGAAAATTGTAATCCAATTGAGGGACTTAGGTACATATATAAAATAGTGTAAACTGCTTTCTATATTTTAATTTTTTTTCTGCTTATGGGCTACACACCTGGTTATGTGATGATGTAGTCGAAGCGAAGGTGGCTTTGGACTTTGAACTGTTTAGACTAGAACTGGCTCATACCAAAACATGCAGCTATTGAAACGCACCATTAGCGATGCTTAGCGATGTATATTTACTTGGTGGTGGTAGCTATATAGTATTTTGCGAATACCCAGGTATCATTATTGCACCAATGTAATTTTGAGCTCTAAAAATTTGACACGATAGAGAAATTGACCTGCAGCTAGAAGTTGTTATACAGAACTTACCTACCTACATTATTAAGAAATTATCTCACAACTATTATGCGAAAGTTTGTATAGTACCACCAACTTAACTGTGCAGTTCGCGAGGGCGCTGCTGGTTAAGGAAATCAGCTACAAACTGTCACAATTTGAAGGAATGTTGTAGTTCTTTTTTCTGCCGCCTGAACAGATAAGTTGATGGGACTGTAAGCTGGTGAGGATGAAACGGCTGAATCCATTAGGCTATAACTTGGTATATAGGTAACTTAGAACCTGGAGTAACAAACTATTCTACGATACTTTACATCATTGTCTATACGTGGGTGCAACCGCGGGGTCAGAGCTACAGTTTTACATAATCTGAGAAACAACATAAAATTTTAGTATACGATGGAATCATATTCAGCAATTGCTTTTACGTATGAATAAATAAATAATATAAAACAACCTGAAATGCAAAGGTGAACATGTAGGTAGTAATCGTTAAAAGTTCATATGGCACGTCATCCTTCAAAGAAGTACAATAAACAATTAATTCGGTTCCGAAATGGCTGCCATAATTTATATAACAGAAATTGTACAAAAGGTAAAAAAACGGCTTTAAAATCCAGTCATCCAGGTCTTACAGTAATTGATCACAGCACAGAACATAACCGTGCATGGTCAACTGACCAATCATTATCATTAAGTTGTGAAGCAATTAGGTAAGTAGTGGCCAGAGAAGGCCCCCGCTCAATACTGTCACTTATTCCAATCGTCCGCTAGGGGCATGACCACTTTGCATAAGTTGTACCACGCCCATCAAATGACAATCCAACACACGCATTATATGAAGTCTTCTACCGGGTTTTTAATACTTGATAATTTCAAAAATATATAGCGTTCATGCTCGAACGTCCGTCAGTGTGTTCTGTGAAGCATATTAATATTTATTACGAAAGTAAAGGTCCATGAGAATATGTGAAAATTATAGCTTGGTGTCTGCATCCGTGGCTACTTATAATTGATTGGTACTCAAAGTGTGTACTTTTAAGGGATCGCTACATAAGATGTTTCTATACCTATGCTGTTCATATTTTTATTACGAGTATATACATACTTACCTTAGACAATTATAGTGAGTGCAATTTAATTATAGTATATGTTTATCGTAATCGGGGTATTAAGAGACACGTCTACTTATCGCTTTGAGAAATACAGGCGTGACAAAAAAAATAAGTTTTTTTCGTGGTAATAAAATAATATTATAATGTCAATTCAATATTAAAAAGTGTTTATTGTTTACCTCCCAAATCCAAACAACATGTTTAATCAGTGAATTTTTGAAGCAGTGATGGCTCTGTGGCATTGGCTATGACTGCCGTGCAGCAGGTCCATGGTTCTAATCCCGCCGCGGGCTTGAGCTTCACAGCATGGTGGAAGGGCTTTTTGCGAATGCCCGCCTGGCTAGCGACCACCCTCAAGTAGAAAATCTGTCGCCAAGCACCTAACAGTGTGTTCCGTTAGCAGTCCTTGAGAGTCAGTAAAATTACAGACACATGAGACCTAACAACTGTACGTCTCACTGTGACGGGCGCAGTGCAATTCGTTGTTGACGAAATGCATCTGTTATAGGCAGAGGTTAGTCCAATTGACATCAGGTGGGCCTCGGCTTGTTCCTTTACAATATCATAAAAAAAAAACTTTGATGCCTGATGATGAAGAAGACAAGTAAATTACGTAGGTCCTAATCATTTATAGCGTCTAACATTTATCATGTTGTTCGAAAACATACAATCTATATTAATAATAGCTAATCATTAACGCTAATTTGACATAAATAAAGATTCTAAATAAGATAAAATCAATTTAACACCCATAAACACGCGAACATAAACGTCCAACGACGAACACTAAAGCCATCAAACTTAACTAAGCTATAAACGACACATATCACAAATTCATAATCACACAAACGTAACATTTTATACCCGTCGTAAACTAATCAAATAAAAGTTGGGACCGCGAACAAGTCAATAATGAACTTTTATTGGTCAGTTTTACGACATCCCATAGAGACTGTAAAACGTGCCACCGTGTTGTAAATGGCAGCTACGTACTTCGATGCTACCGCCCTCTCATTGTATTAAGATAGTATTGTTTGAGAGACAAACGTGATTGGCAACTTGCATTCAATGGGGTGTTTTTGTGATGCAAGGTGTTTTCTGCTTGATTTTAGAAAGTATTTAGATTTCTCAGTGTAAGACATTCATTCTCTCTAATCTCACTGCAATGCAATCTATTTTGCTGCCATTCAAAGAAAATTCTTAGGTAACGTTCTATAGTGTCTTCGATCAGACTTCAAGAGGCATTTCTCTTGATAGGTAACACTGTTTTGTAAATCAATGCTAAGCAAGGACGTGAACACAAATAACATTTGGATTGATCTCACATAAATGGGATTAGGGTAAGAAGATGCCAGTGCCTCGTGCAGTGCCCAACACTCTTAGATGTTTATAAAAATCTGCATACTTGTTCATTTCCTCAATAGCTCTAGTCATCAAATATACTCTATTATATATACTATTTGTTCGTATACATAATATGTCATCAGTCCATTTTCCAAATCTATGTTTACTTCAAAGCTCTGGGCATATAAGCAATAATTTTAACCAGTACATTATCAGCAGCAATTATAAAGCGGTATTATATCGCTTCGGGTGGCAATAGTGGTAAGTTTATTGCGTCTAGTGTACTCCCGGCTTTATTGCTGTATCCGTAGCAATATGGGCGTAGTTAGGGCTTATCTAAAGGGGGTATTTAAAGGAGACTTTTGACCTTAGCTTTCTGATAGATGGATAGACTAGGCTAGCTTGTCGTCTATGGTTATTTTTGTTGTTTCTTTTGGGATTTGATTTTATTTAACGTCCTTCACGAATAAAATCAGATGAGCTTTAGTAATCAGTATAATGTGTAGAATGTAGTCCCGGAAGTTTATATTTTTTATATAGGCAGACTGAGTAAGAATATAAAAATAATTTTACATTCTTAATTTACATTCTTCCATCATCGACATCAAAATCTACAGTATATTTACTTTAGTAATGTTTTGACCACAGTTTCTATTTTATCACAGCTTAACATATTTATTTACCGGATTGTTGCAAAATTTTCCTAATTCGTGTTGTTGCTAGCTAGCCGTAGCATCTATATAACTTTAGCCATAAATATTTCTTTTAATATAAAATATTAATTCTGAATATGGCTGGTATAGATTTCAAACGAAAAAAGAATATAACCAATGGACTATCGAGGCGGCAGTAATAGGGGCAATTAACCCTTTATAAGCTATCTCGAGTACATCCCCATCAGTGACAATTAATAACTGTTGGCAAGCGAATAATTCGTTAAACTCGTAAATTCGGAATCGAGTGCTGCGTAAGGGTTAACTCGATTAACTGATAGTATTCGGGGTTAGTTTATTGTGTGGTGGTCAGATTATAATCAGTGTATTAAATCTAGAAGGATCGTTTACACAGAGCTATATGTTATACATTTATTTCAAATTTATATATATTAGGTCCTTACATATGAAATTGGCGTTTTTCGTACTGGCCACTTTAATCACGAATTTCTCCTCTTTGGTAAGGAATTCCAAATTCAAATTTGTACAGCTATAGACTCATGTATTTGTGCTTCGATGATCGTCATTCATTTGTTTTTTTTCTTCTGTTTTTTTCTGTTTGCGTCACTCATTTTACAAAATGGAAAACCTTAAATATCGCATTATTTACGAGTACGAGTTCCGCCGTGGCACTAGTGCTGCGGAAACAACTCGAAGGGTGAATGATGTGTATGGCGGTCGTGTTGCAAAAGAAAACACAGTTCGTTTTTGGTTCCAACGTTTTCGTTCTGGAAATTTCGACCTGCAGAACAAGCCCCGTGGACGGCCTGAGACTCAAGTTGATAATGAAGAGTTGAAGGCTATTGTGGAAGCGGATCCATCGCAAACCACGTCCGAGTTAGCTGCAGGCTGCGATGTTAGTGATAAAACTGTTTTAATTCACTTGAAGCAAATTGGGAAGATTAAAAAGCTTGAAAGGTGGGTACCTCACGAATTGACTGAAACAAACCGGCAAACGCGCGTCGACTGCTGCGTTACATTACTAAACCGGCACAATAATGAAGGTATTTTAAACCGAATCATTACCTGTGATGAAAAATGGGTTCTTTACGATAATCGGAAGCGCTCAGCGCAATGGTTAGATCCTGGCCAGCCAGCCAAATCCTGCCCCAAGCGAAAATTAACCCCAAAAAAGTTACTTGTAAGCGTTTGGTGGACTAGTGCCGGTATTGTTCATTACAGTTTTTTCAAATCTGGCCAGACTATTACGGCTGATGTCTATTGTCAGGAATTGCAAACCATGATGGAAAAGCTAGCGGCTAAACAACCTAGGCTGGTCAATCGCTCCACGCCACTGCTGCTTCACGACAACGCTAGACCACACACTGCGCTACAGACGGCTACTAAATTAGAAGAGCTTCAATTGGAAAGTCTAAGACATCCTCCGTACTCCCCGGACCTTGCTCCAACAGATTACCATTTTTTTCGAAATTTGGATAACTTCTTGCAAGGGAAAAAATTCAACTCCGATGGGGCAGTCCAAATCGCCTTCAAAGATTTTATTGATTCCCGTCCGACTGTTTTTTTTAGTAAAGGGATCAATGAACTACCTATGAGATGGCAAAAGTGCATAGAAAATAATGGTTCATACTTTGATTAATTAAATATATTATATTAAAAAATATTCGACTTTTTGTTCCTCCCATACAAAACGCCAATTTCATATGTAAGGACCTAATATATATATATATATATATATATATATATATACTATATAAGGCTTAAATTTTTAACGATGAAACGCTTTTTGATGATGAAATAACTATGTATAATTAACCAGACAGTGCTAGACATAAAGATATACAAGACAGCCCCCCTGTTGTGTGGTACCAAAACATATTTAGAGATAGATGATCTTCAAATTAACTTGCAAAATACTTATAAAATAAATTATTGTGCAACAATCAATAACTATTACCAAAACATAGGTATATATGATATCTCCTCAATTGAGATCAACTAGATATCCAATCTATTTGATGGATCAAGTACCTTAAGCCCACCATTTTAACTCTAAAGTCCCGATTCTCCCTGTTTAGGAAGTGTCCTACCAACATGAACTCGTAGTAGGTATATAGGTACATTTAGGTAGTGGGTGGGACGTAGGTAGGTCCTAGTCGTGCAATGATCGTATCGTTCTGACCTGGCCTCTCAGCGTTCCCTAACCGATCTGGTAAACTCAGCTACAATACAAGGAAGAGATACCGTGTCTCAGACTCTATTCTTGGGAACTTGTTAGATACCACCTTGGTTGTGAAAGTGATGTATGTAGGTTCTATGAAGAGTAAATGTGATAAAAGAAATTTAGTAACGGTCGTAGGATTATACATGCTATATTATGTACATTATTAATTTCTTTGATATATATAACGATATTTTCATATCAGATAACTAAATCATATAAGGTCAATCGCGACTTGTATTGAGGTTTGAAAATATTGAACTATCAATCATATTGCACTAAGTTACAGATGCAAATCAATGGTCGAATAAAATGATAAAAAAAAAATCTAAGCGAAAGAAAAGGCAGAGTTGTAATACCACCCACGTCTTGATAGATGTATACGTGCCAGCAATTTTCCATCTGCAGGAAAATGTACAAAATTCCGCTATGTTGTTAATTTTATTAAATATATAGTAAAGTAGGAAAATCCAATTACACTTAGCCAACCCGCCATCGAACACGGTACCTCGAATGAACGTGACTCTCATGCACCAACGAGGCAAAAGTAATTGTCGAAATTGTGTAAGTATAAATAATTTAGGGGTCACAATGTGCCCAAGTTTTGGGCGAAAATTGTCCGGACCAAAGAAGATAAAGTTGTATTCCTTTTGGACTCCTTGTTGTTAGTATTTTTTATAATATATACTAACATTTATTGAGTATTTTAAGTTATTTTTTTTCAATACATTTGTTATATTCTTTAATCACTAATAATGTACCAAATATAAAGTTTAGTAATTTCAATTGTATTGTTAGCATACACAGCATTGTTAGCAAATAGAGCTGCTCACCTAACTTACAATAATTATGCAAAACTAAACTTTCTACCCTGCTATAAACCAGGAATTCATATAAAATTCAGGAGTCGAGCCTTCGCGTTGCCATGCACCGCAAGGCACGCTCGTGCCGACTAGCGCCTCTATACAATCTTTCATTTTTCTACCTTAATAGCACCCAAACAAAAACCTTTATGCAATAAACATAAAGTCTACTATACCAAAGCACAGCTCCTGACGTATTGCATACCACATAATATATGGATCTTCATATAAGAAGATTCGCCGCATCCATGTAACAGCACTCGTTTTATTAAGAAACAGGTCTACGGGAGCTATATTAAATCGCAATATTTTAATAAGAAACCTCTGGTGAATATCAATCAATTAAAATGAGAATTATAATGGCGGAGCCGTGTTTGATGAATCGATTAATTGTGATGGTTATGAATAATTCAATTTTGATCCCGATTCGCCACCAGAAATTTCTATCATTATCTCTAAAACAATAGGGTTGTCTCCTGTTGGTAATGTTTTTCTTTTTAATTTAGTAAAAGCCAAAATTTATAGTGTCTCAGATTATACCTATCGGAAAACCAAGGTGCTGGCAGGGGGTTCCATATTTGAACTATAGGTAAGCATGAAGGAGGAACGAAAGCCCGTCGTGCGTATACTTTTGAATTATCGATCATGTACGGATGCCGCGTTCTCAATACATCTTATTGTCTGATGATAGAAAAGAGATGAGGAAATAAGGTTGCCTAGATTGATTTTCTATGTTTCAAACTTTGTTAAAAATAATATTACTAGTTAAATAGACAGCAGAGTGTTCAGAATGTGTGAAATTGTTCAGACTTCTGAGTCTGAACAATTTCACACATTTTGAATAATACTAATAATTATTTATAGTATATCAAATTTGTAGCTGTTGAACAGTTAATAAGAAATCTATGGGAAATATATGATACGAAATCGGCGCGCGTTTATATAAAACAAAACGCCTTAATTAAGGGCAACGAGCGTTAAGGGCGTACGATTTAATACATTCTGAATTGGGCGAATATGGCACTTCTTACCGACATTAAGTTTTTAGCATAGCAGCTGTCTACTTTATCTTATTATACAAAACAGCATGGTATATTTTAATTAAGTGAGAAACATAGAGTCCAAGTATACATTATTCTTAAATGGAAGGCTTTGCATGCTGACTAATTCGTATATATGTATATTATTAGTATGCTTTCCGTACTCACATACTATTACCATATCATTCAATTTCACATACTCTTACATTATACCTATTGCACAAATATGAGAGTAAAATATGTATTTTTAAAGCGCTAGTTGACGAGATGATTATTTATTATAGCTTCGAAGAGCACATAAAATATTTTAATTGGTGATTGCCTAAGGCTCACATTGAATCATTGCAATTAATAATTTAACACTCTCTTACTGACCTTGCTTGTATAATATTCATTCTGGTATGATATAACTTACATGATTCACTTCTAATTATTTTCGATACTGAACGATCTTTTTTTATATGGATGAGCCACGCTGATAATTTGTTTTCAGCTTTACCTGGACGATTATCTAGTCCTGCTGCCTAGCATTACATTTTTTATCGGCTTTATTATTATTTTAAGGAAATTTCCTGGTAGTATGACACAACCGGAAAGCTATAAAAATTTTTGGTCAGCAAATAAAATGAGATGAAGCGCTAACCACAAGTAATGAAACCATACAAATATTGCATAGCAAATAATAACTTTGGTTATCTTGATTATTTTGATCTGAAATGGACATAGGCTAAGAACATATTCAAAAACTTAGGGATCGGTATGAAAACTTCGACAATGTAACTCAAAATGTGAAAAGTATACCAAAAAAATCGTTATATCGCGTCCCTACGCTACGAAAATTGTTGAAAATAGAGCAAAGTGAAATACTACAATTTTTATAAAGAACATTAATATCTACAAAAATGTCTGCAGTACCATAAGTCTAACTATTACAGATATGTCACAATACTACTTTATATGTGTTTCAATTTATTATTTTTGTTAAATACCCGAGCAAAGCCCGGGCGGGCCCATAGTATCTGATCATTATATATAAGTAATAAAGGTATAGGTACCTCTTCAGACAGATTATTGTTCGAGAGGCATACCACCTGCTAAACCTTTTTTATAACCAAACAGAGCCCGAATTGCATTCAACAGTATGACTGAAAGTACCGTTGCATTTTATTCATTATTATTTTTCCTTCAAAAGAAAAATAAAACAAAGTAAGATTGTGCAAATAACTGTTTCTCACAATATTTCTGTACAGAAACATGACATTATTTTTTACAAATAAGTGATATTGGCATAATAACATCTCATTAGGTATTATCCCAAGAGTATTTTAGGTGTACACGATTTTGCGAGCGAAATTGAGATGTTCAAAATGCGGGGTCCGATTCGTCGGCGTTTTGGGCAACCAATAATTTTTCGTATCGGCTCAATAATTATCTGCTATCGCAGTTTTGGCAGGCAGGTTTTGGACCGCAAATATGGCCGACAAATTGTACAGTCACCAAAATAATCAGCAGTAGTGTTTTAATATTTATTTTTTATTGCTGACAGTGTATTCAGCTTATTCAGCTTAATACTTTGCATGGTGGTAGGGCATTTTGCCGCCTGGCTAGCTACCACCTTCAAGTAGAAAATCTGTCGCCAAGCACCTAACGGTGTGTTCCGGCAGCTGTCCTTGAGAGCCAGTACTTCTAGGTTAGCCTGAACAACATCTTCGACCACATCATCACTTACCATCAAGTGAGATAGTGGTCAAAGGCTAACTTATCAGGCATAAAAAAAAAAAAAATAGGCATGTGATAGGTATATCTTTGTAGGTGATAATCATTTTCTGAATTAGAGCTTTTCAGCTCATAAACAATTATCGACTTTATGAGTGAAGATATGATTTTATGTTTATATACCTACATAACACTTGTCGTTGTTATCTATTATTTTATTTAGATATAAATTAGGTGCAAGTAGCTATTATATTATGGTCTTTTTCAGTGCTGAAAATATATCTAAAACACGTAATAATTTACAAATTAAATATGTACTTTTTTACAGTAAATATCAAAGTAAATTACTTATGTAAACATATCAAAAACAAATTATAATATGGAATCTTAAAACACTGCATTACCAGCCTAATAAACAGCTGGCCTGTGTGCACAATGATACGCACCATATAAAAATGAAAAAAATAATTGTATCAAAACAGTTTTACTTCAACTAATTCTTAAGATACATTCGCCCATTGAAATCGTGTAAAAACGTACAAAACTACGTACATTTTTCTTATTAAAGTAAAACATTCCATGGTATGTTTCTCATTACTACCTATGCTATAGTTTTTACCTTTTGAAGCTTGAGAATTGTAGTACATACTAATTTAAGTATCGAAGAGTGTGCGAGTTTCACCGAAGTATGTGTAAATGAATGTAGTTCAGATGTTTTATGATGATTAGTCACTTTTTTCTGTCTGTACTTGATGCGTATGGAATTCAGTTTTTTAACTTCACGACTCTAGACGCCATATTTGGCATTCGAGATCAAGGAGAGGACACTTAAAATAATTATTAATAGTGTCTGCTACTGGTGTTTACTCAGTCCTAAATAGAGTTATTATTTATGCTGCAGAATATTATCAAGTCAGTGTTTAAGTGTAATAGTTACGATTAAAATAAAAATATAATGCGAAGTTTCAGACAACAAATAAAACGATAACTCTCAAAGTATCATCTATAGCGCTGTGTTAGATTTACTTTTTTACACGATGTGTTATATTTTTTCTTGTTCTAGTTAAGTATACCTACTTTATCGAGCCAGTATCGGAAGGATGATAAGATTACAACGTTATGATATGTAGGTATAGATAGTTCCAGTATTATCTAATCAGATACAAAAATGAATTGTGTGAGAAAGAGACGGCCGCCACATATACGCAACAATACTGCAAATAACTTGCTAAATTAAAACATTGAAAAACGGTACGCGCCGTAAGCGTCTCAGCTGCGAGACATCAAAAATGGCAAAGCTGTCAACCGGTGATGGAGCAAGTCAGTTTTTCGCGGCCGTCTCCACTCGATAAATAATGGCGGTTACTTTGATAAAAACTCACCTAGTCCTGTTCGGTGGCCGGCGGCACGCACTCCCCTTGCTAAAGTATCGTCACCATAACCCCGAAGTCGTCCACGCTCGCATCGTGTCGCACCGCACCGCATCGCACGATTCTCGACGCTTTTTCTGCCCATACTGCGGCGAAAACTTCTCGCGAACCGTTCACTTCCATAACTATAACCCTAACTATTTACACAACTACTTGCTATACATAAACTACTTATATTTATGGCAATTTGTTTAACTTCACCGACTATTAAAATTGCAGGAACACGATCACGTTTACACTATACTTATGCGAGAGTATTGAGAGATTAGATGGCGCGGAAAGTCATTCTGTTTTACACTGTCCGATATCATAGTAGCGGATAATTAATTTAACTTACGACTCTTTATTTACTTAGCTTTAAGGGTACGAGACCGGGTCTCTTTGGTAGGCATATTAAATTTGTACAATGTAAATATAGTTCATGTCACCAACGCATCCGAGTTGGGAGCGCTACGATCGCACATTATGTAAAACGCACTACAATACACCTACACTATTTTACACGGAAGAGATTTCTACAAATTGCACTGGTTTCCGAACGCGAACATTATCATATTGCGCGCATAAAATATACATATAAAAAATCAATAAATCAACAAAAACAAAAACCCGAAACACAAAAATAATACGACCCGTTTCTATTCTAGCATTCAACAGTTTATTGTTCTCTCAATCGTTACAAAACTTTGTCTAATTAATAAAAAAAATAATCACAACAACCGAACAACACTTAAATAACGAGAAAAAAATACAAACAATTTACAAACACAAAGCTAGAGAGTGTTCGGCGGACTGCGATTGTATCACTGTTCAACGACAACTCGCGCGAGTGTACCGAGGTCTTTATATTTTAATGTTCGGGATGCCCTTGCGCCGCGGCCGCCGCAGCCGCTGCGGCAGCCGCAGCTTTCTGCGCCTGCGCTTGCTTCTCTTGTTCGTTCAACTCCTTTATAGCTTGTATTTCTTTCTTTAATTTCATCCTTCGATTCTGGAACCAGATTTTTATTTGCCGCTCCGTTAGACATAGCGCGTGCGCCATCTCGATGCGTCTCCTCCGCGTAAGGTAATGATTCGTGTGGAACTCTTTCTCTAACTCTAGCGTTTGATATCTAGTATACGTTTGTCTTCCTCGTCTTCTAAGGCCGTTTGCTCCTGAAACAAAAAAAGATCAATATTAATGACCGGAAGATCGTTTTATAGTCAAGTGGGTAGTTAAAAAGAGTTGGCTGAATCGCATCTGCTGATACTTGAGGCTTGAATGGGATCGGTTGTCTCGCCGGCTTAGTTCAAATGACATTACAATTGGCAGTGACGACGGCTTCATTTCGTTTAAACGTCAATATTGATAAATGGTAGAGCCTGCCTTTGAACAGCCGCGGCTGGCGACCGCCCAACGAATTAATATGCAAACATGATTAAAACACAAACAAATGCGATCTTTTATTTTAAATAAAGGTATTAAAACAATTCGAAACTGCACTGAAACGCTAAATAAAAATCATGTTACAGAAATGTTGATGACTAACTGTTTTAGTTGCCGTAATTATCACGGGATAGGTTTATAGATCAATGAAAGTTAATTTAATAAAAACAATTTTGTTTCCTTCCAGCCATATATTACCGTAAATCTAAACATTCGTAAACAAATTTTGACTAAAGGGATAATGAATAAACGTAAAACTCTACATCCATGCATCAAGTAAGAAGTTCGATATGCCAAAGTAAGTAATCAACGTAAGTACATATTACATGTCTACACTTAGGTACGCAGCCCAGTTCATGGCGTAATGGTCCTTAAATCCACAGTTATGCACGCAATTCGTAAAATATTTAGGGTAACTGTTCCCAAATGAAATTAATCATGCATTACCTTCATTGCCTTCGAATTGGTTACCGAGAAGCCGATGCGCGAGTCGGATAACTGGGGGCAACAGCCCGTAAGTTGCAAAAATGTTATCGGAAAGTAGGGCTGGTTGTTGACAACAAACTGGATGACTTAAATTAAGCTTCATCTTAAAACTATAAAAATATTTATATTTTGAGCATAAACCTTTGCTAGCAAAACATATAAAGTAATTTCTTAATAATTAAAAATATTTAAATTTTGAGCTAAAAACTTTTTGCTAATAATGTAACCATTTTTATATCTATTAAGACTATTTTAGCCTCAAATTTGCGAAATGTACAAATACTTTGGAAAGAGTTTTGGTACAAATAATTAGTAATTCAACAAACAATGCAATCAAACTTCTTTTTGACAGCCCTACAGCAATTAAGACACCGAAGCTATATATACCGAAAGGCTTCCTTGCATGTCACAATTACATTGCGTGCTCTTATTTAAAAAAAGGATATATTTTTAATGAAATTGAATAAAACCGAAGCTTTATTCAATACATATATCTATCGTATTTTGCAGGATATATTATCAGTTAATATTTAAGTAAGAAAACCTCTCTTTCAAATTAAACAAATGAAGAGACGTCTTGACAGCCCTACGGCAATTAAAACTCTGAAGCTATATACCGAAAGGCTTCATTGCATGTCAGTACATTGCGTGATCTTATTTAACATACAGGTAGGTTCACGAACTCATGCTGCGAGACTTTCCTTTTGGTCATTTACTGAACTCATTCTGACGCATGTTTTTTAATTCTATTTTTGTGTCTTGTTTTCCCAGTGTAGTGATATATATCACAAATATTAAAGAAGAACGATCGTTTTGTTTGATTCTGTTTTCAACTTCTGTTATCGTATTACAGAACATTTTATCGTATACTTTCATCATGTACCTACATGAATTACTTAATACAACATTAGATAGCAATAAAAATCTCATTTATAATCGTTGCTCATCTTAATTCAATACCGCGCACATGACATGTTCTTTGTGTATCATTAAAATTATATCAAGATTAATAATAATTTTAACAAATAAGACCGACTTCAACCAGAAAATCTTCTAAAACAAAAAATGCACTATAAAGTAAATAAACCAAACCATCAGATTATTTTTGTTCATTTTACACCGACAAGTGAAAATGAGAACATCATCTATATAGTCGAAAGCAAATTAAATACGCATTATTTTTATTAGGGTTAACTCAAATACTACTCGTCAGATCTCACTCAAAATTTAATGGAACTTCATGACAAGGTCCAAATTTCGGATATAAAAGAAATCATAAAAATCGGTACATCCTGTAAAAAACTTATGAGGCAACACAAAAAATATAAATTATTTGAGAACCTCCTTCTTTTTGAAGTCGGTTAAAAAGTGCAAGAGTTTGTATTTGTGCATCTATAAGACGTTAAATTAAGTAATTTAATGATGATAAAAAGAGACATTTTTTTTTAAATTTATTTATGTTATTGTGACGGAACAAGCCCGAGGCCCACCTGATGTTAAGTGGACTAACCTCTGCCTATAACAGACGCATTTCGTCAGCGACGAATTGCGCTGTGCCCGTCACACTGAGACGTCCAGTTGTTAGGTCTCATTAGCCTAGTTAATTAGCTAATTTTTCTGGCTCTCAAGGACTGCTGCCGGAACACACTGTTAGGTGCTTGGCGACAGATTTTCTACTTGACATTATTTATCGTAGACCTTTTATGGTACGTTGTCCCAAAGTATACATATAAAAATGCTTAGTGCAACACCAACCATACAAGCTGGTGATAAGCCAAGTACTAACACATTGCGCGTTTTTAAATAAGAAGATACGGAATCAAAATCATTTTAGCTCGCTCCCATACTAAATCATTCGATTTAATAGCTTAATTATCTCAAGTACTCAGATCGATACTTTAAGGGCCACCATGCCTTCTGTTACCTTATCTGGTCTGTAACGGTTCTTGACAAAGCCGTGAGAAGATACTATTGTGTATAAAAGAGCATTGTCCTTTGTAGCGCGGATGCACCTTTTGTATGAAATAACTATTTGGTGTCTAGAAGGAGTTGATACTGAAATCTTTCCTGTTGATTTAATTTTTCACCCGCAATTTCTATTTTATTGATAAATAAATATAGATGAATCTATAAGTATTTGACTTAAATAACTCTTGTGAATACTGTACTGTATCAGCCAGAATGTCCACTGCTGAACACAGCCTCACTCATTTAGGAGGTAGCTATGCTTGGCAGACCGCTTGGAACCGGAGCACACTTTTATGTGTTTGGCGACAGATTTTCTACTTAAGGTGGTAGCCAAGCTAGCATTCGCAATGACCCTTCCACCATGCGGTGAAGCTCAAGCCGGTAGTCGAACCGTGGACCTGCGGACGCCAGTCCATAACTTGTCATCAAAGTAAATTGAAGTATCTTTTGGAATATCAACTTTTACGGTACACTTATGTTGGGATCGATCAGAGAGGATGTTGGACAGAAGGCAAACATTGACTTGCCTTGTATTGTAAAGGTGAAGGTCTGTATGAAGTAGATATCTACACGGGTAAATTTTTTTTACGTAAGTACAAAGTAAGAAGCTTATAATGAATGTTGACTAACTGATAGTAGATATCAGCCAAGCATTCCGAGAAAAATCTTAGTCGCAAAGAAGAGAGTGCGGAGCCCTACCATTTTCATAGTATGCTATGACAGGCTAACTGATGTGGTAACCTGTTTTTGGAGGAGGGGAAGCGCCTTCTATCTGTTCATCCATCATGGAGGCGGTAAAGGATGTGTGGACATAGTAAAACTCTCTACATGAGCGAACGGAGGATTCTCCGCTAAAGTGGGGCATGTTAAAGCATTCATCATCACGCCCCGATAATCAAGGGCGCCATTAGAAAAACATATCTAGCGTAATGTCAGGTGTTTAAGCCATCTCTGCCTTTCGAGGATATACATTTTTGAAGATATGATGATGATGGAAAAATATCAATGTCTATTTGCACGTCATACAACTATAGAATACAGAAAAAGTGCATCAGTGTCTCTAAGAACAACATTGGGCACCTACCCTACTTTCTCTGTTACAGTAAATCCTTACGGAAGTTAAGTGCAACCTTTTTAATAATTAACTAAAATTCTTGGCCGTAGGTAGTGCTTGGTTAATTGAGTGACGCTAATTGCCTAAACCGTAAGAGCTTCTGAGAGGGTGCCCACGATAAATATTGAGGGACCTTGCTTTTCTTTATGTATTGGGTTGTTTAGAAAATTACTCCATGCCCTTATTTATGGTGATTAAGCACTATGGCTGTTCAATCTAGTAAATTAATTATTCTACCATTTTCGAGAGACATTTCACGCTTATTATCTACTTAGGTTGTTGAATGTTGATAAAGTAAACATATAACATGACGTGAGTAAGTACTTCATTAAAAGTTACATTGAGGAATGTTTCGTGTTGCTGATAAGTAAATGGCTTTTAAAACTGATGGCGATTGAATACGGTTTACCATATTTTGGTATGTTGCTTTCACTTTGACTGCAATTCTGAATGTATATAAATACTCTTAATAAATGTTATATCTACTATTTCTTTATTTTCCTTCTTTTCTTTGTTGTGTTGGTTATAAGCACAAAAGTAAGGTGAAGTCTATAAATATGACATATCCCTTACATATCGGTATCGAATTCAAAATAGTATATATTTATTGGTACCTTTCGAATATATTCACTGCGGATCCTCGTGGTTTATGAATAACTTGATCATCTTTAGTGAAGAATTGATAGAATCTTTGCTAAAGATGATACAGAAGTATATCTACGACGGTGACAAAGGTAACATCGTCATATTGCAGTAAAAATCTAATTTGATTAAGCGGTGAAACCAAATTAATGTAAGCATGGTAGTTCTAGTAGTAGAAGAACTCTTTGTGCGAGTTTTTTTTTTGTGTTATTGTACCGGAACTAACTTGAGGCCCACCTGATGTTAAGTGGACTAACCTCTGCCTATAACAGCTGCATTTCATCACAAGTCATGAATTGCACTGCGCCCGTCACTTTGAGACGCAGTTGGTAAGTCTCATGTGCCTGTAATTTCAGTGGCTCTCAAGGACTGCTGCCAGAATACACCGTTGTCCTGGAAGTACCACCACCATACCTATTTTCACCGCTAAGCAGGAATCTTCACCTTGTGTCCCAGTTTGAAGGATACGGTTGCCGGTGAAATTACAGGCACATGAGACTTAACAATTTTATGTTGTCTCAGAGGGATGGGCGCAGTTCTTGTTCAGCTTAACACCAGGTGGGCCTCGTGTACCATCACATACTTAATGCATATTAATTAGCATAAAGAAAGTGTACCGAAGTGCAAATATGGCTAAGTACGAAATATTTATTATTAAATGTTTTGGACATCTCCATCTTCTGATACGAGTTCAAATGAAGTATGTGAAAGAAGATAATTTCATCAACAATTACGTACCAAGAAAGAATGCACATTGCATTAATAAATTTCACATGACATTTTAAACACAAAAACATGCTACCAAGCTTGTTTTGTATTCACTGTACTTTAAAGAGTACACTCGGGTAATTTTGATAATATTAAGTGGGCTCAGAAAAACATCACCAAACGCACGTGTACAAACTAATTAGGACTTCCAGAATTTCAGTGTCAATTTGCTCCTTGTAAATTCACCTAAAAATCCGGAGTACGTCGTAAAAGCAATAAACATGACACAAATGGCTTCATTAAGGCACTGGGCGGGGTTTGCGGCCTAGCAAAAAAGATGTGTAGTGTGCTACAGGCCTTAATATGTAAATAACGATGCTTAAGGTTTCCGTTACGCTCAAATCTGAAAATTTCATCTGTGTTGATGAATTATATGTCCTTGTTAGAAGGGGCGTGACGGTTGACGCTTCTTCCTGTTGTAAAAAATATTTACAGAAATTCTTATATTAGACGCAGAGGATGAATTACTTAAAGATATAACAAAAAACTGCAGAGAAAACTGTCTCCACAATAATAAGGACCTGAACTGTGATGATTAGACTCGAGATCACCTCGTGGCGGGTCCAAAAATGGCTTCAAAATATACTTTAATAAATTACACTAGCATTCAATGCAACATTTTCTTCGAAAGGACCAGAGAAAATTGCAGTGATTTGGCCCAAAGAAATTTAAAACAAATAAGACAATGTTTGGTTATCTCAGCTCCTCGGAAATCGAATCGGAACCGTTCCCAAGATTCCCTTACAAGTGTCGGGCACAACCCGTTCTGCAACACGTGTCGCAAACAAAAGAAACTTGTCCAACTTCCCCCTTCTCCACCATCGGGCGACAAAAGGATTGCGCAAGTTATATTAGTCGTAAAGAATTTTGGACAAGGATCTATAGGTTGTAAACCGCCCGTAAATTACAATGGACCCGCAATTGCGTAGGGCATTCGCAACAACTGTTGTTTGCTTCGATGTTTTAATTGTTTCTAATTCGTAAAACTTTTTACTGAGATTTACGACTTTTGTTTAAGTGGATCGGGTTGCTTTTGAGTAATTTTTTGTTGATGTTAGAAACACATGGCTGACGACTGGTGTGTTAATGTAGGAGTATTTACGCTTGTGGGATCGTTAGGGTTTTAATCACAAAAACAAAGTTTTTCCGTCGACTTCTGTGAGCCAGCTGGTACTAAGATTTATAGAGTCTATCTTGGACGCGAGAATGTCACCGACTGAACGTTCTTGCGTTTGCATATTTCAAGGGAAGGGTCGCATTAAAACGAATCACGTCGGTAATACTGCCCACGCGAACAATTTTCTTCGATAAAATTATGTAAATTTGATATTTGCGCGACAAGTCTAATGAGTCGAATTAAGATTACAGGGTGCGTTTGAGTGAACCTAACTAGTTAAACTAGTCAATAAACGTGTCTAGGACTTGTCCACACAAGGCTACGTCTATGTCTACTAAGATAGATACATAATTTTTCGCTTATTATAGAGCTTAGTGAGGTCACGTCATTATGTAGTAATTATTATGTACCCATATATCGAGAATAATGACTGCAGAGGGTGCAATTACGTATTTATCGCAATTATTCAACAGTTGACAATCACTTTTGCTATTAAGAAATTGAAATATATGGCTTTAAAGAAGGTAAGTACATATTGCAAAGCCGTGTCGAAACAACAGAGTGCCGTACCTATAGACAATATGTTTTTGATGGAATCACTGTAAAATAAGCCATTACTCAAAGGTATAAAAATATGCCTACCTTTTTAAGTAGATTATAAAATGTAAATTAGCAAAACAAAGCAAAAAAGCTTTACTGGGCGCGTCTCCTTCGACCTTATTCGTCCTAAAAACATGACCAATAATATTTTATGCAAAAATTATCATCTCATTACATTGATTGAGGCGATTTTAAATAAATCACAACCGCTTATTTTCGACAGGTTTTCGTCTTCACCAGTCAACGGTTTCGAGTGTAATAACTGAAATTGTTAACCCGAATTGCAAATTACAAAATTGGTACCAAAATGTTTGAGGCGGTGCCGGTAAAGCGGGATACCTACTAACAGTATCATGTATACGTTTTTAAGGTATGTAACTAAAACAGGTATGAGGACGTACCCAAACTACCTGGGTGGTCCACCGTATGAGACTGGCCGATTACGGAGTACATAAACACATTGGTCGTGCCTGTATGTATCTATGTGTGAGTTATTATTTAAACGAAACCAGAGATGTGGTACTGTTCGAGCCTCAAGTAATTATGGCAGTACGGTTCGCGGAAAAAGGTAAGAATTTTCAAGCATAAAATTGCTGTACTTAGTTAAATGTCACTATGGATAATGATGAAAAGACACGATGAAATGATAATAAGGTACAGTACATTGTGATTGCATGCAATTTGTCAACTACAAATTATGGTAAGAGATGATAATACCTCCTCACTTATATAATTATCTATGGCGACTCCAGGCCACGGAAAATTTAAGTGAATGGTATTTTGCTATCAAGCAGAGATAAATTATTGTAGCAGATATATAGGTACTATTAACATAGTCACAGAAAAACAAAACTTCCTAACGAAAACCTAACAATATGTAAAGCCGTGAAGTCCGTCACTTTGACATGTCTTCCGTAATTTTAATGGACTTTCCAAGACACCGCTTTCCCGCAATCTCAGGCCAATCAACCCACTAGATGTGTATCGACTCAGGCCAGCTTGTTATCTCAAAAACACAATATGAATAATACATTAGTGGTCGAGTCAGTCGAGTGCACTTGCTTAAATTGGCAAAGCTTAATTGACTCCAAGCCTCAAAGGTTGGGAACTCGATACAGGAACAGTTTTAAAGCACTTCAAATCGGTACCAAGACACCAGCCAACCATCGATTATACAGTTTTTTGTGTAATCGGTACAGTTATACTAGTGGAATCGATTTGATTCGGTTAATTTAATAATTGATAAAGGCATCATAAAAATAAATATTGGTCCACCTGGCATCTGAGAGACGCAATAATTTGGTAAACGGGATGTGTTAATGATGAGTTAGAACTTCCTGATCTTTCGTAAACATTTATGAATATATTATTGATTATTTAACGGTAAACTTCATTTTCACTGCAAATTCGAATGCTCATTTAGTTTTCAAAGCAGGTAAAAGGTGTTTTATGCGATGAGTTGCAATAACCTTTGTATCTAGAAGTAATGTCATTATAAAACAAACTTTATATATATATTATATAGTAAATGCATGATGTCTGTATGACTTTTATTTATTATCTTCTGCAAAATGATTCAATTTCTATGTTCTATACAACGATTACAAGTATATGCTTGCGAATGCGTTTGATCTTCTACGAGTGCTTACTCACTTCTTTAATTATTTGCTGCGGATCAAAATGCTCTTATCACTGACAAACACGCTTTCAGCAACTGTTTTTGATTGATGATCCATATTACCGACTTTGATCACATTACCCTCAGAAGAGATCAAACAAAGTCCTCGTCAGCAATAAATAAACGCAAAATAAGCATTACGTACTTGGATGGTCGAAAATTTGCCTTTTTTGCGTGAGTTAAGGAGAGGTCATCAAAACAATTTAAAATATATTATAATGTTTTAATTGTATTACCTATACGCTAGGAAAGTTTCATTTTATTGCTTCAGAATATTTACTACGCATCCTCTACCAATTTCTTATTAGTTATACTTCTTTGGTACATGAAATTATATAAAGTTATAATATTTATATTTATGCAATAGTGGATGCTCTGTGGATTACCTACATAACAAAAATAAAATTTACGAGAGGAAAAATTATCCCACACAAGACTTTTTTCCCCTCGTAAATTTGTTATATTGTAATATATCTATATTGCACCAATATAGATATATGTAATAGATATATGTAATATATCTATATTGGTAGTTTAGAAAATTAGACCCTAAGTCGTAACAGACAATTCTTATTGGAAAAACTAATGCCTATATATTTAAACTTTCAACGTTATTCACCTCTTTTCATGTATATCAATGGAAATTGTTTCAAAGAAGAATTCCGACTATTAACATAATTATTCAATAAAAATATATTGAGCTATTAGAAACCTGATCAAATTAAGTTACTTTAAATTTTTGCATAATCATTGTGTTTTTTGTTTTAGGTGGTAATTGACGTATTTGATGGATATGTTAAAAAAAAGAACATTTTAACAGATTTATAGTGATTGTAGCTTGTCTGGTTTGGATTCTACGTGATCTAATAATTCACGAGTTAAAATCGATATTGCTCGTCTTAACTTAAGGAGATATCGAAACCCATTTCCTATGATTATGAATTTACAAAATAAATCACATAAATATGTTTTTTTTTATCTGTAACGAATGTTAACAAATTCGGCATGTATTAAAAAAATATATACATCTTAAGAAATATTCTACGAACCTCGCGTATTACGTGATTAAGTACAATAATGAACGCCCTAGCAATAAGTCAAATACTAACTGAACTTTAAATTTCCCGCCAAAGATGTCAGCTATTATGTAATTAAACTCTACCGGTTTAATACGTAATGGGGTAAAGACAAAAAAGCATGTGCACTAGTGACGAACTTGGTATATCTCTCGTTCGTATTATTTTCAAAATCCTGTAATACTAAATAGAAATCAACGAAAAAACTACGACGACGTTCGCTCCATACATAATGTACAGATAATATTATTCGAAAGCAACCATAAATATAATTACATGAACGCGAAAACCATAATTTGCATGGCGCCCATTTACCTACTCAGAAAAATTCCAAAAATATCAACTGCATTTTTGCCCGATGCCCGACCGTGCCCTAGACGATAATTTCTCGAAAATGTTAAATTGCAAAATGATGGTGCCCAAGATCGAAATTGCGTACAACATACATTCACAGCGTATAACTTATCAAAAAACTTGTTCGCGTTCGATCAGACCTTATCATCGAGTACTCACTTGCCCTTTCATTTCTGATACCTCATGTATTTTATATAAACTTCGTATTTACGAAATGTGACTCAACAGTCAAGTCCTTTTGATAAAATCGATTTATCGCTCCAATATTGGTTCATAGATCAGGGTAGACGTAATAAAAATTGGACGTCCCGGCGGATTAGACCAAACCCTGACGAATGTGACGCGAGGAAGCCTTTCGCTATTCCTTTGAAAGGGGAGAACCATATAAGTTATTTAAAAACCAATTTGATCTTGCACTTAAAATTCTAAAGCTATATAGAGACATTTATGACGCATCGCACTGATGGTCGCTACGAGCTTTACATTATTACCATGAATATCAGCTGTTACTCAAAATAAATTGCTCAATAAATCAATAATGCACTAATATTAAATACGAGGTCATGCAGCGTATAATTTGGACAATGCTTTTATATCAATAATGTCTGTATCAATAGGCGTTAGTAGTTATAGTAACAAGCCAGTACAAGTAGTCATTCACGCAAATAATTTTGTAACAAAACACACCGCTGAAACATCGCTAACAAGATGCAGCTGTTGGTATCTCTCAAACGGAGACCATTTTGAAAAACGCGATGGTTTACTAAAATAGATTATAAAATGTGTCACTCCTTCCCGTATAAATCAGGGGTGATTAATGTGGCCGGGCCGGGCCCGAGCCGCGTGATGGCCGAAGCCCTCATTGGGTGGCTCCGTCGCCATATTGCTCAGTGCTTGTCGCTGTCAAACTTTGATTTACAACCGCCTGCTTTCTCTAGTGCACGCCTTGTCTTATACCGGTTAAATTAAATAATCGATATTGCAATCCGCCTACAAGAAAATATCATAAAATGTTATTTATATTTCACGGTATTTATAAAAATCACTGTTTTGATCTCGACGTGTTAAATTATAGCGAAAGGTGACTACCGAGAAATAAAGCTTTTGATTTATATTTTGACACTTTAAGCCAAAACATTCGTGTTTTAATTGTAGCTAATCGGGGATTTATTGTGATAATAAAAATGACAGATTTTTATCTCAAGGACGGTCGGTGAGAACGCTTTGTTATGAGTTCATTTTCAGACTTTTGAGCAATTGGGCTTTAAAAAGGAGCTTAACTGACTGGAGGTGACTATATCAATTATTTATAAATAATTTCACACAAAAGTTTTCATCATTTAAAAAGTCGTCGAAAAGTATAAAGACATAAGTATACTCCACAGTGCAGGTAATGTATGAACGTAATAAAAAAAAAACAATTGAACGGTTTACCAACGATTCAAGAAAACAATAAGCGTATGAGCGATCAAGAACCTGAAAGCCGCCAATTTACCATTTATCGCGCATAAAGGCGAATGATACACCTAGGCTGGAAATATCACTTTATATCATGTCATTAGGTAAGTACTGCAATTCGATTGAAATGTACAGACAGCATAGTAATCTTTGTAGAAGTTATATCATCTACCTTTATTTAATATCAGTGCTTAATGACGTTTTATAGTTTTTGAGTAATGTTTTTAGTGTCGCTATCTTTACAATTTTCACGTTTCTTTTATCATAAATTATACATAAATAGGGACCATCGAAATTGTCAACGTTAGATCATTTTAATACATAATAATTTAACCAAGAACTACTGAAAATTTCGATTTTAAGTGTAGTGCGTAGTTTGAAGCTGTGATAAAACACCAACAATATTTCTTTTGCGAGCAGCGCATAGTTTGAAGCTGTTATAATAACACCAATAATATTTATTTTGCGTGCTGTTGCAATGTGGTCCCCCACATGAGCGAGGTTTCAGTCGTACATGGTCAGTTTTTACTTTTGAACCCAGGTATGAATATACATTCCTGTTGTTTTTTCCCACTGTACTCAATGGGAGTAATAAAGCAGTTGGTATAAAATCTGAGGCGTGCTTGCCCGTGGCTCGAACTTGGCGGTGGTTCATAAATTGATAGCGGTGCGGTACCATCCATTATGAAGAAACAAAACGATTGTTGACATAGAATATCATATTAGCCCGCCTGGATACTACTCGGTATTGTACCCTACTCACTGATATTGAAACTGTGGCTGTACAAGGAATTGTACTTAGCAACTCTGTGTTAATGTGTGGCTTTGATCAGATTTGAAGATGTTGAAAATATTAAATATAACATTTATCGATAATGATATATTTGTAGGTACGATAAGTCTTTTGAGAAATATTTTTTGTTAACTAGGCAAGATAAACAGGTATATATCATTTAAGTGTTTTAGAATGATTTTCTATAGGCTAAGGCTATCGGTTTTTTACAGGCTACACTTCGGGGAATGTGCGATCCATTTACACAACCTTATTCCCTCTTCTCCTTTTTTCATCGGACAACAAGACACACAGGAACACGGCCTCCATACATGGTCGATATCCCGAAAATACGCACAAAGCGTTTTAAATCTAGTTTTATAATGCGTACGGCCGAAGCATGGAACACCCTACCAGCGTCTTTATTTCCGGATAGCTATAATCTGGAAGTCACTTTCCATCAGGTGAGACTGCAGTCAAATGCTTGCTTATGTTAATTAAAAAAAAAAATTATTCAAAGATAACTTTCAAACTACTGGTCATATCTTCATTAAAACTAATTCATAGGCCTCTAAATACGTTTATGTCAAAAAAACCAGTCCAATACCTACTTGTGTCAGTTATGAATAGAATAGCTTTTATTATTTTAATAAAGGTTTCTGTAACAATGGTCATCTCAGAATTTTTACTGAATGTTTTTTGGTCGTTACTTTTGAATATTTGATCATATGACATCCAAAAGGTTGATTATACTAGACTTTTTTAAGTTTGTAAAGGATCTTGTCGGTCTTGAGTTTGACGAGAAAATTGGTGAAGTTTCAGTTCAATGTTAACTTCTAGTTTGAACCATACACAATTTCGATTTGTTTATTGTGTGTTAGTATAACACAAATGTTAAAAGAGAAAATGCAAATCACGTCAAGATTGTTCAATCCAATATGTTTCCGTTATTTCAACTCGTTACGAACAATACATTCTCAAGTCGAGAAGCGAGCATAACTTATCCCGCCTATCCGAATTTCAAATTCCGAAACTTAAATCCGCGCTCACGAAATCGTTGGAAAATTTTAAACAACACAAAGTCACCTGCAAAGGAGTTGGTATTCAGGAGCTTCGGTAAACCAAGTTGGGCGTAGCTAAGTTAAGTCAGACTTAAGCAAAGAAACCGCAGCGCCTCGCTGTCTGACGACTGATCTTAAATCTTAAGTTAAGGTTTGGTACTGTATACTTATTTGGAGAATACGGTAGTTGGAGTTTAAGAATTTTGAATTAAACCCATACCTACTTACAAACATGTATAAAGTTATATTGATACTGATGGAACTGATTTCACGTACAATTAGGTACATCTTTGTTACTTTAAATTAAGAAAATATGAGTAAGTATGGCAGTTATGACTTCATGCCTTTGAATAGCCGTCGATACGGTGTTTACAATAGCTGTAGCTACTATGCTATGTATTCTGTAGACAAAAAAGTTATGGTTAAAAAATCAGTGACAATCGGAGCGTAAAGTTAATTATAATTAATTTGATTATTGTTTTAATCCTTCAAATTCTAATGCTAAGTTCAATAATCCTTAAGTATGATAAACGTAGTTCTCAAAACATTTTTGAGCGTACAAAAAAAAAACTACATTCAAATACCTTCGATGAGCTTAAATCTTGCCAAATATTTTCTTAACTAACTAGTGGAACTATAGTGGTGCTAAATAATGTTGGACTCTTACATAATTTTCATGAATGGTCGGTCCAGTGGATACTTAGAAAATGATGGTATTTTGTTTAAATTTCCTCCATTTGCAGTAGAGTTCGTTTTTAGAACTGCTTCAATTGAGCGCCTTACAAGTAAAGTTTTGTTTACATAGTTACTATTATTTAATGTGTAGTTCTCTCCTCGAGAACAAAGATATGACTGAAACTTGGAAAGTTTGTTGTCACATGAAGGAACTGGCAGTAGAAACAAAGCATACATACCGCAGATATATAGTCTTATATTAGAACAGATAAGACAAGAAAGTTTTATTAAGATAAGTGTTCTGAAATAAAAGAAATGTTGGTAACGTAATTAACAGGAATAAAGTTGAATAAAAACCATTAATTAAGGTAGTAAGTACCAGTTGCTTTAAAGAGATTTTTACAAGCTATGCTTGCATATAGTTTTATATAAGTGAGTTTATGTTCACTATTCTCTTTCAGTTCACACTTCTGAGATTTGCGGCCCTTAAAGCTCCATCTTATCTTATACTTATCCCAATCACCAGGTGGTGAGTATTTTCAGAAATGGTGCTACTTGGTGGGTACCAACGCGGTGTCAAATATTTTGCGTCGAAGTAGTAGTGTATATGCATTACTGTGTTAGGCGCGAAGGGTAAAGTAGCAAGATAATAGCTGGGCAAACGCGACATTTAAACTGACGCATGACGTCTCAAATTGAGGAGTGCAGTGTCAAACAGAAGGAGGATGGTGACACTAGTGTCCTTCAAGTATAAACGGTTAGACGTGACGCTAACCATCAGGCAGGCGATTTGCTCGTCTCATCAATTCATGAAAAAAAAAGTGGGACCCCTTGTGTAAAAAAATAAAACGACAAAGACGATTCCGAATAAATTAACGTAATCATTTTGGATAATTCGGAGACACGATCTGAAATATCACACAATATTCTATGTCAACCTATGTGTTTATCATAGGTAAACTTTGAAGTAAATATTACCTACTAAGAAAACATTTTCCCAATAGAAAAATAAGAAACACGAATGACACTAAAGTTATGCGAGATCAACTCACCGCGTCAACAATAACAACATTAAAGCCCCGAAACCTGTGTCAATAAAGATAAAGGGAAACTAATATCAAAACAGGAATAGGTACGTGATAAGAAAACATTTATTCCCCATGTTTAATGCATGATTTGTCATAATTCCTGGCCACCCCCTGTCCGTTGTTTTGTACCGAGGAAATGGGCGCACATGATATATTTGTTATCTTATTTATCTTGGAGAAAAATTGTTTGAGGGAAGTGAGGGGAGAACAGAAGGCTGAAGTTTATTAACAAACACGGTATTAGGTAATATATTTTGTTAACGGTACGAGTATATGGTTAAAGTTGGTAAACAAAATTGTGGTTGCCAAGCAGCTAACGGTGTGTACGAGCAGCTGTGATTCAGAGCAAGTTCCCATTCTGAGCTAAGCATATTAACCACCTTCTACAACATATCACTTAAGAAGAGATGGTGACCAAGGGCTCGCCTATCAGCATTGTAAAAAAAACAGCTGCCGGAACACAGCATTGGGTGCTTAAAGACAAATTTTCTAGTTTTAGCTAGCCATAGGCGGGCATTCGGAAAATGTCTACCTATACTGCATGTGTGTGTATCATAGAGATTAATTTAAAGCAAAGATATGTGATCCCGTTTTCTTCCTATTTATTTAAAATACTCTAACTTTCTATCAGCGTGGGATAAAGGCAGCTAGAAAGAAAGCTAGAAAAATCAGATGGTTTTAACTAAAAGTTTTGATCTATTCGTTTTAAAATTTCAGTTTCACTTATAATAGAAGTATGGCCTTCCAAAATTGTGAGATCGAATTCGAAAGTCAAACGTTAGGCAGTTGGTTTTAAAGTATAGCAGTAGTAATATATTAAGTTCGAGAAAACAGAAGGATTCTATGGTCGGTTTATTAGCAAACAAACACGGTGCAGAGATTACGCCGGTATAATTGCAATTTATTTGCATTGTAAGCCCTCAGTCATAGTACGCAGTGTGTACTGAATGCTTAACAGGAGCGCTCGATTGTGAAGATGATATTTTTAATTCCAATGCTTGTGTAGAATGTTAATGAACTATCTTATTTAATTTACGGTATTATTTCAATCTAGAATAAACGTAATCCCTGGCAAAGTCCACTTAAAATTATGTAGACGATCAACATTGTAATCAAACAAAGTACCTAGAGTGTAGTTAGAAATGCATACTTATTACTTTATCATTCTTGGAATATTATGACTGATGGTATCAATTCCTATATGGAATTGTAATGCATGAATTCGATACTATCAAAACTACATGCGTCAAACCTATAATCAGTAAAACCAATAACCTTCACCTGTACTGGCCACGATTATTGTAACTTTGTTGTATTTCAGGTTTAAACCAAACACAGTATATTTTTATAAGCATTGTAATGTTCAATAATATTTTTTGTAACAATCGTGTCGAATTTAATCAAGATCATACATTTGATTCTAGTACTTACCTGGCTTTTATTCTTCCTAACAATAACCGACGCTAAGTGGGGTCACCTATGACTTTTTCTACAACTTTGTTCTAGTGCTCCTCATCTCATTACTAAGAACATAATCTTGTATATACCACATAAAAGATTATATCTATCTATGGTATATACTATTCTAATATTATCCAGTAAAGAACATTTTAACATATCTTGTATCGAAGTTTAAACATTTTTAGCACAAAAATATCGTAGTTACTGTTACCAGAATGCTACGCAGGATTTTTAATTTTGTATCGACCTTCTGTTGGCGTCGCAGCAACGCTTTGCAGCGATAAAGCCGCGAATCAAAAGTTGGCAGTAAATCACAATATGGCGTCCGCTGCCCCGTGTTTGCTCTCGCCCACATAATCCGTTCATACGGCTGTAAATCCATCCTGCACTGTCGCGCCGCTACTAAATCATCATAAGAGAATCCACCTCTATATGTGTAATGTAAACTGCACATTTGTACATGTTCAAATGCTCATTTGGTTTGGCAACATCGGATGTACCAAAAATGTGGCTAGCCTGGCTAAGTTTAACTTTCCTTGAATAAAAATCAACCCATGAATTATCTGCAAAAGCTCTTAAATTTCCTTTTACTATTGCTTAGTTTACAACTATTCCGTTAAAACATATATCATTCGAAAATATCGGTCTCAATACGCAACCAAGTTACAATTCAGCATTTATACTCTCGGAACTTTCGGAAAACTGGTATTACCTGCATTCGGATTCATTATCGAATCGTCGAATACCGAATGGGGCTGCTGAAAAAACCCGTCGATTTATTCGATACTTTTTTATTCGATTTTCGCGGAGCGGGCTAGCTACTGAAAAAGTTTGCATCGTAATGCAATCCTGTGGCATTAGTTCTGCAGTTTATCAGTGCACTCGCTGCTGGGAAGCTTTGAGGGATTAATCTGGAGTTGAATGGACCTGGATCTGAAGCTCCTGAGAACTTTAAGCTCGAGATAAACAGTTTTTAACTTTATTAAGCTATACACTTGGTTTTGTACTAAATTGAGATGGTTTCAGGCGGTGCAAGACTCTGTGATTCGATACAAAGTCTGCCAATATTTAAATCATTTATTTACTGAATTGAGGTGCCTACAATGCCTATAAGAACGTCAATAAGACGACGTATAAATGCTGAAACAGAATTTTTATGGTTAAATCTTTCATCAATCAAATCAATCAATGGATGATCTTGGTATATATCAATGCAGTTTATGTTTATAAAATGCAGTTTGGTACTGTGATTTGGTAGTACAGTATAGAAAATTCAAATGTTAGCTAGAACTAAAATTTCGAAAGAAGTAGACTGTAGCATTTCTGTCTAAGTAAAGTTGTTTTTATGCTGAATTTATTAGGCATCTAATCCATAATGCATTATTAGGCTGCTACTTCCTTTGGCATGTCCCCAAGTCTAAAGTTACATGCGCAATTTTATATGTATGTTTTGTTGTATTGAGCAATTATTTCTGTCATAGTGAAAAGTTAAACAAAATGAAAAATAATGTTTGTGGAGCACGTTTTTTAGTTGGACAGTGTGTAGCATGTCACAGTATAAATAAAGTTTGTATGTACCTGCAATTTTGCTTTTCAGCGCGATTTATGTGAATATTGCCGTCCCGTGGAAAGCGGACAAACATGCGGAATTTGTTGTTGTACAGCGCAATTTTTTAGTTCTGCCCGGTGTTTATATCAGTCAGTTGTCTAGCCGAGAGGAATTTTTACTGGATGTTGTTTACACGGAAGCGCGCAATAATGATAGTAACAAAAAGTCATGTTGACGACAAAAATTGCGCGACAAATTTAGATGGACGTTACTTTGTGCATCCTGTCTCATAGACAGGTGCGCGATCAAACAGATGAGTGCGTTGCGACAGATTTTCTATTTAAAGATGGCAACCAGGCGTTTGCAAAAAGCCCTCCTACCCGCAGTAAAGCTCAAGCCCCAAACCAGATTCGATGCATGGATCGTCTGCGTGGCAGTGTATGTAGCCATTGCTACTGCGCCATCATCTTTCTAAAGCTACATAGCAAGTTATTTTTTTTATAAATGATTTTAATTAAAAAAGTAAATTTGTTAAGCATTACTGTGCATTAACTTTTTAGTAACCAGGATGGCACAATTCACAAAAGAAACCAATTGATCGTATTCCCGTAAAGTGACTTTTAAAGAATATCCAAAAATATTCAGCCCATTGCATTCATCATTCGAACATGAAAAAGGGTTGTCGCACACTGAAACCCTGCTTGCTAGCCATCACTCCATCAACGGAGGGCTTGGACAATAGCACAGATCGTTTACGTTTGTTAAGCCATGTCTGTCTGTACGTCAGCTGTTTATGGGACATACGGAGATTGGAGATAGCTGGCGCACGACCGCCAACGATGCGAATTAGGAGTGTACGAGAACCTTTACAAAACCTTTGTTTCTTAGGAGTGATTTGAAGAATCTAATTGGGTTTCGAAACAAACAATACACTGCAATATAGTTAAACGGAAATAACTAGTTCGCCGTTTAGGTGCGTAGTATATTTATTCTATGTATTTGTTACAATTTTCCCTGAAATGTAATTTTCAAGTGAACAGGTATATACATTATCGAAAGAACGTATAGTCAAATGACTTTCATTTAATTTTATTTTTACTAAGAAAACAGGACCTCGGGTGCGATAGAGAAGACTTAAGGATTAAGCTAGCCCGCCATATTGCTAGTAGTCGTATTTAGAAAAAAAGGTGCATAATGTTTATATTAAAATAAAAATAAGACATATTAAAATAAAAATATGACCTAAATCAACCTTTTTCCTAATGTCATCCTCAAAGAATCATCTGAGCACACCAAAGCACGATTTGATTTAATAATGATGGACATATTCATAGAGCAATAAAGCCTTATAACTTATTATTTCCCTGTAAAATTAATACAGAATAAGGCCGTGTACAGACTAGCTACGTGATTCAGCGGGGAGGCTTGTAAACAATGCCGATATGAAATATTGGCTTCAACCGCGCCATAAATATGGCCCGCCGACCTTAGTATGTACACAGTTTAATTTATTTACTTACATAGGTTTATTGGTTTTGTAAGAGGTGCAAACGGTTATTATGTGCTTTCAGTTTACATAGAGTACTTTGTGTATGTTTTATGATAAAATTGTGAACCATTTTAATATTAGGTACTTACCTAGTCATATTTAGGATTATATAGCTAGGCTAGCGTGATTCGAACAAAGATGTTGTTCAGACTAACCTAAAATTACTGGCTCCCAAGGACAGCTGCTGAAAAACACTATTAGGTCCTTAGTGACAGTTTTTTTACTCGAGATTGGTAGCCAACAAACATAGTGCATGAAAGTAAGGCATTTTTCGATTGGTCCTCTAATCGCAAAATGCCCTATTTTCATGCACTATGTTTGTCGGGATAGAACTATTAAACTTTATGTGGTTGTGGCATATAGTTACAAATATATCAATCTCTACGATATATATAATCTTTATGTGTAGCAATATGTGATTATCTAATACTAGCGCCCCGCCCCAGCATCGCACAAGTATTAAACAAAAAAATCAAATGAAAATATTCTATAGTATATATATGTCCATCAAGTATAATTTTTCAAATTGGTCCAGTAGCTTTTAAGTTCGTTCGTTACATAGAAAGATACAAACCTTTCCTCTTTATAATATTAGTGTAGATGTATAAAAGTTAACGATCGATTTCAGGATATTTTTCTACGATAGTAACTAAATCAGTCTCTATTATATATTGTAGTACCTTCTTCCATTTCATGATAACAATGGTTTGGTGTTTTGATTTAATTATATGATGTATGAATATAACTTTAATCTAGTTTGTTTTTAAATACATATTTTTTTATTATTTATGTTGAAAAATACCTTAATATATTTCTACACCTATTGCACTAATGTATGAGCTCAATACGATAACATATTCTCTTAAAACATAGAGGATACTACAAGAATATAATTGTAAAAAGCCGCATAAGCTACTTGACGTCCTCCTTAGAATCCTTTCGTGGTATACTTGCTACCCTAACCCCGTCGCCATACATCACTATCTAAATTTATTTCATTTAAAAGCTATCACTGTCATTAGTACCTATATATCACAATATACTTTATGAGATGTGGTATATCCAGATAGTGTATCCAGTATTGTGTGATATTACTTTAATAGATATTCTATTATAATGAATAGATTCAGGCGTTACTTTGCGGAAATCCATTTTTAATAATAACAAATATTTTAAAAGTATTTTAAGAAAACATTTAATTAATTATTTAATAAAACACTTAAAAAATCTTTATAAAAATGATATATATCTAGTGACAATTCCGCCTAATTTCCTATTAAGCCGACGTGACGTCACAAACGCGACATCAGTCCCACAGTCTCGATCGTGCGCTCGTAGAGTCAAGACCTCCTGAGGATGCTTCGTTTAGAAGCGAAACGCGTCGAATACTCTTCCGGTTTGGCTGCGTGGCGTTTGTGACGTCACGTCGGCTTAATAGGAAATTAGGCGGAATTGTCACTAGATATATATCATTTTTATAAAGATTTTTTAAGTGTTTTATTAAATAATTAATTAAATGTTTTCTTAAAATACTTTTAAAATATTTGTTATTATTAGATATTCTATTCCTGTCTGGGCCCTATAATACCGAGATAGAATTTAGATGTAGCACAATGGCAGTGTTTGGGTTCTCGACATTCACGGGGGAATCTCCGAAGACGTTAAGTTATTTTTTTATACAAAGGAAGTAAGTAGATTAGAGCCTGCATATAACATTTTAATGTTGTTATGTTTGGAATAACGCCTGCTCTGCGGATTATATCCCCATACGATGGTTGAAGAACGAGAGCAAAAATTTGAGTCATAATGTCATGTTAGCTCAGTCGGTCAGTGCATACCCCATATATAGGCTATAGGGATGGATGGACGCGGGTTTGAATCCCGCACATGACTATAATTTTATCTCTCGTAAATTTGTAAGCCTGCATATACTTTAAAAGTAATAAAATATTTGGTAAGCGTCATTGTTTCAAAGGTCTTTTTTTGCAATATAAAGTATGTATATGAATGCTTGTTTTGAATTCTTCGTGTTTACCTGCATATTTTATTTATTATGAACTTGTTATATAACATTAAATTTTCACTTTTTGTATACAATATTATAATTTATTACATTCTCTTTTGTAACTAAATTAATCTATACCCTTTCTAATTTCCTCAGACGTTACAGGAATTTACATTGCGCCCCCAAATTCCAACCTTTATAATTATGTGCGAAAACTACCTATACCATAGTGTAAACACAGTAAGTAGGTAGGTATAAACCATGCGGAGTCTGAATTTAGCCGTTGTTAATTTGTCACAGTGAATTAGCCACGGACGGGGGTAACTGATAGCGTTCGCATGTTGCACCCTGTGCTACGCCAATATGCTCGTAAACGTCGCCTGACGATTTAATGCCTAGCTGTGTCTAGTTGCGTATCTGTTAATGCTGCTTATTCTGTGGCTGTGATGATGTTCAATGAGTTTTCTTACTTCCACTGATGAATGATATTTGCTTTTAAAAGGGTGCTTCGTTTAAAAATGTAATAGTCTGATCTAAGGCTTTTTCTTGTGGGATTGTAAAGGAACGTGCAGGATGCCCATCTGATGTTAAGCGGTAACTTCTGGCTATATCAGAATATTTCGTCACTACTCACAAGTGACGAACTGCACTCCCGTCACCCTGATATATATACAGTTCTTAAGTCTCATGTACATATAATTTCATTTTACTGGCTCTCAAGGACTGCTGCCGAAGAGAAAAACTGTGCTTGGCGACAGATTTTCACTTGACGGTGGTATTTAGCCAGGCGAGCATTCGCATAATGTCCTTCCATAATGCGGTGAAGCTCAAGCCACCGGTGGGGATCGATACATGGATCTGCGGCAATAGTTATTACGGTTATCACTGCTTCAAACGGTAAAGGTACGGGAAAAAGAAGTGTTTGTTGTCTGACAGCAACTTGGAAACTTCTGAAATCAACTACAAGGTAATTTTGTAAAGATATGGATGACGTAATTACAAGATTACTGCTTATTATGGGTGGAAAGAAACTGTGATGTCAGAATAAACCTTAGGCTGCCACAAAGTTGCAGTCTAGCCAAAGTCAAAAGAGATCATAAAGTCAGAAGCACACTAACTTGAGGATCATATTATACTGGACTTATATTTCTATATCAATATAAAGAATATATGATTCATTCATATCAATACAAGTATATGCGTATTTGTAATTTTCGTTTGAACACGGATTTAGTTCCTTGCTTGACAATCAAAGACTATGCTTTTCGACTATAAATTCCTTAGGATGACCGTAAAAGGCGACTAAGACATAAATGCTCCAAACGAGTAATATACCACTTCTTGCCTGAACATGAGTCGAGTGTTACTGCAAATCAGGCGCAACGCACAACGGCTCTTTGTAAGACCCTCGTTACCGGAAAGGTATCGGGATACTTAGTACCGAGAAAAGCATATGCAAGATAAGACGGAGTTAGGCCGAAATCCTAATCAACACATTTTTGTAATAATACGAGTAGGTATGGTCTTGCTTTATTTACACTAGCTGCGCCCCGCCGTTTCACCCACTTAGAAATAGATTAAAATTGATTGACGATGATAAAATATATTCTAATCTTTATAAGTGTTAATCAAAGAACTAATTAATATAAATATTCTAAGTCTAATACAAATTTCTTCAGCCATTCTATGGTGAAGGAGTCACAAACATACACACTCACTCAAAAACTTACGCGTTTATAATATATGTTCTAGAAGAAACATATTGTAAACACTGATTCTAAGCAAATGGCTCATGGGTTGGAACTTCCAATAAAGCACATCAAAATGGTTAAATTAAGTATCAAATGTATGTATCTAAGCGAAGCTCTATCATAAACATCAACAAAATTCTTAATACAAGTTACTAATACGATACAAAAATTCCTAAACTGCTTTTAATCCAGAAACCTCTACATTCATTATTTATAAGCTATATTTAATCAAGACACGCTGGCGTAAGTACCATACTCGTAGAATGAGTAAAAGCTAAGCCCAAAGAAATAAACATAACAATTATTTTTGTCCAAGTCACAGAACTATCTACGAAAGCAAACTAATTCATCACCAGAGATTAGAATCAAAGGACGCGATGTCAATGAAACCATAAAACAGTTTCGTCTCAGCAATTCTCAAACCCAAACAAACTTACAGAAAGTTATAAAAGACTAGAGTATTCAGACCGTTGTATTTCAAGTAAAAAATTGTAAGAAACGGTACAAAATGTTTTAACTTTTGTACCTTTGTCCCGAAGATAAAAGAAGAGAAAGTTGCGCAACGGTCAGCTTTCTAAGATCCGATATTGTTTGTCTATTGTGGAAGTTAAAAACGTTTAAAGAAAGTTAACTGTATTTGAGGAATGGCTTTGCGGGAGGCAAAGGGCTTAAGAAAGTTGGGGTTCTCAGACTTGTGGCTAGAGTATGGTCAGCAGCTCTCAAATGTTAAGAAACAATAGAATTTGTAAAGTATACAAATGATAAATGACTCATGTTTATACTTTATGTAATGTTTAGCAGATGTGGATTCATTACAAAACTTTTTAATATTACCAGTGGCATATTTGAAAGCGTGACACAATGACTAACGTTATCATACTCCTACCCTTACTCCGTATGAAGGGGTCGGTACAAAACGTTTTCTTTAGCAATACAAATGACAACTTCAGAACGTACTTTAACGAAAGTTTTGTCTTCGGTATTATTGCCAGCCGCCTATCTAATTCTAACCCTTACATCCTTGGAAATTATTTTATGGGTAGTAAGCCCGCTGTGGTAAAGAGCCCTGATGTGCATCAACACCCTATGACACTCGTTCGGCATATTATTATTAAGTTAGTCAACTTCTACGACATCCAACCGGAGAATGGAACATCCTCTATACTGTTTAGCGAGGTACTGTATAATTAGCTTTATGATGCGAATACACGTAGGCATTTGAGTTAAGACAATGAAGATGAAAATTCATGTTTAATTTGTCTTCGATAAATTATTACAAATGTCAGCTCCACAATTTGCGTGTTCACTGATAATGACGACATAATAAGATTAAATAGCAATACAATTTTAATAGACAAACTAATAACACCGACATGTTATAAAACAATTATGCCCTCATGTCGCGAACTATGCTTCTGCTACAATTATTGTAGAGTGTGTCGTGCCTGGGCGCGGTTAGACTGGCTTGTTAGTGCACAAAGCTGGAGACAGCATTCACATTTAGATATAGGTATACCTAATTGTATATATATATTCGTAGACAGCTACAACTTTAGCTCTAAGCACTACAAAGACCACCTGAGTCTATCTTAGATAGTTAAAAGTCGTTACCTATTCAGCTGTAAAGTTGTCAATTAGCGCATGATAAAATTTGAAATGAATTACAATGATTGTGTAGAAAAAATAACATATTGGATATGTCAAAGTAAAATGACGCAACCTTAATAATGTATGCCATACCACTGTTTTTGATGCAGTCGTAAAGTACACAACAATTTATCGGTGCATCTGCACAATACATTCCAACGATCAAGGTGTAATGAAGTCATAACACTAACCTAACAGTAGTAATGAAGATCTCATTAAAGATTTTAAAGTAGCTAATTACGGCAAAGAAACCATAGATATGACGCAAATTAATCAGCGTTCAAAGGAAAAATGTTTTAGATAAAGTCATAACCATGACTAATGTATAAGCAAATATGCGCTAATAGCCCATAAACAATGATATTCAGTTAATGGAGACGTTTACGACTGTTATATAGCACGACAATAACACATCAACTGTGGCAAGCCTCATTGACTCGAACGCGGCACTATACACTTGATAAATATTCGATTTACATACACTTTGTCACAATAAACTTTCTAGGTAATATTTTCTATCTAACGCTAGTGACATATAATCGTATTTCGAAAAGGTTTTATCAAGTTCCGAAATGAATAAGGTTAGGAAATCAATATGAACTCTTTGTGAAGAAATATAACGCATAAGTCTCGATCAGTAGACAGAACTCAAATATTCATTCATGTAAATTTTATACATCTCACGAAATTTTATGAGCACTTTTAACCGTTCCTGTTTTCACATTTATACGAAGGTCTTTCACATAAAAGTTCGGGTTTCGAAAACTATTATGAAGTCACTTGAATCTAGTTCATAAGATTCAACTCGAAACTGGCATACACAGAATTTCCACCTAATAAAAGGCCATGTTACGTGTAGGGGACGTTAGACACGCAATTACTGAATGTCCAATTTAATCAGGTCTCCCGCTACCTTTCGTGAGGCTTTAGGAAAGAGGAAGTGCGAGAAGATGTATGAAGTGCTGCGGGTCAGCTTTGATTGGTGAAGGTACACGGAGTTTCACGTTCAACGTTAATTAGTGCGTGCTTCACGTTCCCGAGAAAGTATGGATGTATGTTCTGGAGATTATGTCTCGGTAGCTCGAAACTGGGTGCGGCAAAAGCTCAAGTAAAATATTCGAATCCAATTTCATTGTATTGATTCACCATTGGATCCTATAACGCTTAATTCAAGAGCCAATTTGACGTAGAGATTAATGCGCGGAACAATTTATAGACAATTATCGTAACCAACAACGCCCTGGGATCAATTAACACAAATGCTCTATTGCAAATTAGACTAACTGAACGCCTATCCAGGAGCCATTAGATATTCTAGATTGCGCCGTTGGCCACTGGCTGCGGTAATTTATGACTGTAGCTTATCTTATCTTGAACTTAATGTTTTGATAGGTAATTGGCACCGATAAAATTGTCATATGTGTAGATTTTATCGAAGGATATGAGCATTTAATTTCTCATCGGTTTATTTCTCATATTTGATTCTTGATCTGCAAGTTCTATGGAGTGCAGTAACTGACGCTAAGTTCTGGTATCATACATTTTTATTTACCCGGGATAGGTTAAGTAATTATTTTTCAGTCTTAGCTTCACCTAAACCTACAGAGAGCGTTTTAGATTGATACAATTTTAATAGTTTAAATGCAATACAAATGTGCAAATACAATCGTGTTTTAAGTTGGTATATATATTAATTTTGTTACTGTGGATATACTTTTACATATAATCGTACCTAATCAAGTTCAAAAATGTGCTAGTACAAAAAACCTGCCACTATTGCAGATTTTCAAATCAGAGCATCAGTTTGTAATAAAAATGCAAGAAAAGACAATATTATTGATTTATTTATCGCCATAGAGCTAACCAACCTTGGACTTCATATAGATGCAAATAAAACCACGTAAGATATCCATCTACATGAGCATTTAACACTCCCAGTAATTGGTAAGAGCGCATGTGTAAACAAGCCTAAACCGTGTGTAGTGGGCGATCAATCCACGTCTATCCCCGAAGGCATCCCGTCGTAAACACGCCCGACCCGACGCCCGTCAGTATAGCCACCTCTTGTGGAAACATTGAGAACGGAACCATGATGCTTAAACCTTCTGCGTCAGTAAAATAAGTTTTCATGATTTCGGAAAGACTTGAGTCCACTGAGTGACTCGAGTTTTTGTTGCTGTGTTCACAAATAGATGCATACCATTTATATTTATAATATATTGCTTCAATTCTATATCTAGTAGTTATCTACGTACTTACCTACATTTTTTAATGTAATATCAAACTTTCATATTTCATTGTTGTTTTGTCATATAGCCTGACTACTACTTTATGTATTTGTATTTTCTGTTTTTGAACTTTCTCATTAATATTTTTGTAAAGTAAATGTATGTGTGCTATTGAAACAAATAAATCTCTGTCTATAAGTATGTCTACTTGATATATTAATAATATAAAGTAACTTATGTTTTCAAACCAATGATATCGTATGTTTCAGACATTTTTCATGAACTGTCTGGAGTTTTGGAACTCGATGCTTCGTTTAGTTGACCATTTTCTGTGCTAGGGTCAAGAACCTATTAAACTCGTAGCAACCACGAACTACATAATCAAATTTGTCATTATTGCTCACACAATAATACTCAATGCGTGAAAAATTACTATTATTCATCAAAAAATCACAACATACTCTCGTTTGAAAGCCATTCTCAATAGTTATCTGAATCCATTAACATCATATGCTTAGTGACCACTGTCTTACCACAGAAAGATCTTGAAGATAACAAAAACGGTTATTTAAAAGATATTTAAAATATCTTGCAGTTACTTTGTAATCTCGCAAAGATATTAATATTCATGAACAACAAGGTATTTTAATTTGAGATGCATCCTGAGAAAAAAAGCAAAAATTTTCTTCGTGTTCTATAACATAAAGAAATTTTAATTATATTGATTGTGATTCACGCAATTTACTGAAATACTATTGAAGTTAATTTTTTTGATAAAAAGGAGAGTATTAGAGATACGGAGTAGATGAGAGACTGCTATAATGTGGAAACCACATTAAGAATTTTTGTATTGTAATTGGCCTTGTTCCACTGCGTGACACTATGGACCGTCGCGCAAGGGAACTATATTTGAATCCTACAACGATGTTGAGCTTCTTTTCGTGATGGAAAGGCGTTTTGAGAATGCTTGCTCTACCACCCTAGTACTAACTGCTACTAGCGTTGTGTTCCAACAGATGTTCTTGAGAGTCATAATCCACCTATGTTCAGCCAGTTTATCATCAATGACCACGTCATCACTCAGCAACAGGTAAGATAGAGGACTATGGCTATCCAATAAGCTCTAAAAAACAGTTTGTATGAAGGTCTTTAAGTACATACTTGTCAACAACAAAATGTGCGAGATGAACTTACATGGAAGCCGTTCACATTAATTATTATTTGAATTCATTCAAAATGTATGCTTGGGTACTACGCGCTGAAGAATCGCGTAATTACAAAAAAGGTAATGTAAAGTAAAACAATTGCATCAATTTTCAAAGAAATTAATATGCATGGATATCAAGGTATTTTAATTTGAGATGTATCCTGGCCCCTGGGAAAACGAGCAAGAATTTTCTTCTTTTTCAGTAACATAAAGTAACTTTAATTACAGTGATTGTAATTCTGTATAACTTATCATTCACGATTCTAGTTGAAACAGGTTCCTTGGTTGCTGTCACATCATTAAAAAGATCACCACATTGTATGGTGTACATAGCATGCGAAACCATTGTCAAGATAAGTAGCGGGGCAGGTGATTTTAATGAGAAGATAATATAAATGGGTTTGGAATTTTAATAAGATCTGAGCTCTGACACTAGCTACATTGTATTTTTGTAAGTGTAAATCGAAAAAAGGTATTTTTGAGATGCGACTTGGTTGAAAATTCCAAGGAAAAATGAATATGAATGAGTTCAGTAAAGTCAAGCAGCGTCCGCCGCGGCCATGAGTTTTTTTTTTATCCTTAACTGGGTAGATTTTGACAACTATCTCACCTGATATTAAGTCATGATGCGATCGATGATAGAGCGCGTTTATCCAAAAGGTATCTATTCACTCGAGTTGATTAGTTAGATGGGTGACCACTAGTGATATTACTACTGAGCGTTTTCGTGCTTCGGAGGGCACGTTAAGCCCTCGGTACCGGTTATCGTCTTTGGATGGCAGTCGTTAGAGCATGGTGGTAGGGCATTTTGCGAATGCCCGCCTGGTTAGCTACCACCCTCAAGTAGAAAATCTGTCGCCAAACACCTAACGGTGTATGCCGGCAGCTGTCCTTAAGAGCAGTAATTCTAGGTTAGCCTGAACAACGAAGATGTTGACCACATCATCACTTACCATCAGGTGAGATAGTGGTCGGACATTAACCTATAATCATAAAATAAAAAAAACAAACATAAAAAAAATTGACGTCACGTATTCGCTCAAAGGTGTCGCAATCAAAAATTAAACAATACGAAAGTAGAGGTATGATTGCATTTCTGCCTTTACTACGTTTCCATAAAAAAAATTAAAACTTATGAAAATGTAGTGGTCTTAGTATTATAATTTTATTAAGCGCCTACTAAGAGAAATATTTCGCGAATGAATATAGTTTTTTACCCAAACTCAAAACACATAGACCTAGATGAACAAATATGTTAAATATTAGTCATACAATATGTACACTTTTTACAATTCTACATGAGTTACATTTTGTTTATTATTTTATATAACTTGATTGAAAATGTGTGTATGCATATTTGTTACCACTCACCTCTTAAATAGTTGAGAAGTTAAGGAAGCGAGAGAAGGCTAATTTTACATGCTATATCATGTATAGTATTTAGGTATTTGATTAAGAGATAGGATATATCTATGCCAATTTACAATAATTTATTCCCGAAGAAGCTTCATATTACAGATATCAACGTGGGCAAAGCCGTGGGCATTCGTATAAATCCGCTAGTATTATAAATCACAGCTCAGGACAGTTTTTTTTTTTCAGAACCTGACGTTTATTTTCTAATAGGTTAATGGATAACAAACACAAATATAATACTTACGAGACACGAGCTAAGGTACTATAATACAATATAGAGAACGAGGTAACCAAGGTCTCAATATAAAATCAAATATTATAAAGACTGCACTCGGAAACAATGAAAACTAATACAAAGTTGAGAGAAACTCACGCAAACAATTCAAGTGGACTTTTTTATTTCGGCACACGACTTCAATTTTTAGTAGGTCAATGAACGACAAACCCAAATCTGCAACTGGAAATTACGAGATACGAGCTACAGTACTATATGGAGATAAAGTAAGCAAAGGCTCAATATAAAGTCAAATATAATAAAGAATGGGCTCCGATAAATAAACCTAATCAACAATGATAACTAATACCAAATTGAGAGAAACTCACGCAAACATTAAAATTCAAGTGGAGAATTAATAAAGAGATAAATAAATTAAAGAGCAGCGGGAATGTGGGTCTGCCGTTACGGAGCCGGTTCGCTTTATGTGCATATTGAAGATGGATGGCGGTGGTGGAACAGGCCGCAGCGAGCAAGGCGGCGCGAGGGGCTGCTTGGGAAGCGGGGGGAGAGCCGCATACCGCCCCCCACCGTCGCCATTATGGCCGCGACCACTCCAGCCCCGTCAGACGACAAAAATGCCATAATAATGGCCCCTGAATAGTTTTTGCTGCACCCGATCCAAATACTCCGAGCCCTCGATACGTGAAGACTCGCCGGTCAGCTCTGTCTTATTGAGAAATTCGTCAGTTTTATTCCCTCAAAAAGGACATGTCGAAAGGCACGGAATCCGGTTGTGTCATTTCAAACACTTGATAAGTATCGCTTGTGCGGTTTTTCTAACGGATTTCAGAGGAGTCCGTTTTCGTATATTATTCGGTGAATTTCTAGTTTTTGCTGCAGTACGAGCACGGTACGGTCACCTTCAGGTTGCTCTTAATTGTGAACCAATAAGAAGTTCTGCTGGCAAAAGTATGGACAGTCTCATGGATGCTGACAATACCTTATTAATGGCGATCCAGTTTCAAGCTAAAAAATATCTTCTCCTTTCGTTCAAAGTCTTGGGCGAAGAATGTTGGCAAAACATACCTATGCGGGATCATTCCTCTTTTTCGAACTAGTCTCTTATGTATTCAATTGCTAAATATATTAAAAAAATGGTAATTTACACAGGTGATCTAACGAGATGTGCGCTCTCTTGTATTACTTACCCAAAAACTGAATGATAATCAATATTATGGCATTTAAATAGTGTTTAACCTTTGGCCACAGGACGTTAAGCTGGTTAATAATGGCATCATTGGGGATGTTTCTTTTTGGTATACTACAAACGAATATTTGATGTAGGTACACTAGTCATAACTGAAACACTCAAAATATTCATGTCTTGTTTTTTGTATTTAGGTTCCTGTGTATATTCAGTCAAAGGAATAGAGTTACCTAAATAAACTAATGGTCTGCGAATTATTGGTCAGTGTTATTATCAAAGCGGCATTATTAAACGTCACAAAAGCTGGACCAATTAAAAGTTTCCCCGAATGTCCGAACGAAAAGTTCAGAATGATAGCACCGTCAATTATGGCTCCCTGCCCGCAGCCGCTCGCCCAATTACCAACCAGCCCACCGATTGATAAAAACAGTTCCGAAAAATTCACCCAAACAAATTCGGGTTATCTCCGAAGCAGAACCTCGAGCGCCCAGGCAGCCAGGCTACTTTCCCAAAGACCAATTTCAACCGCACCACTTAACCACCGATAATGTTAATTATTATAAACAGCACAAAATTCGAGACCTGATTCGGAGACGTAAAAAATGAACGACGCGGCAGAAATTGAACATTTCACGAGAGGTTGTATTTACGAGCCGAGGACAAGAGGAACCTCAAAAAACTAGTTCGCGCTTCATGTATGAACCATGACGCGGCAGCAAGAACAATCACCGCGAATAATTCATATTCCGAGCGCGCTGCAAATATCCAGCGTCGATTTACGGCTCGCTTCTGTGCTCTCGGACCGGTATTAGTTAGTTACTTGCAGAAATAATTGGATTTCGATTGTGCGAGAAAAAGCCATCCGCGTGGTACATCATTACCGATGCCCTTTTAGAGAATATATAAATCGTAATTGGGGATGTGTCGCGAGCGCTATCGCTGCATCGGTCGTGTCTAACGTTTCAGTGGCGGAGCTTAAGGAGCCCCTCGCCTATTTAAGTTCCCATTCGGCGGCCATTTGAAGGGGCGCCGAGCCGCGCGACACCTGTATGCGTTATTTTGTCGCATAAATTCTCGTCGATTCAGTGGCAAGCGGTCGAGTCCCTTGGTTTATTGAACTTCACTTCCAGATAAGGCACAGCTCCGGAGTAGCGGTGAAAATATCTTCTCGTGATTTTTCCCGGGCTCATTTGCATGAGCGAGCTCCCCGTTTCTCATAATTAATTCAATTCAAATCAAATCGCCCACGAGTCTCCCAATTAACCAGTGTACCTTAAACGAAACATGGCTTTACCAAGATTTCCTCTCACAAAATGGTATATATGTTACGTATTGCAAAACAGACTATGTATGGGCGATACTGCGATGTAACTAGATAGTGAATTAGCACACAATAAAGTTTATCTGAAGAATCTTGTGTGTTCGCAACCGCTCTCCTAAAATGTCTATTTCCGTGCAAGGAATGGAAATGTCGTCGGATCGGATAAACGGGTGCTCAGGCGCAGATGGGGTGAGGAATGCGAGGGGAGTAGGAAAGCTCCTTGGTCTCAAGAAGGCAAAGCTCGCAAGTGCACTCACGCACACCCGCGCAATATTCATGTGCCTAGGCTTGAGTATATTTAGATAAATCCTACCTACTACTACTACCACGCCCAATTTCATTATGTATTAAGATACAGAAAAAACAGCAATTCTCATATAAGTTTTTTTTTTTATTTTTACTCGTCAACGGGGAGGTTCGCTTTAAATAAACACTGTGACAGCTATAAATCAAGATTACAGAGCCAGGGTTCTCAAACATGAGAGATGCACGACCGACCAAAATAGATCTGATGACATAAGAACTTCTGACTCACCCAAAGTTATTTATCAAAAGCTTTCCAATATTACTTCCAAAGGAGCTGTGAGTTATTTAAGCACCCAATCTCGTAAAAATCAAATCACTTTTTACTCGTAACGAAACCCTCAAGGTACCGTGGGGTTAATAAATATTAGCAAATAGGCACTTCGTATGTACTGCCGTAACGCACTAGCTTTTAAACGAATTGCTTCGCATAACAATAAAACGCGTATAGGCCCTTTCACACATTCTAATGTGCCCAATGCTCCTTCATTTGTCGGGGGCAAGCACGCAGAGGAAATATTTTTCCAAATCCATACAGCCTTAAGGATCTCATAAAGCAGTCGTTTTCCCCACGCGAAAGTATGGAAGTGAGATTTATGTGGGGGACTCCGGTCTAGAGCTCGGGGCTTTGCTATGATGAATTGACACTTTTTCAGCGGCGCGCCTACAAATTTCAACTCCAATATACGCACTCCGAATGAACAATGAGGAGACTTGCCGCAGTTATGGTTCGGAAACTTTTAATGTCTCCAATGAGGTAAAGCGGTCGTAAATACAACCATTTGCAAGATTAGTGGCTCTTTTAGAAAGTTGCGTAACGTGCAACATCTCTAAGTACAGTTAATTTAGTCATAAGATTTTTCAATCTATTCCTCCTAAGGTCATAAGGCTCAACATTTTAAAGGACAGTCATGGTATAATGAATTTTGAACCTATTTTGGTTATATTTCAACTTATTAATTATATCAAAAGGCAAACTCATGTGGAAACAGAGCCGGCAAAATGTAAACACATATTATAATATATGAACATGGCACCACCATAGCTTCGTGTCACGAAATCTACGCCTGCATTTTTGCATAACAAGCCACTGAATTACTTCCAAGTTTCCAAGATTTTGTTAATAGTAATATAATTTCTTAACTGAATCGAAACAATCGTAAGACGATAAAAACTACTGTATACCTAAATATTACACTGATGACTTCATTCAAAGCTTTAGGCAGACGTCTATATTATAATAATAAGCGGGCGTGAGCTCAGCGGATGGCTTGTCTTAATAAAGCCATTATAAATATCTGATACCTCGATGTACGTCCACCCGTTTCGACGCCAAATGCCAAAGGGTTACTGGTCATAATATATCTTTGAGACAAGAATAAATTTATATGAGACGTTCATATCGTTTTACTTATCCACGCCATACTTGTGTATGACGGGTAATTAAGAAAAGGTAGGTATTGTAGATTTTATAACTTTTATCTTATTTCCAAGCTATATAGGGCTCAAAGGGTTTTGAAGGTCTCCAACTGCATATCAAAAGACGTTAGGAAATTTCTTGATCTCTCAGGCAAAGTTTGACCTTGCATTGTTTCACTGTAAACATTTATCAAGGTTTTATTTTCACTGTCGATACTTCATCAATACACAACAGAAAATTACAGATCATTTATTGAACTATACATTTTATACAACTCAAAGCGATGATTTATTTTAATTCGTTTAATACTTGAATTATAAACAGTAGATCAGAACGATGCAGTTGCATTTTTTCCAAACTAAAACAAAAGACATTCTCATGATTTCCGAAGTGGTCGTAACTATAGATTTAAATGGACCGGCAGCTAACAATAGTCTCGGTCGTATGAATAAAACGTATACAAATTTAATCAAAGAGAAATCTATTAGTAAAATGAGAAGTAAGGAAGGGAGCGCACCTATACATATTCAACAAGGTACTGCATCACGAACGAGCCAATTTATGCGGCAACTCCTGAGAGTATCTTACTTTTACCTCGGCCATATGTAAAACTGGAGTATTTCTTTGGCCCGATCATATCGTCACCTTGTTTAAATGGATTGTGTTAACGAGTGTAACATAAATGTAGCTTGTATTTTATTTAAAAATGTTTTGTATATTATTAATCATAGGGTAGGTATACTTATATAAAACGTAACATGAACCATTTATGTTTTATTGCCAGACAAGTATGTTATGACAAAATTGCTCCGAGGAAATATACTCATGTATTTGAACAACAGTTTTTGTGGTATATATCTTGTTATAATAATGTATTAGGTTAAATAACAGTGACGAAAATTTATAAATTTCGTTACAAAAGAAAGAAGAGAGGTTATAAAAATATTGAAATATAGATAAACAGACTACGTTATAAAATAAAAGTTTCATCGTTGCCGTGGGTACTCGTACACATGATTGCATATTTCATATATGTATATACAGGCACATATATGTATAAAGTAGTTGCCGACTGCGGATTGCCTAGTTCGGCCGCGCCGCAAGTTTCCTTTACAGTATTAATCAAGAAGCATGTCCACTTTTGTAACTCTTTTTTGCAAGTGCATCTGCCCTTCTCTACCTATAGGTATGTGCCTTTAAAATAAATTAAATCTTTAGTTATTACTTTAACACATTATAAACAACACATTTATTTTATCTTTTTTGATAAAATACCGTATGTAGTAAGTAAAAAAGTGTGTGGCCTTAAAATTAACTATGATCATAATATGATTTTTATATAAAAAGAACTACATATTATGTAGTTCTTTTTATATACGTATGAAGAAAGTCATGGTTATCTTAATCTATAATTTTACAAAGGTAAGCAATATCATTAATTATTACTAGCTCTTCTATGCATCTTTAAATATATTTTATAAGTTTGCCGCAGGGACCACCCATAGGTCACAAATTGTACAACTTGTATTACATCAAAGGACTTCATTATAAAAATGTATGTTACGTATCGTTAGTTGTACCATAAAAGGCACTTCGACAGATGCTATCGGGTTGAAACGACTTTATCTAGTCACGTTGTTATGTACAGTTACCTACGTCGGGAAAACCGTCCTATCTGAAAGGGTTCCAATTTAGTTATTTTGTGCTTTCTATGCAGTGTACGGATTTGGAGCAGTTAAAATATGGAATCGTGTCCGAAGGTGAGGTTACCGTTTAGTGAACTATCAAATAACAGTGAAAAGTTGATTCTGTTCAATGAATGTTCACGTTTTTCATCTAGTAGTTTTACCCATGCAAGCTCATACACTGTATTCAAAGTCAAAGTCAAAATCATTTATTAAATTTAAGTGTCTAAACCGCTCTTATGAAAGTGAATTACAAATTTTAGTTTGAAATATTCTACATAGTATTGCCAGGTTCAGCAAAAAAAAAATATATAAAGCCACTTCGAGAAGAACGGGCAAGAAACTCGGGGCCATTCTTTTAAACGTCTAGTAACAATATTTTACAATTTAACAATTCTTTTTACAATGTGTTACATACTTCATTACCTTACTTTATTAACTGCAACTCGACCATGTACATAAATCAAAGGAATTTATAAATGTTACAGTCGTAAAAACCATTTCGTTTTTATTACTATTTATTTTAAAGCTAACCAAAGTCGTAAACTAAATAAAATCATAAACTGAACACTATCACACACCACAAGAAGACAAAACGCTTCCTGGCTGAACAAAAAAATTAAAACATCCATAAGTAAAGCTAAATTAGCTTATATTTAAAATGCTTCCTTTGACTAGGGTGGAAGTGGCGTGTAGCCAGACAGACGGTGAACTAGTCCGGGATCGATGTCCCATTTGGGAACGAACTTCGTAGTGGTGACGACAGAGATACTGTTGTGCCTTTTGAAATATACATTCGAGTTAAGGAACAAAATTATGAGCAGGGAGATAAAGTTTGTGAACAGATGAGCGTTCTTGAATATAATGTTGTTGTAAGAGGAATCGTTGCCGCATTAGACTCATAAACGAATATTCGTTTGAGGGTTAGGAGTATTAATTTTGAGCTAAATCGCGCTTAGGAGTAAATAATTACTACAGTTTAATATTTATATGTAAAACTATAATCAAAATATATTGCTGTGCAAAAAGGCAGCTGAACAAATTTTGTCGAGTTGGTAAGATATTTTTAGTGTCAGTATCATTTTTTTCATCAACACCATCATAATTTGTCAACGTCAATGAATCGAACAATTGTGGTTTATCAAACTCAACAAAACTTCCAAACGACTATACTCATACCTTTACATATATTTATTCGTAAATACCTGCACTGAAGATATAGCAATAATGTACTAATGGCTGACTCAAAAATATCATATATATTTGCTATTCAAACCGTTTCAAAATATTTAACAAATTAAACTTCAAGTTAACTTTATTGCAACTATTATTCTCTCATTCAATCCTGTCAACACCAACCACATTGACAATAAAGTGAACTAATAAACTCCTTATAGACCCTCCAATTCAGTATTCAACACCTCCACAGCTCCAATAATCTCGCCTATTCGGGCGATCTTCTAAATACCTGTAGATCTTCACCATCCCCTTTAATTAACTCCATACTGGGAGCCACCGAGTAACCAACAATGGCCGCTGGTCCCGCTTCTCGATCCGCTCCGAGATATTCAAATATGTTTAAAGCCAGTATTATATTGGCAACATTTATCGTCACAATTTCTGTTCTGTGTTAATGTTATTAAGGTAGCTTTTGATTTAAAAGTGGCTGCTGAATTTGTTTTATGGACGCGTATGGGATCGCGAGTGTTCAAAGCCTAGAGTTGAAGCTCGTTTACGGTGGACAATAACTTTTCGTTTTACATTAGATATTGAGCTTGGAAACCTACATGCTACAGTTGGGACATTTATAAACTTGAAGACTCTAGGCAATCTTTATGTTCAATTTTGGGTTTGTTAATATAAGCATTCAAAAAGTATTTTTTCACCGATCATCAATAGCTGCTATGGTCAGTATAACAATGCACTGCAACCATTTGATTGTTGTTGAAACATATTGTTGTCAACAAAATAATTATACGTCTAACTACTCTTATATTTAATTGCATTTTGTATATTGCAGTGGTAAAAATTGCATTTGATGTACATCAAAGTCAAATAGTTGAAATTTTTTGAGTCTGAACAAATAAATTCCAAGCTTCAATTTCACAAGAGCAAACTGTTTATACTCTCTCAAATTTGGCTTTAGGGAAATCAAGATGCTAAACTTGCAGGACTTGTAGTGGTCACAACTGTGGGTTCCTCTGAGAATAACAAACAATACTTCGAAGCTGCACTTCTAAAGCTCTGTGCTTCATCTGCATGTGTATCTTCATAAGCAAGTATATAACTATGTTCAGATTATTGTATAATCTCCATGCAATTGAGTATATATCGAATAATGTTTCAATGTTTATATAATCGGTAAATCTCACTATCATTATGCTCATATTATAAAATCAAAAGCTACCCGTTGGTTTTAGCGCGATCGGAGCAATAAAATATATAAAAATTTGATGTAAACAGTAGATTTTTATCATTTTTTACATAGCCTTTATCAAGGGCTTCCGTAAAGTTTATATGTAATACAAAAAGTACAATGAGTAAATAATATGTTTCTAGACCCAAAATCACCTACTCGTTATAATCGATATTTTTTAGTTTTTAAAAAAGTCCCAATGTTCTAAACAATTGAAATAAAATATTACAGACAGAAGCTTGTAATTTAATATCACACTTTGTTTATTTTTCTATATTTAGTTTATAGCATTACATAATAAAAACGTGCTACAAGGTAATTAATCAATATCATAAATGTACCTTAAAACATCTACGGTAGCAATTATTGTACATTGAAATTGAGAATTCGATAACGATTCAATTAATAATCACAATAAAAGAAGTCAAGGTTAGAACCTTTAATTTATTCAAATAATTATAACAGAAATATGATTCGATATACTTTTTTAAACAATAGTTGATGCAAAAACTAGTTATATCTGAACAAATCGATATTTTTATTAATGGGCTGTTATATTATAGATATACTCAAATATTAGATCATTTATTAGTCGTAGTTAAGTGTAATTTGCAGTTCAAATACTTTATTTTAATCCAGTACTCTCCAAAGGAGAGTTTTTCCACGGATATACAAGGTAATGTGTGCGGTTTTCGGTATAAGCTGCTAGCGATTAAATCGTAACTTTAAGACTTTCGCGATTTGAACACATAGTTATAAGTAACTTGGTCGAAACGTCAAGGTAAATAAATACATACATGTCTTATCGTAATTAAGTTGCGTTTAATATACTATAGGCTTATAACTAAGCAATAAAATCGTTGGTATGAAGGTATAATGATAGGAGTATATCTAAGGTGTCCAAAAGTTAGAATTTAAAAATTTATGAATTTATGGGTACCACGCTACTTATCCTTACCGCACGTCTGAGTTGGGTCCACAGATTAACTATATCTTTCGCTAACCTAAATGAGATTTTGATAACGGAAACTGCCTGTCTTTAACTTACTTTACCTGGACTTTACCAGGACCTGTTCATTAGCTGTATATGGACTTAATGAATTATAGTAGATTGTTATACAAGGGTCGAAAGGAATCAATTCCCATACGAGGTATTTAGACGCCCGAGCGTAGCGAGGGTGGCTATAGTCCGAGTAGGAATTGATTATTTTCACCCGTGTTAAGCACTCTACTTTTCATTTCGAATATAAGGAAAATAAAAAATAGTAGTTTTTCTAAATTATTCATTAATAATAAAAACATTAACTAGTCAACTATTTAAAAATAAGTAATTATGACATTAGAAATATTTGTGAAATTTAAAGTTACTTTTTGCTTGCAATATTTACGGACGGCTATCGTCCGAATGGGAATTTATGACTTTCACCCTTGTTAAACACTCTACTTTTCACTACGAATATGAGTAATATAAAAAAATGATTTTCTATAATATATATTGATAACAAGAACATGAGTAGAAACTATTTAAAATGAACGCACTTATAGTCAAAATAGTATAACTTACATCCGTGTTAAACACTCTAATTTTCAATAAAAATATGAGAAAAGTAAAAAATCGTAGTTTTTCAAAAACTCTATAAAAAGCAACTAAAATATTTAGTGAAAACCATAACATGAGTAGAAGAAACATATATATAATTAATTGAGGGATAAGAACAATTTGTAAAATTAAGTAAATTTTTTGTTAGTTTTTTTATAATTTTACTTACCATCCTGCCAATTTATATATATCTAGTCCTTTTGATATTTTATACATGGCAAACTACGAATAAATAATATCCGTAGATGGCACACAAAGCGTCTGCCGCGGAAGCCATACCACTTAAAAGTTATTTTATTAAAGTTGTTTTTAAATATACCGTTACAAACATAATTAGTGACTAAAATGTTCACATAAGATACACTAACTTGAGAGAGTCACATTAATTCTGTTATAAACTAGTTCTTTTAGCTTTTACATAAACACATATGTAGTCATAATTAGTTTTTATAATACAGCAAAGTATTTTAGAACGAAAAAATATAGACGTCTAATTTTGTTTACAACCATGGTTGTCATGGTTACAGTTACAACAGAGTACCTTAGAACGAAAAAACATAAACATGTTGTTACTGTTATGTTGTAACCATGGCAACCATTGTCGTAAACAATGGTTGCCATGGTTACAAGTCATTCCGGCCCAAGAGAGGGAAGCATTTACTATGAGTTATTCCCACCCTTAGGTGGGAAGCAGCGTCTTCCACCCGCTATGCAGATCAAATAAGCTCTACTTCCCGAGTATGAGAAATGAAAAATAATTTTGTTTCATCTAAAGTTTGTTGAGCGTTGATGAGTAAAATACGAGTATACCTATATAAACATATATACTTCTTATCCCATTTCGACAATTTATTCTCGAGGTATTGCAATTACATTTTACGCAATTTTTTTTTTGAAAACATACATTTTTTTGATCAATAGATTCAGGCGTGATTATCCATGGCAATTCTGCCCAATTTATCTGCCAGGTTGAAGTGACGTCAAAAACGCCACGTAACCAAACCGGAAGAATTTTCGATGCTTGTCGCTCTTACGCGAAGCATGCATCAGGAGGTCTTGACTCTTCGAGCGCAAGAGTGATCGAGAATTCTCGATATATTTTTAATGTTTGGCCCCTGGGCAGTACTGATTCAAGTATTCAATACTTAAATAATTATATGACGTATCATATTGCGTTTATATTGCATATTGTCTAATTAATTATAAGACGTTGAAGTCCGCTATAACATAACGCGTGCTACGAAACCGCTACGACATGCTACGAATGTTTCACGGCATTGGAAGTTTATGCTTTTTTTACAGAAAATACTCTATGAAATTATGTACATATGTATTTGCAATACAGAAATAATACTAGATATCATGAAATTAGGTTTACTGTAAAACGTACAATAACTGTTTGTTTCGTCTTATTTAATTTTCGGAATTGTTATTTCTCATTACTTTATTTTGCGTCTTTAACCTTAGAAACCTTCGCAACGCTCAGGGTTCTATTTTTCAATCCTATAGAGTCCTTCGCTTCTTCTGGGTTCAATGCAAGTAATAGCTCCTAATAACAACTTTGCTGCCTTGCATAATAAATAACTACTCGTGTTATCAACCTCACATAAGTGAGTTATGGGTAGAAAGATAAAGAATAACCATTTCGCAAAGAAAGCTTTGAATAACACCTATATTTACTGCTAAAATCAATGTTTATTTTCGTTGTTTACATATCTTTGACATCTTGTGAATTACAAAATAACAACGTTAGGAAAAATTATAGTCATGTGCGGGATTCGAACCGGCGCCATCCACACCAAATTCCAGTGAATGTTTTAGATGTCTCTTGAATTATAAGTATTTTACTGTTCAGGGATAAACAGTAATTACTTTATTAAAAGAATATCTGACTACTCTCTAAGATTACATAATACTTTGTATGAGAAGTACTTTATAAACCCTTCACTAATTTCGTAAATATTATGTTTCCAACGATCAGTATTTAAATTACAAATAAGCATTTACTATATTTTTCTGATTCAAGCACCTGTTACAAATGACATCACATATGTTATCAGGTTTTCCGCGTCGCTCGTAACCTTGCGCTACATAAGCAAAGGTACTTCGGAAATTGATAAGTGCTTTTACCTATTCTATACGTTAAATTTTAGGCCATGCTAATCAAATTATTTATTTTATTGGATTTTGACGGAACACTTACGACACCCATCTGATGCTTAGCGCTAACCTCTGCCTATATCAGATGCTTTTCGTCACTGACGAACGAAGATCAACTGCAGTGCACCTATCAACCTCAGATATACAGTTGTCTCTTTGGCCGTAATTTTGCTGGCTCTCTAGGACTGCTGCCGGAAGACACTGCTAGGTGCTTGGATTTTCTACTTGAGGCTGGTAACTAGCAGACGAACATTCGTGAAACGCCCTCCCACCATGTGGTGAAGCTCAAGCCGGTGGTGGAGATCGAACCATGAACCTGCGGCACGGCAGTCTATAGCTATTATCACTCAGCTATCACTGTTTCAAGTCTTAAGATAGTATAGAATTTAATAATCCAATCACAGATTCATTTTTCACTTATAAATAATTACAAATAGGCGCAGGTGTACCAGTAACTGCAGTCTTAGAAATATTTTAAGGCAGGAAATGGTAAGCAAAACATTGTTAGGTATCTATCGGTCTGCTTAGCTGAAAGTAGCTACCCAATATGATTGCATTCAATTTAAATTCATTTCACGGGTGAAATCCACTCAAACATGATCTCTATGGATGTTTGGGTCCCCGCTCCGCTTATAAAATTGTAGCAGCTCAGTAGCGGCCGCGGAGTTACTGCAGGCATATAAATTAAATGCTTACGTTTCGGTCGCCCCGCTCAGCTAGTTTAATTAAGCGTCTTTGTCTGTGCGTAGACATCCAACATGTTTTGTGTTGTTCTTGCAAACCACTAGAGACGCATTGTCTTGCCCAGATATGAGACCGCAGCTTCACTATTTGTTTGTGTTGGTATGTGAACTTCGGAACTCTACCAAGTGGTAGAGCTTGTGGTTAACGATGACTTCATAGTAACCTTCTCTGTTCAAATATATACTTATATCTTTAATAGTAATGAAAAATTACATCATTTTATTTAGTGGTAAAATTTAACTACCATTTTAGACTGTATACCCAAATCCAAACAAATTTAATTTGGTAAGCACATAAGTTAATTTGAACATGAATAATTTACAGCTTTGTCCTACAACACCGTGTCACATAAATTGCCTTAAACAAATTGCCTAAAAAAGCTGCTACGTTAATTTTCGCAAACACTGTACACGAGTACCAACATGACCGTGAGATTAAATTTTCAAACGTATCACCCTCAATTACTTTTTTTTCGGAGAAAAGTCCATTTCATCATGCCCATGTCACCGACTTTAATCTGATATAGCATTAGATATGACAAACGGATACCTGGGATGGAGTGTGAGCGTTTCGGGTGTCTGGTTTCTGCTTCTCTAATTACGTCACAACACTTTTGAACTCCACACACGCGATCTACAACGGTACTTTTGGGACACTAAAAAATACTCCGCCGTTTACCGCCTCGCTCTTTTGCAGGTATAAAGCTTTTTTAAGCACAACAATAGCGACTTTCTCTCGGACAATAACTCAAAAAACTTTGTTTTTTGTTCGTCCGATGCAACAACACCAACTTTCTCTGCACTTGTGTAATAAAGCGTAACTTCGAGATAACAATAATTATTATTTAAAAACATTTCTGAAATCTTAGTAGTAGTCGCGGTGCGGATCGAGCTATCCGATCCTCGTCACAATCGTGATGGTACTGAAAAACGGTATTCTTTTATCCAGATATCTCTTAACGAGGTTAGTTTAGGCAAACTTTTGTGATGTGACTTTTTTGTACGGTTTTATTGTGGGTCCGTATGAGATATAGCATATTGGCGTTGGGGTCGGGCTCTTAAAGAGTTGCGCTGTTCTTTCATCGTTTCGATGCGCAAGAGTGAGTGTGATGAAGCGATTCTGTTAAAAGTCGCTGTGTTAGAACGGAGAAACACGTTTGGAAAATAATTTGAATACCGAAATGCAGATGGCTTCTTTTATCCGAGGGGATTTTGGGATCGCCGCCGAACTACAAGTTAATTAAGGTTTGCCCATCAATTAAATATTGGTTTTGATTGTTTTCATTTTGCAGATTAACTTGTGCTCAAGATTTATATTTTAATTGTGTTTGTTAATTAAGAGATACATTGCGGGAACGCGGTTCGTTCGAGTCTTATTGAAGTTGTTGATAATAAAGCTTTCAGAGATATCCAGCCAAGATCCTCGAGTTACTTATTCACGCAATAAAATGTATTGTTGTTTGTTTCTACAACATTATCTGATTATATTACAAAATTTATTAAAACAACATTATTTGAACTATTGTAATAAAATCTGTACCTAACATACTTTACAAACTGTAAACGAAAAATAAACCAAAATCGTATGTTATGTACATTACAAATATTAGTTGTGATAAAAAAAATATTTTTTACATTATGTAATAATTCAATTACCTAATCCTCAAAGTTGTCCTAAAATTAAAGATGCCTTAAAGTTTTGAAAATATTCTATAGCGTATGTTCATCAGGGATAGTGTAGGATTCTAATGATGAAGAATTATTCAAATTGGTCTAGTCATTTTTAAGTTTATTCGTTACATACAAAAATTAAAAAATACAAATCTTTCCTCTTTATAATATTAGTATATATTGGGTACTTCCTTATGCAAACCTTTTAATTTTAATATGACCTTTTGTGGAGACAAAAACACATATAATTATCATATATGATATAGACTGCATGGAGTCAGGTAATATTTGATTCCAAGAACTATACTATTGTAATAAAGTCATCAAAGCCTATGTCCTCAGTACAGTGCTCGAGTGTTAGAAAATAGTAAACAGGGAGAAAGATAGGTATAAAGAAAAACAGTCGAGTTTGTATTTGTAGTAGGTACGTTTTAGTACATAAACAATTATTAAACACGCCACATTTGAGTTATCTTTCTACTCTACTACCGCCGCCGCCCACATTCCCATCAAAAACACCAAATATCTACTTAACCAAAACGTCGCATGTTTCATGAACCCCTTATCAACAACCATACATCAGCATAGACAAATATCCACAATAGCTTTCAGCAGTTATAAATCTCCACAGTCAAATCCCGCTTTCGTATCTGGGACGATGCATTCGTTCAGCAAGCGGATTCACTGAGCGAAACACCGAAATTTATTAGGTTAGTAGTAGCCGTAGGTCGATAAAACTACACACCAACACCAAAAGGACGTAAGTCAATAAATCGGAATGAAAAAGTTACGACCATGCGTCGGAATGATACAGTTAACTTTGCACTGTTGTTAGCTGAAGGCTGTATGACTGAAAAGAGTACTGCGCAGTGCAATTTGCGATATCTTTTTCGCTCTTCCGATGGTAGGCGACATAAGGGCGTTATAGTGTTGAATTACCATATTTATTGCTAGTTACACGAGAAAATGAATTTATCTAAGCCGTTAGGACCAGGATACGGGACGTATGTGATTTTTTCTGCGTAACATATTTTTGCTTTGGAGGCCTTTTTGGTTCGGTCTGGGTGTGGTTGGCATATAGTTAAATTTAGATTTGAGACGTTCAAATGTAGACCTTTTGAAAACGATTTTTTTTCCGATTTATTGCATATGGAAGCTTTTTATTCCGCTTTGAGTGAGAGTACGCCTTTAATTGTAATAATGCCATATATATGCCTAAAATAATCATCTTACCTATATGCTTTCTAAGATATACCTATCTACAAAGCTTTATTGACTCTAAAATACCCTAGCATAGTCTTACTATAATAGGACTGTGGTTGTACTATACATGTTGTATTTATATCCCTGCCAAGTTGCTTCTTTTCTGATCATACGAATTTTCGATGATAGTATAAAACCAACTATAAAATTCTGTTCATGCTCTTTCTATTGCTTTATATTTAATATTTATGTGGGATAAGTAACTAAAATAAATTTCCTCCAAAAGCTGACAAATAAACTAATATGGAAATAAGATTGTATTTCAATTTTTTTATTTATAATAGGTTTGCGTTTGACCACACCCTGCCTTTTGTTAACCATTGATGTGGTCTCAGATGGAGCACACTTACCTAGAAGAAACATATTTGCTCTTGATTTGAAGACACCTATGTAGTATCCATTGGGAAATACTGACGACGGAGTTCCACTATTTCGCAGTGCGCACGAGAGAAGTGGAAGGGAAGCGTTTCGTACAAGTCCTGGAAATATGTAGGATGGCGCTTTACCTCCAAGCCTATACTTTCCTCATTTTGGTAGTTTACACGCTACTTTTAGTGAATAATCTCTCTATAAAAATATCTTTGATGTGCGCATAATATAGGTAGGGACAGTATTAAGATGTGAGTAGTGGCATGCTGCGCATTCGACGCAAGTCTCTTTAGTCGCTTTTTACTATCATTCTACGGGAGGATAAAGAACAGTCCCCTATTGATTATAGATAATCTGTTCATAAATCAAAATTATCGAAATATCTGTGACAGGAACTTGAAGATATCCTGTGACGTATTTCGAGAGACATAGTTTAACAGGGTCACGCAACTGTGTACTCTATCAATTATAAAATAGAACCGTATCACTTTTGTCTTAAGGTCTCATTTTGTTCTCTCTCTCAGCTTTCGGGGTTCCATCGTTATTTTATTACTTACGTTATGATTCCCTCTTATAATATTTTTATCCTTGTGATAATTACCTGAAACAAAAAATGTACGTCAATATCTGGACACCTCAACATACATTCACCTACATTATTGATATAATTACATAAGTAGGTATACATATTTGTAACATAACTAAGGCATTAAAAAATTCACGTAAAGCCAATGAGATGCCTTACTAGGGCAAATTAGATAAAACATTGAGACGGTTTAATGAAATACCTAGGTACCGGCCCAGTAAAAATAAAACGTGTAAATTACAAATATTTAATTTTGAAGAAATTATAATAATGGCAAAGTTAAAAAGTACGTTTCTAATCCGTCATATCAAATAAGCAACGTGCCTCTACCTGGCTGACGGCAGCGGCACATAGCGAGCGCACATACGCACGCTCAGTAAACGCCTCTGACAAACCGGTCCCAAACGCCGACAGCATACAAACAACTCCCGTTCAGACACATTCTCCGTCTTTCATCGACGCCAAAACATCACATAAATCTGACTCGCTCGCTCTCACGACCGAACTTCACGGCGCTCAGCCGATAGACCAATCGCAGCGCAGCAAACCATCGCCATATTGAATAGCGCAACCCCAGCGCCCTCTGTCTGAATACATACGAATAGCGTTGTCGTGTTTTCCCAATGTTTTTTAGGGATTTTATTCGTTTTCAATGGTTTAAATCAGTTTATTTTGCATAAAATCAGTGAATTATTATGTGGTTTAAGTTTCCTTTTGTGGTTTGATAATTTTTAAGCGTATTTTGTGTTATAATCTCGGATTATGTCCAAAGGACGCCACAGACGAGTTCTTGCTAAGTTCGTGTGTTATGATGATGCCTATTTAAGTATTTATTTTGTTTTGAAAAATGTAATTTGTGTCGCATAAAATATATAATGATATGTTGGAGGGTTTTCTCAGTCATATGCACATTTAACAATAGATGTTATGGCAGGTCAAGGAGGCGATTCCCACATTTTGGTCACTTTAAAGGTAAACCTATCCCTCTGAGGATCAATAATTGGATTCAGAAAATATATACATTTTGTACGATCGTTTTGCCAGCAAATTCTTAATGAAAGATTTTACCTATCTGCTTAATTAATAGGTTAAAAAAATGTCTGAAGTCTGTTTCTTAATTATTTTTTTTGAACTAGGTAGGTACTCGACGACGATGAATTTTCACATCAAACTTTCGCTATACTGTGACCAATTATATATTGACAAGTCTGTATTGAAATTTTTAAAATCGGATAATCGCATCCGTATGAAATGTATTATTTTATCAAAATTTTGTACATTTCGAACAAACAGTGCTATAGCCGCCACGGGCAATGCGCGTTGAAATTGAACTGTGTTTTATTCATATTTGGTTTCATTTTTGTTAAAACCTCCAAGTTGATCTGAATCGCCTCCTTTACTGTAATTAAAAATCTGGTAGCATTCTTATTAGGAAGGAGTAGTTTTAATTTTGGTATGTTATTTTCTCGCTGTATGAGGTCCTATACTTAGGTAGCCAGTTTAATCAAATTTGAAAGTGGATTAAATACCGTACGTAGCTATTTAACAAATACATTTTCATTTTTATTTTCACGGTTTAATACAAGTTTTAATGTAAGGAAGAATGTATCATGTATTTAATCTTAATTATTTTTCGAACAAGAAGTGAGCATATGCTGATTATTATTTATTTATTGAAATGATAAAAAAAATTTGTAAATTAATAACACCGATATAAATTAATAAAAGTACATGGAACTACTATTTAAAGCATTAATAAGATTTTTTTCACATAAAATGATACAAACGTAAAGATTTATTCGATTTTCATATATTTAAATTCGTAAGAATGTTAACTATACCTACACACATACAAGATAAATACTAGTTATTTTTACAGTGAAAAAAAAAGTTACTGCAAGTGAAAATATTCCCGTCGGCCTTAGAGCCGACTTAGAGCGAAGTTAAAGCCGACGGCGCATGCGCGTTTATATTATAATCAAAATGGTAGCTTTTCAGCACAAAATAGTTATTTAGACAAATTAAAATACTCAATATGAAAGATATAGTTTGATATCGAAAACATCATACTAGTAGGGGTAGGCTATAGAAGTACATCAACATATAATATCACACTTTTATATTCCATCATATGAGCGAATGTTTGGAAAGTTAGTGGACATATTTTTTTGTAAAGAATTTTCAGAATCAGAATCATTTATTGCATAAGCTGTAGAGAAATTGGTGTTATAACAATTTTTCATTGAGTCTCAACAGTTTCGTCCTTTTCGGACATATTTAAATATATTATTAAATTAAGTTATTATTTATCATGCAAATCAAGTACGTACCTATTAAAATCACTTAAATTTACCTACTCAAATTTTATCTTTATGTATGTACTAGGAAAATGTCTGACACACTAATATATTTTTCCACAACTAAACGCAACTTCGAATCTGATACTGCAAAGATTGGCATTCTTTGCTACCACAACATATAAGAATAAATAGAACACTTGCTACCTACGCTTTTTTTTAGCTGCTATATATAATGACTAATGACATTGACGCTAGCGATTAATAATGTAGCAGCTGCATTCAGAGGGTTAATTGGAAAAAATATTACAGCAATTTGTACCTACTATTACTAATAATATATTCATTAAAAAATAACGCAATGGAATTGCTAATTGTTAAATTATCAGGGTGCTTATAACAAGATCAGTATGAAAAGGAGAAAATAACAACATTATCATGTAAAAATAATCTATTGGAAAGAGATAGCGCTAGACAGGTATCCTCTTGCACTCAGCTGTCAACTCTAGAGATAAGAAGAGGTGACCGCATTATTGAGACGATACATCATGCAACATGTTTATTTTATCAAACATTGTTGTATTTTATACGTAAATTCTACCCTATCATTTTTATTAGCGAAAACTTGAAATTGGGGAAAATGTCTACATTTTTATTAGAACTCACAAATTCTCAATATATCCTTATTGCAATTACAGAGCATTTTTACATTTCACTTGTTTTGTGTTCTTATGTAGATGGTTTTGTTGATTGATATAAAGAGGCTTTTTCCTTTTTTTGTATTGAGTTCTTGACAAAAATGAGGTAGGTATAGGTCGGTGAATTTTTCCTTTATTTTAGTAAAAACCTCTTTTGTTCTGCTGCTTGTCAATGCCATGTCAACTTGATTTTCGTAAAGATCTGCATCTTTGTGGTCCTGCGAATAAATATGTAAAGAAGTGTTACTGTCGTAGAGTTACCGCCTTGATTTCGAACTCATCAAGTTCTCATTTGATTGGTTAATTGATTTGGGGCTTAGAAATAATCGCATCTGATTGGTCTCGTACAGGTAATGTTGTTACGCTTCACTGTACACTTTTTAACCACGTCCGCCGACGTAAGGTTTGCGTTCTGCTGTTTTAGAGCTCAAATTCATTTCTTTTCAGATTTTAAACAAAATGTTACGTTCCAAATGTTAACCTCTTAATGACTAACAGATTATATTGAAATCCGGTATAACATTATAGCTCAACTCAGTCCGTATAACTTAGAAACTTTCGGTTAGGCTTACATGACAGGTATGGATACATTTACGCGCAAGTGGTGTAGAAACCTAAATAACTTGAAAAGTTCTTACATTGTAGCAGAATACATAGTGTACTTCACATTAAATAACTTTTACCTTGGTAGGAAATGATGGAGAAAAAACTCACTAGAAACTTGCTTGGTATGATATTGTGAAAGTTCAGCACAACCATTGTACTATTCTGAATTCTAAATAGCTTGCTGATGAATAAACGTATCAGTGTTGAAAATAAAACGGCACAAATTCTGGAAAACAATGTGGGGAAAAGCTATGCTCTTTCTTTTGTTCCGTTATTTATAGCATGTTTTCATTTCATTGGTTAAATGTTTCATTTCAAAATGTATTTTCAAGCCGTTTGGCAAAAAATTTCATTAAACTCAAGATCATACAGCAATGTTACTCATACCTACTTCATGAATAAAACAAACGTTGATTAAGTATCACGATGTGACTGTATGTGCTGACGATTACAATCTGAATTTGAGATTAATATAAAGTTTGAAAGTGCAATAATCTCAGAATAAATGGGATGGTTTTAATAGACTTCCACAATACTTCCTTGGCTCTTTAAGAATAGTATATGGACGGTATTTACCGAGCTACAGCGCAACGCTTGCATTACAGAGATAATATACGGTGCCAAGTCTTCCCCGGGAAAAAGAAGAGCAATGAAAAGGAAGATTTACTGTGAAAATTTTGGAAGTCAGCCGGGACTGCTATGTGGCTTTCATTAATCACGCCATGGAAAAATACTACCAAGTTCCGACGAAGTTCCGAACTGGACATTATTTAGGTAACGGTTTTAAAACCTTTCACAGTCCGCATTTCCTGATTATTCTGCAACCACCAAAATATAAATTAATCAAATTAGCTTAATGCATGTTTCATTCTAATTTAAACAAACGGGCCGGACCTAAGCCTACTTAAACAAATTTACAGCGATCGTTTCTTCTAAAGGTGACCCAAATTACCATGAAAAAAGTTTAACAGCCCTTTATTTCAGAGCAAACAGAGGCTGTTGGTGGGAATCCCGTGTAATCCAGCCCACTTATCACGCGTGCAAAATGCAAATTTGACTCGGGCTGGGCGTACGCAGAATTAACGAAAACGCAAACCGGACCGGGATAGCTACGTCACTAAAATTGTCAAAGTTTGCAAGCAGCATTATCAAGGGATAAACAAGGTAATCTACGTCACGGAGTTCGGAGCCGTTTACGAGCACAGACTATAAATTCAAAAACGTAATTCGCTTGTTTTAAGGCAAGACACGTTTCGCAATTTATTTTTGGAGTTATTTATCATCCCTCTTCTGATCACGGGAGTTGTAAAATGTTAAAAATTGTCCCTGAAGTGCTGTAAAAATAATGACAAAACATTTCCTCAATTAAAAAAAGTATTGGTAAGTTACTTTCAAGCCTAAACGTTTTAAAGTTGAAATAACAGTTATCACATTGGGATAGAAAAGGCTGTACCAACCTAAGTGATAATTATTAAAGGTTTGTTAGGTTTCTAACCGAAAATAGCTTATGCTTTTATAAATTATTTTCCTATATAAGTACATATTATTCCAATACGTACAAAAATAAAGTAATGTGCATAATATTACACACCTAAAAACAAATAAGTACTCTTTGAAAGTTGCAGTTAAAGTTGTAAATATTCCTACTTCATAATAATAAAATTGGTATAAAATGGGTCGTTGAAATATTTTTACATGTAACAAAATTTACGTTATATGAGGATAGAACTTCTCAGCTCTTTTAAAAGTTTTGAGAGCACACATTTTTCGTAACAATGGAGAACACACGTCTACCGTTTAAAGACATCAGTCACCTTGCCTTTGACCACCGATACATGTGATGTGAAATGCGAATTAAATCCTCAAAAAGTTTGTATACTGGTAGGTACTCCAAAAGCATGCGCGAATTGCTTGAAAGCATATTTAGATCTACACAGCTCTTCTTTGGTTATGTATACTAATAAATAAAATATAATTATTGAATCGCTCATAACGAAGCTTGCTTAGTCTTTCCGATTACGTCCGCTGTGGCCCTGACTTGGATGGGTGACCTAAGTGGAATTATTCTACAAGAACTTCCATGTTTCGTGGAGCAGGTTAGGCCGTCGGTCCAGGGTGATGTCTCAGGATGAATAGTGGTAGGGCAACACCTTTTTGTAGTCAGTAGAACGTATATCGCCAAGCACCTAAAGTCATTATTTCCAGGGTAGGTAGGTTGAAAAACAGCTTCTAAATGAATAATTCCTGGTATTAAAATCAGGTGAGATGGCTTGCCAATCAGCTATTAGAAAATAAATTTGGTAGTTACTCATATTGGGCTTTTTCGTACAGTTTCGGCCTTAAAAATGAGACTGTCCCATGTTCTCCTTGGGTGTTGTACGTAACGTAAATGCAAACCAATGCAGAAATACGCCAAATGATTATAAATGCAATGTCACTACTTACGTCACCTCGAGTAAGGTGTTGCTGCACATTACGTGCACAACACTTTACTATCTGAAAACAATATAATTTAACGAAATCTAGGTGCCAACGTGAGTATTTCCATGGATACTCTAGCGTCAGGTCGACGGCCGGTCATAAATGCAAATACAAAATTTCATACGAAGTGCTGTGTTGTTGGGGAACGAGAATGTAACTAATTTCGAGAAATACCGTATATCTATGATATATCTAATCGATCTTAAGAAGAAATCTAAAGAGACAAGATGAGATATGCAATAGAAACAAAATTAAATAGCACAGACAATATAGTTAGATAAAACTTTCTGTACCAACCCCACATTCTTTGAGACAAGGTTGAGAAGATGATACTCATTGTAGGTTAGGGTACAATTACTATCAAAGAATTAAAAAGTAAATCATCACTAACATCACACAAGGATTCACAAAGAGGGTTGTCTGGTGTTAGGAAGACCCGCCATAAACCTAATACAAGTTGTGCGATACCGAAAATTTTCTCGGAGGTGGGATAAAAGTAGGAACGTGTAGACAAACACCAAAATAATAATAATGTCATACTATAGCTATACGTTATGTATCAAACCACAAAGTGGTAAAGATGTATAACAAGTGTGATGCCAAAACAGAAGTTCAACTTTCAATCAGCTTTTCAATTTGAATTCCCTAATACCAAACGGTTATACAAATTGTGTACAATAATCAACCACAAAAGTGCGTTTATCCCGTAGTACTACCAGCATACTGTTATGCAAATTTTAGAACCCAATTACACTGTAATGATGACGTAGGTCCACAATATTTGATATTTAGCCTGTAGCATTAATAACGGCAAGTCCGCTGGCTAATCTTCGACCATTTTAACCGAGCCATGGTCTGCCGAAATACCGAAAGCTTAACTCTTGTTTGTTCGCTATAATACGCTTTTAACACCTGCGTTTTGGGAGTTGTGTAAGTTGTGAAATGTGTATAGAAGCACTGAGAGTGTACTTGGCCTGTGAAGCGTTGATGTATTTGTGGGTAAGTGTTTTAAGTGTTAAGATGTTCGACTGATCGATAGACGATTATTTACGTATACAAGTTGTAGAATATGTTATAGATGAGTTTTAAAATTGGTTTAACAATTCCGGTAGTTTTAGTGTAGGCATTGTTTATATGAGTTCGATGTAGAACATTTTTATTGAGTGTTCGTGTTGTTATTTTTAATTTTGTTTTAATGTCTGTTACCGTACACAATATACCTATACCTGCTTCTTGTGTCTGAAAGTACTGTACTATTTAAAGACTCATTTTGTTTATCATTATGATTACACAAGTAATAGGTACTACTCCACAATGTCGACTCATTTTATTATTTTGAACAACAACACTCGAAGGACCGTTACGAAAAAAATGCTCTTGGATTGTTATTGACGAGATAAAAAATCATTTTTAGACTCTGGTGTATTATAAGCGAAACATTATTATTGTTTCGTTATGAATATATTTTTATTTAAATAACATCAAAAACGTATAACACAGGTACATTTGCAAACATAAATCATAGGCTTTGAAAAGAAATACCGAGTTCATTAACAGTTGGTAATAAATTGCACATAGGAATGCGTACACAAGCGGAAAGAGGAGACTCGCTGCTTATGCGAAAGCACGCGACGAAAATATAAGCACGCGGGATGTTATACCTATTTACAATATTTCTATTGCCCACGATAAATTGGTTGCGGTAAATTTGGTGGATTTAACCCAGGTGAGGGCATATCTGCATATTTATGATAGCCTCCTTAGAGGGAGCGCCTTAAAACGGAGGAAAACGCAAGAGTTTTTTACCCCGCAAGTTTTTAACAAGATCCACCTTATTTATGCGGCACTAGGGCGGGTATCTGATGAGATTTATTGAAGGGAAGCGTGACTGATCGGAGAAAGCCAAGGATACGGTTTTTGTCGATTTTAAATTGGATCTTTTGCATTTACCTAACATTCAAATATTCAAAAGTTTTTGTAGAGGGCTCAAAAACAGTTCTAACATGCTACAAATTAAAAAAAAAGACTTGGTCATTATTCCTATGCATTGTTATATTGAACAACTACATTTAACATTGAATTTGAAAAAAATAAGCATTCTTATACGGTGCTTGGAAAAGTATTTCAAAACGACGAAAAAGGCACGCGAACACAGTTAAAATGCAGTAAAATATAAGTAATACCTTTAATTAACTTTATGTTATATACTTTTCAAAATCTTGCCAATTAAAGTTATATCTGGGCAAATATTTCCACAGTAAAATGTTAATTATCAAATGAACATCCAATTAAAATTAATTATAAGGCATAATATTAACTATGTCTTAGGTATTCGTAGGCAATTAGACATTCTGTCTAATAAGTAATTATATGCAATGTGAAACAGTTATCGGTACATTAGATTCTGAATTAATTTGTACAAAACAATGTATTAAATTGAGTCATTATTCGGTATCATTGATTTTAGATTTGCCATTAATTTGTTTCCGCTTAAATACACTAATTGCTTGCATAGCAACACAATAGACCGGTAGCTGATTCATGCGTCGAATGATGATGTACTACATACTAGACCTATATATTATTATCTTCTGTATTGATAGTAGAATCGATAATAATATCAATATAATTAATACACGTCAACTTCCATAGCTGTGTACAAGAGCTGTGTGTTTAGTAAACACACAGTTTAGTTTTTACACATGTTTACTGAAATGTACTAAAAGTTAATGCCAAGCAGTCCATACAATTTGATTCTCACTGCCGTGGTGGTCGGGCATTTTGCGAATGTTTGCCAGACTAGCTGCTATCCTCGAATAGAAAATTTGCCGCCAAGCTTCTAACGGTTTATTCTAGCAGCTGTTCTTTTGGCCAGGTTCCATTCAAGATTAAGGGAACCATGCAGATCAATAAGGAACTTGTAACGGAAAATAAAACAAAACATGACTGAAATAAACAAACCCTTTGTTTGTCTATGTGCAAAAAGAAAAATAAAGAAAATGTAGCATTTCACATGGATGGTCCAATTTTCAAATTTTCAACACGGATTTGTTAAGGATAATATATATGGCTTACAATAAAGCATTTGTTTACATTAATGTATCGTTGAGAGGAGTTCCAAAAACGAATTATAAAACAACCGCACTTCAGATTTTTTTAACCTATTAATCAAGCAGTTATTAGAAAACCATATGAAGGATTTCACCTTTAATGTTAGGTATCAAAATCGGAGAATCGCCGCCTTAAGACATTTTTCCATCTTCGACCACATCAAGAAAAAAAAAATTGTAGAAAGTTTTTGAAAGGCTTGACTTTTTGGTAAAATACTATTCCTATTTTTTTTCTCTTGATTTGGACTCGGAACTTAATTATTAAAGTAAAATCTTTCCTTCAGATGACTTCTATTTTGTAATCAATCGTAAATTCATATATAAACAATTGGTTTGGTATCAGTGACCTAATCAACATAATAATTAATAGTTGCCTACGTAATAAGCAATTAAGTTTCTAAAATTAATGCGTAAACACACAATAAATCACATCAATTAAGTGAACAATAAAATGTCAGTCACTGCATCTGAATTGTCACAGTTCGTGCCGCTACCAAACATTACTAGACCTATACCAATTCTTACTATTTCTTGTAATTGTTCTTGCAAATCTAAATACAAAGTGGACAGAGTAGATCTTGGTATATTGGTGTTGTTATCAGAGCGCAATCAGTCAAAGTTCATAATGTCAGCAGAGTTATTTGATAACAGAATGGTTGACAAAGCAACTCTTGTGCTTGAAGCATTCGTTCCATTTATCTTTGTATCTGAGTGTATCCACTCACTTGCTAAAAAACATATCATTGATAAAATTAATTATATGTATAGTATAAATTGCTTTAAGCAAATTTTTGTTTATCCAAGGTTCAAAGAACTGTTTGTTATTATTCAATAATCTTTAACAGAAAAATATTATGTTAAAAAAATGTACTTGTGTAGGTAATCTGTTAATAAATTCATAAAGCAGACTCTTGTCCATATAATATATCGATATTCATGTTAATAGGTAAGTAAAATATCAAAGGATATAAGTAAATCATATACATAAAATGTGATAGGGAGTTTGCCTATTTACTTTCCAGTCTTGTAACGATGAAAGATACCTAGATAACTTTATCTACCTAAGTACAGTGTACATGCATTCTCCAACAAATTATACTGACGCTACAAGTTTTCCGTGCAATAGGAAGTATTAAAAATTTCATAGGTCAACAATTTATTATTTATTTTTTGATAAGTAATGTCATGGTCATCATCGTCATGTCTTGACTCAAAACCCCTATAGACGTAGCATTAGTGAAATATGTTTTGTTTAAAATGTCTTCAACAAATTCTTTAAGAAGTCTGTTAAAAAGAACGACATAAAACAAATGATAGAAATTTAAATTGACTTCGTTTTTATTATCGGCTGTCTGTCGGGCTCGAGCCTTCGCTGGGAAAGCTCTTGTTTGTGAAATACCCTCTGTACTTTATCAGCTTAATTAGTCCAATGCTGAGTATAGCCTATAATTAGGCTATTATAGGTTATAATTGAGAGGTTTTGCCATAATCCCCACGCTTACAGTCCTTCTAGGGATCGCAATGTAAGATCGGATAATCCCGGGGCGTGCCGTGCACGTGGCCCGTACGGGGCACGGATTTGAAACGTTACATACATTTTGTATGAAGCAATTTATATTAGACCGTGCCTGATCCGTGTCCCGTACGGGCCCGCCTACTAACGTACGGACGGGCTTCGCCCCGGGCCCGCCTCGTCCACGGCCCGGCCCGGACACGGCCCGGTCTAATATAAATCATCCCTTAGTCAACTCCTACGACACCCACGGGAAGAGTGGGGGCTGGGGGGTGACATTCTAGTTAATAGTAAGTATTAATAAGTAGTAATTAATTAGTTCGAAATACCCTCTACCGGAAAATTTATAATTAAAAACGCTTACGCATTTTTTCCCGTAGTTACCTTTTAAAATATCCACCAATGATATGATTTCCACATTTTAAGCTTAAAACTGTCATAATGCATAACAATTAAAATCATTAATGACACCTACGACGTTCAGATTCTATCTCAACAATACATAAACAAATGACAACGCGTACAGAATCCTTAACAACTCGATACAATACAAAATGCAACACATGTCACCCGTGTCGATATGCTAAGCAGATTATGTATGAATTATGTAAAGAATACAGCTGCCGGCGTTACAATAAACAATATGCACCAGATTTTAAGCTAACAAGCCTTTTATGCCGATGAGGGTAGAATGTTCTTGAGAAAAGACTAACTTTGAAACAGGGCAAAACAAAAGACCGTGCGTGAGTGTAAGCTTATAAGTTTAAAATTTAAAAATAAAACAGACATACACGTTACATGCCATTACAAAGTGACCTTTGCTATAATAGTACTTCAAACCTAGTAGAAAATTATAAATAATTGGTTTTCTGTCAAGGAAAAAAAAAATCGCTTTTTTGTGACGTGATAACAGCGTTGACAAAGAATGAATTATGTATTATCAGCTGTATCAAAATAACCATATTAGTATCAGTTTATGGAGCTTATACCATTGCTACAGCCGTCTGTCTGCCTGTTGTCAAAATTCATAAAAGTCAATACCATATCAAATTTAAAATACGGCAAAATCATTGGACGTCCATGGTGACAAAGGTCTATTATATTTGGTAGGTTACAGAAGTTAAAGTTATTCTCCTTAAGTTATACCCTGGTCTGGAAACTTATTCATTATTTTGATTCAGATATGAATAACTACCAAAAACAAATCCGTGCTAGATTATTTACTGTAGATCTTTAATACCATTAAATTTTAAATACATTATAAGAAAACCTTTAATATGTAAGCCGTAGGACAATATCAATGAACACAATGGATAAAGCTAACTGAAGAGTCGGGCGTCATCCGAGCATTCATTGAAACAGTGTTTAATTTAGCGAGGTTAGAAATTCCATTCTAAATTTAAATTTTAATACAGCACCGGCATGTTCGCGTATTCATACGTCACATCAATGCTTGTTTCCATGGGTTGTTTTCGCAATTTACGTCTCTCGCGGGAGACGAAGAGTAATGTCGACGTAGGGAGGAAAAGTATAAAAAAACCGCTACGAGTCGGTCGACAAGTTCAGCCAATTATAACTGACAAGCGGCGCAGGCGCGGCCGCCCGCTTAATTTCAAGCCTTCAAGCTACATGCTTTAGTATTTCATGACACGATACATATTTTGATTATTATTGTAAACCGGAATACGTGATATGTTAACTTAACCATTTTGTGTGTTCTTATTGAAATAATGGGCCTTCAAATTCAAATTGTACGTGAAGTGAAAAAAAAACTATCGATAAACGCCAAACTTACCCGCGCAATAACAAACAGCGAAGTGCTAATCTTGGTTCGTTTTAAAAATAAAACAGTGGAAAAAAAAAAGATTTCTGAATTTTATCAACGGTTCGAAAATCAAATCGTTTTGTTTTTAATTGTTATCAGAATTCCACGTTCATTACATGCAGGTACGTTTGAAGTTAAAAAGTGGACCGGGAATGATACACGGCGTGCGATCCCCATGAAATATTACACCGAAGCTGGCACCATAAAGCAAACCCCGTGGCAGACCCGATACAACGATAGCGACACCGGGAACAGACAGACACAAGAACTGGCTTTGGAGACACAGGATGCTCTTAAAAGCTACGAGAAATCTGTGAAACACGTAAGATGTACTTAGGTAAGCGATGGTTACTCAAATACCTACGTGGGACTGAAAATAACCGTAGCAAAGTTCTGCATCCAAATAACAGATAGAAGATACTAAAGATGCTAAACATTTCTGAAAAATGACTAAAATTATTTAATATCATATTATTCTGTGGGGTGCTGGGATAGAATGTCACCTCCCCATTTCTTCCCGTGGGTCTCGTTAGAGGCGACTAAGGGCCAAATGAGAATAGCACTTCTCACGTTGATGTGAGTAAGGTGTTGTGTGCATTAGACGCAAAACAGGTATGTATACCGTCTTAGTACCCTGCCTGTTTCATACAATATGTTCTTGTGTTCCTGTCTTTTATGTTGTTAGTGTAATACTCGCCATCTATTACATAGGACCAAAACCCGATTGGCGATACGTGGATGTTTACACACCTCTGCCTACCCCTTCTGGGAATACAGGCGTGATTGTATGTATGTATGTATAATGTCTAGGCAGCCACCAGTGTTTGTTATATAAAATAAATGTGATGATAGTGCCGCTTCTGCTTCAATAACTATTAAAATTTGTTTTATACCGCAAAGTAAGGTTATTTTTTTTATATATAGATACTGTACCAAATTCCATGGGACCAAAACATGTCTGGCAAATGGCAATACATGAATATTCAGGCACGTTTACCTAGTACCTACCCTTTCTGGGATATACGATGTGCGGTGAGGTGCGATGATAATAATAATAATATGTTTTTATTGCCAACCGTAAAAATATATGTCACGAATATCATAGTAGTAGGTAGGTGTACTTTCGTTTATTTGGATAAATTACGTTTTGTTCTGCCTGAAGTATCATAAGGATATAAAATGTTAAAGCTATGTATATAAATATATATGCATGTATATAGCAACTTTGTTAACGCATGCAAATAATTACCATTTGTCATGTTAATGTTTAAGCGATGATGATAATGTTCCATCAATCTCTTCTCGCAGTAACAAATTGCAAACGGTAATAAACCTCTGTTAGATACCTATAGCTAGAAATATCTAGATAATTAGATTTACTGGGATCTTTGCCAAGTTCGTGGTAAACACAGCGTTGGAGTCAAAGACAAACCGTGATATAATTACACAATTTGTTACTCATACAAAGAATATTTGAGTAGAAAATGGTCACAAAAGTAGTAAAACATTTTTGCTTGCTAAGAAAAAATCTGGTGCCAAATAATCTTGAAAAGAAACCACCTGTGTATAACTCCCACATATTTTACTCGCCAACATAGGGACGTAATGAAGCAATTATATATCGATATTTTTATGCATAAAATCCTTGGCGGAGATCGTCGGCTGTGGAACGCTCAGAAATAAAACAAAGCAAGAGGTTATTGTTGGACCGGGTAGGTGTGTGTCTCGGTTATCGAGCTTTTAACCCGACGTGCGACACGTCGCGACACCGTACGATTTATCGCCTCACTAGCCCACAACTCATTCCAATATTCCGAGTGGAATAAATTTTGAATAAACAACCAAAATGATCGAATACGAGATTCGGTGATACCAATCTTTCTGACATCGATCCTCGTCGTAAATGCCTAGTACTGCACTAGTGACGGGCGGGTTGTTATCGATTTCCGAGTGTCGATTTACTTTAAATGCGATATTCATTGTCAAGTTTGCTTTAAATATTCTTGGGTTACATAAAGCAAAGCGTGCTGCATACAATCAGTATTGCCAGGTTGGTACTACAGTATTTTTAATTCAAATTGAGGTATTTACCTTCTTTTAAATTAATACGGTTTGCATAACTTGGTCTCTAACGCTGACCTCCCGAAACGTATACTTACTGTATTAGCGACGAAAAAAAGTGAGATAAACAAATTGTTTATACGTTACAAAATTTCTACTTGCTTTACACGTTATGCTATACTTCTACGTAGTAGTAGTTCTGACGCCTTTAACTCTTTTATTTTTAATAATGTAATTTATAATTTTCTTAATCCAATAGCAATTTTGTACCAATAGTGTAAGTTATCTTAAAGCCGATTCCTCCACAAAGTCGTTAACTGGGGTATAAAATATTTTTTCTTCAATATAAAAATAATGTAGTTTGCCTTTATGCTGCAGTATTTTTAATTAATTGTAATGTTCTCTTTGTTTATGAAATGACACAAGGGATATCTCTAACAAAGCTCAGAACTAGTCAGAACATAATGAAATGGTTCAGTAGAGAAAATCGTTCTATTATTATATTTCCTATAAACCCGGCTTAAAAGATGACTGGAAAAAGACCCCAAGATTAATTGTGTTAATCAGTTCTAAATAACAATTACCCATTACATTTTTTTTTCACGAGATTGTAGTAGGTAAATCCCTAAATTTCGGAAAGCCTTGAAACTGGCAACACTGCATACAATTACTGTTTCCTCGTCTTTTTCCGTGCCAAGTCGTGATAACAAGTAAGATAAGGATGGAGTGTGTTGGATGGAGACGTTTTACCAAGTGGTTTATGCTTGTCGCGGATTCTCTGACATATGCGCTGAGCGCTTTCGTCTGTCATCTATCTGTTTGTACTAGCTACATTTAGTACTTATTTTGGTACACTTTGATGCTTTTAAGACTAATCATTCACTTTAAAATCGTATTTTAGCTTCATTACATCATCGAACAATAATAGGTCACGAAATGACGTTCGGTTTTTTATTAATGGTTAATAACACCACCGAATAGTGGTGCTACTCAATTAAATGACGAAATATCTTTCGAACTATGATAATATGTGTTTATAAAATTATTATTACCTGAATATATCAATAACTCTCCACAGCTAAATCTTAAAGTACCTCAATAACCAATTTCAAAAGAACTTGGCTAAAAATGCCCGGCATGTGTGCGTGTTCCTTGGCCGAGTTTGTTCAACTCGGTCCGGGACTTCAGTTAACTCGTTGCCTTGGATTTATGTCCAGAACTTTCAACTCGCAGTTCCAAGCGACACTGACTTCCTTTCTCCGAGACGTGCGATTGTTTCCAGAAAATAGAATATCTTTTCTTTGTAATTACCTCTACTATTTAATTTTTTTATCTTTCGCATATTTAATTACACTAGTCTAGATAGTTCAGAATTTCAAACCCGTTGCCATAGTAGAAAATGTATTCCAATAGATTGATTTATTAGTTGAAATGTCGGAGCTTTATCAGTGCAGCTCATAAATAATTGATGAGCTGACTTACGCTTACTGTACATTCTTTACATTCCAAATGAATTGGAGTCACGTATACCTTTATTTTTCTATGGTCTGTCCGTATATCGAACAAAGTAATTCGGAAAGTAGAATTGCCAGTAAAACACTCACGCAGCAATAAAATGGCTCGAAAACGATAGAGTTCCGTAATACAAGCAATAAAAAAATCTTTAGGTATCTATATCCACACTTCCATTCATTCTGAGCTCTGATAAGATGGGCCGAATAGTGGCTGGACATTTATCTTAAAGATTAATGAGCCAATTTTCTTAGTTGGCTATAAAAAGAATCGCTAGGCCGACCTCGAAAGCCATCATGGCCACTTACGGGTTAACTTTTGTCATAGTGACGTTCGATTCTACTGCGAATATCGAAAATGCGTAATCTATTGAATATATGGGGGCATTATCGGTAGTTTCATCCTGCAACTAAGCAATAGTTTCAGTCGTTATGTCTCAAAGGAGGAAGTTGTTGTTTTTATTCCACTCTCAAAGTATAAATCTAAAGAAATCGTCTCGACTCAAGGGCGTCTGTTTATCGTACACCAAATTAAAACCGTCAAATATTTATGACATACAAAATCTCCTCCGGGGCATACTACTCTCAATAAATAAGGTACAAAATTTAAAATTCGAAATAACAATTATTTTGGCAAAATTTTCTTTCCCCCATCCCAAGGGCGAGATATAAGGAAACAAATTGGATTAAAGTGTCAAAGGTGAAATAAAAAACGCGTATATACTTTATATCTTCGCGTTGTCTGCTTTACATCGGACCTGAAGCTGTGTTTTATCACAATCAACACTTTTTATACCTTATATAATGATCGATAAGGTTTACATTGGCCTAAACTTTCGTTTTGCAACAGATACTGTCACACAAGCGTTGTGTAATCGTATTTGCATTTAAAACGGTAAGTAAACATAGAGTTGAGTATTTTGTGAATGGACGAGTCGGTGTTTATGACTCGTTTTATGACCTGTTAAGCGTAAGGATCGCTCGTAAAATAAATTGTTTGATGGCTAGTGTCGGTCTACATTTTTTGTTTCTTTTAGAACACGGATTTCATTGACTGTATAAGAGATTAGTACACAGTTGATATTAGTGAGTAGCATTTGTTTATTAATATATTCTTGTTTTTTTTATTAGTGATGGCCATAACACCCATATTTTTAAGTAGTTTAAAGAGAGAATAATAATAAATAATAATTTGAAATTAGATTTTTTTAAATTAGGTATGTATTCGATTCATTTCTATTCTTCACGAAAATGTGATCAGCTGTTCAGACCCACATTCAAGTTTAAGCATAGCCCGCGCCCGTTTAGCGGAATTATTTTGATTCGAAGCGTTACGTTTACTGTATGCCATAGCCCTGCATTCAATTAAAGTTTTTAAGTATGTTCGGAATGATCTAGATTTTCAATTAATAATATTTTTTTAAAGATGCAGATTTCCGACTCTTTATAATTGCGTTACATTTATAAGTCTACATAATATGTTCTCTTACTACAGGTGAATCAAAAACCCTTATATTTTGTAGTAGATTTTACACCAGATGCAAGGGACAAAAAGCTTGTACAGAATAATAAAGCAGTCTTTGTTTTGGGCCACATAAATCGGGACTACAACACGGGCTGCGCTAACTTATTTTTGTTCGGAGGTTGGCGCAGGCCGCAGGATAGATGGATCCAATTCCAAATTATGTCTATCTTGGGAATTAACAGGGGATACCGGTTTATCCAAAAAAGAGGCGGAGTGCAGTGAAGGGAAGAGAGGGGCTGGTTATTTTGGAATTACGATTCCGGATGCGTCGGAACGCCGCGTGTTTCACGCCTCGTTGTAGTTATATCTGTAGCAAGCGTTTAGTAGCACTCTTACAACGATATTTTATAGCTAGTATTGCAGCATATTACAAGTACGAGTTAAAAATAAATAAAATTTACACCTTCAATAAAAATTGTCTAGTTAAGGTTACTAGGTATTGTCCAATCGTTGTTGACAAAATTGTATTCTCTTCGTTTTTTAAAAGATTGCTGTAGCGGTAGACTTTTAATTCGAGGCCTTAATTATTGATAGTGAATTATTAGTCTAGAGCGAGGGGTGATAAAAAAAATCAAATTAATTGTTTATATATTGTGAGACTATGAATCATCGATCACTGTGTGTATAATATATTTTAAAATAATATTAAGGTTGGTAGATACATATTTAATCACATGAATAATATTTTTTTTTTTAATGCCTGATAGGTTAGCCTTTGACCACTATCTCACGATGGTAAGTGATGATGTGGTCGAAGATGTTACACAGGCTAACCTAGAAGTACTGGCTCTCAAGTACAGCTGCCGGAACACACCGTTAGGTGCTTGGCGACAGATTTTCTGCTTGATATAATAGTATCATTAATCATCGGTCGACCAAGCACTCAAAGCAAATACACAAACCTTCAATTCGCAGATCTTTTATTAAAATTTGTATTTTTTCATATGTGTCTAACAAAAGACCCTAAAGCAAATTTAAATTAACCCTACCCTCAATTTTAAAAACGGCACCTCACCTCATCTGACTGCTATTTCGCGAAATTAAAATGTCTCGCCAAAAATTCTGTGTGTGTTTTAATGGGGTGTCACCAGGGTTCTTAAGTATTCCACCCCTAATACCAAGTCTCCTTAGGCTGGCACGTCCTCCCCTTGATATATTGGTCCCAGTTCGTCGTACATAATTTTGCCGGGGGTGGTGCCACCCTCACTCCCTCTGTAGCGAAGCGATCTTTACAATGCTAAGGTTTTGTTTATTGGCTTATAATGGGTTTAAAAATTAACTTCCTATTTCGCAGTTGCATCAAGAGGGGTTTAGGCAAATTTAGTAACAGGTGGTCGTCCTCCTGAATTTTTGAGTACCTCTACATAGTCTAATCTACATATTGACATGCAAGTTTCATTATCTACCCATCAAACAAGTTATTTTTATCAAAGGATATTACTGTGGAAGCCTAGATATATAACCATCGTCTATTTTATTATGTATTTTTATGTAAGTATGCGTCATATTATCGTTGTATATATTTATGTAGTTGTATTATTTATATAAATTATCTTAATCTACATATTGTATTAAGTATCCTAACATCGATACTTTTGGTACTGCGGACGTTCGTGGGCGACGGTGATCACTTACCACTAGGTGAGCCGCCTGCTCGTGTACCCTCCTATCCCATAAAAAAAACGAAACGTATACCGACTACCTGTTGTATACCTGATTTTTATATTTTCCATCCATAACTTGACTGGAAGAGACCGCTTACAGCTATAAGTCCGCCACTTGACTATTATATATTGTAACATTATTATATACGCAGTAAAGAGCATTTGCATTGTATAATATAAATATTTATTGTGGTATTAAAAAAAATAACACGCTTTATATAGTACCCTACCTAGTAGCAGAGCTGCTGCTACGCGTTACAACTGATTGTAAAAATGTGGTTGAACTCATTTTCTTTCAACAGAGTACATTAATAAATAATCAATCCCAATATCACTGATCATTTTATGGACACTTTCAAAAATGATAACAAACTACATAAGACGAAATGGTCTTAGAAAAACGTCAGACTGAGGGAGTAGGACGGGAGAGACCTCGTTTCGAATGCGAGTTAGCAAAATAGAACTATGCAATATTCAGGGTTATTGAAAAAATGCTAACAACCTCTTAGGGTTGACTTCTGCTAGTTCTAACAAACGTATATAAAGATGTTTTTTCTATTGGAAAAAAATGAGTTTTTTTGACGGAATAAGCAAAAGGATACACAAAAAACACAAAAAAAAACAAAAATAATAATAATAATAAATAAATAATCCTAATTATTTATTTATTAGCAGAAGTCTACCCTAACTGGTTGTTAGCATTTTTCCAATAACACTGTATTTTTAAAACTAATTTCATATAAAATTGAGCTATTTCAAAACGGATATAATCTTTCAGTTACTTTATCACGTGCTTGCTACAAAATAATTAGAAATAAAATTTGTATTGAAGTGATACGATTTTATAAATAGACACAAAACTTGACAAAGCGAAATTTTATGAGTTTTTTCCATCAAGAAAAAAATATTGAATCTTATTTTGGATCAGGTACACTAATTTTCATATCCTCTAGATGATTATGTACTATATTCATACGAGTAAGTCTAATAATTATTGTAAACAACATGTTCAAAATTTACCTTTTTCAAACACAAGTTACTGCCTTGGTAAAGTAAGTACAGTTAATAAATTACTAATACTCTGGAGAGCAATAGATCACATGGCACGTGACCTTCAATATTGAGTAAGGTGCACAGTGCGCAGTGGTCCGGATCCCAAACAATTTAAACCAATCCCGGGCTCCAAATTGAAAAATATTACAAGGGAAACTCATGTGCTTTATGGGCAATTTTACGGAAAATTTCAAATATATTTCTCGTATGAGTGTTGTTTTGGTAAATGTGAGGAAATTTTCTGATGGGAAAAAGTTATCCGAACCACAGTTGTGGGAACTTTGAAACAATTTTAACTTTCAGTAATTTTGTTGCCTCATCATAACTTGGAAGTTATTTTCTCAGCATAAAGGGCGTTTCATATAAGACGAAATATTACATAGTCCATTAGTTAAATTAGCCAAGATTTCTCTCTCCCTATCTTGGTGAGATATTTATCATGTGTGTACTTGCGTTAGGGAGCCTTAATACTGCAATACATTGTGGTTAGAGCATTTAATTTTGTGTTGGTTATAAATTACAATTTCAGTAACGTTTAGGTATTTTGTGAATAATTGCTTGGGGAAGTGTTAACTATACAACTGGTAATTTCAGTTTGTTGTAGGTACCTACTGACGTAGATTATGATTTAGATCACCAAGAGTTCAATTCATAAATATTTCAGATATATATGGAAAATTTTCGTCTTTTTATAACAGGTATTTTAAGTTGTTACTCGCATGTACAAAGATACCGCACTATAACGGCATAAGGTACGAAATTTTCTTAATCAATTTATTGGTAATCCATAAAAAAATACCTTTAATATTTTATATTGCTTTAATTTTTAACATTTTATATTTTATTTCCAAAATTGCATTTCTAATAGTTGCGTACGTAATTATAGATTTTATTTTAATTCATGACCATACATGCCAATTAGATAACATTTTGCCCTCAAAATGTTATCTTTAAATTATTTGCAATTCACAGGCATTTATTTCAATCAGCAAATTCTGAGAATACGGACTGACAGATTACGTGATTTAGTTTTACGTAGTAAATACTATAAATGTTACATCTTATCGGATGTATAAATTAAAAATATATCGAGGAAGACAAAATCTCGCAATACCATCTCAGAACAGTAACAAACAAGCGTTTTAAAGTGAATCCAAAAATTTTCATTTTGTTACTTATTCAAAAATCTTACCATAGACTATATTGAGTCATTAGAAAACAATATGGCGCCCGCATTGTAGATCAAGTCGCCCACGCGCCGTCACCGCAGCCCTGTCTTGTTTATGGCGACCCAACAGAATACAATTTACCTTTGATAGTTCTGTACGTACAGGATTCTGTAACCTTTTGTAGTTATCTTTTAGAACTGTCTGTCATCGGTAGATTGGGAATTAATTTTTGACCGTTTTCTTTATCGTAGATTTCTAATTTCAACATATTATAAGAGAAAAAAAGAACATTAGATATGAACACACAAAATTCCTTAGTACATCTGATGTAATTGCTAAACACAAGCAATTTTCATAAAACACAGATAAATATTCCTTTAGATTTTATTTTGTACAATTTTTTTGCCTCACCAATAAAACTTTTAAGTGTATTAACACAAGAGCAGCCCACCTCTTCGAAATGATTTAACATTTTATCAACCGCGAAGTCCTTGGGCAAAGTTAAAGCACCTATTTGCAGCGTAATTACCTTGACAAGGCGAAGTTCAGCTTTTATTGGTGTTAATGCATTGCTTAAGTTAAAATAATAATACAAAGCGTTATTGTTATAGTACTCATTTGATATGAACAAATTTTAACCCGCAATATAAAATTTTGAGTGTTGATATTAATATTGGTTTTCTTAAGTCTAAGTCTATGGCATCATAGATCAGGAATGAGTATAGAAAAATTTTTTTTTAGAGGTAATGTATGAATTTACTGCTTGATTTTTGGTGTATGTAGTTTGGTGGAGTGGTGAAAGCAACGCATTAAAATTGAAATGGTGGCGGAATTTAATATGAACTTTGGTTCAGGATGGTTGGACGTTTTAGGGAAAAAAGTACCATTCTGGAACCAGGCAAATGGCAGTATGCTACCTTAAAATATGATATGAGGAAATCTCTCTGGCACAGAATGGGTGGTTTAGTCCAATTCTGCTGACTCGTCCGGGCATTTCAATACTGCCTTGTAACATAAAAAACTTGGCGAGGCTGCTCAAGTTTACGTTACGAGTACAAGTCTACTCGACTCTAATACTACTCTATATTCTATTAATAATATTTGTTTTGAAGTAAATTAATTAAACAAAAACAACGTTAAGCTTTTTTTACAGAAGGTTATGTCCCTTTGATACATATGATCAGCTCTCACCAACATATTTAAATCATATTGAAATATAACAAATAAAATGGATACTGGCTCATTTACCCACTATGTTCTAAACGAGTTCTTAGTTCATGCGTGCATAAACCATCCAGGCATCCGATTAAATTATTTAACGTCTTCATTCCCCGTGGTGCACGCAGGTTGCATGCCGGCACGCGGATGTTGAGAACATGGACTTAGTTTGTACTCTTATATACTACCACGGACACAACTAAATATACTAATCTAGACGACAACCTTATGTCGATGCAAGACGTGTGAAAAAAGCTTGGCAGCTAAAGCATGTACGTTTTCATAGGTATACTTACGCGAAGAGAGAAGCCTTCTGTTGAAGGTTAGCTTGATAAAACCGACCTTTGGTGCTGGGAACCTTTCTCCTATATGATAAGTCTGAGATAAGCACTTTCAGAATAGGGATAGAATGTTTGTAATTTTTTAGGTATTGTATAACATTTTTAGTATGAATATGTTTTATTTTAACTTTTACAATAGTAATATTCTATGTAGGCTTGAACAACATCTTGAACCACATCATTATGCTAACCATCAAGGGAGATAGTGGTCAAAGGCTAGCCCATCAGCAAAGAATTATAAAACTTAGGGCTTTTATTAATATCAAACTACATAGCGATGGGACTTTAAGGTTTAATATAAATGCTTTATCTTATTTGTTGTACCAGTTTCAATACAGACATGGTTTCAAATTGTGATAGTTCTGAGAAATTGTATATAGGACTATAAATATACCATCGCCAGACAGTACGATTAAGATGGCTTTAACTGTAGTATATTATTTAATATTAAAGATCTTAAGGTAAACGGGCGGAGTGCCTGCAGTTCCGCGATAAGGCATCCCCCCTTCCCCTCCCCCACGCCTTTTTGGGGTGGAAGACTTAAGAGGCGGCCATACTTCAAATTGCGTTTAAGTTAGATAGCTAGTTTGATAAATTGCCCTCCATTATTGCATATCAAATGGGGACCCGATAAAATTGTCCCGGTGATAAAGTAAGGACTTTTTATTGAGGGTTCAACTTCTCTACTTACTTTTAAATTGATGAGGTTGGCGGTGGAAAGAATGGGCGTGCTTACCTGAAAGGAAATGAAAATGTAATTAGCTTTTCTGAGCAAATAATAAGTTTAATTGGTGTAAAAATTTTATGGTTTTCTTTCCTGTAATAGTATTATGCTTCAGTGTTACAAATTGTGTGTGTAATAGGGCCAAATATTTAAATATCAAGTATTGAATTGAGGGTAGGATAGTTTGCCAGTATACCATTCTGAAAAAATTCAGAGAATGTCATAATGTCATGTCTTTTTGAGTATATGTACATAACATAATAAAATTAAGACTTCTCCATACCAAGCTATTTTCAAGTCCACTCCCAAAATCTGCTTTCGTGAGAAATATGAGCACAAAATGAAATACACACACATAAACAACGAATGGAACGAATTGCGAACTCAGCGCTACGAGTAGATCAAGTTGACGTAGAGGCAAACATAGCGTGGACGAGCTTTACGACTATTTTACTCGATGCTCGATCCCATTCGTCGATGCTACTTGGGTACTCGATACTAGGTGGTAATGGTATCGGTTTGATCGCGTATCGATATCCATACGTGGAGAGCGTTGTACGGTAAAAACTGATACACGTAAATATACAATTGGAATTACTAATATAATATGGCATGTAATTAGGTATCTTGTTTGCGAAATAACTGTTTGAATATTGAACTGTGACCAATCAACTGTGAAATGTTAAAGTTTACTTTTGTTAAGGTTTGGGAAATATATAATGATATACAAAATAAAGTGTTGTAGGTTCAAAATGACTTAGCAGTCATCTAGATGTGACTGTAAGTTTTTAGGTTTGCCTAAATGCACGAAAACCTATTGGTATGTAAATCAAGAAACATATTAAGCATAATATTATCAAGATAGTATACACCTTCTTTTTTCTTTGTAACATTTCTTTTGTGTCAAATAAAAATATTTTTCTTTCTTTCTTTCTTTCTTTCACCCCCGAAAGGGTGGGTAAGAGTGTTCTAACATTGCCTTTGATATATTTTAAAACCTTTAGTTAGCTACCGGATCCTAAATCTATAATTCAGAGAAATCAAACACTAAAAAAAGATGACCCAAATAACTCGAATTACTTACTGCTACACTAAGTGTGAAATAAATTTATGCTATAAATAAAATTAAGCTAAAACTTACTAAGCCAGTAGACTAAACCTACATTTGGCATCCTCGCATACCATCTCTACACAATAATAGTTATCTACCTTGATTACGATTACACAAACGATACTGACGATTCAAAACGCACAATAGCCCGAAGCCACTGTATCGTAGATTAAACATCGTACGCCAAATGAACGTGCGATAATTTATCGTACGTGCCCCCGTGTGTATTAGCTGTATCCGGACTAATGCCGGCTTTCGATATTCGGCCGGTCGCGATTCGGTATTTACGACCAACGAGTCGCATTAGACTGTCCATAGGTAAATTAGCACAGATGCTAGCCGGTTACAGTGATTCATTCCAAATTGGCTTTCAGCGGAAAAAAGGGGGCTGCGGTAAAGGGAATGAGCCTTTTGGAACTATTTTGATGTTTTTTAAATATTGTATGACTTATCTTTTTAGTAGCCGTTGATTTTGGTAAATATTTTATGCTTCGAAGGTAATTAATTACATTGATAATCTTTGTAAGCATGTTTAGACCACCTTTTCCCATGATGTAGATGTTAATGTTAGAATGCCACAAAGTACCTACAGTGGGACCATTTACGTATATTTTGTTTTTGTCGTAGTACATCAAATACAGTGATGTTTGATATGCTTTGCAACTGGCGTAAAAGAATTAGCGCAAAACATTGAATGCCATTTCTTAAAATAAAATAGTTCCTAGCCGATAATATTATAAGTTCGATTTATTGTCCGTTTCTCCTAAATTTAGCCGATATTCCTATAAGGTGTAAATCTTTAAGTAGATATTTCAGAATCTTCATATAAATAATGAATTATAACATTTATGACAGAGTAAGGATAATCTAATCTAAGGATAATATAACAGAGTGCTTAAATATTTTACAACATTAATCCGTTAGTATGTGAATACAGACGAAACGTTATCTAATTTCAAATTTTATATAATGGTTTAAATTCACGTCATTTAGCAATTAGAATAAAATAGACACTTATATCATTACTGGTACTTATATCTCTATTATTCATCTGTCCTGCTACTTATAGACACTCACTAAGTTAAGTCTAAATTCAAGTGTTAAAATCCACTTAGACTTAACGGTTATTACCAGGTTTTGATATAAATGAGGTAAGTAAATAACAATGCGCAGTATAACGACGTGTAATTGTAAAGGGCGTTTCCTACAAATGCTGGTAGCAAGTACCTACGCCTAAAGATGGCTATCGTAGACCGCCTTAGCACCCACTAAACAATATGTTGAAATACAAAAGGGCAACTTAGTTTTCATTGACATTTTGCTCTTAATTTAAACTTACTTGATACTATAGGCTATAACTACGCACCGCTTCTTTACAAAAAATCAGTGATAGTTGCTTTTGGATTATAATTGATGTGATATATTAGAAAACTTTGGTCATATAGGTAGTATAGAAGACGTCAAATAGATTGTCAGTACATAGTAAAAAATTTTTAAAACTATTTGATCTGCAAGTGTCTTTGTCCGCTGGTGATTTGGTAACCGCAATCGTTTGAGAATAAGTAAAGTAACCGTTTGAGAACTAAAATAATTTGAGGTCTCCGTTAGAGATAAGACTTTGTACTTATCTATATAAGTAGTTACAAAGTCTAAGTAACTAGTCCTTTTAGTCTTTGTACCTACCCATAATAGGTAGGTACAAATCAAAAAGACTGAAAGGAAATCTGAAATTGGTATTTAACCAATTTCATAAAATGGATTAAGTACCTACGTAGTTAAGGCGAGGAAAAAGGTAAATAGGGAAGCAGACGACCACTTTTGTAGAAATTTAAATGATTATCTATAGTGGGGGTTATGAGACAGGTGATGATATATGTAGGTGGATCAATATAATATGGTTCCGGTACTGATTCAGTCCCTTTGAAGTTAGTATATCTTCACGTCACACTGTGATAAATGTGACACAATATCGTATGGACATCGGACAAGTCACAAGGTCTTGGCTACCATCCACACGTAGCGGAAGATATATTGAGGACCGGTACGTGTGATCAGTAGGGCCTCCTACATTCCAAGCTAATTCATCATTTGAATTATAAAAAATAACAAATGTATATAATAGAAGTATTTTTGTTCCAGATGAATATGAAGAAACTCATTTGTTTGGCATTTATCGATTTTCAAAGATACGAAGACAAAAATATTTTATGAAACTTTTGTCCCAAGATTTAGTAAGTATTTTAAAATAAATATCTTTGTTTGCTACATTAAAAACATTGATCTTAATTTGCCATATTTTTATGCAATAAGATGTTATCTTGCCATTCGAAACACAACTACGAGTAAGTAGATATGATTGTGATGGTAAGTTATTTTTAATGGACTGCAAATGATAGTCTGTGATATACGCAAATATAACATTTTCCAATAATGAACCGGTGGAATTACCTTTGGTGTAAATAATCCGCGGCATGGGGTGGCATCGATGCGCTACTACTGCAAATCAACCCCCACTTCACCCCCTACCACACCGCAGGCTGTCGACGATAAATAAAATTCACGTTTTAACAATAAAATGCATTTTCCGCAAATGCTTCCAGTGAATTATTGTTCGGGCTTTACGAGCTTAAAATTATATGGCCACGTAAAATTTTCGATGTCGATAATGCATTGGCCAACTCTATTTTCTGCCACATTATCATTTGTTTTTTAATTGTATTAATTTAGGTTTAAAATATTAACAAACTTCCTTATCAAAATTACATCAATTATGAATTCGATTTCATCTTATCTGCATGCTTGTAATATTTTCATCCGTCTTTATGAGATCGTAATATACATTTCGTAGAAGACGTAAGTAATATCTGAGGGTTGCATTTTTTATGCATTTTCCCATTTACCAACAAACCAATGCACCCTCAGAATAACAGTCACGTAACGCCCATAAAAATACTTATAAAACATTTCCCAGCGGAAAAACTTGGATAAAAACAATGTTTTATTTGCAACAAAAATAGATCATACGGCCACTTGATGGAGAACCAATGGCGTGGTCCCTACGGCACAGATGGCGACACGAGCGCACAGATAGCAGAAAAATATGAATTGTAGCATTCGATATTTGTCACTTGAATTACAACTCCCGGCGGACACCCGGAATGGCCGAATTGCTACTCGCACCTCGTTCGGTCAATGATCTATTTTTTCGGGACTCACTTTTTGGGCACGGAATGGGCTGCGGTATAAGTTACCCCCTGGCTTGAGTAAATTATAAAGACACCAAATATGAAATATATATAGCCTACTTAGACTTATTTCTGCCTTATTTGAGACAAAATGTATCAACTTTATACCATTTAGGTATTTTATTTATTGGGTTGGAGGACAAACGCTCGAGTAACTCACCTGGATGGTAAGTGATCCCCGTTGCCCACAGACATCTGCAACTCCAAAGGTATCCAATATGTGTGACCGACCTTATAAAACCCGTTTCGAAACGTTTGGCGCCAGATTGGTGGCTTCCAAATTCTGCTTAGCTTGTTAGAAATATTAATTAGAAATTTCAGATACCAACTCAGCAAGTTCGTAGATTCATATAATTTTAAGGTATAAGCAATGAACAATAACGGAATTTTAATAATAATGGGAAATTAACCCAATTCAATTCCCAAATTGCTGCCAATAAAGTCGATATTTAGACAAGAACTACTAGAAACCATGTAGCTTTGTAGATATGAAAAGTATTTTCAAATAAAATCCTTCAATTGAAAAACATATTTTCATGATAAGCATCCAAAAGGAAATCTTCCATCATTATTACATATAATCATCTTCAGTTCGGGAGCAAGCAATAAGCAAACAAAACTCGTGTAATAACGGCCAGTCACGCCAAGGAAACCAATTTGGGAGGTATTTGTAAACGTCAAATATGTTTGTGCGCACCTATTTATTGCGAGCATCCCTCACGTACGAGTAAATAACGGAGACACTGCGATAAAGTGAAAAGAGATACCAGAAACGTACGACTAGCTTCGCCTTAAATCTCGTTCAGGCACAACCGAAACCACGCTTTAACAAGCAGTAATAAAGTTTGTTTTTGTTTGTACTATTTACGATCAAAGCTCGGTTTTCAGGGTGATGCGTATACAAGTGGAAAACTCCGTGCGCCACGTGCGAATGATTCACGATCGTCCCTTAATTAAAGAAGATTTTAATTGTATCGGATGTCTGTGAAAGCGAAAATAATGCACTCCTAAATTGGGGTTGGAGTTCGGAAATTTATTTTTGTTGGACGTTGAAAATATTGCTTTGCGTGTTTTAGCCTAAACCAATCTTTGGGAATCCACAGTGGAAGGGACCGAAAGGTTACATAACGTTTGTTTATATATTTTTAACGATAAACACTGTAGCATGAATTAAAATTGAAGTCCGAAGTTAAGTTCCAAAAACTCATATATACCTTGTCTATGTTATCGCCCGTTAATTTAATGACAATATACAAATACTATCGTTTCCTCACAACTTATTACCGGGTACTTTTACATGACCGAATCTTTTATTAATGTTTTGAAACTCCACTCGTTTTCGATAGGTTATCCTAGAAATGAAGTATAAATTAAACCATTATATTACACAATAAACAAAACAATCTAAATTCGGAAACACCATTAAACAAAGTAAATTCATTTTGCGTATATAAAGTCAAGCTGCCGCCGACTTTAAAATATCTTTCTTAATTACAGAATCCTTTGTTGAACGTATCTGATCTATGTAAGTCGGGGCGAATGTTTTAAATAGCAACCCAACAAATACGTTCCGGTCGGGAAGTAAGCGCCTTAATGGAAGAACAACTAGAGGGTTGTCAACGTTTCGAATCTTAGTAGGTGCACAATTTAATAAAATAAATAAACAACAGAAAATATTAGGAGTTAAAAAAATATATACACTGGATATTTTATTGACAGGGGCACATAAACATCAGCCAAGATGCATGCTCTTTTCTTTACTGTATATAAGTACATATATGAAAAATTTGGTATCAGGACCTTTATGATGATACAATAAAGTCAACGCAATGTTTCCCAAAACTATATACCACTTTGAATGTTTTATGAATTCAAACTACTAGGACGAAATTAGTTTAATGTTTTCGGAAACATATTTTAAAAGCCATCTTGCATTTGGAAATTGAATCCACCGACCGTGAAAGTATGACGGAAGTACTGAAACAATCCTGTAAGCTTGGGACCCAGAGTATACACAAGTAAACAGTACATAAATTTGGTAGAGTATCAATCATCGAACATAATCGGTCTAAAGTTCAGAACTAAAATAAAATTCAGTCGATAATTAATAATATTATCGTAGAGTTGATACAGTTTCAATACAACCTTAGTAAAAAATACCTAGGCAAGCATATTCTTCTTACATTTAGATGCTTTTGTGGATCTAGTTCTCTGTCCCTAGTCTGCTAGTCTGCTCTTGGAGCGTACTTCATTTGGCGAACAATGGAGCGCCCGGGTCCCGGCGCCCCACCGGATAAATTGACTCGCCTTAACTCGCGCCCGCCCGCGGAAAATTGGGGAAAATCGATTTAAATATCTCGAATGTGATGGCTTATCTTGATCGTGAAGCAAGCACTTAACAGACATTCAGAATCGATTTTTGTACAATCGTCTGAAATGTTGTAACAGTGGCTGTGTGTAATCTTAATAAAAAAAGCTGTTTAGTATTTATAACCTGAAATAAACTACTAATGTTAAGTCAATATCAAAAACACGCCAGACTATGTGTGAAAATAATTATTAAAAAAGACATTAATTAAAAGGAGAAACAAAATACTTTCTAAAACCAAAGACATTCTATTTTCGAACAATTTGCTCAGTGTCTTGTCGGTAGCAATAATTTAAACCAAGCAAACGTGATAAACAAAAACCATTCCAAAGTTCAAAAGCATGTATGTAGAGGCAATCAAGAGACGCCAATTAAGCGTAGGACCAGCAAGGTGAGATCTAGATACGTGGCTGCCTGGATTCTGATGAATCTTACACGCGAGCTTGCCTCTCTTACCCCCTCTTAACTCTTGCCTTGATTGGCTGCGCCTTTCACTGCATAAAACTCCTGGGAATGAAGCGATCGATCAATTTTAGTGAAATGCAAATTGGCTTTCGTTTACGTAGGATGTTCATTAAATTGTCAATGATTGTGAAGAAACAAATGCCTCTCTCAGTAATGGTTTTCATTTGAGGACTGAGACCTGTTTGAAGAAAATACATTCTGGTACTTTGTTTCAAATTCTCATTTGTTTCAGCTAAGCACTGTGTCTTTACTTTTTAACGGGTAAATGCACAATTATTTTTAGCACGTCATATGAAACTGACAAACGATAATACTAGGAAATTTACTTTTCGGTCGTGTATCAAGGTAGCATATTATGCACTGCTTATGATTCTAATACCTGATATAAACAAGACTAGTTTTAAATCACTTACAAATAAATATCAGACCCGTAACCCTTAATCCCTACCTTAAAAGCAAAGTAAGTCCGCTTAACTCAATCTAATAGAATCACCTCGGGTCGCTTTCCGATATTTACTGTTTGATTTTTTTCCCCTCGTGTCGTGATTTCCCGAAGAGCATAGAGTCGTGAGTTTCCCGAAATAGCGTGTTGCAATAGCGAGGGTCGTAGGTAACATAACCTTTAATTAATCTGCGGAGATATGAGGTGAGAGTTTATTGTTTTACGACTTCCGAAGTAGTTTTACTGCGTGGGGATGTTGGATCTGGTTGGGCAAGTTCATAAAAGTACTTTTTTGGTGAATAATCCGTATCAATTGGTCTTAATTCATTTATCTTCTTTTTATCGTCAAAAATATTTTATTTATTTTAAAAATATTATGTCAAACTTTGTTCAATATTTTCATTCAGCTTCGAAAATTATTACATATCCTGAATTAATTTAATTTACTGTTGCAATATTATACTTTTATTGATTATTGATTAATCGTGTAGCTGTAAAGAAGCCAGATTCTAGAATGTTTCATTCATTAATTTTAAGTCACAGCTAAACGGCTAAGTAAACTACTTAATTTTTAAATATATGTCTCGGTTTGTGAAGAAAAAATAGCCATGTCGTAAGACATATTACTTACGATAGTTTCTTGGAAAACATCTTGATTTTTTGGCTACATTCAGCGACTTATTTTATGTCGACAGCCCTTTCTACGCCTCTTATAATACGTTTGATATCTTTAGTGACAATCACAAAGTTTTTGGCAACTCGCAAACCAATCTATGATGAACCAAATTCGATTTCGCAGTCAGTTTATTGAATTGATCATGCGCAAATATTTATAGATAGGGCCGTAACAAGATAGGGTCACAATTTATTATAAACCAAGTGGAGACACATATATAACATACAGTACATAGGTATGCCACATAAATTGACATTGGTAGCAATCAGACAAATTGGCTCCGACCAAACCCCTCTGCCGCTCTACCAGAATTAATCTGATATAGGTTTTCTTAGAGGAGACCACTTAGTCTGGGGAATTATGGACATAGGGAGGTAATCTAAATTAGATTATTTAATATTATTGCTAGAAGCCAAGGCAATCAAGAAGCAAGGAGTATGTATCAAAGTTTAATATGATTTACATTCAAATATCACCTAGTGGTAGTTAATTCAAATAATACATTTGTAAGTGGCACATGTGTGTCAATCACAAATGCATGGTGTTTCTGTAACATATAAGTGGCATCTCTCAATAGATATTTACTAATACACCATAGAAATCTTTGATCTATGTACTAGACCTAACAATCTGATAGATGGTAAAAGAATCAACATATCGCTTCAAGCAGGAAATTGTATGGTGATTATACAAATTGCACTTGTGTGATGTATACCTAAATAATTTTGAGATAAATTGAAATTTTCTGAACTTAAGATTGCTCAGGAATTGTTCTTTTGTACTATGTTTCTGAAATCTTTTTACACCTTGTCTTCCTTAGAAATAACTTTGTTTTGTTACAATTTATAGGAAATACAATGTGTTTGAAAACAGCAGCTGCGTACGCATAGATTTTTGTACAAGACCCCAAACAACATGAGTTTAGTGGGTGCGTGAATAAATATCCAACAAATCCACCTTTAAATAAACAGTACAGGGGGAATAGCGTTTTTGCCTCATTCTGAGTAAACGATGCTTGAGATATTTATTAGGGGATGAATCGAGTTTTAGATATTGCACCGTTTGTGTCTCAATTTTTCACAAAGAAATACTTCGTGAGCATTTGTCTCAGATCTGATTTGTCGAGCACGGTCAGCTTAAAATAGTCGTATGTTTTCTGTCATCTTTTTTATATATTTTTCTTTAGATAGTCATAAATTTTAGAGAGCTAACAAGATTATTTATGTTAGCCCATTTTACGCTGGTATATTTTATTATTATTGCCTTTTTTAGATAACGCATTTTATTTATTTGTGAGTATGCAATGTTAAAATTTAATGTTGTCTGGTAAGAAAAATTTGATCATTAGTCGAACTAATTAAATAATCATTGATATTATCACAATCTTCCATATGTTTTGTATATTTGAATATTTTAAATTTGCCATGGAGCCTTAACTTTTGACGTTTAATAAGTTTATTTAAATTTTACTATTAGCAGACATTTGTGCTCGTACAAATGTAATAGAATAGGCCAAGTGCGAGTCGCGCCTCTTTCTTTTACCGTAACGCATTGCAACAGCCCATAAAAAACAATAAAGCTGGTTTTGATCGCAGCTTCAGAACTACATTCTCAATAGTTTTCTTCAGTATTTGATAATTAAATAGCGGACAAGGTACCTATACCTACATATAACACCAAAATTTAAGATTCCTAACTTGTTTAGTTTTCATTAATACCTTTCGTTACATTGAAGGCCCAATTTTCATTACAAAAAAAATCCATCCATTGGACTTAATTCAATGAGGTTCAGATCACACAAAAATTATTATATAGAATTACTAATAGGCCAATACATCTTTGATCAGACATAACAGTTTGAATAGAGTTTTGAATATTTACATCGAGCAAAGTAATAAAAAATATGAAATGATGAATTACAGGCACAAAAGACTTCACATCAGGTGGTTTTCCTGCTTATTCCGTCAAATACACATTAACTAACACATTTGAATTTCTCGCCATATGCATGAGTTTTCACGTAAATTGATTTAATTCACTAAAATGAAAGTTTAAAGAAAGTATTTCAATAAATTGCAATACACAAAAGAACAACTTCATCGAAACTAGGCTTAAATTTGTAAAGATTGACAGAAATATAAGTAAAGTTTATCCAGCTGTAAAAATTCAAATGCTTAAATTACCCTTCAAAGGCTTCCCTAACATTAGTCCCACCAAACATTAATTGCATCTGCTCAAGACGCTCAAATCCTCGGAAAAACTGTTTATCTAATTAGAAGAAAGCCTCTGTAAGAGTCTCTTGGAGGGCTAATCACAAATTAATGGGAGATAGTACCACGATATTACTATACACATGAAAAGCAGTATCGCAAATTCATACACTATTTTCGTAAAGCTGATTGTGTTCGTATATTATAATATGTGCATGTTATCACTTTCGACTTCGTTTCGCAAGAAATTTAGTAATATATGCATTGGATATATAGGTATATATAAGGACGATACAGAACTATCTACGGATGGATCGTAAAGAACATTCAATATTCTATCCTACATTGTTTGCCAGACTATTAAGTAAAATTTTATCTTAATTAGTTCAAAGATGTGAGTGTAAAGTAGCAGTAAAGAAAGAAATATAATTCAAAAATTTGTAGAGATTTCAACTTACAATTTCTGCATAACATCGACTTCCTGTTTACAAATGTCATTTAATTTTTGCTTTACTTACGCCGCGGTGCTATCCTGTAGTAAAGTAGTATTTCTGCCTGAAGTCATAAGCTGCAAGTCATTACATTCACTTATGTTAAATATGTGAAGCTGGTCTGATTTGCTCAATATTTAGATCACAACTAAGACGTGGTATTCAATTTATTATCGCCAATAAATTGTTTAATGAAGTATTAGCTACAAAGACCATATATACCGAAAACTTCGTCATCGTCTTCGGCACCGTCCAGAATTCCTTTTTGTACGGACATGTCCTACTGCACATAGACATTTATTCATTGTGCTTGTACCGTGGTGTCGCGGCGTGATGATAATTTCGCCCTGCTGCGTTAAGAACCTCATCAATTATGACGCAGCCACCCCCGGGCGTTCCCCTTTGTCAGCTGCCTAGGTTTTGGCAAGCGGAACTGTTGGCTTTTAGTTTATTTAACACCTAACCGAGTGGGTTATTTTAATTCTTCTTGATTCGACTAATATCTTTGCTCGTTTCATAAAGGTAGATATTTGTGAAAACCAAACGTATAAACTACAATTATCACACTTCATAAGAATATTCTAAATAGGAAAGTTTGTAACGTGTGTTTGTGACACTAAACGTGAGATATTTAGATGAAATTCGGAGGTATAGATTTTTTGGGTTGTGGATGGACGTATGCTACTTCAAACCAAATTTTTCGGTAATTCTCAAAGGAGCGCAACATAATTAACTTCTACACGAGTGAAGCGTGGCTGCAAGTTAGTGTTACATAATAAATTCATCTAGAACTATTTTGAAGCGCTCATAGCGTAGCTTGATCTACTCGTACTAAGTTAAGCAACGTCCGCTGCCGTAATGACTTTTATGGGTGACCGCTGGTTGCAAATACTACTGAGCACTCCTGTGCATCGGAGGGAACGTTAAGTTGTCGGTTCCGGTTGTTGTCTTAGGATGACAGTCGTTATAGCATGGTGGTTGTCGTTAAACAAATGACCGCCTGGATAACTGCCACCCTCTAGTAGAAAATCTGTCTCTAGCAACTGATGGTGTGTTCCGGCACCTTTCCTCGAGAGCCAGTAAATCTGGGTTAGCCGAACAATATCTTCGACCAAATCATCACATCTTACCGGATGAGGAAGTGGTCAAAAGCTAGTCCATTTGCAAACATTCTTGTTCACTAGTAAAAATCATAGTGTTTTGTGTAAATGTATATAGTGCAGTTGAACCTTGATTATCCAAGCTATTAAAGGACCAAGTCTCCCTTGGAAAATCAAAAGCTATTTTATTATTTTTAGGGATATAAGAGAGATTTTTCCTGAAAGATTATGCCAATATACCCACGCTGATGTGATGTAGTCATGCTGAATATTGGGCGCACAATTCAACTCCTATCTTGTTATGTTTTAACTCTATTATTTAGTCTATATATATATTCTTTTGCGCTATGGTAATTCAGTGTTCATGCCATACCAAGGACAACTAATTTGAACTTTTAATTTCAAAAGGAAATCATATAATATAAAATAGTTATTTTTATGGCAGTAATAACAGTTTTAGTCTTTTGTTTAAGCAAAATAAATTGTCGCTACTATTGCTTGAACAAAATAAAAACTCAAAACTTAACCAATTAATAAAGATTTTACATTGATACGGTTTACAAGTAACACGCGATACAACTTCAAATTAGCATAATTAAATGTATTAGTTTAAATTAATATTTTATAGCAACCCTTATAAATAAGTAATGGTGTGACTATACAGGGCCAGTAACGTTTCCGTTCCTAAACCGCACTTGATTTGTTGTTCCGTTAGTGCGTCCCTACAAGAGTTACTGCCAATGTTTGAAACATTTGGAACCGCCATATGGCTTTAACACCAGAACTTTAAATTTAGAATGATTTATTTAAGACGACTATAGAATCGTTAAACGCAAGGGAAATCTGTGATTTTTTAAACACTGTTTTAGGTAGTAGTTACAAAACCAAAGTCATTTATTCAATTTAGGCGTCTACGTGCTCTTATGAAGGTCAAATACAAATATTTAATATTGAAATATTCTAAATTTTTCTGCCGTTTCTTTAGCAAAAAAATGTTATAGCCACTGCGAAAAGTACGGATAACAAACTCGGTGTCATTCATTTTAAATTTATTATAAAATATTGTGAATAGTGCTTTAGTACATTTTTGTACCAATTCTCGCAGTATCCTTAAAAATTATAGTTGTAATTTGTTAAATATAATTTGAAGAGCAGCCTTACAGTTTTTCCGGATTATGTGCAAAATTAAAACATACAGCCTGGGATTAAGCACTCCAGAAAAAAAAAAGATATATGAATAGCAGTATTTGCATTTGCAGCAATGATTTTGAGCTACGGAAATAATCTATTTAAAATTATAATTATTTCATAGGGATATTTTATGTCATTATTAGACCTGAAAATATAATAATATATATGATTTACACTTGATTTTAAATTAGGAATTAACTGACTTCAAATTTAGAACTTTTCTGAGTTCTAATATAATTAAACAATTAACATTACCTAAAGGAGGTAAGCACAGGTAACAAAATAGCAGAATTTGTTAGCAGGCTACAATTTGAGCGGGATCACCCTAAACGCCGCTCTTGTTGTTATGCCATGAATATAAATGATAAATTCCGTGGGAGGACGCGGGCGGGGAACAGCCTCAAGGGCTTTTTTCTTAAAAATAACTTTTGTCAGAGTAATTCGGAGCAGCCACGAGATTTACGGAAAGGTGGTGTCACTCCCGTAATTAGTTTTTAACTAGTTGTGATAAGGGTCCGCAGTGTTTTACGCCAGCTATGTAATAAGTTTAGACTTATTGCCTTGGATTGCGTTAAATTTGGATATAATTTGGTTTACTGTAGGATGATATCGAAATAAAATTTAAAACAAACCAGAACAAAAGAGTACCGATAATTAAAATGGTCATGGTCTCGAACAATTGTTCTAACATGTCAAAATATTTTTATTGTTTCCATATTTCGCGCGCTCGCCCATCATAGATCACGCATAAAGCATGATTTATATTCCGAACAAAAAGAAAAAAAAAAGAAAGTTCTTCCACGAAACTTCTTTTATTCTCGGTGAAAGTTGTGTAAAAAACTGGAGGCGCTTAGAAAAAAGCAATTTTCTAGCTCAGGTGTGTGAGATGTTCTTTATCTAACTTTGCATCCGAACTGTTTTGTTTATGACGGCATATTTTTTCGAAGTTTTGAACATTTTATTACTTTGTACCGTGAACTCGCACCTTTTTACCTTTTTAAAACGCCGACAATGGTCTAACAATAGTTGTTTTGTAAACTGCCTTTACATTAAAAACTAAAGTCATAGCCGTCGCTACCTGTTTTGATATGCATAAAAGTTTAAAACAGTAGCATTTAAAAAAATAAGTGCGGGGCACATCGCCTTTTAATGGACACGGAAAATATAATTTGAAATACTCTTTATGGTTGGCATAATGTAGCCAAGTGGGCCAAAAAATGGTTGTCACCGTCTGGCGAAGTACATTAGCATGAAGGGTGTGGGGAAGGAGGCTTTATCAGGAGGGCCTTTCCTGAGGGAGGGCCAAATAATGCGATATTGCTCGTTTGTGCGAGGCCCTATTTATCTATTAAAAAACTGGAGATTTATGACCGCGTATAGGAAACTTCGGGAAGTTTTTATGTTGTTGCTGTGAGCGAACAGCTAATATAAGAGATTGATGCCTGTTATTTTGGCGCTGTATGGCTCTATTATTTTTGTTTGCAAAGGAATGTTTGTGATTTTTTATGCAGATTCTAGCTATTTTTTAATTGACTAGGCAATGATCTTTGTATCTTTCCATCCTATAGACTTCATCTATGAGAAAATTAATATTATTATGTGTAATGTCTAAATTTGCGACAACGTTTTAAATATTTTTTGTTGTTAGGGTGTTGTTCTCACCGCAAAAAGACTGTGTAAGTTAAAAAATCAATAAAAAAAACCTAAAATATTTAATATTACGAGTATGAGAGTTGGTCGGAAACAACTTTTTGGGTTTTGGAAATGCTTCTTACGAGCGATTATATGGAATAGATAGATACACGTGTAATGCCTGCACTGCACATTAAAAGGAACGATTTATTTAATGTAGCTTATATTTAAACTTAGTGGGTACTTTCAAGCTCTTGAAAATATTATGACCATCACTAGCTTTAAGACGTACTGAATAAAGGTTTACCCCATTGCAAGATATATCGACTCCCCGCGAATCTCACGATTTCATCGATCTTCTTTGTAAAATATCTTGCCTATTCTTCAACACAGGTATATGGCATACATACGAGCATTGAACAAGAATTCATTTTAAATCGCTACCAGACTACTGGTTCTGAGTATCTTGTTAAGCTCGATATCTTAATATTCAATACCCCGTTATACGAAGTCCAAATAATTAAAATAATTATTCCACTGCAGATAACAGACCATTTATAAACGAGAAACGATCACAGTTTGGTAACATTATATACTGAGGCATTCACGGAAAATCGTGACTTTCGTGATTCCGCTGTGGCGACCCGAGCCGAGCCCTTAATCTGACGACGCGTCATTATGACGCTTATGTCAAGGGAATAGGCATTAATTGGTTGTTTTTCTGAAGTCTTGAATAGTTTCTTTTTTGTACTACGATAGACTGTCCTCTAACCATAATGCACTATTAAAAAATGATGATGTTGTTGAACGCAGAATCAGCTTAAAACTGGCTTGTAATACAGGGCTACTTTTAACTGACTTCCAAAACAGAAGAAAATTGACTTCTATTCGGCGCTTGTATTTATAATTTTTGTTATTAAAATTAGTTCCAAACCATTCCAACATTGATATTTTTGCATTAGCGCCTGCTAAGCGTTGTAATTTTCTAAACCAATTTGTATAATTCAAATAGGTTAGGTGCAGTCCCGTAAAACTAGTTTTAGAAATGCGACACCTAAAGTGGTCAAATGGATGTTTAAAGAAATTAAATTAACAAAAACATATTTCAATAAATATTGTTGAATTAATAAAATAAATTTTTGAATTTACCAAAATTTGAAACTTTAGAGAATAGGATAAAATTTCAAATTCTATATAGCAGTCGGATATTATAAATACTTTAAGCAACCCAAATTAGTTATTTTAATATTAGGCGTATATACATCGTGGTTGGTGTATACTTATCCTTTGATATAATACCTATCTGATGATTGAAAAACTGGGACATTCGGATAGATTTGACCACAGTTTCGATCATATTTAGTATTTTTTTATCAAGGGGAATTCGGGGCGCTCACGTGTGTTTTATAGTTTTGCGTCGTAAACATACTAGTAAGACCTAAGCGACAAAATTAAAAATAATAATATATACCGAAGCATTTTCTGAATCGTATTGACCATATTGATCATGAGTATTCATCTTTAATAAACGAAGCCATAGATATAGTGATGATGTTATGTCAACATGGTTTTTTTTAACTTATAATAATATTCATAACAAGTTAATACACTAAAAGAATAGCAACAAAAAATTTTATGAATTGGACAATCATATCAATGTTATGAACAGATCACTAAAAAGTGTATTGAAACATTATACTTGACTAAGGAATCAAATTTATATATGTAGTTAAATTAAGAATATAAATAAGAATTCTTTTCAGGGTATACAAATATTTTTTAGCTAACATCATATTATATGGAAGGGGATGGCAATAAAATATTTCCTAACGACATAATGCTCCCACTTATGTGCTTTTCAATTCAGATCCGATCGTGGTAGTCTAAACAGAATACAAACTAACATTTGATAAGATAATCTAATATTATTTTTTACAAAAGCATAGTAACAATTTCTTAGACTCAAAGCAGATCGATCAAAACCTAGGTCTGAGAACATAGACAACGTCACAGCAACTCTGTTAATGTTGTCAGCAGAATGACTCGCGTTAAGGAATCCCAAATCATAGCCACCCGATTGATTTTAGTTAGACTGTACCATTGTTGGCTTGTATATTCAAATGATGAGGACAAGTGAGTCAGTATTACTGAATAGGTAAATCAAAAATGACCCCTTTCGTTAGTTTGTTGAATAATATTATTGTCAGAAATTACACTCTAATTAGTCTCTTGGCAACTTTTTAGACTGTGAATATTGTGTATTATATATATTGAATCAAGGTATATTCACAGTTGGTAGTTAATAACTGTGTTATATTTTGTGTGAAATCAAAGCTTTTATTAAAAATGACGCCTTTCCTAAGTATGTTGAAAATATTATTGTCAGAAATTGCACTCTAATTAGTCTCTTCGCAACTTTTTAGGCTGATGATACATTATATTGTATCTAAGTGAATTGACAATCGGTAGTTAATAACTTTGTCATATTGTTTTGCAAAATCAATGCTTTAAATTACAGATCAGGTGGATATATAAACACTCTGTTTAAATATCTGAATAAATCTATATGTAGGATTTAGGTTAGATTAGGGAAACATTTTTTCGGTCGTACAAAACTTTCAATTAGAACTCTAAACTTTCACACATTCATCAAGCTCTTCTATAAATTAATTTCCAATTTCTAAGCCCGAATCTAACTGCACTTTGATATAAAGCTAGCTTTACTGTGTTCATGCAAGTAGCGTGTCTATACGCAGCAGTGGAATAGCGGCTTTATCTTTGTTTTATTTACGGCAACATCATTATCTTTATTCTCATCATCGGTAGTTTGGTAACCTCTTCTCTATAAATCTAATACATACTTAAGAAAAATAATAGAGTGTAGTGAATTTATGGCAAAATCAATGGACTTCCGTACTTTTATGGGTGTTTTCTTGATATTGCTTCTAAGTAGGTAGCCTTAGAAATAATACTGAGCATTAAATTGTAAATTTTTAAACAACTCGTGGCAATATCATACCTTGAATTACCATGACCCTTCATATATAATTTTGTAATTCAAATCAAAATCCCCTAGCTATTTACAAGATTCTGTGCTACAGGCCTAGTTTTTTCGTTTCCTAGTTTTCAAATGATGACCAATCCAACGGAGCAATGCTACCAGCATGCTGGGCGCGCTGCCAAGTGATAATGGGCTGGAGCATTTGGAGTGCTTGTGAGTCTGCAATGGCTTGTAGGTTGTCTAAATGCTTCCATAGTAGTACAGTGTTTTATATCGTATTTTGTTAATAAAGGCACCATAAAATCTTTTCGAGATTTTGAATTGAGGCATTTCGTGATTTGATATTATAACCTAAGATACGTAGACCCCCATTAGCTGATTGACAACAGGGGCAAAAGCGTTTTTAACGTATTTTTGACAAAAGCTATTCAAACTAACATAGAAAATATAGATAGACACTGCATAGATTTGTATTACGGTAGTATAAACGATTCCCAAGGGCATCTAATGTAATATTTTTTTCTACGTTATTGATCTTTGCGTATTCAGTAATTGTTTCAAACAGTAAAGTTATGGTGGTAATAACAGCAAGACCGCTGTAAGTTATAAATAACGTGCTCTATATTATTATTAAAATAATAGTGGATTATTTTGTAACGTACCATTTTTCCAACTTAATAACCGAAATTGAAGTTCCTACTCATATTACGGGCATTGTTTAACCAATGACAAATAATAGCTGATAATACCACAGTATCGGGTATCCACTGAATTTAGCACTATGTTTCGAGCCAATATTCCCGGGTGATAATAAACATACGTCAACTGTAATGTATTGTTTGTGTAGATGCAATTTTGTAATGAGATTTTAGCCTCCAAAAGTCTCGTTTGGTAATACACGGGATGTGAACTTTCATAGTTCAGCCAGTTTTAACCATCCCCTATTTTAATTCCATTTGTTTGATTGGTTGTGATAATATGTAGGTAAATAAAAAAACAATTATAATTCATAAAATAAACATCAAATTGTGCAACGTTTTATTTAACGACATTATCTAGGAACTCATTATCTAGGAGCATTAATAGATGTCTAATCTAGGAACTCAAAGAGAACAGTTGAGGTATGTTGAGCACCAATTTTGTAACATTTTTGTAGATTTTGTACAAACATAGCACCGACAACATTCCACTATGGACAATGATAAATATTGGTCATTATTGTAACGAAAAAAAATTGGTTCATTTAGCTTCAGTTCCTTAAGATTAGCTGTAGGTTAGAGTTTTGTAATTGAGTAACTAGAAGAATTCGGAAAAGTAGAAGCACTAATTAAAAAATAACAGAAAACCTGTAACACCCAAGACACATTTTCTTGAATATATGCATATATTCAAGAAAATGAGTTTATTATTGTAAATTAAAAAAAAAACACAGCGCACAATCGCATGTGTTTTTTTTAATAAGACCAAATAATACATTTAATAATGTTTCAAAATCAATAAGCGTTTATAAATGAATAGATTCAGGCGTTACATTGCGGTAATCCACATTTTAATAATAACATATTTGTAAAAATATTTTAAGGAAACGTTAAATTAAACGTCACAAAAGCCATGCACCCAAACCGCAAGAATTTAAATGCGTTTCGCTTCTACACGAAGCACCCTCCAGAGGTCTTGACTCTTCGAGCGCACGATCGAGAAAGAAATTTCTAAATATTTTTAAAATATTTGTTATTATTAATAAGCGTTTATTGTTTTTCATAGATTTTAATTCCCTATTTACATTAGGCAAACCACGGGTATATATATTAGACTCAAGGACATGCAAAATTTCACAGTGTTTGTACTTAGTACAATACTTAGTATTAAAACTATGACGAAGCTACGTTTGTTTGGAAAGCGATACTTGCACTTTAAAAAACGGGATTCAAGCGGTTGATCCCAAATCTCAATTGCATTTGACCCAACATGACGAGAAAATGAAAGTTTTGCACCAAGAATAGCCGTAGCCCGTGACAGATGTTACACTTACCAAAGCTACCGTGTTCCGCCGGGTACCGGGTTACCTAATAAATAATAGCCGCACTGAGTTAAGACCTCCCAGTGAGGAAGCAAGAGCTTGTTTACTACGAAACCCCAGCAGTATTGTGGCCACCTACGCTATATATTTTGCTTAGCAAATTGCTCAGCGCTCGGTGTCTAATAACCCTTTAATGAAGGTACTGCGCTGTTAATATTATTTGTGTAAATTATAGCAGGGGGTAATTATTTTCTAACAAAAAGTAGGTAAAATTATGTGTGTTAACTTGTATAGATATTATATAGATCTCTATCTATAAAGATAATTTAAAATTATTATTTAATATTTGAAGCCACTACTTATCTATGTTTTTGAGTTACTTATGGAGAGAAAGAGCTTGTATTATACTTACCAATTAATTTGAAGCCATTTATAGACTAGAATAGTTACCTGTAACAAAAAAATATAAATTAGTTTAGTTAGTTTCTGAAAACTTATTGAAATACTGAAATATTAAATAAGTAACAAATTCTATCAGGGTAGGTTGAGTTTCTAAAACCTATGAAAGTAACGAACAGAGAATACTTTCACACTTTTCGGACACAATATAGATAGGTTCAAGTATCTTCTAGATATGCGACAGTGATGTTTAAAAGTTACATCGATTTGCATTTATGTATTCAACGAAGATGGGATTAATAAGATTATAATATATAAAATAAGGATAATATATGTGTGTTTTTTCTATTGTTATATAGGAAAGTATTAAATTTCAAACTTTCATTATGCTAGCCTAAGTACCTGTGTAATATATTATGTTTGGAATACGACAGTCAAATTACTTACCTACGAAATTAAAAATATATTTATTTAAGTTACTTATATTTTCAATTTTAAATTGATCGGATGTGATCAATCACACCCCTACTATAAAACTAAATAAAATATACCTTATTATCTCATGCAACGTAACGCAAATTAATTCAACCAACACGCGTCCTAGCCATTGACAAAACCCGCAATGTGTCGATAATAGCTCATTTGAATACAATATCTACAAATTTCCGTCGCAATTACGCTGATGATTTAATCATAGTTAGAGTACCTATTGTTTTATATGACCATCACACCTATGTTTAGAAAAATTATACAATCTGATATACTGAAATGGAAATTCTAAATGTAGGTAGTTTAAAAACTTGCACACATTATCATTGAAATAGAAGAAGTTGCGATGTCGTCTGAATTGAACTACAGATAATAAGCCTGTATAAGAAATGGGTAGAAGCAAATTGTAAGCAATTAAATCAGAACTTTCAGCAATAAATAACCGTTTAATACAAATTTTACGCTAGGTAGATACAACGTGTAACGCACACATAAAGTTCAAACTTTGGCACACTACAATAAATCAAGGGGCGTTATGCGCCATGTTTCACAAGCTCGCGACCTCTCAGTCACGCCAACGTGATTCGTTATACTTTTGTCCCATTCTAACGCTGAGTTGGAGCTTTGAGAGACCCCGGGGAGGGGGGATGCTGTCTAGTAGTGACGTATTACTGTGCTTGCGGTCGGTAGGGTCAGATGTACCGAACAGTATTGCTTATTTAGTACGTTATTGCTGACCTACATTACATTTTTTTTTCTTTAAAAACATATATTTTTATATGTCACTGATAATTTAAGCGGCACCCAATGAAGTACCTGATGTGAATGTAGATATCGACATGGGCGCTAATTACTTAGTAGCAGCGACAGCACTAATGTATGCCGAGTAGGACCTCAATGCAAATAGTAAGTTCGATTCTAGAATAGACAATGCGAGCTAAAGTTTATTGGACCACCCGCACATTTGCAATATCAGATTAGATACCTAAGAAGGTACAAATAACACAGAAGATTATGCATTGATCAACACATGAGCTATAGTATTTCTGCTTTAAATTACATTATGAAAAGTTACTTATTATTTTATAATGGATTATTGTGTACAGTCGAAAAATTCAATTATGTAGACAAAAACTTACCTACTAATATATTTGCTATCGTAAATCGTGATGAACTCGAAACAATGCATGATGATGGAGTAAATCATTTACACATAAACGATATAAGGTGTGACGAGCAGCCAATTGTAAAAGTGAATCACGTTTAACGCATGGTTGCAATTCTAATAAATTTCTTATTAGCTCATACATAATTACTGGCATAAAATATTTGCTTAATTCGCATTCGTTGATGGCTAATAGATGTTCGATAATCAGCTTTGTTTATTTATCGTGGGATTTCCAAATAGAATAAACTAATTGGAAAATCATTTAACAATTTCACGGCATTTTGAATTACCTGTACTGTTATTTGTATCGACAAATTCTTCAACCGTTAAAAGTACCTATCACTTTGTAATACATCTTATTGGTCGGCAATAAATCGACAGCGTTATCTCTGATATCGACCGCGTACCGCGTCGCGACCAACCCCCTACTCTAATGAATTACACAATGAGTTCTCATCTAAATACAGAAAAAAGCTTTTAAAGGCACATATCAAAAATGCCCACAAAAGCCTGCTAAGACAGGACTCAGAGATTTATAACCCTCCCTTTGTTAAATCACGTAATCTCCACGTGGAGCCGCGATATAAATGGAGGTAAATGAAAATAAATGTAGTTCCTCATTCTGTTGCCTATTTACATTGTGACCGCATATAAATCAAGCTCTGTTTAATGGTAATCTATTTCAAAAATTACCTGTTAAATCACATTAGGACAGATAACGCATTGTTTGGGGTATGTTTTGAAGAAAAAAATATTTATCGGTAGACTTTTTAGATTTGTTGCCTTCAGGGTGGCATTTACGTCACTATCCGTGACAATGGGGGTGCACGAGTTGGAATAATTTGATCAAAGTCTAATTGAAAATTTCAATGGTACAGGTGATACAGTTCCAATTTGAATTCACTAATGAATATTTAATTAACTTTTAGTACCTACCTGAAATAAGTTCGTAATGCAATTTTTAATTCTGTCATAATTAAAACTCAACATGTCACCACATACGCTCACTTATAATATAGAGATTATTTAGTTGCAGCCGATTTAACTACAAAAATATCGAGAGTATCTCAAATAATTTTATGTCGCTAGTGCGTAGGCGAGTATCGAATTTAAATTAATGATAATTTATCGTCTGTTATGTTATATACGTGTCTGCATGGCCATAGGCTATGGAGCCATTTCGGTATTTCCGGGGCTCTACCTAGAAGCTTGTTTGTTTAAATATATTAATTTATGTTATGAAACCGTAATCATGATGATTGATAGATGAGACAAGAACACGTCGGCTAATTGATTCATTGTGTCTTACATATTTTGTAACAGGTAAAACAGTCAGTAATAAAATATTAATTAAAATACCAAAATCTAAGGAAATGAAATGACATAAATCAAAAATGTGCGTGAAATAAATGTACATTTATACGTACATTATTCACGGTTTTTTATTGAATACAATTCTGGCAGGTCAACCTAAATATACGGAACATAAAAATACAAATTATAACAAACCTGCAGAACACGAGGTTAAAACGCTCCAGAAAACAACAACAGCTCGGCAAAATAATAAAAATAATTAGTGATGCGACTTCCCGCTGTCCTGGCGAGGCACATCGTAAGTCTCGCCTACATACGTGAGAGACGTCATGCAAACGCAATAAGAAATACGAGAATTTATGAGATGAATAAAAAGAACTGACCCGAGGCGATATATTAGCAGCAGATTTGCTTGAAAGATGCTGACGCAGGGTAAAATAAATAGGCACCTACATATAGCAAAGTACTGAATCCTATATTTTATACATACATATTTGGTTCAGATGCGTCAGTCATGCTTTGAATAATATATTGTAAAAATAATCACCGGTTTCGGTTTCATTGGGCTTGTTGAATACATTTGAGCCCACTTCTTATTTTTTACACATCTTAGTTTACATTAATTATTTCTAGTTTTTGTCTTGAAAAATTACATACGCTATACTTTTGGACAGATAAATACTGTGCAAAAATATAAGTTATACCAAAGCGTTACGTATCAGGTGAAACTGTATACGCAATATATATATATATATATATATATAGTAGTATTTAAATGAATTGCACCACTGTCATACCTTCTGCTATACGGGCAAGTCATTCCAGGTCCATTAAGACTTATCGATACGTGGCGCTGCAATTAGCACATCACTAGACAAAGCCCTCTTGGGTGCGAGCCCACAAATCATACAGATAGCATCTTCTACAAATTTGAATCGGATCTTATTTATGATTTGCCTTTTTCACGGCTACGTTTTGGGGAAAACTCCTATATAAATCACTGATAAATGGTTATTGGGTTTCGTACCTAATTCCAACTTTGTTGCCGCCCCAAATTTAAGATAAACATTCCTGTTTTTAATCACCCTCTATATTTTGTTTATATGTTCTACGCTGGAACCTTATTGCTTAATGAGAAATGGCGCTTATAAGTCAAAGGTGCAAATTGGACAGTTCCCACGGTCCTTTCCATTATTCGCAACAGCATAATAATCATAACAGAAGCATGTACAAACACCGTACTCGGTTAAACAGCAATCGCATAAACAAACCCCAACAATAAAGCCAAATAAACGCTCAAGCACGCCATCCAATCGCACCTTGAATCGGGCATAAAAGACCATGAACACCAGCGGAATTGAATACACCCCTCACAGCAGGAGCATCCAAATATTGCATTCTCCACCGTACTCGGTTGGGTAATATCGAATACGAGGAGACTTCGTTAGTGCCCATAAAATCGTTTACGAGCTGCCGAAGAGCCCTCTTCAATAAACGTGCCGTAAAAGTTCCGTTATGTTTTGCTAGATGGCAGCAGTAGTGGTCGCTTGAACGTCGCAACGATTTTACTGCCATCTATGGAGCTTTTAAAGCGTTTAAGGTGAACAAGCGAGACAGGTGGTGGGACTTTTCACAAATCGGGGTCTATTCTGCATGAAGCTCGACCGTCAGTTTCATTCATTTCACAGCATTGCACGACGAGCGCCGGGCGTGGGATGCAACGACGGATTTGAAAGTAGGTGAAGCACTGTTGAGTAAATTTTAGACTAATAGGTGTTTATAAGTAATATCTTTGCTTTTATCATTATTTTTGGTTAATTATTCGGTATAAAAATAATGATAGGTATGTTTCGTCTCCTCACTTTTGCCAATGTGCCTTAGTAAATATTGTAAAAAAAATGTAGTAAACTAAAGTAGAAACTCTTTTATTTTACATAAAATTTTACCACACTTAATTTTTTTCACATTTATGTGGGATAATAGGTGTTGATGACAATGAAATGATGATATGTTTGCGTAAACTTTCGGAAAGTTGTAAGAAATTTAAGAAAATGTAATGACTGTACTCGCTAGGTATTTTACTTGAAAATAAACGGATACATAATTTCAGGCGTTAATAAGGTCTTATAGGAGAACATAAAATTAAAGAAAACGCAGCACCAACTTACAAAACATGAGTTGTTAAAAATTTGATCAGAGCGCAGCCGTAAGTCGTCTGATGAACGGTTTCACGCGCATTACGCCCGTAGGGCGATGTAGGGTTGTCCCTTGTACTAAATAGGTAGTTCTTTTTACTTTTTTATTGCTCATAGATAAGTCTGACCACAATTTCGCGTTGGTAAGTGATGATGTGGTCGAATTATAGTTTAATTAGGTTTATTTTTTTCTAGAGTCAGGGGGATCATGTTAGTTTAGTCATCTGATATTATCAGCCAGTCTGAATGCCAGCAGTTTGCCCATGCCGATACAGGCTTCTTCGATGGATCCTAGTGTACTAAGATGTTTTGCGATTCGACATCACTTGGCCTTTTTCCTATCGTATATTTGTAGTTTTGTAATGTAATCCGCATAGCAGGCGTTATTGCAAACATAACAATATCAAAGAAAAGAGAAGCTAGTTGCTGAACATCGCCAGCGTATTGTTTGTGTCATAACGTTAGGATACCAAATCAAAAGCTTAGTACCTGGCCGCTTTCTTTTTAATATTTCTATGGCTTGCAACGTCTGAAAGGTTGATTAATTGTTCTCTCTATTTATTAAAAGGGTTGAATATTCCGGACATTGTTCAGCCCTTTTAATAAGGTCTTGCCCAAATGCTACTACCCACTTTTGCTGTCGTATCTGTAGTGATATACAGTAAAAACAATCATCATCAGCTTCCTACCTTTATCCCGTTGGGATAAGGTCGATACATTATGTCTTTCTCTATTTCAAAAACTTCCAAATCATTGGCAGCCTTCAGAAGAAGATAGTTATAATGCTGACATTTCAACGCTGTTTTTAAGTCAAGTCGCATTATTAAGAACACAATACTGTTTAATTATATTTTTTTGCCTAATATTAGTAAAAACAAACATAACCATTTAATAGACAACATGCATGAGTTTTCTGACTTGTATTAAATAATTAAACATATTGCGACTGCTACTGACAACCCTGATAATGTTCGAAGGTGGTCTCATTAGAACACGCCCTTTTACGATATTTTCCTTTTTTCACGTATAAAATATTATATAAATAGAACAACTTAACCCTCGCGCGAACTGTTGAAGGTAAAGTGGGGCTAACCATCGACTAGATCAGCGAAATGACGCTTGGAAATATCGTTTTAACACTGCAAAATCGTTTATGCACAGCTCAAGCATTAAATGTATTAAAATTGGATATCAGAGAGAGCTTGCCTATCAATTACCTATAAACCTCTTTATTTTACATCCGCTATATGACTACGTGAGTAATTTTCCTTAAAGTGGAGATATTTCTGGACGTTTTGTGATGCAAGACGAATTCTGATGTTTTAATTTTTTCTTACTTATTTTGTTTGCAAGTGTAACGAATATAAATCAAGTTAGGGTTGTGAAAAAATAAGCAACTGTCATGATGATTTTTTCACAAACTTAACCCGTAATCAAGGAGTTAGAATTTTTTGAATGGCGGCCAAATTGTGCGATCCTGAGACTTACCGGGAATAACTCATATTACGGGCCGGTGTCGCAAAATGAGTAACAGTTTAATTTGCCAGTATGTGTTCTATTTATAATACATCATGTATCACACATCCCTAAAGGGTTTGATTGAATTGTGTTATTTCACTAGATGTACATTTAAATTATTTTTGGGAACGCTATAAATGAATATTGAAACAATATTTCATGTCAAGGTACACTGTGGTTAAAAGTCGTCAGGGAAAGGTCCCTGCCCCCCCCCGAAGGGTTCCCGCCTTGTCGTGGCGGTGGGGCTTAGTAGCCGTGGCTTCGTCACCCACGGTGAAGCGAAGAGGAACCAGGGGCCGTGCTGGCTTGGGCAGTCGGCCGGCCCCAGAGGGGCCGCTCCACTGGGCTTTGCCTCTAAGTCCAGACTGGAGCGGCAACGGGTAGGCTGCGGTGCTGTATGGGCAGCACCGCATCTGAGGCGGGCTGTGGTGTTGTATGGGCGACACCACAGCTGACGGTGAGGGGCCACGGCGGGAGAGGAGTGCCGGTATCACGGTGCGCCGCTCTCCCTACCTTCCGTGGCCACGGCGGGGCCGCCACCGTTGGATGGCGGACGCGGAGGGGCCGCAGGGGAGGAGGAGTGTTGGTATAGCGAGGCGCCGCTCTCCCTATCCTCTGCGGCCGAAGTAGCAGGCGACGGGGCTACTCATCTGACCCGTCGCAGGGGGACCTTGGGCGTCGGAAGCGGGGTATTCTGACGCCCATTTGCGGGCTTGGTCCCCGGGTGGTAGCGACGTGCCATGTGTTCTGGTGCGTCGTGAGGGGTAGCACCCCAGGAGGGGTCCGGCAACGGACAACCGTGGCGGGTTCGTGGTTGAGTGCTAAAGCGACCCTGCGATCCCGCCGAGAAGCGGTAGAGATGGAACACCGTGTGTTATTTAGTCGGTAGGGGCACTTGCTGCTGTGGGAGTAGTTGGTGTCGAGCCCGACATATCCCGGCCACCTTCCCCGGGGTGGACGGGAATGCGTAAATGCATTTTTCCACGTTAAAAAAAAAAAAAAAGGTCCCTGCACTCAATTATTTATTTATCAAGTAATTATATTTTACACATTGAATTTTTTGTTATATTTTGATATTTTCTATTATACTTAAAAATATCTTCCCCACGCCTTTATATCTTTATATCCCCAATGTGGCAGGCAGAGGTGTCTTGAAACACGTAATAATAAGAACACGTTTCGTTTAATATTATGTTTTCGGCGTATGGGGACCAGCCGATTCTCAGACAATAGGCTGACAGCTACCAGAAATTTTTTAAATTAATTTCATAACAACCAACAAATTTTAGGCCCAGGGATTCAATACATGACCTCTAGATTCTAAATCGACATTAACAACGACACTAATTCTAATAACTAATCAATAACAACACCTTACTATACCAAAACTCATCCAAATCTACCTAAGTATTTTTATTGCTGTTAGCCTTGACCAAAAATCTGACTAAGTGATGATGTGATCGAATGTGTTCACAGGTTTTAGCTAGAATTACTGGCCCTCAAGTACAGCTACCGGAATACAGTTCCGTACCCTTAAGTCGTTGGCGACGGATTTTATACTTGAGGATTGTAACTATAGCCAGGCAGGTATTCGCAAAGGGCCTTCCAATGTACGGTGAAGCAAAGCCCCAGTTGAATTCGAACCATTGACCTGCCGCGCGACAGTCTATAGCTATTGCCACTGGGCCATAATTGTTTAAAACATAATATACCATAACCTAAACCAAATTAAGCAGTTTCATATTATGCAATAACGTCACAAACACAAATAAATGGATAAATCAAAACACAAATAACATTTCCAGTGTATTATAATTCAAACCAGCTGTTACGAGTATTGAATCTGAAGAAAAAGTCGGTAATTTCTAGACAAAGAAAATAATCGATTTCAAACAAGTAACGGCATATATCTTAATAAAATTGATCTCATCGTGAATAACACACCACGTTGAAGGAAGTGTATTGTACAGATTGCAAAAAAATATCACAGCTGTTTAATTTCATTATTAATATCATGATAATGATTTATTTATGCAATAAACCAGTGATAATTTAAATATTATAAATATACCCGCCAAAACACTCACATTAGGGATTGAATACGTTGATCCGGATATTGAGCATATCAGATGCTCATCATCAGGGCGAGTACGCAGCTGCGTCTGCGAGATTTTTGCTTTTAATTTTGGGCACTACATAGTTTTTGATAAGTTTTGTTAGGATCTATTTTGCCATTTATAGTTTTTTTAACAGACAAACAGATATATTTAACACTGTTTTCAATGTTTGCTATCCTCACTTTTAATTTATAGAGATTGCTCAGAGGTATATCAAAATAATATTAAATATTCTAATTTCACCAGTTATGTAAGTAATATTTCATCAATCGTAAAATATCATGGGCATATTTAAAATAAAAATGAAGATCAAAATTGAATCCAATGAAGTGAAATTATAAATGTATGATTACGTATTTTTAACCGGCTATGTTTTCAAGAGCACTCATCACGCAGTGCTTTCCATACAAACGTAGTTGCGTCATATTTTATACGAAGGGTCCGTTCCAAAATGTCATAATAAAGCTTCGGGTTGCTAACCAAACATAAAATTACTGTATGACAAAAATGACAGTTCCAGCTTTGACCGATTGATAGGCTAAATCGATGCCTGTGAAACGTAAAGATAGTGTTTTATTTATTAAATAAGTTCTGGGTAGTATTACCGGAACTTACTCAAACATTCTGAAACAGGTCCTAAATGTTCACACTACTCGGAGAAGGTATCTTGATGTAGTATTTTGACAATATTTGCAGCAGCTTCTTTTGCTGACTATACAACACAAAACTGGTTTTCTTATGGCATTTTGTTTTATACCTACCAACTGCCAAACACTAAACGCAGCGCTATCAGCCTTTTCATCAAAATACTTCAAATTGTTCCACCATTATGTTTATTCATAAATTATTGTCTGAACAATTGAACGATTTATGAACTGACAAGATGTTCTTAAATTTTATTAGCCTCAGGGTTTCGTTCGACAAATTGTTAATTTTTAAATTATAATGAGGGATCCTTAATAGTACCTACAAGAAATAATATGCGATGTTTGTTCTCAAATAATGTATTGCAGAACTTTATTACACTTTTTATTGTTAATATATATCATTTGATAATTTCCTGAAGTAATAAAAAAGTTGGTGACTAAAGACCAAAAAACTACGTAAGTACCTGTTTTGAAAACTAAGGTAATGCTTTTTTTTAGAGTTACTAACACACGGGATAAATGTCGTAAAAGTACAAATTTTTAGAGTTCCGTACTAGAAAACAGGACATTACTAAGCCCCCGGTATCCGTCCGTCCGACATTCAGCCCGTCTAACCGCCCGTGCGACCTTTTAAGGGCTGTATCCTTAATACGATACTAATAATATATTAGTAAGGTGGATTGCTTAACAAATAATAAAAAAACAAAAGGATGTCCCATGACAAGTAACTTGTTTTCATATAAAAATTATTTTTTTCGTTTTAGCTCTATCGTTAAGACAATAATAATTGTAATATAATAAACGTCAAATTTAGTATGAATTTAGTCAAGTATCTAAGGAGTAATAAAAAAACTAAAACCCGATCAGGTGCAGGTCGGACTCCCGCGAAGGATCACGAAATCACGATCTCTATGAAAATATTAACGATTTTGTCTTTGTACGGAACCCCCGGTGTTGGAGTCCGACTCGAACTTGGCCGTTTTTTTAATAATATTAATTAGTATGAATAGCTTATTCTTTATAAAAGATACCTATGTAACAAAATATTGAGTACTTGACACAAAAAGCGTGATCAGTGTAATCGGAAAGTGTACTGATTGGGTTAAGTTTGCAAAGTGATAGGGCATTTTATGAACCCCTGCCTGGCACAGTTGTTACTGATACTTAGCCAGTTACCATGCTTTTTCCATCTTCGACGACGTCATCACTTAGGTACATTTCATTCATACTTATTTAGCCACGGTTATAAGGCGATTTCCTGATTTTGGTCATTTGAAAGTGAACTCCTCTCCAGATGAACATTATTTGATTGAGAAATAATTTATCATGTACGGATGTTTTCACAAAAAATTCTCGTTAAATGTTTTATCATAACTGCTTGATTAATAGGTAAAAAACAGAATTGCAGTTGCTTTTACTTGAATATTTTGAACGTGACGAGAGTTAGTTTTGTACATTTAACCTTTGCTAAACAGTAACTAATTATATCCCTGATAAATCCGTGTTGAAGAATTTTCTCAAATTTTTGCGCATTTTGGACAAACAAAAGGTCGTAGCCGACACGTTTAGCGCGCACTAAGATTGAACTTTATTGAATTCATGTTTAGTATTTATTTTCCGTTACAAGGTCCTAATTGATCTGATTCACCGGTATTAAGGCTGGCCTATTAACAATAAAGTAAAAATAATTGTCTCTGAGGCAACGATACCTGCATAGTATTCATATGGGAGAAATATCACATTTTTTTGACCGGTTGTATGATATATTAACATACATATTGGTATTGGGAACATTCTGTTTAACATTAGCAAATTTTTTTCGCGCTTATTACTCGTGTAATACCTAACTATTGTTACTATTCCTTTTTAATTTCCTGTCTTTGGTGGCAATAAAAAATTGTCATATCGTAACTTAACGAATGTTTCAATAATTTTACATTTTGTCGCAATCAAAAACAGCACACCAGAGTTTGTCAAGGGTTTTTCGTTTCAGGATTAATTTTCGTGAGTCTTAACCCAATCTCTTCCACGAGCTCTACCTAAGTGTAAAGTCTTTTTAATGTCTGTGGTGTCAAAGACCTCAAATCAATTATGTTGTGAATCGATCCTCCACTGAGCCATAAGATAAATTGCTTGATTAGTACAATTAGACGCCATCTTTAAAACGCACTTACGCGAATGATCTCGAATTTATTTTTACATTTTCTGGTGCATTTTTGGCCCTTAACATATATATATAGGAAACTCGTGTTACCTTAATGAATAAAATCGATTTAAATTATTGTGTGCGATTGGTTTTTACAAACAATTATATTTGAATTTGTTAGTGCGTTGCCTGTATATCAAATAAAGTAGTACTTAGACGCAATCATTGAAATTGACCAATTATATCTATAGGTAATATAAGTTTTTTATAAGTTAATTATTTTTTGCTTACAACATTAGGAAAATATTATTATAGGTCTGATAGAATTATTCAGCATCTAATAGACTTTTTACCTAAGCCGTAATTACTTATTACAATATTGAAATCAAGGTTAAAATCTTGTGATGTGCAAAATATTATTCAGTTCTCATTTACACATTTCGGTCCAACTCGGCCAGGAAAAAAATAAATACTTTCAGACAAACACTAGATTTACATAATTATCACAAATTAAATTGTGATTCAGAAAACTGTAGGTAAATAAGTCTTCGTTTTTATGTTATTGTGACGGAACAAGCACGAGTCCCATCTAATGTTAAGCGGACTAACCTCTGCCTATAACAGATGCATTAGTCACAAGTGACTAATTACACTGCGCCCGTCACCACTGAGACATAGTTGTTCAGTCCCATGTGCCTGTAATTTTACTGGCTCTCAAAGACTGCTGCTGGAACACACTGTTAGGTGCTTGGCGACAGATTTTCTGCTAGTGGGTTGTATATTGATTAGGACAGGTAACACTTACGTGTCGACAACACGTAAGTGTTAAATATCACGTGAATAACCTGTCCTAATCAATAAATAAAAATTGTGGGTAGTAGCTAACCATGCGAGCATTCGCAAAATGCTTTTCCACCATGTGGTGAAGCTCAAGCCGGCGGTGGCGATCGTCATGGACCTGCGGTGCCGTGCCGTCCATAGATATTACTACTCCGCCATCATTGCGTCAAAAATTGCTTCTTCTTACAAATTAGTAGCTTTACAAAATTATATTACAGAGATTGAGCTTATGCATATACAGTTTAAGAATTAGTTTTAACAATGAAGTATCGAAACGATTATTGTATTTTAAAGTCAAGTTCAGATGAACTCCGTCTGTTGTATTTCCGAACACTAAAGTCGTAAGTCAAAATCACGGGAGCTCAACAAAGGATTGTTATCACGTTGATCTACATGTGGATAGACGGACAGACAGTGTGGTTTTCTGCAATTATTTCGATAGAGATCAGTACAGATACGAAGCATGCACTTCGTTGCGCTCAGTCTCGTATTTTATGATTTATGACTTTACTGCTGTATAAATCTTTGTGTATTAACGGTTTACGCTGTTTTAATTGAATGAGATTACGTTAAGGCTTTTTCTTCAAACGAGGGAATGTTTTTTTGCTGCATAAATAATGTACACGTCGTATATACATTGATATGTAGATAAGAATATTTTATCGAAGACTAGCTAAGTGCGATTCGATGCAAACAGATTTTTGGATTTCTATAATAAAATTTCACTTTGGAAACTATCGCGAGTTTTATCCATATTAACTTATTAGGAACCGGCTAGGACCCGCGTTATATTTACCGGTAAGATTCGGTATTTTAAGAGTTACGCGCTGAGGCCCTTGCTCGTCGCTTTGCGCAATCGTGACTCCCAGACGAAGGACTTCAAAACAGTCCGAAACTGGTCGGAATCTTTCCGGTAAATATAACGCGGGTCCTAGCCGGTTCCTAATTAATATAATACAATTATTTTAAACAAAATATATTTAGTTGTCTTAGGTTTTTGCGATCATTACACATAGTCGTTAAATAACTTTAAACGGTTTAAATCGCGTATATTTATCATTATAGTCCCGACGTTTCAAACACTTTGCAGTGATCGTGGTCACGGGGTGACTACAAAATACAAAAATAATGATAAATATACGCGATTTAAACCGTTTAAAGTTGTTTAATTACTATATATTTAGCTGTTTTCAATGCGCTATAAACTTCATTAAGAATATCACTTTACACTAATACAGGGAGCTCATCGTATTTTCCAAAATTTATCAGAGCGCTTGGTCGATGCGACGCGTGATCAAAATGCTGGCACCTATTTGGCTCAAAAACGCTGCCAACTGATAGTGGGCTAGAGCATTTGGACTGCCTATGAGTCCAAATGATTTTATTGTAGTAGCTGTAGTATTGTAGTAGCTGTAGTGTTGTGTATAGTTTGAAGTGTTTGGTTAATAAAGGCATACCGCCGATAAAAAAAAATACAGGCTTATACACACTAACATAATACATATAACAATCCTTCTTTAACTTTATCAATTAACTTGACCGGGAGCTCATCGTGTTTTTCAAAACTTATCAGACCGCTTGGTCGATGCGAAGCATGATCAAAATGCTGGCACTTATTGGCTCAACGAATAAGCATTGCAATTCAACAGGGCAATGCTGCCAGTATGCTGGGCACGCTGCCAACTGGTAGTTAGCATTTGGACTGCCTGTGAGTCTGCAATGAAATGACTTATAGGTTGTCTAAATGTTTTTATTGTAGTAGCTGTACAATAAAAAGCTGTAAAGTTACGTATTTTAACCAGATTGGATAGGTTTTAGAAAAGGCCAGATCTTGAGTATCGTTAACTGAAAGGTGTACATATACGGAGAGTGTAGAGAGAAGAAAGTTTTTTTTATGCCTTGTATGTTAGCCATTGACCACAATCTCACCTGATGGTAAGTTATGATATGGGCGAAGATGTTGTTCAGGCTAACCTAGAATTACTGGCTCTCAAAGACATCTACCGGAACATACCGTCAGGAGCTTGGCGACAGATTTTCTACTTGAAGGTGGTAGCTAGCCAGGCGGGCATTCGCAAAATGTCCTTCCACCATGCAAAGAAAGAAAGCTAGGGATATATATTCCTATAAGATCGATAATCTCGAATAGAAATCCACGGTAGGCTACTGTCATTCTGGGAAAACGGGGTTATATTATATATGCATGCGGTATAGCAGTTCTTTTGAACTAACTGTTCCTTTCCATTCAATTGTAACATTAACAGCTGGTACATAAATCAACAAGCAAGAGCTTATAAAAGGTTATTCTCGCTTTCAATTTAGCATTTGCATTATAAAGTTCAATACGTCAAGCTTGCAGTTCTGATAGCTCAACGCGATTCAGACTCAGGGAGGTAATACTCGTTACCATACCACCTACACCGTTCTCATAGTACCTAGTATCGATACTGTGACTGGAACCCTACAAACTGTCTAATAAGCTGTGTTTGCGGGCGTTTTACATCGTTGTAATTCATGTTACATTGTAGCTCATTGATATTTAATTGTGCGAAAAACACTAGCTTTGCAATCAATGGGCGGTGTGGCTGTAGAATCAGCAGCGAATTAATGTGAATTATGGTTTTATAACACGCGTTTTATCATACGTATTTACTACATTTTATGGATTACCTATCTGGGCACGGTATCAGTGTATTTAATAAGAATAAGCCAGTATTTATTCGTAAAACAACACTAGTTGTATTACGAACAAATACAGATCATACTCATACTTTAAATTTACTTTCCATTATGTTTTATCATAGAAACATCCATAGAAACGTAGAAAATAACTTCTTGGGATTTTGTACTTGTTTTAGAGGACGGGCGGAGACACTGCTTTATGTATGTTTGACAGTATGTCACGGAAATGTAAATGGAATGATGTTTAGACATATTTTTATGTATTTTGGACCCAACATCGAATTAGAAATATAATTAAATTATTTTTTCAAGTATACTAACAAAGTGAGGCGGGATTACGCTTAAGATTCCAAGTTGAATGAAACTGTACATTATGGTTAGATAATTAGAAAACCGTTTTTAAAAATACAACCGAATGGTGTATTCTTTGAAGACAGCAAAAAAATGTATTTTGTAGCGGCAAAGAACCCGCGGCGCTTGAGGCCCACTTGCACTTAGCCGGTTTTGCTTTTACTCTTGATAGGCTAGATTAAGCTTTCAACATTGCACGTCTCACTCTCTTTATGAAATCTATGATTTCTGTAGTATCTGTACTGAATTCATCTGAGTATTTCGATAGTATGAATTTTATGCTTTTTTGCTTATAAATAAGGTGTGTGTAAAAATATAATATTGAATACAATTAACTTTCTATGATGAACTACTTAGTCAGCTGATCAATTTGATGTATTTGACATACATTACAATTTAATTTGAAGCAAATCTTGTCCCTGGAGTTTGTACATAGAAAATATAGTAGCATTAAGTCAATCAGCAGATCTTCCAATAATAACAATTCTAGACACATCATTACACTTACGACAATCATTCAAAGGCCATAACTCAAACATATTGTTGTTCATTGGAATTTAATTGTGTGAAAAACACTAGCAATGCAGTTTGCACTATCGATAACTGGGCGTGGTTGCATCCGCGGCATAATACTGTGAGTTATGAGCTTAAGAATAACAAATAATAATGCTTATTATTCTTGGGGAATTGGTGGGCTATAAATTGTATTTTGTGCTGCACAGTTATACACACAGATTAGTTGAAACTCTTACTTTACCAGTATCTTAATATTTGCTTGATGCAGCGGACCTTGAGTCTAACAAGGTATCTGAAGATTGTTTTCTAAATTTGTGTCTCTCTATCGTTACAAGGCGTCATAAGAATGGGCGTATTTACCATAATCACATTGAGATTAGTTCTCGTCAAAAAGAACCAGTCTGGATTACAGTAAAGCTTGTCTCTGATAAACTCATCTATTTGGTAAACATTTGAAGTACTCTTAGCGAAGTTTGCTTAGACGTTCTTAATCGATCAGCCGCAGACCGCTAGTCACATTACTACTGAGCGCTTCCGTGCTTCGGATGGCACGTTAAGCCGTCGGTCTCAGTTGTTTAGGATGGTTGTCGTTACAGCACGGTGGTACGGCATTTTGCGAATGCCCGTCTTGCTGGCTACCACCCTCAAGTAGAAAATATCTCGCCAAGCACCTACCGGCGTATTCCAGCAATTGTCCTTGAGAGCCAGTCATTTTAGGTTAGCCTGAAAAACATCTTCGACCATATCGTCACTTACCATCAGGTGAGATAGTGGTCAAAGGCCATTAGCTATAAATAAAAAAAACATAGTAGTTTAAACAAAATTTCTTACTATTTGAGACATTAACTTTTTGTCAATGAACTTGTTACATTTACTAAAGGGATTTGATCATGAAAGTAAATGAAAAAAGAATTAAATTAAAACGTTTATTCTGGTAAGGCATTGTATAGATTCAATTGAATGGTTGAGCACCTGTTTCCCACACACACTAGACTCGAGGCTCAACATAGCAACAGAAAAAGTAAGTAGTCCTAACATAGCAAATTCATCTCTCTGTACCAGTCATTTATTCACTTAAATCTTTGAACATATCAAGACATGTATTTACGCCACAATTACCTTTATTTTCAAAGATTCTACAAACTAACGATTCGGTAGTCAGTCACACACAAGAAATCAATTAATAAGTACATTTCATTGGAGGATGAAGTTGTATTAGTACTTACATACCAAATTAAAGTCAGCACTCTCTAATTTAGCGTTGCCCGCTGTACTTTATATTTTGCTTTCTTCCTGTGACGATTCTGTATCATTAAATAATTTTACTTACTTTTATTTCATACTCTGATCAATTCTTAAGGCATTATCTTCGGTATCGCTAATAATAACCCTCGATTTCTCGTACATTGTAGCCAAATCGCTGGGAATGGATCCGATTACGTTTATTCCCTAGATTTTAAATATTATAAACGCCTTATCTTCCACAAATCCTATAACGCCAAAATAAACCAATTGGCAGCACCTTAGAGTCGATACTCCAATAAATAACGACTGATTTATGAAAATTTATCATACTCTTGAGGCTTAATTTTGAAATGATTCCTTGCTCACAATCACAACGCATCACATACGTTTTAAACGACATGCAAAATGGCACCTTTTGTCTTCCCATATAAGTTGAGATTTCTTTTCACATGTAATGTACAGAAAGACATTTGTATTCCGAAGACTGAAAGTGTGTCTGCGTATTGTTTTGATAAGCTGTAGAACGGGTTTGCAAGATTTATGTATCAGATGATTTAATGTGAACGAACTACTCGCCTTTGTATTGATGAGCATTATATTTTTGATCCAATCGTTACACTTTAATTATTTACAATAACATGGTATAAATATTCATTAATTAACGCAGGTGACGACCGTACATGATAACATTGATAACCAAGAATTAGGGTATAAAAAGGCACAAGTACGTACACAAGTAATGGCCGCCTCGCATCCGTCGGTCACCTTGTTATTATGGAAACCCTCAATTAAATTTATAATAGCGGGTCTGTATTATTCTTAGATTGGCAGCCTTGTCGCTTGGGGGCCAATGGGGACTTGGTAATGCGGCGGCGCCCGCGCATGGTCGCCCGCTGAGCTTTGCTTTGCAATTGCTAACATATACAGTACCTAACTAATAGACAATTTCTTTTACAGGTATTTCACGCATTGCAATTTTTTTTATAAATATACTAATATAATACCGCTTTATAGAGAAATAAAAGCCAGTAGCAATATAAGAAAGAACCTGCTAAGGCAAAACATCTACCATAGTCACCACGGTTGGCATGACGCAATGGCTAAATCAAATCGTACACGGACTTTGTACCCAATTTGACGGAAATAACCTATTTCGTACAGAAACTGAGGCGAATTCGTTTCCTAATACGAATTCCATTACGAAAAACAACGCTCGCAATTGGAGGCCCATCTTATCTATTAGGGTTTGGCGTAAATGTGAAGCAGCATAAGCAAAAATATATTGAAATCAGAGTAATATACTCATAGGTATATTTTAATATGAAATCAGATAAAAAACAGTAAAATATCGTAGGTACAGTGAGATTCTAAATAATAAAAATGAATATATTTTTTTATTATAATACTAGAAAGTATACTTCATCTATCTATTTTAACTATGTTATAAATCTAAGTCAATGGTTTACGAATACCAATAATATATATTACGAATACCTTCCTGGCTGAAAATATTAATATATTACTTAAACGTGATATTTGTAACAATTGGAATTATATCTTGAAACTTTTTTCATTGTACTGTGTTATAGTAATTAGTTATAACCATTATTATAGTTATTTTGAGATTCAACTCAAGTAAAAGTTTTAGGGTTAAAACGATACTGATGGAACTGCACTTTATCAACAACATGTCCTTAATATTATCGACATTAGCCATGAAGTATTTTTTCTGGATCAGTGGAAAAATCATCAAGTTACTTACATCTCGCCACAAACATTAGACAGATACAATTTATTTGATGTTAACCATATTATTGCCGCGTCAATACTGATCTGCGTCGACTGAGCTACCAACCAAGTTATTGACAAGCCTAGAACTGAAGGAACACAATTATAATGGATGGAACGTATAAAGGGCACGACTAAACAGTTCACATTAATGATTACTAAGTGATACCAGATAGTGAGACCAGATACCAGATGAGCTTGACGGTAAGTAACATACTTAGGTATATAAAGGGAAGATTCGTCTTCCAGGCGACTCTAAAAACTATGGTACACCAGAACAAGGTAAGGTACCTTCCATCCAATAAGCTATTGAAAAGCGACTTGACTATTACTGATACATTTATGGTCATTGTATGTTCATTCATCCAAGAAAAAAACCTCCTTGGATAAACGTGACACTAATTAACTGATAACCATATGGTTAGGTACTTCTGCATGGGATTTGACCTTGGTAATTTATATTAGTTACATACATACTTATCAGTCCCCTATTTTAGTATAACACGATTAGAATCCATTTAAGGTCAACCGGGGTAATTGCGTTATATTTTCCAACCACTTCAAGTTATCGCCATAATTAGAGCAAATTTATGGCAATATCCCACTTTTTGAAATTCAAGCCAAATCTACGACTATTTCTGAACAAACTTCTGGCAGTGATTGTTTTGCAGTAATCTTAGAAAAGTTTAATATTGAGCGTTTTTAAAAAAACAGAATTTTAGACGCATTTGCCCCAATAGAGGCAAATGCGTCTTTATTAAGTAAATACAGTATAAGCAAGCTTATCGTGAAGAAATCAAGGTAGTTTTTTTCTGTTCCAATTTGTGTGCAATAGTATGACAGTTAAATTAGCTAAATAAAATAATTGACACATTTAGAGACAAATTATAAAATATGGGGGAAATGCGTCTAGTTTTTTATAGACGCATTTACCCCATGCTAAAACCAGATGTTGTCAACATGTTACGTTAAAAATAAACTCACGCGCAAGCTACATCCTTAAGTGCTAAGTACCATTTTGAATATTTTTACATCTGAAATAAATTAAATTACTTATGTTAATATTAAGTTTTATGAAGTAATTACGTCATTATGCTATAAAATTACCTACCATAGTATCAATCAAAATATTTGCATGACAATAACTACACTCCTCTTCAATATAATGTTCATAAATAGTAAAAATAGAGCAAAATGGACACCAAAAAAATGAGCTTTCCAATAAAACTTGTGCATTTTGGATTATTATGCTATCCATGATAAAATGATTAGGGACTTCAGGTATTAAGTATGTTGGCTCTCTACATCCGTAACACATAGATGATAATTTGAAATGCGTTTTTTGCCCTGGCCATACAAGTTTTTGTTGTATAAAGTTTTGAAAATCATATTTTGTCAAGTATTTGTCAATGTTCATGTAATTTAATACCACCATGACAAGTAAATATGTACACGTATATTTATATCTGAAACAAAATTTCATGTTTATATCAATATTTTAGAATATAAAAAGGTTGACGAATTCTGTTTTGGGGCAAATGCGTCATGCGAAAAAAATACTGACGCTATTGCCCCGTAAACACAGACGCATTTACCCCAAGACATTAATCTTAACCTAAAAAATGGCAATACCATTATCTCCTCAAATAAATCTATTTCATTAAAAATAACTGTCTCTATAAGCAACTCCTTGACTATATTTTACAATAATTATTGAATAAAAACAGTTAATTAGAGAAAACTCAAGATGAACATGGATTTTTCACTTACCTCTCGCAGTAACAAACTGTCCACACCATGTGCCAATTACGAAATGGCTGAATTCTTGGAAAAGTTTACTACAACGCCGTCTGTACGCACTACATGTAAAGTATTTAGTTTAAGCAAATGGAACTAGATGGCAGAAGTGTAGGTAGGTCAAGCAGGTTTCAAATAAATACATAAAGACGCATTAGCCCCGTAGACGCAATTAGCCTAGCTGACCTTATACCAGATACCTGCGATTGCCAACAATTTGATTGTTCTATATTTGTTGACTACAAATCACTGAGTAGATATTTGCGTGTCATATCTGAAAATTTATTGCTTTCGCAAGGTCGGACTAAGTATCGGATATTCGCCAATATTCGTAATACTTACCTATTGTTCCATGGCGCATGTGGATATATAAGGCATTTCTTATCGTGACTATTATTTGTGGCGTTTCTCACCAAGCGATTGTTAGTGCATCATAGTGACAAGATAATAGATCTTTGCATAATTGATGCAATTAACGTATTTAAGACCTGTAATAGTTTTGCAGGTCGTAACTTTAAAACGCGAGATAAATTGTATGTAAAAGAAGTAGGTTTGCTTTTATTATGGGCGATAGCTTAGTTTTTTACTGCAGTATCACTTTGATGGGTAAATGGTGCTGATATGGTAGAGTACAGTAAACATGTTTGACCTAGAATAGTAACTTCTTAACGGCTCTTAACGACAGCTGGAGGAAATCTTCTCCACCATGAGGTGTTTGTTCTCAGTCCAGATTTTCTACTTGTAACTAGCCGAATGCCTCACCATCCTGTAAATCTGTCTTAACAATATCCTTTACTGACAGGTGCAATGATAGCCGAGTGGTGATAGTTACGGACTGCCGTGCCCCAGGTTCATGGTTCGATCCCCACCGCCGCTATGAGCTTCACCGCATGCTGGAAGAGCAGTTTGTGTGTGCGCGCCGGGCTAGCTATCACCCTCAAGTAGAAAATCAGTCGCCAAGCACCTGATATAAGGCAGAGGTTATGACAGAGTCCTAACGTCAAGTGTGCCTCGTGCAAGTTCCATCAGAATACAATAACAAAAAGAGGTTATGCCTGGTGAAAAGTTAAATTATCACAGTTTCCATTTATACCTCAAGCGGAGCTTGCTATATTTCGGAATATCTTTGGTCTTGTAACTATTGTATATTTTACTGTAATATGAACCTCATCCACTTCATTCCTCTCCACTCCAGATAAGATTCGAAGAAAATAGGCACGCATTTTTTTAAGGTTTAATGTTTTCATTGAGTTCTTAAATCTATTGAACCCTTTGCTAAAGTGATGTACCTTAAAACATTATTTATTAAAAGCAAAATGTTATTTTAAACAATTCTGAATTCAATAGTCACGGTGCACGGTGATAGCACAGTGTGCCAGAAGTTAGTTCAACATAATTAAATAACTCTGTACATACCGTCACATATCGTCATTTACTATGGTAAAAAAATACTTATTTTAAGAATACGTAGGAGAATGAATACAATGAGAAATATACACGTATTCAATAAAATGTTCATTGAATACCTGAGATCGTTTATCCAACTTCTATAATAACAACAGGAAGGACAAGTACTTATAGTACTTACCATAAAATTACATGATGACTATGTACTTGTAAGCATTATTTTTTAACAGTCCAAACATCTTGTAAAATCGGTCGCGCCAAATTACCACCTCTCTAAAGTTTAAAAATAAAACATAGTTACTAGGATGTATTACAAGTTTTAGTATATTAACTGATGCATATACTGTGTGTACAGGTTGGCAGTACTAAGGTGTAATTATATTAGACTAGTGATCAGCTTTGTCGATGGAAATGCCACATAATTACTTACGATATCGACCTGTTATTTCTTTACTATGAAACGGAGACCTGTAAAAATATTCTGACATCTATTTGACACTTTATGGCTTTTGTTATAGAGTTCAAAATATATGCATATGTGATTTCAGGATCGGACAATAAATGTAATTATACAGTGTAAAGGTAGGTTTACTTTGTGGCATTCTAAAAGTATTGCGTTCAGTGTCTATTTTATGCCTTATAGTTGCAATGTTACATGCATGACACAAATACTTCAGTACTTATTTCAATTCTATATCAAATCTATTATGGAACCATTTCTTTGATCACTGACGATATTGTTGACTTAGGTTTCGCGATTAATAAACATAGTAATTAAACAACTATAACGGTTTAAATCACGTATACTTATCATTATTTTTATCCCGACGTTTCAAGCACTTTGCAGTGATCGTGGTCACGGTTCACATCAGTCACCCCGTGGCCACAATCAGTGGAAAGTGTTTGAAACATAAGGACAAAAATAATGAGAAAAAACGTGATTTAAACTGTTTAAAGTTGTTTAATTATTGACGATATAATTAAATAATTAATGGGTTTTGTGTTTTAAATATACCCGAATTTACAGAATTTTTGTTTGTTGTTATTAGCTAATAAAGTAATGACTCAATTAATAGGTATACTTATGCGACCATTGGTCGTTCGATAGTTGATTTCATAATTTTCAGAGACTCTGTCAAAAGCTACGAAAACAAAAACGTAACAAATATTCGTGGACTGTAAGATTCGTGGGTGTGTAAACAAGATTTCTTTAATCTAAAACTACTTGAAAGACAGCAATAAAATAACTCAAAAGGTTACCGGTGAAGGGTTACTAACCCATTACCCAAAGCAGTTAGCAAATTGTGGAGAATATAGTCTTGATACACGCCACATGAGTGGTTGCCTCACTCTTCTGATGTATTATTATTGTCTTACGAGAAAAATGTGATGTGGTTAGATTTTGGTACAATCTGTTATTGCGGTCGAGGAAACCGAAAAAAATCTTGTTATACACTTAAAAAATACTGTAACTGGGCCCGTGTGGTTTGTTACTTAATTTCGTTACATTACAAAAATACAACCAATTTTATTTTCAATTCAAAGAACGGGAAGTTGAAAACAATAAATAATTTTCGAAGTAGAGCAACTTTTCTGACAAATAATAAATTTAGACTCAACCTCCTGCGTCTCCATGCTTATTTATAATTTAACATATTATTTAATTAATTCATGGATGCTTTTAAAACTGAGAGTAAATTTTTAATGGATTGTCATGATATAATAAACTGTCCACTTTAAAGCATAATTTTATGACTAGATTCGCACCTAAAATTAGAATATTATAATGACCCATATCTGTCATTTCATAATACCTAGAGTCCTATACTATACAAAAATCATAAATTGATAGACCTAAGCATGCGGTAGACAAGAATGACGCATGAGTTACGTAATGACTACCAGTTAATCTGTGGCGCCAGATCCATATTGTTATTAGTATTACACACGCGAGCCCGATATAGAGACATAAATAACATAGATATGATGCCGGTTTAGCTAGTTTTAGTGACAGGGTCCAGCCAGTAGAAGTAAGCCATTGTTTGCAGAACCTCTTAAAAAAAATTAGTAACTGTTACAAAAAGGGCTTATATGTAGGCTACCTTATTAATATATATTCACTCATAATTTTACTTTTCCCAATAAAATTAAAGATAATATCGAGAGTAATGTACTGTATCAGCTGCTACACACAGCCACCACTATGGGGGGTTTGCCGAGAGATTTTAGGGATGTCACTCGAGAGTAAGCACACTTTTATAATTGTTATAATATAATTCTAATTGAACGACATAAATTAAATTACCATCCCTAATATAGTGTCCTTCGTAGCGCTTTCCACTACGTAGTTTCATCATAGTTTAAAGATCAAGTGTTCAGACTTAGTAAAATTTTGTATACGTGCGCTAGTTTAATAGTTATACTTCTGGTTCTTCGTTCAATTAATAAGATATTTGTTCTCTAAATGTGAATATAAGAATTCCCGTATCACACGATTTTAAGAATTATTTTAAAATGATATAATATGGGAACATAATATTAGAGTCAAAGACGTGCAAGCTAAATTTAACGGAGATAGAATATTTGGTAATATAAAATCGACACGTTTGTAACGTTTGTATAGAAAACGCTACGAATACACTTCCCTAAAAATATTGGTAGTAGTAAAGTGTTACGGAAGTTAATGTTCAAAAGCATACATAAGTGACTCTTTTGTCGAATGTAACAAATATAAAGAAAACCTACAAAATAAACAGTTATCTGCCCATTTATAATTATATGAACATAATATCACTTCAGCAAGTTTTTCCAACATAGCATGTAATTAAAAATAACAAAATTGTATGATTGTTAAAATATGCAAACATAGCAGTGAATGGTTAAACAAGGGATAATAGAATAAAACACAAAGAAACTAACATGTTTATTAAGGAAACGGAGGCCTAATTAGAATCTCTATATGAATAAAATGCGTTGTAGATCTTATCGCACATACGTAGATATAATATGGTAATTCTATAAACATTAGATGAGTTTTATACATTAATTATATGTTAATTTAAAGTCAAAGTGCCAAATGTCAAAGACCAAAATTTTAATGAACAATACAATAATTCCTTGAGCATAAATAGTGAAGAAAATTACAATGTATTTCTTTATAATAACTGTGTACTAATGTCACTATCAGAATAGTTTTGTCTTTATTTGGACTTTATTTGACAATCAACAATCATTTAATTTACAACATGCGTTTTATAACCATTATTTAACTATACATACAGTCAGTGATTTAACATTATTTTCAAAAAAAATATCATCAAGTACTCATTACTCAGTACCTTTCAATAAAACTATAAAATAAATACTTAACTGATTAACTAGCTTTTTTAAACATACAAACTCATCGTCATGAACCAGACTACATATACTTTGAAACAAATATAACAATTACCTCCCCGTTGAACTCCACAAATACAATACAAATACAAATATTTTATTTCAGTAAACTTAATCTATAATACATTTCATGGGTTTGAGACTCTCTTTTAAGTATGCAGATACCTGTGTTAGAGTGTCTCGCTCTTCCGTGGTACAAGGTTAGATTATGATAGATATTTATGTCTTCTCCTAAATGAATACAACTTGAACTCCACAATGAATACAATACCAAATTAAATAATATTAATTAACAATAATACAGCTCTACTACTTAACATGTTGCTGCATAAAACTTATGTATAGCAGTAAAAAAAAGAAAATGATAACTGACGTTTTAAAACAAACATTAAATTTGTCATGAAAACTTAAATAAATAGGTTTGTATAAAAATAATAATTCCGAAATACACAAAGAACAGTTTTAAAGAGAACAGCGACAATTTACACACGGAAAAAAATGGGTCCTGACAAAGTGTCAATCCAAGAATAATATTATTCTCGGGAGTGTTGTTTAATCTCAAGTATATATTTACTTAAAATAAAAATATTTTCTTGAGTGAAGTAAGGTCATTTTCTCTAAGATAAATAATATTATTCTCACCATATATTTTTACATCAAGAGTATAACTATTGGTCAGAGATATTTTTGGTCTTAACTATAGAAAATAGTATCTTTTTGACTGAAATATTTTATTAATTCTCATTCTAATTACGTACGGAGTTAGCGTAAGAAATCTGAAATTTTATACAAGAATAATAAACGTTTTATTGGATTAAGAAAATATTTCCATCCTTTCAACAACAATGGGTTTAATACAAGATATTTCTTTTGTTCATTTAAAATAATTGAGAGAAGTAAATGACAAGGATATACATATGTCCGAGCAAGAAAATTATTCTTCTCTTAAAAATGTCAGTTTTCTAAATCTGAGACATATATTGTTTTATTAATCTATGAATTTGTATTGTCATGCTAAGATACATTGGATTTACAACAAAACTATATACTTAATATAACCAAGACAAATATCTCAACTGCAGAAGTGAGTTATATTAGATAGAGAATTTTAAAGTTGTCAAAGCAAAAGTAATTGATTGTTAGTTGTTGTATTTATTCATCTTTGGTGAAGAAATCAAATCTTGATCTGTGTTTGATTGTTCTTAATATTTATTTGATATTGTATTCTTTAGTTAAGAATCTTCGATTAACAGGAAAACAATATCTTTTATTGAACCAAGAAAATACATGTCCATTATAGACAGAAACCTATCTAACTAAAAGAATTTTAAAGTTTTCAAGCCAATAATCATATATTCTTAATTGTTATAGTAATTTATCTTCAGTAAAGAAAACAAATCTTGATCTTAAACCTTTATTCTTGATTCATATTTGTAACGGTATTATTAGGTAAAGAGACATTAGTGTTAAAGCAGAACAATTTTATTTTATAACTAAAAAACTGAATCTCGCTTGCAAAGGGTGATTTATATTAAATGAAGAATTTCAAAGTTTTCAAGTCAATAATGAATAATTCTCAATTGCTAACGTAAATCATTTTCAGTAAAGAAAAATGTTCCTTGATTGATTACTGATACGTTGTTCTTAGGTTAAGAGGCATTAGCATCACAGCAAAACTGTACTCTTTATTTAACCAAGAAAATAAATTTCAATTGCAGAGAATGACTCATATTACATGAAGAATTTTAAGTTTTTGAGTCAATAATGATATATTGTTAATTGTTGAAGTTATTCATCTTCACTTCAGAAAACGAATATTGAACTTAAGTGTACCATGTTCTTGATTGATATTTGATACGACATTCTTAGGTTAAGAGATCAAACTATATCCCACGTTGAACCAAGAAAATATATCTCTACTGTAGAGAGTGACTTAGGTATCTTACATGAAGAATATTAAAGTTTTCAATGCAAAGTGATAGATTGTAACATTAGTTACTATTCATCTTCAATAAAGAAAAGCAATCTTGGCTTAACATGTTTTTTTGGTCTACAAATATATAACATTATTGGTAAAATGCTAACAACCTCTTAGGGTTGACTTTTGCTAGTCCTAACAAACATTTCAAAATGTATTTTTTTCATTTGTTTTTTCTCCATCTTTTGAATAGAGTTTTAAACAATTAAATGTAGAAGTCAAACAAATATATATCTACATACTTGTAAATGATATACATCATACTGTATCAGCCGGATTGTCCACTGAACAGAGCTTCCCCCATTAAGAGGGTTTGCCATAATCCCCACGCTGGGCAGACGGCTTGGGGATTGCAGCTTAAGGTATATATTCCTCAGAAGGCGCTGCTGCCCACCTTCTGGTGTGTTACCCTTTGTCGCATTTTACGACATCCACGGGTAGAGATGGGGGGTGACATTTTAGCCCGGCACCCCACCATACCCTATCAAGAATAAAAAAATCAAACAAACAACAATAAAAAAAACAGTTTTCTTCACTGGCTCTTCAATCAAAACCATGAATTTTAAAGTAAAAAGGCAAATTTCCAGTCAAGAATAACTATTTCTCCATTAAAAATGTGTATTTTCAGACCAAGTACTCAGTTTTTAGTTTGAGATGGTTTTCTCTGTTCCCGATTTTATTTAGTGTTGCAATATTTTAGTTTTGTCTAGTTCTCCCTTGATGTGGGGAAACTACTAAACCTAAGAATACTATTCATTATAAGCAATATTGCATGCGGCTCAGTTTTCCATTGCCTGACGTCGGGTTGAGGGTTGATATTTTTTTCACAGAAAGGTTACATTATTATAAGCACACACGCAAAGTTTCAAAATCAGAAAATGCGTAGTTTTTGAGAAAAAAAATTATTGAAAATTAATTATTTTGCAATATTAATGCTATATAATATAGAATTCTCGCTAATGAACGTTTCGTTTTATGAACGGTTAAAGGCGTATTCCACTTGACGCTAATTTCGATATTGTCGATAATGTTGCGACTATAGTTCCACATTTAATATGAACCATAGATACAAAATATGGTAAAAACAATCGAAAATAACGGCGATAATAATTGGCGTCAAGTGGAATACGTTCGGTAACGTTTTATATTAAAAAAACAGGTTAGGTTAGGTTGAAACTGCGACAACACAACGCGCGAGCCGAGCGAGCGTAGCGAGCGTGCCGCGGCAGCGGCCGGCGAAGCGCTAAAAAATCTGTTACACATCCAACAAAACAATAAATTTGATCAGTGAAGTGTTACAAAAAGTGAGGTGATGATTTTACAAATATATGCATAACTCGAAAACTATGCATTACCTTGTAATAAAAGTGGTGGGAAAGGGAAGAGATGACCCTCCCCTTCCACAACCCTCCTTAATGGCAATCGATTTTAAAATTATTATTTTAATTTTAATCCAGAAAACGAGGAAAATTTAAAATAAGTAAAAAAGGTGGGGGATGCGGGACTTTTCCTTTGAAGAGGGGGGAGTGGTACCCCTCCCCCCCTATCCCCACCCCCTCTACCCCCTGGATTCGACGGACGTCAATGGAAAGTCGTACCCTCAGCTAATAGTCAGATAATAGCTGGGAGTCTAATATACTCATAGTACAACGGCTAAGCGGCAGGGTTTGAACGCCGCTAGTGCCACAATATATTGATTCGTATCTGAAGTAAAAAATGTTTTAAAACTGTCCGATTAAATTTAGGTCTCGGTTTCTCATTTCCTAATTCAAAGTGGTTTGAAAGCTAGCCAGGTGAACATTAGTAAAATGCCCTATCACCATGCACTGAATCTTAAACCCCCTGCAGGAACCCATGGACCCCCCACGTGACAGTTCATACTCACCGCCATAAGTGGCGAAGGCCAAGGCCTAGAGGACCTATTTGTTAAGTTTGGGTGCCTATACAATACTCACGAGGTCTATCTCAAAAACTAAATTTGTGATGAATCAGAAATTTCGTTAAGAAAATGATATTTAATCAAAACCATTGATTCAATTTAGGCATCTACGACGCCCTTATGAAGGTCATTTACAAATTTTAATAGTGAAATATTCTAAAAGTACTGCCACGTTCAGCAAAAAAATTAACAGAGCCACTGCAAGAACAACGGGCAAGAAACTCGGGACCATTAATTTAAATGTCTTTTAACAATATTTTACATACTTTATAATAAAATAATTACAATATTTTCTTTTAATTACGTAGGTGACAGGTGATAGCTTGGCAGAGGAGTGGAGGAGAGCAATTATTCAAGCATTTTTGTAGTTTATGTTATCACAAACTGGAATAGGATTTCTTAATCAAAATTATTTTCCACGTGCAACTTGAACTTTCCTTCTGTGAGCGTTGTAATATGTTAGGGAATGTTATTATAAAACCGCACACAATTAACCTTTATACTTTTGTCTTTGCTAATCTAAAACCTGATACCGCGATTTTATCTTTACTTCTTGTGTTGTAATCATGATTGTCACTGTTTTTTTTTTACGATCTTTCATAAGTATTTCAAATATGTACAGACTCTCTAATAATACAGCCATAGGTAATCATCTATTTCTTACAAATACTGGCTGTATTTAACACAAATCGTCAACCTAAATGAAAAGTTATTCGAATGTGCTCATTTGGTAATAATCATTTTACGAATATGTTTCGGGACTTTATAAGGGCGATGTTGGCTACACACAACACAATTTCCGTTGCGAGCGAAAGGTACACGCGCCGTGCCATGGCCAATGGCATTTTCGTAAATTTTGTTTAATATAGTGTTATAAAGTGAATATTTGTTCAAGTTGTGCTTGAGATAACAACCAACTAGTGTTCATTTAGGTAAGTTTGTTCCTTACTATATAAATAACTGTAGATAGTCAAAAATATCCATCATAGAGGCTGCTAGATTTTCTTTGCCTGGAACGTGCTGTGTGGTTACACTAAGTTGGTACAGCCAAGTTAACGAACGGTAGGTTCGTAATACATAATTATTATTGTATTACATACCTACTCATATCTAGAATTAAAGATAACTCTTTATTATAGAGATCAACAGCAGGCTGATGTTGGTTAATAATCCTTAAATATTATAATTATTATAAATGCGAATATATGTTTGTGTTTGTTCATGTGTCTGTTCCTCGTTAGTTATTCAGAATGAATTTCGATGTATACATATAAATCCATACGTTCTACACTATATACACATAGATTTTTTGTTAGATAAACCTATATTCAAGAATATACATGTGTTTTTTTCCATTCCAGATCAAAAATTAACCAATGAAACACAAGTGTTACGCTACTCAATACCCCCAAGAGGAAGACTAAACAAGAGTAGATTTTTTTCCACGTTGGAGCAGATTGTGAACTTTGTTATTGTTTTTCAGGTAATTTCATCATGTATAAAACACATATTTAAACAATTTAAAAAATATTATATTATATATTTTTCTTATGATGTTATGATATCTCATCAAATTATCTATTACATACTATAATATAATATATATATATACACAGTCAGTATTTTATAGTAATATAGTAGTTAGTATACAGAACTTTTAAAAGTTGGCCTAATCATATTTCATGATTCTGTATAGATTATAATAACGATTAACCGCTGATTAACCGCTAACTTGCAGTTTAGATGATTTATGTGTGATAATCATCTAACGGGGCCTTCTGGAAGCTGACTTTGAAAGACAGTTTTAATTTTATTTAGGTTTAACCTGTTTGCTATACTTTACCACTTACTCAACAATATGTGATTGTGGTCAAAATATGCCTATCATCTATATTGTGCAATGTTTTCACTGTAGCTCTTTTTTTTAGGATCCTGGAGATATCCAAACTGAATTGGAGGAGGTGAAGAAAAGGCTCGATTCAACAAGCATAGTCTTCAACCATACTTTATATTATAACGTAACATAAAATGTGGTGCTCATTATAATGAGAAAAAAATAATATTATTAGTTGGTAGATAAAGGTGAAAGTTTGTAAGTGTGTTTGTATGTTTATTACCTCTTCACGCTCAAATGGTAGGACCAACTTTGATATGATTTGGTATGGAGGTAGATGAAGCACTAGATTAACACATATGATACTTTTCATCACCATCCATCACCACACGGGGTGTAACCGCGGGGCGCAGTACATTATTGCTACAATTATGTATAATATTTTTGATAATGATAATATAAAATTGTATGCGTCTTAATTTATTTTATAAATAAATAATTTTCAACTGAAAATATGTATTGTATTTTATTTATTTTTACGATGATTGATGTTTTTTAGTTGATCCCTTTTAGAAATACACTTAACTATCAACCTACGTTATTTGCAGACTTGAAAGGCGGAGATCAGATTGGAAGATCTGGACAGTGCACCAGGCTTTATTTTCTGTAAGTGAGTTTTTGTTCTTGTTGACTAACTAAAAGTTTTATATGAATATCTTATTGTATATAGTAGAAAATATCAATTATCTTGTTCTTATTCAGTATTTCAATGATGAAATTCGAAGCATAGTTTAATCGAGTTTTTTTTATTCATAAAAGGTTTTTGTGTAGGTATATCTCATTGCATACTAAGGAAAATCTTACGTAATTGTTAGTTTTATTTGTATTTCAGTAAAGTTTCAGTTTCAAATAAAGAAGTTCTTATCTAGGTAGTACGGTATTATTAATTCTTTGAAGAACAACGATATCTTCTTGAAATCTGCGTGCTTCATTAACAGTTTCACGGTTTGCTGTAATTTATAATATATTTATTAACTGAGACTTCTTCCAATCAAAACACTATAATTGAACTAAAATAATTAATATGTTGTACAATATATATGGAGTTCAGATGAAACAAATCTGAGCTCCGTATGAAACAATTCATGAGTTGAACCTAGAATTGAGACTTCTTATAGTAAAATGCACTATCATTGAACCAAGATAATTGATATTATTCACAAAATACTATTTGATCTTCATATGAAACACTTTTATGAGTTGAACCAAGAACTGAGACTCCTTCCAGTAAAACGCTCTATTATTGAACCAAGATAATTTATATTTTTCACACTATGTAATCTGATCTCCGTATGAAACATTTAGAGAGTTGAACCAAGAACTAAGACTCCTTCTACTAAAATACACTATTATTGAAACTAGAAAATGGATAGTCTTATCAATATATTATCTGATTTCCGTATGAAACATGTAATGACTTGAACCAAGTAATGAGACTTCTTACAATAAAACGCACTATTATTTTACCAAGACGACTAAAATTTAAATGTAAAACATGTAATTATTTCGAACAAGAACTGAGGTTTCTTCCAGTGAAATTCCATTGTCGAGTCAAGAAATCTGATATTCTATCCGTACACAATTCGATCTTCGTGCAAAATACATTTTTTTGAACCAATCAATACAACTTTTGCGGGTAAAACACCCATTAGAATACTAAAATCAAAACTACTTACAGTAAAACAGTTAATATTGAAATGTGAACTGAAAATTCTTCACTGGAGAACATTAATTATTCGTTCTATATAAACTGATCTCCGTATGAAAACATGTACGTGTTGAACCCAGAATTATATTTTCTTAACTTAAGTAAGTTACAATATTCAGATAAGAAGAGTTTTTGTTTACCTAAAAGTAATTTTTTTGTACGAAGAAAACTCTGTTGTTGGTCTAATTAAATATATACTCAGAAGAATATATTTTACTAGAAGTAAGAATAATATCTTAACTGAACTATTTATGTACTTACTTAATAGTAAAATATATTTTTTTCTTATTAGAATCTAATGAATGAGTGAACGTATGAGTTCATTTATTCAAGTAAGGATTGTTTTAAATTTGAGAATTTCAGATTCTCTAAATTAGAACAATGATTTACTTAGACAGAGACATGACTACTTTTTTTTATTAAGAATATAATAATCTTAGTTAAAGTATATAAATACTTGCACGAAAAATTATTAACAAGACAAATATTTACTAATCACAAGAATATATTGTTTTCCCCATATATGAAACACGGAATGTCTTGACCAATAGATATATTCTTGATTTGACACAATCTTTTTTTTCCGTGCAGCTATGTTTAGGAAAGGTCGCCTCAAGAGACGGCTTGTGGGAACTCGCCAACTGTTACTGTACAGGAATATATATTTCATCACGGTAATATTACTATATTTCATGTAGTCTAGACGACGATTAACACTTACAAGGTAACGGGAAATTCACTACACAAGAATGCAGTTAAGTAGGTACTGACTCACAATTGGAATATTTCACCTTTCTATTTCAAATAATATAATGATAACATTTGTATAAAATCAAGCGACTAATTAATTGTGATTTGGGTTACAAAAATAATAAAGATGCTACCAAAATAAACAGGATTTCGACACATGTTTACTTTTAAACTAAGTCAAATATTGCAGCGAATAAAACCATTAAACCAACTTTTACATAGCGGTCTTTAAAAGCTGATAAAGAATATTTTTTTATAACGATAGATATAAACTTTTAGCAGAAAATTTGAAGCTTCCTTCAAAGCGTAGACAACATAAAAAGGGCATCGTTGTATGATACCTATATTAAATAATGTCAAAATAATTCTCAAATAATATTTAGCTGCCGTTTTTCAGTCTTTATAAAGCTTGACTTATGATGCTTATTTGATACAATCGTCGCTAAAATATTATTTCGCTGCCACGTTAATATATTTGATGCCTATTTTAACAATTTTATAAATATAGTTGAAAAATAATAAGCTTCATGACTCAACAAACAATAGACCAACATCATACTTTTTAGTGAGATGTGAATATTTTTAAATTTAAATCTTTATTTTTAGTGTAGTTAATTATCACATTTACATATAAAATTAAGACATTAAGATATAATATACTAATAAGTTTAGTTTCGTGTATCAAAATGGTATTAGAGTAACAGCGACTGTTAAGTTTAAAAAGTATCGGCAAAGTCGAGTTCTTACATCTGGGATGATGAATACCAAATAACTAAATAGTTATTTGACAAAATTACCCCAAGCACCCAGACTCTGGATACAAGTAAAAAAAAGGCTGTATACAAAATGGAGCCAGCTACTCATAATTTAAAATGTTACGGGGCTGACCCGAGTGTTACCGCGAATGTTAAAGAACTAAGATTGCTGGAATAGAATTACACCGGTTTTTATATGTATGATATATTTCATGTGTATATTTTTTATGATTGTGAAATAGAGTAAACCTATATACGTTAAGATTTTGGAAGTGACTATTATTGTTTCGAAAAGATTGCTTGAGCAATCATGTCGTATATTTATTTAACCGATACTCGCAAAGGATGTTCGTAGTTCGTGCTTTGGTCCGGACCATGTTTATTAAGATTAATAATAACAAATATTTTTAAAATATTTTAAGAAAATATCAAATTAATATTTTAATAAAAACACTTAAAAAATATAAAAATATATCTAGTGACAATTCCGCCTAATTTTCCTGCTAAGCCGACGTGACGCGTTTCGCTTCTATACGAAGCATCCTCAGGAGGTCTTGACTCTACAAGCCCACGATCGAGAAAGAAGAAAAGATTTTTTTTAAGTGTTTTTTTAAAATATAATTTGATGTTTTCTTAAAATATTAAAAAAATATGACATTATTAGATATAAAAATTAACGCCTGAATCTATTAATTATTTTACTAAGATTTTATTATTTTTTATGTGGTTTAGCAATTTCAAGAGTATACCGATGTAATTTTGTATACTTAATAACATTTTACTCATTATATTTATACACAAAATGTAACTCCAAGAGTCCTCAAATAATATCTAATCTTCCATCAGATTATATAAACATGTGTTTTTTTTATATCGTATTTTAGCCATCAATATTATATATTATTATAATAAATACTCTTTTACACGTGAGCTTTCAAATGTCGAATAATAACCCTCTCTAGAGTCTTGCATTCAAAGAAACAAAAATATCTTTAATCTTAGCAAGATACGGCATAGATCGTTCGTCACGTACAATTACGTATATATTTTTATTTCGTGTCTATTTGTAAATAGCTTCGAGTATATACCTGTACAAAGATAAAGGCATCAAGTGAGGCAATAATTTGTCACGTACTTTAGACAGCGTGGTACAAGCGTTGTGGGTAATTTTTATTGAGTCCTTGAACTTGTACACAATTTTGTCGGTCGATAAAACCAGCGTGGTTTAACTGCCTCAAAGATGACTCGTTCTACATTGTTCGTGGGATATCATGTAACGTATTTTAAATTATGTCATAGTACTCGTATTGCCTATTTATTTAAATTCAGCTACTTTACTTACGAGTATAAACATATTGGTAATGGGGAGAGTTCGGTGGTTTATGTGAGGGTAAATATTAGATCATCTACACCGTTATGACATACTTTAAATTTACTTCATTCAAGAAAAGTAAATAAATAAATAATATGCTCCTTTTATTTTTTTTTTTATTTTTTTTATATTTATTCCTTCAAAAGACATGCATGTGTGTTCGATGTCAATTTTGTATTATTATTGGCATACTATGTCGTTATAAAAAAAACATAATTGCATTGGAAACATGTTATATGATAGTGCGAAATCTGAAGATTGTTAAATGCATAAAATATGCAACAATATACATAACTCATAAGTATTATCCAATACATAACTCAAGCGATAAATACCTAATCCAATGGATGATGGATGTTAATAATAATAGCAAAATTACCATTGCATATATTTTTTTTCATCAATTTGCGACTTAATTTTTCTTACTAAGAGTATACCTACCTATTATAGGAATGTTCTAAGACGTATACGACTCTAAAATAGTAAGGCCTGACATGCACTTGGCCAGCTATATGATCAAAAAATCTTGCCTAGCTGTAACGTAATTAAATCTAGATTTCTGTAACCACTGCCTACTATATTATTATGTAATCACAAACAATCAATGTCTTGCGCAAGTATTGTAAGAGAATGGTATCAAAGTACTGACGACCCTGCGGCTGACTATAACGGTGATTCGTCTTCGTGCCTTCACAAATTGACTGGCGCCGTAACCGCTGATACGAATTGGAATTTTTAAACTTCGATCTTTTAATTCTTGGCTAGTTATCGCTTAAAGCCATTTACAGAGAGGCCAGTCTAAAGTTTTTAAAGTTTCTACAGCATTTTTTTATAATGAACCTGACAATATATTATGATGACACATAATTTTATCATATTAATCCACAGCCAGGGTCTTTGGTATTAGGTTGTATTTTGATACATCCTGATACCCTCCGCCTATATGTAGTAAAATTCACCAACAAGGTTTTTTGTAATGACTAAGCCAAAACTAAGCAGACACATTAATCATATTTTTTTGTTGAAAATTGTGGTTTAACACCAGTTTATATCGAGTAGTACTTCTTAAATAAAGTATGTGTATATTCTTACCTAATATCTTATCGTTAATAATAAAAACTGTAAAGTTCAATATTTTGCGCTTGAGGTGATATTCCACTGACTGAGTAAACGTTTATTAACGTAGATTTGACGGACAATAGACTTGAGTCTGCGTTGCACGTAGCAAGCGTCTAGTCAGTGCGGATACCGGATTCGCTAAGTTTTTAAATGGTGGCAGGGATAATACAGCGTGCGTTTTTTCATGCATTATGGATACAGACTGACGGAAACGCACGTATAATACGCCCAGTGTGCAAACGCCATAAGACTGGTAAGACCCCTTCACAATGGCAAATTACTGATCTTTGACATCGTCAGGAACAATGGGAGACGAAGTCGGGAATTTATGATGTGGCGGCTGTGTCATAGAGTAAGTTAATAGTCCAATTAACAGATGTTTAAATTTTATCAGGGTCGCGTGACGCACCAGTGATTATAGCTAGTGTAGAGAAGTAAGGAGGTATATTTAACCGAATCTATCGAAATTGTTTAAAAAGCTTATAATAATGGTAGTTGACACTCTCAGTAGTAAATTCCAAGATGACGTGGTTATATGAGGCAGCAATATAATTTGAAAGTAATATAAATAACCTGCTTTTTAGCAGTTCTTTTATTCATATTTCATTAATAAAAGAGCTTTTTTTCTATGTATATATGTACGTATATACGAATATGTACCGGAAATAGTATAATTCTGCCAAAATAATGGCCAAGTAATAGTTAGTAAGCAAATTAAAAAAAAAACTTTGAAAAATTGGCATCCGAAGTATGTCTAAATAGTTTATGGTTTATTGTCGTAATTAACTTCACATTATGATATTACTTTTTCTCAACATATACATAACAGAATCATTTTTTATACATAACACTAGCTCTTTTCGTTATCGGTGTGTATAATGTTTGGTAAAGAAATAACATATATGTATTACTTAAATACATGCCATGTCTATCCTACGACGACACAAATTTGCTAAATTCAAATGATTATTTAGCATTTCATTGTTTCATATTACAAGGGTAAAAATCATAATTTATTTCACATTATGCTCTTGCGCAATTTACGATGTGTCGGTACTGCCACAGATTCAATAATGCGCGTTATGCATGCACGCACGGAGTAAGATCGAATGACATTCGAGTAACGAACGATCTGCGGATGAGTTATCCCGATTTGCATACGGGTTTCAATCGTAGGCAGGTTTCAGGGTCAACATCACATCTTTTTATTTCTTGATCTTTGATCCAAATAATTCACCGGGCGCAAAGGACCTTGGTAGGAAGCCAAATGCTTATAAGCTTTTTGGTTTTATAAACTCGTATTATGTCAAAGTTTATTAGATATTTAATAAATATTGCATATTATTTTATATACTGATTAATGGTTAGTGGGTCAAAAAAGTTTCAGATTATTATTCAGATAAATCTTCCTCAAAGTAATATTTTATTATGTTATTACTTTTAAAATGATTAATTGTTCAATTAAATCAGTGTATATACACAAGATGTTATAAAGTAGCTTAATATGATATAAAGTATTAAAGTAATGGCCGGTCCACACAGTTTTAATGTTTTCCGCCAACGATCGTGAGAGTTCTAACGTCGCGTCGCCGCCATCATACATTTTCTTTTTATTATTAAAATATGCTCACTTATAGTCAAATAGTCTGTAATTATTAAGATATATGTTTTAATAATGTACTTTATTGTGTATTTAATATTTATAACGTCCAATGGCTTTAGTGATAGAACACATTGATGTACGCAAATTTATGATCAACTGTTGTACCTACTTCATACACTTAGATTTATTAATATTGAATTAATGAAAAGGAATAATATATAATTAAATAATGAAGTTAAGAGAGAAAATAGATCAAGTAGGCGTATGTACTAATAGAAAACAGCGGAAACAGAATAAGGGCGTAACGCGATTTACACATCCTGTATTGTAAGAGTTCCACGCTGTTTCGCTTATAAAGTAGGTAAACAAAGTTATTTCTTTTATTTTTAGCTTATTAAATATTTGTTTATATAAAATGGCATGACATTAAGTAATACAATAGATTAGACCACAAAACATCTCCGTTTTAAAAATATTAATAAATATGTTTACTAAATAAGATATAATTATATGGGCATGATCGTACAAATACATAAAATCACGCCTCTTTCTTGTAGAGATAGGCAAAGACCCCATATTTTCAATTCCTACGATCTTTACATAAATCTTTCGCTTCATTTGCACTCATCAATCCTTTAATACAAAGGCGTCGGTTTAGGGTACTCCAGGGCCAGGTCAGGCCTTTTTTTAGAACGTCTTCAATCTGATTTCGGAACGTTCGCCTAGGCCTTCCCTTCAAACACTTCCGTTCAATTGTCCCATTTATACCTGTTTAGTCATTCTGATTTCATTCATCCTCTCCACATGTCCAAACCATCTTAACATGATCGTATAAATATCGGAAATCATATCAAAGTTGCGTTATCAGTTACGCATAGGACTGCAATAAATTTATATAAGATTGTGTTCCCTTTTTTTAAGCTGTCAAGATTCAAAAGTTGCAAACGAGATGGTTCCGTCAAAGCTATTGGACTATCCTAACCGTACTTACTCAAATCTTGGTATCGAATGAGCAAGGAGGACCAAATCTTCGACCACATTATCATTAAGCGAAATAACGGTCAAATACTAGCCTAATAAAACAGAATATAACAAAACATATCCGGTAAAATGTTCCTAGAATTCGGACTTTGTAATCATCAAACAATAATTTTAAATTCCATTCAGCACCTGATCTGCGGTCGTAAAGTTATGCAATTTGTTGTTAAGGCCATAAAACAGTAACATTTTCAATAGCTTTGTACCTGACCGTACTAAAATCTTTATTCTGTCTATGGTTAAATTGGACAACAATGAACGACATTTTAGCAAAACGTTTTTTAACAAAAAAAAGAACTACCTTTTACAAACGAATGCTTTTTTGGTGTAAAAAGTTACATTAGTATACGTTCAACTAACTAAATAGCCATCTATATTAATTTTAAAACATTTACAACGGATAATAAATATACCATTGAATTTTATGGTTAATTTATGTTGAATTAATGAACAATAAATTCTTCTTTGTCCATAAAGAACAATTTTACACTATTAACGTGGAAATTGCGTAAAATGTATAAACTTAACTGTTTGGCGACGTCATCAAACAGCTGATGCTAAAATGTGGTTGTAAACACACGATCAAAAGGAAGGAAACGTGATTTATGTTACGACATCAGGCGACAGCGATAATATATTCGATCACAAACAAATTTATCTGCGCCAAAAAACGGCATAAATGATAAGGAATAGTTTAAGGTCATTCCTCTTTATGCAGACTTCACATAAATAAAGAAGACCTGCTAGTCGTATTTTTCTTATCATTTTTAAACCACCATATTTCCACATCTGACTATAAAAGTGTTTAAATTAATCCAATCTTAATTAAAAGTAGTAACAATTTGTCGAATAGCAAAAAAGCGACTTAGTACGTAAATGTCGTATAAAATCGCGATACCGCGCGTTGGTCGGAGCAAACTCATAAACTGTACGGAGTAACAGCGTCCGGCTTACAATGTGACGGTTTATACGGACTGGGGCAGGTGTGAACATTATCTTAATTCAACTGCTACCGAACGATCGGAAGGTGTGTTCCGACCTTTATGTTGCAAATTGAAAAATCTTGCGCGGGACTTTGCAAGCGTTTTCCTTGATTTTTATGTTTTAATCAAATTGTTATTTGACGATGCAATTGCTGTTGGTGTTTTCGTATTTTGAATGTTTTATTAAGGGCCCGTTTCAGAATGTTCGAGTAAGTTTCAGTTATACTACCGAGAACATATTTAATAAATAAAACACTATCTTTGCGTTTCACAGTCATCGATTTAGCCTATCCATCGGTTAAAGCTTGAAACGCGCTGCATGTTAACTGTCATTTTTAACACTCAATTATTTTATTTTCTGAGTAGCATAACCGGAATTTACTCGAACATTCTGAAACAGGCCCTTAGTATTTTATTTAAACAGATTTTTTGCTATATTTTATAAATGTATTCGCTAATATCAACAACAGGATTACCGATCATGACTAATCATAAAAATTAAAAACAATTTAAAAAGGAAGTAGATAATTAGAAGCTACATTAATTTAAATCCAATGTTAAACAATCGTGAAATATATTAAAATCAAATAAGTTATTAGAACTGTAGTTTCGTAACCAAGAAGGCAGATGTCTAATGGTTCGCATATTTTCTCTAAATAAATTGTTAATTTATTCAAATTGGCGACAATCAATTTTAAAGTCGTTCTACTTAATGTTTGTTTAAGTCAGTTTTGTTTTAGGCACTTCCTTAAATGGTTAGACATAGAATTAATGGGTTCAATCACTGGATTGGATTGAAATATGTACTCAAGTACATACTGATTGATAAGTTAAGTATTTTATTTATGCATGCTGATTGATAAGTTAAGTATTTTATTTAATAAATATATTGACTTTACGTATAGATTACTTATGATCTATACTTCTAAAATCCAGAAAACTCTCGAAATTGAAGTAAAGAATTATTTTGAAAATTAATATTTTGCATTTATTATACTAAAACATTAATCTTCAAGTATCGTTTTGAAATAATTGAAAGGCACACGTCATCAGATATGCTTATTTTAACTGAGTTGTCAAAAGAGTTATCAAATGACTGAGTTTTGTCACAAGAGTACGAAATTAAACGATTGAAGGATGCTCTACTTGTTGGAAATTAAGAGTCGTGTACCAAACAGCGCAATAACAGTGTAGTGTACGTATAATAAGTATTTTATGTGATTATTATTAAGTAATTTTGAAGCGCTCGTAGCGAAGTTTATTTAGCTGTTGTCAACCGATCAGCAAAGTTAAGCAACGTCGCGCGCGGTCATGAGTTGGATGGGTGACCGCTAGTGACATTACTACTGAGCGTTTCCGTGCTTTGGAGGGCACGTTAAGCCGTCGGTCCCGGTTGTTGTCTTAGGATAGCAGTCGTTATAGCATGGTGGTAGGGCATTTTGCGAATGCCCGCCTGGCTAGCTACCACCCTCAAGTAGAAAATCTGTCGCCAAGCACCTAACGGTGTGTTCCGGCAGCTGTCCTTGAGAGCCAGTACTTCTAGGTTAGCCTGAACAACATCTTCGACCACATCATCACTTACCATCAGGTGAGATAGTGGTCAAAGGCTAACCTATCCGGCATAAAAAAAAACAAAACAGTATAACTAACTTATACTTAAGTACTTTCTACGCCCTATGAAGCTATGAAGGTGTAGTACCAAAATCAAAATACCCACATGTATACCATTGATTCAATGTTTTTCAAAGCATTGTGGCAATGATAACATAAATTCAACTGATTGGCAACGTCCTCCAAAAATTCCATGTTTAAAAAATTCTAGTTTGTTCTAGATTGGTCATAATGCAAGTTTAAAAACGGTAAAACATATCACCGATTTAATAGTTACTATTTTAGTGTAAAGTATTTAGGAGTTTATTTAAAAGTCATTCATTGATATATCTTCCAAATATCTTCATAAAATTGCACACCAAAAGTAAACAACGGATAGCAAGTACTTCTATCAATTCAGACCAAGGTACATCAATAAAGCCACTTACAATAGTTATTATTTTATGTGGTGTGCTTTTGTTTTACATAACAATAATAATAATTCTATAATCTCTGCAAAGGGATTGATTTATTTGTTTTTTTTTTATCTCTGTTTATTATTCCATAAAAGACCTGTCACTCTCATATGTATTTTATAAATAAAATCACGTTTACCAAGGTAAGTAATACTGAGCTAGTTTCAGTTTCAGCGGGGTCATCGGGGCACGCCGCCGGAAGAGCGGAGGTCACCGCCCTTAAGCCCTGGATATAGAAACCACTTTGAATATGCCTCATTTCATAACAATGCCTGATATTCGAAAACCACTCTACTTTATGTTTATACACGGAGGAACGCTAAATGTGCTCTTTTCATATCTGTTCTTGTGTTTAATTAAATATATTGAACGTAATTTAATTGATAATTTATGGAAGGCTGAATGAAGGTATCGATGGACTGCGTCATTGCGTTAAGTATATTTTTATGAAAGATGTTAGCACAGAGATGCTGATAGAGCTATGTAGAAAGAAAATATTTTGCAAACCCCATGCAAAGTAGGATAAGCGCAGGAAAAAAAATTATTTGGATATTTATTATGATTACCGAATTGGCGGCAGAGTAATCGTTAAGATCCTGAGTTGTATAATAATATTATGTATCATATAGTAATTATTAGTTTTATAAATATACTATGTAATTTGACTCGCCAATCATGCAAGACCCTCGGTTAGTATTGAGGTACTTGGTATTGGAGATCTCTTTCTACCAACTTGGACTTACTCAAATTATAGAAATTATAATTGTATTAAAATGATTCGTACTAAAAATTCTAAATGAGATTACAAGCACTATCACGTGCTGAGCTAAAATCATATTAACTAATTATTGAAGTACAAAATTTTGCCGGGTGGAATAGGCATCCGGCACGAAATCTTAGGAGGCGGGTTTGATTCCCGTATGGAAAAAAAATTATACTCCAATCATTTGTTAATGTAGTTTAGTACTTTTGACTTGATTTGGTAGTATACATATAGACAGATATATGCTTATATTGTTTAATAATATTTATTTAATATGTTTATCTCCAACCCGTCTTTTTGAATTTTATACGCGGAACGTAAATGAATGCGCCTACGCCTACTTCTACGAAAATACCCTGATTCTCACATATAACTTACATATCTGTAACAGTCAGAAAATGTTAAGAAAAATACAACTTCGTTTTTGCTTGAAGTGTAATTCCTAATAGGGTTTGTAGTGAACCAAGCCTGCTCCACATTTAAGTGTTAGATATGCAGTTACAATTTCAAGGATATTGGGTAATACACTATTGGTAATTTTTAAATTACAGCTTAATTGAACTCGGCTAATTATCAGCACAAAATGGATCGTATGTGGGCAAGCACTGCAGCTATAGGTACACACCAAGGTCATATTTAAAGTAGCCTGATCTAATTAAATTCTGTGTTTAAGGTAAAACTACTCTACGTACACTTAAGTACAGCTTTGAAGCTTTACATCAGTAATAATAGGTGTCATTTGTCACCTGTCCAGTGCCTTAATCATAATTTATAAAATGGTGTACAGGTGATTGAATTATCCTTAGTAGAGCACGTATGTGAAGAGAAAACATAGCTAGTAGTACCCTGTCGATATTTTATAATAAAACGCGCGTGACTGTTATAAAACTGCAAACGAAGAAAGCAACCCCTAACTATGCATAACATTATCCATAGGCCAATTATTTCCCAACACATAATTGAATATTAAAACCCATTATTAAAGTATACAGCACATTATTTAGGTACTGTTATGCATTTATGCAAGTGCAGGTTTTGTTTCGGCCACTTATTCAAAGTGCTAAGACTTTGTTTGGTTTACCCTGTTTGTGGGGACATATTTTCGCGGCGGGCGGCGCGCCGTGCTTTCGCATTTATAATATCGGTGTTTGACCTCTTAAAATTACTTACTGACACATTTTAAGTACATTTAAACCAGTAATAAAAATCTTTAACAAAGAACACAGGTCACACAGCACTTCAAAATATATTACGATAAATTCCAGATCACAATTATATTATCTCGGTGTTAGTCAACATTTGAGAATTCGTTTAGCACGCAGTCGGCGACTGTATTTTCCGCTGTTAACATGACTGCGCACCGCATAATGTTTATGGATTGCAATACGAGGGCAATGCAGAAGGAAATTCTCATCTAAATTCTGCGCGGGCGCCGATGATTCCAGCACTCGTGAGCTGACAGCCAAATGAATCTGTTGTCTGATCCGTGTGAAAAATTAAAAGCGAAATTTTAGGTAGGTTTGCAAAATTACAATGGAGGGCACTTGCTCTGAATTTGGTCCACATTTCTCGATTTCAAGAAACGTCACGTGTTGCTACGTTCGACAGCTGCTCTACACTGTGTCACGACGTGAATTGGCAAGACGTGCGTTGCATCAAATGCAATGCACCGAACACTGTGATGAATAACCGCCGACGAAATCGCAATGTGGTAGGTCACGCCTTCACAATTTTGACGATTTGCGCACTAAAATTCCACTTACAGGCTTATTCACTGTCACGAAGTATCGATCAAACGTCCGCTTTATTCGAAAACTTAACTTGCACTAAAGGTATAAAGAATGCCGCCATAGATATGATTAGGACGATATCTTAATTTTCGAGGCCTTTGGGTTACTAAATTATAATTTACGATTGTGTTCCTGTCCGTAAAAAAGCGGCCTCCTATAATAGAAACGTCGTTTTTTTGGCCCGCATGTAGTTTAACCGAATTCAAGCTTTGGACCGTTTAAAAGACATGGGTATTAAGAACTATGAAAATCGTTGTTATCTCTTTCTACAGAATATTAGGTTATTTTAAAGTGATCGTGTACATTATTAAATTCTAAGCGCATTTCTTTGAAATTTTTAATTGTGATCTCATTTGCTTCTTTATATATTATTATAGTTATTATTATACCAAATACAAAAAAACATTTATATTAAGTTGTCATAGCAAATACATCTTATCGTTGTTAGGTTCTTGTAATGTTCCAATTTAAAATTTGTGTAAGTAACTTTGTGGAATTTAAATTAAACAATTTAGTACGCGTTAATACATTACCATGCTCCAAAATAAATATTATAAACTGTAATTGTAACATACTAAGAAGGGTATTATACATCTCTGTGTGTGTCCTTTATCTGGAAGGGTTTATAAGCTAAGCATGTGGTAGGGCCCATACATCATGGCCATCGGCGCCGGCGCAAGCTTTCCTTTCGATTCCTGCCGTGAATATTTCAATTTTATAAACGACTCTCAATCTTTTAGAATATTAATTCAAAACCAATCGTGTTTTGCCAATGAATTAACAATTTAGCTACTAACATTTTTACTTTCTATCTCTTCTAGCAAAATCATCTTTAATTTTTATTGTGATCTAATATTCCTACTGCAGTGGAGTGATAAACTTTACTGGTCGTTAGTTGGAATTCCAAGACAAATCTGTGATTGGTGAGACTAATCTTTGGATTGGTTACGGCAAGTAATATTACTTTGATTGACCGGGAATAAAAAGTAGCGAGTGTTGATCAAAACTAAGGTAACAGCATCCGGTGATATGCCCAATTATTCAATTTACATTTTATAACGGTAGCTTTTTAGGAACTAGTTATTGATGAAATTACATTTGCATGATAAAACTTTGCACTTTTGTAACATAATATTGTAATTGCTTTTCTTTGTAGGCGACGACCGATATTATTCGAAATTATCTACATTCTATCGAAACGTGATAGAATTAGACCACCTACTTACCTACCTATGTCTCCTTCGAGGATGTACAAACATGCTAAAATATTTTTGTATACATCATTAAAGAACCCAAAACTCTTAGGTAACAGTCTTGAGTTAAACTGATGTTTTAACTATCGTATGTCAATAATTTATATTCATAAATTTTCCAACAATTTTGTTCATTGTAAAATTAGATAAAATAATTGTTTTCTTTCTTGTAACTTATTTATTATGAAGGCAGTTCCGATGTAAAGTAACAAGGCCAGGTTAAAATATAAAGTGCATTTGTATCATGCATATCATAATGGAACACACATGCTCTAAGCGACTTAGCTTAAAAAGATGATGCATTGAACTTTAAAATGCTAGTTTCGGCACGAAGCCTTCTACATCAGGCATTCATTTAAAAAGATCCCAAAGGTAATAAAGCATCTCAATTTGAATTTCAACTTTATCCACCACACGTTAAGGATGTTTCAGAGCTGAAAGAAATGTACCGTGATACTTTGCCAATCGAAAATGAAGTTAAGCTTAAGGTGATAAATGTGGTTATCGGATGTGCTAAATTTTTGTTTGGAATGAAAGGCTAGTGTGCTTTTTATTGAGTGTACGTTGCCATGCACTGTTTAAACGCGAAATTAAATATGGTTTAATAGTTTACTAAGAACGGGGTTAGGATGCAAAATTAGAGGATGCAGATTGCAGTTTTTTTTATTTTACACCTATGATGCGCTCTAGTGTGACGATGATCATAAGATTCATTAGGTATTTCGTATTTGTATTTCAAATTAATGAAGATTTTATAGTTAAGTAAAATCTATCCTGACTTGTCTGATTTCCTACCTATTGTAAGTTGGACGTTTTCCTCAAGTAATTGTTTTACGAAGACTTTGTATGTTATTAAAGATTTACTGTTTTATAAATGTTTTCTTGTCATACGTAGTGTTTAATATCTTGCAACAATTAGTCAGGGCATGCATCAACCTTTGTAAAGCCTGCCATCCACGAGAAGCGAGGCTATAATGTATAATTATATAAGGCATTTACAATCTCAGAACTTTTCCTGCACAATTACACCATCTAGATAGCACCAGTTGAAATTAAGCGCCTACATCAATGTCATGTTTTTGAGGAGTTATGGAATGGACTAATAGTGCTTACAAAGCGTGAAGATAACTTGATCTGCAATAAAATATGTGTTGTAAGTAATAAATTTCAATTATAATCTATGAAAGCTTTAAAAAAATTAAGCATTTTAGAAAAACCATGTTTTTGACTATTTATTTACTATGGTTAATAGAAATTCTGTATACCTACACATAAAAATTACCTACATAAATTATATTTCCAAAGTAATAACATGTGTTGGTAATATGGCGACGCTATCATCTTTTAATACGATATGATACGAGGTTTGTAGTACCTCTACCGTTTTATATTCTTAAGGCTAATACAGCGAATAAGAAATTTAATAGATTGCTAATAATTATAAACATAATTGTTTCTATTTTTTGTATTACAATCTATTTCTCATATAGCTACACCAACACAAAGTGGAAGCATTTTAAAAATAAATATATGTTAGAAATTACTTGAAATTAGGATCAGTAATGTGACGCTGGAGCGTGTGTGCGTCGCAGTGTTTCTGAGGCACTGATATCTCACACTGCAATACCCAAGACGCCTGCCAAGCGTGGGGATTTTGGCAAACCCCGTTTTAATGGGGGAGGCTGTGTTCAGCAGTGGATAATCCGGCTGATACTGTACAGTACAGTATGGAAAGTTGGTACACTATATATATTAAATTTGGTTCTAACGCAGGCCTTGACAGATGCACATTTTAACGTCTTACTTGCAATACGAGCAAATTGAGGGTTTACACTAAGAATGTGGTAGCAAAGTACCTACAGTATGAAAATATATATTACATGTTTTAACAGTTTATATTACACGTATTATCAGTTTATAAGATTGTTTTGAAGACCCTTACATTTTAAACATATATATTTATACCATTTTTTGATACTTTTTAATGATAAATTGCAATTTTATTGATATGCGCAATTCTTTAATACTCTTATCTAGAAGCAATATTGAATTAAAAATATAGCTTATCTTAGGGCATCCAAAGCTGGAGCACCGTACTGAATCTGGTTCTCAGAGCCCGTCTGACAGATGAACATTGTAAAGTCCAGTTTTACATACTACGATACGAGCGGGATCGAAGATTTATGCACCAGCAATGTGGTTACTTGAATGAATATCACGCATTTGCACAATTATGTAATTGGTAATTTATATCAGTTTCTTTTCTCATGGTCGATAACAAGCCTGGTAAAAATGTTTAATATTAATTACCTAAGTCAGGTTTATGCTTATAAATTAGTTATTCATTATTATAAAGTTATAATATAAATTATACTGTTATATAAAATGTATTAGTAGTTAATAATAACAACTATTTTGTCTTGACTCTACGAGCGCACGATCGAGATTCTCTTTTCTTGATCGTGCGCTCGTAGAGTCAAACCCTCCTGAGGATGCTTCGTGTAGAATCGAAACACATCGAAAATTCTTCCGGTTTCCCTGGCGTTTGTGATGTCACGTCGGCTTAACAGGAAAATTAGGCGTATTATGTGACGACTGTCACTAGATATATATTTAAGTGTTTTATTCAAATATTAATTTGATGTTTTCTTAAAATATTTGTTATTATTATACATGGTTTCCGCAAAGTAACGCCTGAATCTATTCATTATTAGTAGTTTAGTTTATTTCATTATGTTTGAAGGTAGTATGTATATTTAGAATACACATTGTCTTTATTGATTCAAGGTAAATAATGCAATTGACACTTGGTAAATTAAAATAAGATGTGTACGAGTAAGTACGTAAGTACAACACGTGTAATTATGCACAGGGTATTTTGATCAAAATGTTAGTTCCTCAATTACATCATAGGAATTGCGTAAGTAACACATTTGTTCTAATTAAGATATACTTGTACCTGATTATATCCAAGTTAATTTGACTTTATTTAACATTCATTAAATTCTATGTTTGCTCCTTGACTTGCACGTTTTTATTTTAATTAGATAGGTATGTCTAGACGATGCTTATAATTAAGTCTTAGGTACGATCAGTACCTACCTCCAGTCTGTGTCTTTATTGTATGACTAATTGTACTTACTGTACTCTATCAGGCAGTTGGTCCACTGTTGAACACAGCCTCCCCCATCAAGAGAGGTATTGTCATAATCCCCACGCTTGGCAGGCGTCTTGGGGATCACCTGGGATGTACTAGGTACATATTAATTATATAATTTAATTCATGATATACATAGATAAGTAGTTACCACATTTAATACCCATAATGCCTAATTAGTAATATGTTTTTAGACCTATTTGTTAAATATAGGTACCTATTTTTACTAAGGTACCTATACAGAAACTAAAATTGCTCGTATGTATTTTAATGTAAGTTACACTTAAGTTTCAAAAATGAATCTCATACTCTACTATTAAGTATTTCTATTTTGTAGGCTTTTGTTGAAACACGACTGACTGTAATAAGAACCTAAATACTTACATAAATAATAATTATTATAACCGAATAATACTTACTATTCTAAAATAAATAACATGTTTACTCAGTTTTTGACGTATAAGAACTTAAATTATTCTAATCTACAGCAATAATAAACATAGCAATAATACAGCAATAACAGGTTAAAATAACGACGGTAAAAAAGGACTTAAAACTGGGGTTACAATTATAAATGTTATGACTGTTTACAATTAAACTAAAGACACAATAAGCTCAAAAACCAAAGTCTACACAAGCACATGAGCTTTTATATTTATCACTTCACTGGTGCACTGTGCACACCTATGATCGATTACATCCAAGATGGCCGCCCGTCGGCGCGAGCGCAGGCGGGAAACAAACGCACGCGCACCTCCTCCGCCATAATCGACACGTCAATCACTCGAATTTAGAACATGGTGTTTAAGTTTCAAATATTTATACCTTAGAAAGTAGCAAACGTGCTAGCTCGCGGACGGTTTGCGTTGCACTAAATTAACAAAAAACATCTTTTAACGTATTCAAAACTTGAAACCCATAAAACATATCTCCCCCATTATTAGTTTATGGCTTGCGACTGTTGTGGGCTATTATGTTGTTATTTTTCTGTGTAGTAGTGTTTATTTTGATTGTGTGCGATGGACGAAGTAACCGATTTGGGGAACATTAAAAATCACAAAAGGTCTTTATTAGAGCACCTTGTACTTAGATATTGTTTCCCTGTTATTATGCTTATTCTCTTTGCCGTTTGTTTAGTGTTATATGAGTCTTTTCTACCAGTACTGCGTTTTGTTTTCCTTTCAAATATGAATGTAATCTGCAATCTACTATAGACAACGCGTACAAATTAAAAATGATTAAAATAGTTTTTTTTATTAAAATACCTACATTTAATAACAAAATAACCGTAACGGTAAAAAAATGGTGTAGAGCAACGTCCATGGCGTTACATCTCCTATGCACACTGCACTACATTATACTTAGATGCTCATGTGTGCACTTAAAGACAGCATCATATATTTCACCTGATTTGATGATGCTCCCATAATAGATACACGTTTCACATCAGCAAAAATTAAATTCCTTTGCCTGTTCCTCACTGGAGTAGTAGAGTAATTGATGATGTGGTCGAAGATGATATACGGCCTGAATCTAGACTAGGAACTGGCTGTCAAAGATGGCTTCCAGAACACACCGTCAGGTGCCTGGGAGATCTACTTCATTGTGGTAACTAGTTGAACGGCCATTTGCAAATTGCCTTGCATGCCACGTTTAGGGAAGCCGGAGTTAAGCACTCTACTTTTCTAACAGATGAATTACTACCAAATGGAGGATTTACGCTAGCGTAAAAGCAGAATGAGGTACCAAAAATTTGTGAGTGTTATCGTGGGAATGATCCGATACAGAAAATATAAAAAAATCCAAATTCAAATCTGTTTAAATCCTTGTTAGGCACAAGTAGTGGGGTTACCTTTTTATGTGGCAGATATAGTGAAAGAAAAAGAAAAGTTGAAACAAAAAATATCTAAGGTGTTATGCATCAGATTACTTCCCTTCTGCAGACTTCTGTCTGACCACACATTATGATGAACTCTGTTGACTAAACTAGTATCTCTGTGAGACCTGATCTCAAGCCAGGCATAGTTTTCTTGAAATCTGTTTTTTCTGACTGATAAGAAGACTGAAGCCGGCAGTTAGGATCGAACCATAGTCCTGCGGCACCGCAGTCCATAGCTATAAACACTTGGCTATCATTACTTCAAAAATGTGCGGCTACAATGAATCTACTCTCAAACTAAACTCGAGAGCAATGAATCCGGGTCACTTAAAGAATCCTAAAAATCTCGGAAACTAAAAATGCTAGGTTAATGCAATAAATTGTATTTAATAGACAATGTAATACTCCTTAAATGAAGGTATTAAAACTTCTTAGTTATTGTAAAGTTATATCATAAAAAAATCAAATTTGAAAAAGGGCCACTTTCGAAGATGGAACTACGAAATTACAGCATTTGGTTTTGCTTTTGTTTGTAATCTGTCATTTATGTGGGTACATAAACCATGTTGATAGTGCTCTATATTCATTATTCAAGCTGAAATTATGTCGCTTACGCCTGAAGAATGCACCAGAATACTTACAATGCTGGAAACCAGCCGGAGTCAGCGCGATACAGCCAGGACTGTCGGTGTGTCGCTGTCAACAGTACAAAGAGTTCTCCGACGTTACGAAGAAACTGGTTCTAACCTACGCAGACCAGGAACGGGCAGAACCAGGTGTACCACAGCACGAGAAGACCGATACTTGGTGAACACCATGCTTCGAAATCGCTTTCTCACAGGAACTGAACTCACCAATCAGTTTCGACGCCTCGGAGGAAGTAACCCAAGTGCATGGACAGTAAGACGTCGGCTTGCTGAATCTAACTTAAAACCCCTTAGACCTGCAAACGGCCCTAAACTGGAGCGTGGGCATCGTATTTCGAGACTAAGATATGCCCAGAGCCATGTAAATTGGAGTATTGAAGATTGGTCAAAAGTTATGTTCTCCGACGAATCAAAATTTATGCTCTACAAGCACGATGGAAGACACAGAGTGTATCGAAGACCAGGGGAAAGATTCAAGCAAGCATGCATCGAAGAAAAAGTAGCCTACGGTGGTGGGTCTGTACTTGTGTGGGCCGGAATTTCTTCTGAAAGTCGCACAGAGCTGGTGATCATAGAAAACGGCTCTTTAACTAGCGTAAGATATGTGGAAGAAATCCTCAATGATCACGTTGGTCCATTTATGGTCAATTTAGGTGAGGATGCTATATTTATGCATGACAATGCCCGACCTCATACAGGTAGGATTGTGAATGACTACCTTAAAGAGATGAACATTACTCGTATGGAGTGGCCAGCGCGCAGTCCGGATATCAACCCGATCGAGCATGCTTGGGACGAGCTAGGCAGATGCGTAAAACAACGAAACCCTCCCCCAATCACGCTTCGTGAGCTCAAAATTGCTCTCACAGAGGAATGGGAGAATATTCCCCAAAATCGTATAAGGAACTTGGTGTACAGCATGCCAAACCGCGTAAACGCAGTAATGGAAGCACGAGGAGGCAATACGAAGTATTAAAATTCAAGAAAATCGTAATAAAGTTCAAAAATTTCATGTTTCCTATTTTTGTTTTAAGGAGAGATCAGCAGTTTTTTTCTTTATGTAATTTTGTGTTAATAAAATGTATGTTGACTCATATTTTTTTTACTTTCATTTAAGGAGTATTACATTGTCTATTAAATACAATTTATTGCATTAACCTATCATTTTTAGTTTCCGAGATTTTTAACATTCTTTAAGTGACCCGGATTCATTGCTCTCGAGTGTATTTACATTAAGAAGACTACTTGCTTTTCATTTTTCACATTACATTCAATGATTACCAATTTCGATATTAAAAAAAGACAGCCAGGAATTACAAAAATAAATTACGGATTCCACACCAGAAACTACTGATTAAAATCTCATTTTCTGTAAATAAGAACACCTAGCAATTTAAAATGCAGGCCCTCAAGCGTTGCCCAGTCGCAAATTTCGGAACCAGTTTAGAAATTATAGGGTCAAGTAAGCTCAGTAACGAAGGAAAAGGGTTACACTATATTATAAGATCTCAAAATGTAAACTGGATATTTAACTCGATCATGGCCTAAAATGTCGCATGGACCCAGCCAGACCTAATCAATTATATACTCGTACATACATTAAATATGTATAATATGGCAAATATAAACCATTCACTCCTATTCTAAAAATGAAAAAAAATTCATCAGTAAATTTGGTAGGTATAGATGAATTTGCACATTATTTAAGAAACGTACGTTATTTTTTTATTACAAATATTACTTACCTAAAATATATATGAGTGTGATAAAAAGTGGTAATATATAGCTCCGTCTATATAACCAGTTGTTTTATTTCCTATTTGTTTTGTCATGTCCAACCTCCTCAAGTTAAGGAATAAATTTCCGTGTAGCGAGTTCAGTTTAAGTAATAATGTTTAATATTGTTAGGTTGGCAATAACGCCTGCTAGGGGTGGATGGACGCGGGTTCGAATCCCGCACATAACTTAAATTTTTCCTATCGTATATTTGTGATATTGTAATAAAAATGTTTGGTTATGAATATTAGTTGCAAGATCGATTGTGTCATTCGCCAAAAACACTGTTCCCTAAAGTCGACTTAGGTGCCAAGTTATCTAACATTAAATCTTCCAAGATTAACTATATTTGCAAAAAAAAACAGTTTCAAATTGAGTACAACTACGATTAACGGAACGGTCGGTGTTGATGTAATTTAAATGAGACCAACTTGAGAGTATTCCTACTCTACCTAACTAAAAAAGAATATAGATATAGATATATATATATATATATATATACGGATCGACTTATGAAGGTTCAACTTTATATTGCAAGTTGGTAAAAAATATATTATCAACTACATACTTGCCCTTCTACGACATTGCAACAATGCCACTTGCATTTATTTAATTAAAGAAAAATACAATAATTGTACACAATTAATCAAACTTTACGTCAATTATAAATCATAGGTCTACAATAATAATCAGGCACTAAATGTCTGCGTTAAGTCTTAATAAAATTATAAACAGCACATTTTATAGCCTTATCAAAGGGGGCGTTCTTCTATGCGTCATTTTATCATTCAACGCCGCTGGTTAGGGTCACCGCTGCAGATATTTTAATAAAATTATGTTTACCTATATTGCTTGTTGTTTTACTACTTGAATATAAAATTGATATCTTGTTGTAGTATATAACATTGTTGCCACTCGGGAATACAGCGTTGCTTTTGAATTGCAAAACTCTGGGTCCTATCCTCGGGTCAGCGAGAGTTTTTTAGGCAGTGAAAAAACTTGCAATCGTAGTTTTATACTGAAACTCTTACCGGTGTTATTTAATGGTATAATATGTTTATTTATTTCGAATTAAATAGAAACGTCACGATGACTTAAGATCAATAATACTTGAAAACGTATTTTATATTACGAACTTTAACTTTAGGAGGATCGTCAGGTACTAAATATCATCCTATAGCTAAGATTCCTAGAATTCATAAAGGTAGTTGGTTGCGGGATATAATAAAATAAAATGTTCTGTATTGTACTAGTTTAGCCTTAGATGCAACATCTCTGACTAACTGAAAACGACTCATTTTAATAATTCCGTTGTAATAAGGTTGAATATGGAATGATTTACGCTGATTAAAACGCAGTTATACTCGTTGGTAGATGGACAGCAGTAGATAGTTCCCCTATTACATGAGTCAAAACATATGTGGCGAAACGTGGGCGTTTAGACACTTCTGACTTTTCCTTTGGGATCAATAATATGGTTTTTAAAAATAATTTAGAATTAAAAAGTTATAGGTAATAACCTAACTAGTTTTTTCGTGACTTAATAGTTTTTCGAATGTTTCTTTGTTAAGCATCAAAAAAATTAAAGTTGGTGCTTTTTATATAAAAGATGAACACTAGGTACAGATAATTATTAAGGAGAGCTCCGATGAAGTGCCGAGTTTATGGTAAAATGACCAAATAATCATTGATTCTTTCTTACAAGCAAGTCATGCACGACTCTCATTATGGCGGCAACTGTAGGCGGTATACAATGCTAAGCAATGCTACCAAATACTAGGTACTTCTTGAAAAATCGCTCGAAATGAAACTTCATGAACCGTGGCGTTGGAATAACGATCGGATATAAAGCGCCAAAAAACTTATTTTAAGAGGTTACCAAATGAAAATGTTTATATATGAAAATATGATTAAAATATTTTATGAGGAATTTACTTCATTGTTATATAAATGTTACCTGTTATCGTAAAATAATAAAAAAAAATATATATATCTTTCTTAACTATATGTAATTTAGTATTATAGCCAACCCTAACCGCAAAAAGCCACAGAGTAGAAAAATTGTCCAAACAGAAAGGTCACACTGTTCAGCTCGCCGGATGGCGTTCGGCAAGATCGGAACATCGGAACTTTTCATACACAACACATCCCACGTCCAGCGTCCTTGTATTGTTTCGCGGACCGTGTTGCGTGAACCCGGAGTGAAATATGGCCGACAGTGCCACTCATTTTTATTTTATTTTTTAGCCTGTGTTACTTAATTTTATCAAGTCGCATGAGTTATGAGAGGCGGGACCACACGCGTTGCTTAATTATCCGTTAGTAATTTTTAATTGTAATATCCGACAAACCAGTTTATATTTGTAAGTTTTCCCAATTAGAATTAGGGAATTCTAAACTAATAGAAAGGTCAATATCAAGTTTTAGAAAGTGTATTATAAATCTTAAATAAATCTAATTGGAAATGTAAATAAATGTGTTCCCTTACTCATATTTAACTGCTAATAAAAGTAGAATATTTATTTTGTTCATCAATCTCAGTAGCCTTTGAATGTTAGCGCTGCGCGCTGTTGTGCCTGGCGAACTATTAACATTTCGCTAAGGCCATTATTCTTATTCTTCCGGTTGGATCGTTTAATAGTACAAACGTCATAAATTTTGCTCCAAGAATATAAAAACATAACTGTTGAAAAACTGAACAAAACTATAAACTGTGCAAGTGAATCGAATAATACGGACTAATAGTGCAAATAAAGTGGTGAAAAACTTGTGTATTTTTCTCCGAACAAAATAAGTGCAAAAACTTTGTAATAATATAACCTACAAACAATAGTTGAGTCCGACATTTAATAACAGTGCTACCAACATCAGAGATCAGAACATTACGTTTCGTTACACGCAATCTATGGTTCAAGTGTTGCCACACTTAAAAATAAATTTCTACCAAATTATTTTACTATTACCATTTAACAAAATAAGGGAGTTTTGTTATTAAAATCCGTATAAATTTAATAAATTTAAAATGGATGAGCAAATGGAATTACTGTTTTCAAAAATAAAACAAGAAATGGATAAACAAACAACAACCCTAACAGATTCAATCACAAAAGCGGTATTAAAAGAAATGGATGATAAGTTAACACCAATTATAGAAGAAAATTTGTTTCTAAAAAATGAAGTAGAGAAATTAAATGAGAAAATAAAACGCCTAGAACTTGGAAAAAAGGAGAATAATTTAATTTTCTACGGCTTCGAGGAGTCTAATGAAAATATAAACATAGTAGAAATGGTATCAAAAACTTTAAACGATTCGGGTATCGAAGTGCATAAAACAGATATTAACAAAGCATTTAGAATTGGAAAAGTAAAAGAAAGAGCACGCCCAATTTTAATTAATATGCTAAACTCATGGAAGAGAGAAGAGGTTTTACGAAATAAGAAAAAGCTGCCAAAAAATATTTACGTTAAAGAGGATTTCAGTAAAGAAGTTTTAGAAAAACGGAGAGAACTAATACCTCAGTTAAAGGAAGAGCGAAAAAAGGGACGTATATCATATATAAAATACGACAAACTTGTTGTTAGAGGTGAAGCAAGTGGGATGCGAGATAAAAGGAAGAGAGACCAATCTGCCTCACCAAAGACAACAAATGACACTGCAAACGCCCCACCAAAAATAAACAAAATAAACGCCTTTGAAAGAATGTACAGGAGCAGAGCTCACTCAACATCCTATATAAATAAAGAATAGCAATCAACACACATCGGAAACCGGAAGATCAGAACAAATGAACGAAAAACAATTAACAAGACAAACAAAACAACAATACCTCCCCCAAGCCGGCTGGTCACCGTGGGGGATATCGACCAATCCCTTCCAGCTCCAATAAAAAGAAATACCAATAATACCAAAACACTAAAAATACAAGAAAATAAGAAACTTTATATTTGTACATTAAACTGCTTAACACTGAGAACACAAGAGAGACTTACCGAATTAGAGTTAGCTCTTTCAAAAATAAAATGGGACATAATAGGTTTAAGTGAAGTAAGAAGATTAGGTGAAAGCATTGAAGATCGAAAGGAATACGTCCTATACTATAAAGGGGAAACAAAGGGAAGTTATGGTGTCGGCTTCATGGTTAAAAAACGCTTAGAAAAAAGTATTGAAGAATTTATAGGCATATCAGAGAGAATAGCTGTACTCAATATGCATCTGCCGGGCTACAGACACAAATGGTCGATTATTCAAGTATATGCTCCCACTGAACAACATGACGAACGGGTTAAAGACATCTTCTATGATCAGCTGTCATCAGTCTTACAAGATGCACACAAAAACGTTATGGTTATAGGAGATTTTAATGGTAGAATAGGGTCTCAACGAACTGGTGAAGAACACTTAATAGGTAAATTTGGCTACGGTAGAAGAAGTAAAAATGGAGAAAGAATGGTTAAATTAGCATTGGAAAACAATCTTGCCTTCATGAACAGTTTTTTTAAAAAAGATCCGAAGAAGAAGTGGACTTGGTTATCTCCAGATGGATCATACAGAAACGAAATAGATTACATAGCAACGAACAAAAAAATGTTTTTTCATGATATAAACATTTTAAACCAATTTGAGTTTAATACCAACCACCGGATAGTAAGAGCAGTAATACATATCACTGAACCGAAAAAGAGCAGAAAAAAGTACAATATAAATGATAACTTTATAAATAAACAACAACAGTGTTTCATAAATACACCTAAAAATGAAATAGAAGATAAATATAACAATGAGATAAAAGAAATATATGGTCCACTGTTCAACAAATTCGCAAAACCTAAGACAACCCATACCGAAAATGACACTAAAACATTAATAGAAGAAAGAAGAAAACTTTTAAAACTTGGAAAACACAAAGAAAATTTAAGAACCATATCAGAATTAAGTAAAAAAATAAGTAACAGCATCAAAAAAGACAGAACTAAGAAAAGAACGAATGTACTAAATTACCATATAAATAAGACAGGAGGAGTTAAAAAAGCTTTGAAAGAACTGGTGGAGGCGAAAAAATGGATCCCAAACATTAAAAATAAAGCAGGAAAACAGCTCACGACAAGGAAAGCTATAATACAGACAGCAACTGACTTCTATAGAAAACTTTATGCATCAGAACGAAATACTAGAGACTTAACTATAAATCTCGATGATGACGACATGGACGAAGACATACCAGTTTTCCTTCAATCAGAGATAGAAAAATCTGTCAACAGTCAAAAGAACAACAAATCTCCCGGACCAGATCAGATTTCAAATGAAATGATCAAAATCTCAATTAGAGTACCGGAAAAGCTAAGAAAACTCACGGAAATATACAATTCTATTTTAAGCTCAGAATGTATACCACCGCAATGGACTAAGAGCACAATTATACTATTACACAAAAAAGGGGATAGAAACATCATAGAAAACTACAGGCCTATAAGTCTTATGTCGAATATTTATAAAGTGTTCTCCAAATTGATTTTGAACAGAATAACAGGAATAATGGACGAACAACAACCTATAGAACAAGCTGGTTTCAGAGCGGGGTTTTCAACTACGGATCACATGCATGTCATCAAACAGCTAATAGAAAAATGTCAAGAATACGGTAAAGCCTTGTACATCGCATTTGTTGACTATAGTAAAGCATTTGATTCTATAGAACATGATTCGCTTTGGAGGGCTCTAATCCAGCAGGGAGTGCCAAAAAAATACATACGTATAATTAAAAATATATACACAAATAGCACAGCGCAAATAAAACTGGAATCAACCGGCGAAGAGTTCCCAATAGCCAGAGGTGTAAGGCAAGGAGATCCGCTATCGCCAAAACTTTTCTCAGCAGTCTTGGAAAGCATATTCAGAGTTCTTGAGTGGGACAATTTTGGTATTAATATCAACGGTAGACAACTTAGCCACTTAAGATTCGCTGATGACTTAGTCCTAATAACTGACAACGTGAATACCCTTCAACATATGCTACAACAGCTAACTGAGACAAGCAGAGTAGTTGGTCTTACGATAAATAAATCAAAAACAAAAGTAATGACAAACAGAGAAGAACTATCCATAAAAGTAGACAATGATGATATTGAATATGTTAAAAACTATACATACTTAGGGCAATTAATATCTTTTAGAGACCGGACAGACATAGAAATAGAAAGCAGAGTGGCCTGTGCTTGGAAAAGATACTGGTCTCTTAAAGAGGTATTTAAGAGCAAACACTTTCCTATGACAGCCAAGAAAAAAGTGTTTAATTCTTGCATCTTGCCTTGTCTTACATATGGATGCCAAACATGGGCATTGACTCAAAAACATCTTTTAAAACTAAGATCGTGTCAAAGGGGAATGGAAAGGAGTATGTTGGGCGTGACGCTAAAAGACCGCAAAAGAGCAGCAGACATTAGATATATAACAAAGGTGGAAGACGTACTAAAGAAAATAAGACGGTTAAAATGGCGATGGACAGGACATATGACAAGGGAAAGCAGAATGAAATGGACTAATATTATAACAGAATGGCAGCCACGTGATGGCAAAAGAAAAAGAGGCAGACAAGCTAAAAGATGGACAGATGATATCAAGATTATTGGAGGGACACTCTGGTCTAGAAAAGCTATCGGTAGGGAAGAATGGAAACAGCTGGAAGAGGCCTATGTGTCACTGAACACGCTGACCACTAAACCGGGAAACCCGATGTATTAGATTTAAGTTAAAATAATTTGTTACTGTGTGTAAAATCATTGTTTAGTATCAGCAATAAAGGCTAATAATAATATAAGGCCATTATTCATTTTAGAACACCGAGTATTTTGAAGTGTTTTAACTTTCGACTTTCGTCGGTGCCCGGAACTATGATGCATATTTTCTTAATTGACTATTTATTCATTTCTATCGCGGATTCGTTGACAGTTGCTTCTGGAATTTTCGTCACAGATTATCTAATAGTTGGTTCTAAGTTAATAATAATGCGCCCAAACTAGATCAGTTCGATGACCCGGGAGGCGCGGGCGCGGCGATTGCTCCCGCCCGCCATAAGTTGGAACACTAAAACGGCGCTGCTGGTATGAAGGTGTGGTTTTAGTAACAATAAATATGTAACCAATTTTTCATTCCTATAATTGTTAATGTAACGTTACCAAATGGAGAAGTTTTGTTTTAATAAATTGGATTATGTATTTTTTTCTAATGTTACATAAAGCGAGCCATAGAGATTTAATTTGCTCCATGCCTACGCTATACAGCTCCTTTCATTTGAGTGTTTTATTGGGATGTAAAAATTAAAATCAAGTTTAAAACAGCACCAACTACGAGTATATTACACGCACATAATTAAATAAAGTAGAAGGAAAGATTCACTACTTGTGTGCAGACCTGTCAGTTTTAGTCAGATCAGTTTCGTAGTAAAACTTTGGTTTTAAAATTAAATTGGCTGGTCTCAATTCCACACATTAACGTGCCTCTCTACATTTGATTCTGTAATCGGATTTGTAAAGATTCAGCTGAGTACCAGTACACAGTAACAATTTAGACACTTCTAATTCTAATTAGAGTTTTTGGTCTGCCAAATGTCAATGTTCGAAAGCTAGCCAAAGCCTATCAGCAAGAAAAAACATTTTTCTATTATTTTTTTTACTATCAAAAAGGAATATTCAACATGTAAAATTTTTGATGGATTGAAGGGAATGAATACGCACACACAAGGTGGACTGGCGACATCTTTAAGTCGCGAGTAGCCAATGGCTATTAGCCGTTCATTATGGCGTTCTATATGGCAGGCATTTGTTGCAACTGTAGACGTCGTCAGGCTGATGATGATGATGATGAAGCGGGGATACTTTGTCAAGTTGAATGCCTGATGTTAATGTTATGTTATGTTATCGGTGCAATTGTTTATTCGTGTTTCTATGTCTATAAAACGTATGATATGGTCTTCATGAATTTCGGTGGGAGAGTAAGTAAAGTGAGAATGTCAGGTGGAGTAAATGGGTAATTGTATCAAATAATTTTATGATTAAAATACAATTTAAAAATGTTTTTTCTCTTTTATTTTTGACATGACATTTTATAAAATATCAAGATATGTGTAATTCAATACAGCGCGCCAGGTTTTTACATCGCAAGGTTTTTGCAAACTACTCAAATAATATAACTCCATTACCCAACAACACATAATTATGATAAAATTAAACGATTACAATGTATTACGGATTCTTAAAATTAACTCCATTTTAAAATCTTGGTTCTTATTATCAATGGATCATTATTAAAAAGTTATGTAAAATTTAAATAAAGGCTTATATGATACCAACTTTCATAAGTAGATATCATAAAATTTAATAAACGGAAATAACTATAACACTTCAAACACAAAGCAATAAAGGCTTTGACGGCTCTATATTATATTATGTTTTATTAATTTTCACACACACTAGACACTTCATAAAATTTTATATCATTTTTATCGCCCCAAATTGGTTATTTAGTAAAGTTTCCGAGATTTGATGACCGCAATAAAATCATGACTGGCACTTAAATCTGTCCCACTAATAAGGTGCTAACGAGCGAGGGTCGTTCGTTTTATGTTGTTTTTATTGACACTTGAGTTGACGGGCTCCTTACAGTACCTGCTACTGATTTCCACTTGACTGCGATCTTCTTATCGGTCTCTTACAAGACTTCAATGGGAGGTTCCCATTTCAGCCATCATAAACGGACAGCGGCATTTTAGAGCTTTAATTTTAGAGCTAAGAAATGCATCAAACTATCGCAGTCATACAAAACAGGTAGGTAGGGTTGTTCTAACTTTTATGTTATAAAAAAATTCTAACGATCAATGAGATTTATGTTGTGTTGATAAGATAAAAATTAAATTATAATTCATACTTGTAGAGTTCTAGAGTAATTTGAGAGCATTTAGATAACGATGCAAATTAAATTATATATGAGTGTCGGATATAATATACAGAAAAATAAGGTCACTAACCTGCTATGGCCATCCATGGGTAGAATGTGTGGTTGGTGGGCTGGTGTTGTACAGGCTGCGCTGCTGTTGCTGCCGAGCCGGGGAGTGCACATTGATTGCCCCATGGTAGAGCTCGTCCAGGACTCGAAGATTCGCTGTATCGCGCTTCCGGGGTGCATGCAGCCGGTCGGACTAAAGCCCCTAACCCAGAGCCCCATCCTTCTTTCCCTCCATATCCGTTCTGTTGTTCTGCGCCAGGTTTAGAGCAATCTGTTTTGCCATATTGTTGCTCTCCTGCATAAAGCTTGCAGGCAGCCGCGACCGAGGCATCGTAGGGGGAGTCCTGTGGTCTTGGCTGGTGCAGCGCATGAGGCTGAGCATACGTCAGCCCTAAAGGAAACCCTCTGTACTGGTCTCCGCCGCCGCCACCCTGGTGCACCCCGTGCGCTCCGTAGAAGCCACCCTGCTCGAAGTAGGAGTTCATTATGTCCAGTCACCGACACAAACGTCACTCAGTTTAGAAACACTTATGTCATAGCGGCCCCCCGCGCCGTGATAACGCGACCTCCGCCAATGTCACTCCAAATACGGACAGTGTAATTTAATTTTATTAATTTTATTGCCTCTTAAACGTCACTCGAGCGTCATAATGGGCTTCGTCGGCGATAAAGGCCAGTTGACGTGTGTTTACTTTTACGATTATTTTACGACTCGGGTGCGCGTGCCGCGAGTTTTACGACTTTTTAAGCGGTTCCGTCTGCGGTGCCTGAAAGTCTCGCGGGTTGTTGTATTGTTTATATTTTTTTTATTTCCAGTAGATCGTGTGTCGTTCGAGTCGAGCGAAGTTTTGAGTCGCGTGTGGCGGGAGCGCGTTGCAAGCCCGATGCGACCGGCGCGGCGAGCCTCACGCAATCTACTGTCTGCGGGCGCCAGCGACACGCGCGCCGCCCCGCGGCCGCGACCAGCCCGCGCGATACGATACCACTCCGCTCCGCTCCGACCACTTTTCTTGTGCCGTCCCCTTTTTGCCAATCACTACAAAATATTATCAGTGTTTATAAGTCACGCTATCTTTTCCTTTCTTATCACTACTAAAGCAGGAATTGGTAGATCTGATCAACGGACTCTACTATTCCACGTGACTTACTTACGAACTCTACCACTTCATAAGTTTACAATCGAAATAAGAAGTGGCGCCTATTTTTGTATCTGAGTAGCAGTACCGGTCATAAATCGAAAATAATTTTAGCGGAAGCTTAACCACTTGTGCAATGTAAAAAAAGTCAACAAAACCTGGTCCCGGACTGAAAAGTTAAGCCGCAGAAGTCGTAAACTCATAAACGTACAATTAGTGAAACGGGCGAGTAAAGAAAAGATTTTACAACCGCTCCTCGACCGGCACAATGAGCGCGCAGTATCGTAACAAGGTGCTGAATAGAGTGAGAAGTCGTAAAGATGATTATTATTTCTTCTACTACCTGTTTTTACGGGCGATATAGCTGTTACGCTCACACAAATGTGTTTTATGCGAGTTTGAGAGTGATGGGACGTGATTCGTGGATATCTCGGGTGTTTGGCGGAGCTGGTTGTTTTGTAGCTGTCTCGTTCTGGCACAGCGTGGCGCGTGCAGTGGCCGGCGCACTATCGAAGGGTAAACAATAGCGCATTATCACAAGCGTTCAGTTCGCGCGTTCAAATGAAGTCATCAAGCGAATGAATGGCTCTTACTGCGGCCTACGGGAGACACGCATTTTTATTGCACTCACCTCTTTAAACAAATATTTGTCGATAAGGGGTGCTCTTTTACCCTTTTTAAGTGTTTTTTTATAACAGGTTCATTTGTCTATTAGACATATACTTATATACAACATTTGTACATAATTCGTAAAAGGTCATTTCAAAAATACCTACTTACTCGTATGCGATGGAGATAAAATTATTTTGATAACACAATCATTATAAATTTTTTTTTATTAATTCTTTTGACTATTAGGATCATAATAAGACGATTAAAAGCGTTTCTAGTTCATTGTAGAGTCAGTCATTTTAAATTTTAGTAAAACATATCAGATGAACATTTAAAAAAATATATCCTATTTTATTTCTCTATCGAACATTGATATAACAAGTCCATACCGTAGTACCTAGGTCTGCTGGTCTTAGAGGGTCAATTTTGTTAAGTTATTGTGACGGCTCAAGCACGAAGAACAACTGATGTTAAGCGGACTAACCTCTGCCTATAACAGATGCATTTCGTCACAAGTCACGAATTGTACTGCGCCCGTCACCTTGAGACAGAGTTGTTAAGTCCAATGTGCCTGTAATTTCACTGGCTCTCAAGGACTACTGCCGGAACACACCATTAGGTGCTTGGCGACAGATGTTCTACTTGAGGGTGGTCGCTAGCCAGACGGGCATTCGCAAAACACCCTTCCACCATGCTGTGAAGCTCAAGCCTGCGGCGGGATTCGAACCATGGACCAATGCCACTGAGCCATCACTGCTTCAAAATTTATTAGTTAAGCAGGTTTTCTAGTACCCCAAAGGGGTCGGCGGAGGTGACCATGTATTAAACATCTAAGTAAACTTTGTATCTATACACTCCATACCTACTGCTAGTAGCAGGATGGAGTATGGATATACCTATTTTTTTGTATGAAAACCCCAACAACTTTCTAACTAAGGGATCGAACCCAAGACCTAGAGATTTCAAAGTGACGCTCTACGCCATTTAACTAACAAATATTGATGTGTTTTTAAATGTAGTAGTTTTTCTTTCGGATTTATGTACCTATTACATATTGCTTATACCTATACTGACTCTACTTATTCTCTATTTCAGGAAAACGACTGACTCGTGAATGGATCAAAATCAAAACACAGAACACTGAAAATTTGATGAGGCTGAGAAAAAATGCTGGCACCTACTTGACTCAACGCATAATCATTGCAATACTAGGCAATGCTGGCAGAATGATTGGCACGCCATGTGTTAGTGGGTTGGATCATTTGGACTGCCTGAGAGCCTGCAATGGCTTGTAGGTTGTCTAAATGCTTTCCTGGTAGTAGCTGTAGTGTTGTAGGTATATAGTTCGTAGTATTTTGTTAATAGAGGTATGGAAGAAAATAATGTACCTACTCTTCGTTCTTCTCCATTCAACTTGGCATATTTGTCGATTTTAGGTTCAAAATGATTAATTAATAGTTATATTTTATTTTAAACTTTTTCACAATACCTATTTACTTATCGTAAACTAAAAATTAAATTCTTGTAAGACAATTGAGTCCTATAGGCTAAATCTTATTGGACAAGACAAAAACTCTGTAACATAAACTTGTAAATATTCAAAAATATTAAGAGTAGCAAAAGTAAGTTTCTTTCTATCCTTATTTATCTATATTCTATCTTTATTATTATGAAGATAAAGTTTTATATAATTACATACTATTCAAGCACTTATGAAATTCCCGTGGGGTGCCGGGCTAGAATGTCACCCCCTCCCATCTCTACCAAGCAGACCAGAATACCCCAGAAGGAAGAAGGTGGGCAGCACCAGAAGCTCTATCTGAGGAACTGATGCACACTGTGATCCCCAAAGACGCCTGCCAAGCGTGGGTATTATGGCAAACCCCTCCTTAATGGGGGAGGCTGTGTTCGGCAGTGGACAATCCGGCTGATACAGCACAGAACAGTACTTACATAGTATAGATACAAATCCAATTTTCCTACTTAAAAAAAAAACATGTAAGTAACTTCTTATAATAATTAATTTAGGTAACCCTATATAGTTCTAGCCTCTTCTTCCAACACGGTGGTAGAGTCTTTAAAACAACATCCAAGTGCGTCTTAGACGGCTCTATGAAACTAACAATTTTAACTTTGTCTTAATCTGTACTTAGGTAAGGTACATTAAAATTAATTGTTTAACTCATATAAACATTAATCTATGATATATACCTGTAACCTGAAGTTCCAGAACTTGTTTGATAGAGCAGGTAGAGCAGCTTCTTAATTAATTGTTATGAGAAAATCTAATATTAATGATAATTTTGTATCTGTATTTATAATGAATATCTAATTATTATGATTTCTGAAGTCTGGTATTCACTATTAGGTTTCATTATACAAATAAGATAAACGTATTTCATATAGTACTCGTAAGCTATGGTTGTGACCAAAGTTTGTGTTCCTGTAGTACGAAGATTTTAAAGGACTTTATTTTGAGGCAATATTATACTTTAATTATTATAACAAACGGGATATTTACCGTGTTTTTTATTACTTTTGAGCTCTCGATATTTCGGCACTGTTGCAAGCGCCATGATCACGAGTAAACTGAAGTCTATGCGAGTGGATGGTAGGTACTAAGAGCAGACGAACCCGGCTACCCTCTTTCTTGAACGTTATTTCGGCAAGGCGATAGTGACAATAACAGCATCGCCTTGCCGAATTATTAATATAATATGACACTTTTCATGCTCTCGTGATGGAACAATAAGCTCTGCTTGTGAACTGCACTGCGCCCATCACCCTGATACAAAGATTTTAAGTATCACGTGCATGTAATTTCACCGGACCGATACCCTTCAAACCGAAACAGTAGTGTGAAAAATACTGCTTGGCAGTAGAAATAAAACCCATCTTAAACATGTAATAAAGGCGAATTAAGTTTACCTAACTGAATCTTGTAACAACAACTGAGGTCATTGAACTCAATTAAATAATGCCTTTGTGTATAGCCGTCTATTTTAATTTCCATGCAGTAATAAGTAGCTAAGGAATGGTAAATTGCTTACTTATGTTGTACTAAAAATGCCTACAGTTTTGCTTCGTGTTAAAAATTGTATCAGGCTAGAGATTCTTTTAATAAAATACACATTTTATAAATAAAAAAAACACCTTTACAATGTATTCAATGTTTATTACGCACTCAATAAAAATGAACCTGTTGGCTGCTGCTTACCTTTTCAGACTCCACTACCATATCAAAGCAAAATCTAGGTCCGTCAAGGCAATTTATTTCAGACAGATGTTACGATTTGCGGTGCGAGCGGTGCGGGGCCTGCGCCCGCGCCGCTAAGGCACGCGTTTCAGTCGTAAACACGATTTTTACAACTTCAACTCCTCATAAACGTCACTTGAATTGCGCCGTTTATAGAAGTCGGTAAACAGAAGCAGATTATTCGAATTGGTGTTGTCAGCTTAAAAATATGACCAATTTAGGCGTGGTATTGTTTGAGCGGTTTTATTAGGGTATGGTGTGAGGTTTCAGGATACTATAAGGATCTAAAGTAATGATTTACGCATGCTTTCGATAGCATTTGCTCTTTTGTGGATTATGATATGAAAATGTGTAATGTTTTCTTTTATAATAGGATTTTAGCGATGAGATTAACTAGTAGTGTTTGATGGTATGAATAGGTATCAACGACGAAAGTAGTAAGTAACGATTGTCTATGAAAGTCATAGGTCATTTTGGTATAGTCCCACCAACTTATCTGTTCAGGCGGCAAAAAAAAACTACAACATTCCTTCAAATTGTGACAGTTTGTAGTTGATTTTCTTGACCAGTAGCGCCCTCGAGAACTGCATAGTTAAGTTGGTGGTACTATAATAGTGTCACCCAGAGATTAAACACTGCATGTGACATTATTGGTCTAAGGGTAGATTTATATTAGACCGGGCCGTGCCCGTGGCGTGCCGTGTACGTGGCCCGAACGGGGCATTTTGTATGAAGCAGTTTATATTAGACAGCGCCTGATCCGTGTCCCGTCTGGGCCCGCCTACTAACGTACGCTCCGGCCCGCCCCGGCCCGGACACGGCCCGGTCTAATATAAATCATCCCTTAGACCGTGCCTGATCCGTGCCCCGTCCGGGCCCGCCTACTAACGTACGCCCCGGGCCCGCCCCGTCCACGGCCCGGCCCGGACACGGCCCGGTCTAATACAAATCATCCCTAATACGAGTTGACCCGTAATTTGACTTCAAGAGTTGAGCACAGTAATACAAGCATCCTACTGTACTTAAATGCAAATAGATAAAACCAGTACCTAGTGATTTATATTAGAGCAGAATATATCTATGGTCCATGAATATATAATTTATGTGATATTATTAAATCATTTTGTTCATACTAAACTTTAATAAAATTTACTTTTATGATAAATATTAGTAACAATACCCAGAACTTTGTACCCATTTCATAACTTTAATTCTTTGTAGAGTCGAACAGGATCAGTTGGCATTGTCCAATAGATGGCGTTAGTTACATTTAATAATAGTCGTATACCAAGACAGCCGTTGTATTGAAATGAACATAATTATTATAGGCTGTATACAAAGCGTGTTCATAATTTTTCATAAAGCTAAAAAGAGACAAGCTCCAAAATCCAGTGTAAAGAGAGACACTAAAGTATATAAGTATTGGTACACGCCACACACTTTCAAACCAAGCCTGCTAAATCGTGTAGACCTTTATAAATTCCACATTGATTGAAGCAAACGAGAGGCTGTAAACATAAAATTAATTTCTTCATTGATTGATGCTATCCCACCATCGTAGTAAATAACCACGAATCAATTTACTCCATTCAAGAATAAGGTACTAAGCACAAGTCCTCTGGCAACATTGTGCCTTAAACGCCTGTGGGGCTAAACCTCTATATAAATTCGAAACTTTATGGACGTAGGCGGCCGCACGTGGATGGTTATTATGCCGTTCTTTCGACGTTTATTGAACCATTATTGACTTGTTTAAAGTATCACCCGTTTAATAGAGATAAAGGAGTCATTGATAGTTTATTGCTTAATCGTGTTGTAGGGTACGAGTATAACGGCTGGACGATTTGCTTGCCCGATCGTCTCGTCTTGATGACTGCTCGGACTGAGGTTTTATGACTGTAATTTTACGTTTTATTCAATACTCGGATTGATACAATCGATACTCGTAATCTTGTAATAGAGTGTTAATTTTATGGAGTTAGTAAAGCGGCTGTTTTGATGAAGAAACTATCATGGAACTTTTCTTTATTGGGTAATATTTAATAGCCGATTTTTCAATATGTTCACGTCACACCTGATCACGTCTTACTTGGTGGAATGCTAATATACTTATATTTTTATTATGATAAATATATTATAACATATACGTAGTTAATGTAGTTATAGGTATGAAGGTGGAAGCTGTAGAAATTAACAAGCCTTGGTTTCTGAATATTTCATTGTACAAAAGACTCTTTAACCAACTTAAAAAAATAATTATAAGTAGTATAAGTTTATTTCAATATTTTTATTATTGCAATAACGCTTGCTCCGCGGATTACATTACAATTCCCGCACATGACTATAATTATTCCTCTCACAATGGTGTACCTCATATAAGTTTATCTTTAGAAAGATGGGTTATATGTATGTTCCTTTCAAGAGGTCACATAATATGTTCAGTAACTTATATTTTCTTACACGTACCTACGTCTACGAAGATCAAAGATATCGATTCGTATTTAAGTACCTATCGAATAATACCTAGACTAGTAGAGCGTGGGTCGTATTGCAATAATTTTCTATACTTACTTGCCGCAGGTTATTGCTTTTAAAAGCTACCAGAACCGCCTCTTTTGCAGAATAATGGTGCGAAATGATGAGTTGATTGAGGTGGGCTGAGGTATTAAGATTTATTTCGCAATGCCGCCCAGATAGGCGGCGCGCGGCGGATCAATCTATTCGTTCAAGGCGAGTCATGGCTTACGAGGTAGCTCGATTGTTTCATAATGAGCAGCAAGTTTAGAATCAACTCCTGCGCTGCTTTTGTTTTCTTATTTTTTGTATCTAGTTATCTAAGAATTGCGTAAGTAATTGAACCTGAAGTAAGTTTTAATATATAGATATACCTTTTGAAGATAGTATGCCGAAATGTAAGTAAAATATGATGTTCATAGTGATCTTATTAACCCTTAACCGGAATCGTGTGTCAATTTGGACCCACCGTCAACTAAAAAACTGTTTTATTTTATAACGCGTGAAGCTAGACGCTTGTGCGCCCATGTAATCTCATGACGTCGCGAGGTGTGGCGGGGGCCGGACGTTCGGCGCTTGGAGTCTACTGGAAGTAGAGGTACGTGCGATCGCCGGGTCCATTTCGACTCACGATTCCAGTTACGTAAGTTTTTCTCTTAGTGCATACTTTTTTATTTTGTATTGTTTCAGGCATTTTACATGAACAATGACACAATATTTTAGTGACAAGGAGATCAGCGAATTATTGTTAGACGAAATAGATACAGAGCCAGAATGTTTAAGTGATTTTCAACCTTGTGACGACGAAAACATTAGCGACAATGAAAATCTGCAACTCGATATTTCGTCTAACTCAAGTGATTCTGATAGTGATATAATTGATGAAGATGATGATGATGAACGTAGACATACATCAAGTGACACATGTTACCGAGGAAAAAATCGATTCAAATGGTACAAAAAAAAGTAATGTGTATCAAGTGCCATACTTAGATTGATAGACTGATATTGATAATTTTGTTCCTTATTAGATTAGGATGTTATTTTTTTTATGTTTTACTTTTATTTTGAAGAATCTATATTTTTGTTAAGAGGAAGATACGGAAAACCTTGTTATATATATATTTTGTCATTTTATGTTTTTTTTTTATAGTTCAATTATATATCAAAGTGTTATATAGAAAAAATCCTGCCAAAAATAAGAGTAAGTGTTGTTTATAAAAAAAATAAGATAATTTTAAGATATTGTTTAATAAAAACATATTTATATTTTGTAGACGACTTGTTTTATTATAATATTCATTCATTTATGTGGTTACCTAAAATAATTTTGGAAATATGAGGGTTTTCACTTTAGGGTCCAAATAGACCCACGTTTCCAGTAACGTTGGTCAAAATAACGATTCCGGTTAAGGGTTAAGAAAATATCACTATTTACCTAGGTGTATTGTTTTCCTGTTTAAAGGTCTTATCCTAGGTTTAGTTTTTTTACCTATATACCATTGCCGACGACATCATTACTTACCAACAGGTGCTTTAATGGTCAAAGGCGAATGTTTAAGTCTCTAAGATACCTACACAATGCATGAAGATATATGTTTAATGAATCGACCTTACGACCGATATCTAGATCACTCAATAACTGTACCTACCAAATATAAAAAAGACCTACTTGATTCTTCCTCTCACAAAAAACAACTATCAGAAAACGAGCAGAATTTTTCTAGAGCGGGCTCACGGCAACTCCCTTCCACTTCGTGTAGGACAAGGTATATGTTTCTGACAAAGTAATCCTTCACACCACTTCATTTCATATATTATGCCACTGACAGATTTTTCATAATTCTATTCGTAACTCAAATTCAAAATAATCCCCACATCTAGCTTTTGCGTTTTTGACATATTCCGACCATGATTTGGTCTGTGCGGTACTCATTACCAACCTAATTATCAATGATTATAAATTTACACAAACCTATCTTATATATGATTCTTAATTCAGCTTCTAAGTAAATAAGTTCTACGTCCATTATTCCATTAACAAGTAACACTACGTATTATTCGTCACCTATAAAAGGTCAGTTCCTCAAAATTCACCGAGTACATCTTGTGAGTACATACAAATACATTATCCGAGGGTTCCCCTGAGCCGGCTGGTGCCCCCTCGGAGAACCTCTTACGTTGCATGTGGAGCAGTGCAAGTTCTGGCAATAGCTATCTATAATAATAGAGCAGCACATTCAGAGGTTCAATGAGGTACGTAGGTAACATCTAGAAAATCCTCCAGGTTTAGTGAGTATAGTTATCACTACTTATGTATGATACACAATAGGCCATTCAACAGGCACATTCTATGTCACCTCCCATCTGTACCCGTGGGTGTCGTAAGTGGAGACTAAGGGTAACACACCAGAAGGTGGGCAGCAGCGCTTTCTAAGGAACTGATATCTCACACTGCGATCCCCAAGACTCCTGCAAAGCCTGGGGATAAAAGCAAATCACCCCATAATGGGGGATTATGCATTCAGCAGTGGACGATCCGGCTGCATACAGTACAATACAAGTATGATCACGAAACATATGCTCAAATATGTCCCATCTAGATTATAAGAGTACATGAATGTCTCTTTGAGATGAAATTCCTAGTGGATATACCTACAGTTTTTGATCTAATATTAGAGAGGTGAAGTAGACGCCTAGTTTCTATAATTTTAAAATAAATAGATCTATTCATTACATAAGCTTTGAACTAAGCATATACTATTGGAATATTTGAAGCGCTCGTAGCAAAGTTTGTTTAGCTGTTCTTAACCAATCAGCAAAGTAAGACAACGTCCGCCGCGGTCATAAGTTGGATGGGTGACCGCTAGTGACTTTACTAGTCAGCGCTTCCATGCTTCGGAGGCCCGTTAAGCCGTCGGTCCCGGTCGTTGACTTAAGATGGTAGTCGTTACAGGGTGATGGTAGGGCATATTGCGAATGTCCGCCTGGCAAGCTACCACCCTCAAGTAGGAAATCTGTCACCAAACGCCTAACGGCGTGTTCCGGCAGCTATCCTTGAGAGCTAGTAATTCTAGGTTAGCCTGAACGACATCTTCGACCATATCATCACTTACCATCAGGTAGGAGAGATAGTGGTCAAAGACTAACCTATCAGGCATAAAGAAAAATCTTGCCTGGCCAGCTCCGGGTGGTAATAGTGGTCAAGTTAATAATAGTATGTTTCGGAAGCTGTCCTTGAATGTAAGTTTCTATACATGCGGGCTAGCAATGAAGAAATTACAATTATCAATCACGTAATCACTTGTACCTAAACCAATAGGTGATAACTATGTCAAAGGCTAAGCTACTTACTGGGTCTATTAAAAAGGTATGCACTCTTCCCAGCAAGGTAAATAATGTCCGTATGGATTGAGGATAGCAAGATGCATTTCCATAACATATGCGCCAGACAGGAGTGCCAGTGTCGTGTTCTAATTGTCGGGAACGACGAACATAAAAATTGAGGTCTTGGGGGATTTTAGCTAGACTATGTCTAAAAAATAAACAGTTTTTATTAAACTTTAATTCCATAATGGGTAATGTGTTCTAAGACAAAAGTCAAAATATACCTACTTCTTTTACTATTCTAGTGCCCCGTGGGGTGCCGGGCTAGACTGTCACACCCACATTCTACCTACGGTATATGTGCCAGTAATTTTACTGGCTCCCAAAGACTACTGTCGGAGCACACGGGTGCTTGGCGACAGATTTTCTACTTGAGTGACTTCCACCATGAGGTGAAGCTTAAGCTGGCAGTGGGGATCTAACCATGGACCTGGGGCACGGCAGTCCATAGCTATTACCGCTCGGCCAACATTGCTTCAAAATTGTGTAATTTAGACCGCCATAGGATAACCTTTTATTATGTGTGACCAATATATATCTGAAAAAAGGGGTGTTTTAACCGAACCCGGCAACTAACACTGCCCAATACGCGGGTTTGCCATATAATTCCTACAGGCAGACGAATTGACACACCTGGTCCTATGGGAGTCGTATGTGGTGACCGAGCAGCAGGTATTTCTTAAGAACTGCAATCCCCAAGACGCCTGCCAAGCTGGGGGTTACTAGCAGGCTCTCCGCAGGGAAGGGCTCGAATACGCGAAGAGATATAAATACGCGATAATTTTTATTTTTGTCTTTAAATATTTCCTATGGGTGAAATATACTAAATAGTGAAAAAAGTATTTTTAAGTTAAAATTTTTTTATTATTTTTAATTTTATTATTTATTATATTAGTTAATATTATTAGGGCCTTTATTTTGCCTAAATGCTTTTGTTGTAGTAGCGGTAGTGATACCGTTTGTAGTTTGTTGTGATAAAGCCATAAAAAACAATATTAACTATGTCGAGTGAAATATCTTGTATAAGGCGAAATCGGAACACAATATAACTTCAGTGTAGTCACGACTTCTAGCAATTTTTCAGCGTTGACGTCATTTTTTTTTTGTAATTGACTTCTTAGCTATTTAATGTTATTATTGTGTTTAAGCAAGACTGTATTTATGTAATTAATAATCCAAATAAATGGACATTGGCCAAAAATAAATTAAATTATAATAGCTAGCAATCATATTGACGAATATCTACCAGAAACTACATTTTTCTATTATCATTTAATGCACTCACTGAAGCTCCATCTATCTTAACTTATGGAAACTATAGAAATATATTTAATCATGATTATTTTCAATGTCATACTTTTCTGAACTAAGGGTTTACCCGAAATAGAGTTTGTTTAATTGAAACGAATTATTTATGGAAACAATATTAGCTAAGAAATCAACGTAACTACATAATTATATTACTTGTAGACTGCAGTATTTGGTTGCTAAAATACGCCACCTGTCGAAACAGCGTGGAAGTTACATGGGTGCCGAAAAGCACAATGGGAGCTTGAACGACCGAAATAATGTGTTGAATGTGAGCATTCCCAGATTCTATTTATTAACATGTAAAAATATAAGACCTAGTTAAAATAAGTAACTATTTGAAATAAGGTATCAGTTAAGTATCTATTATAATATAAATCAATTAATAGGGACAAGGGTAGGAAAAAGAAAATAGTTATGTTTTAATGGAAATAGGTTGCAGGTACAAATACGCTTGTCTAAAACGTCCCCCATAACCACAGTATTGTTGCTAAGTACCTACATTCGTCTTTGTCAAATGGATAAAATAAAATTAAGAACCTTTGTTATACCTACCTATCTTGGTTATCTTCTACGAGACAGTCAAAACACGTTGTTACAATCTCTAAGATGAGTCATTTTGTGAATGTGTTTATAGTATCTATTTATAAAATTATCATTCGGTTTTACGACCAACCCATAATATGACGTAACGTGTCATATTTGTATCAAAATGTGACTAAAAGACACCTAGTAACATAAGTGCCAATAGAAAAGCGATAACACGAACATAAAAGCGAATTTTATTGCTTTATTCATCATTTTAGTAATATAAATTCATCAAGACACTTGTTAATCGTAAAATAAATCTTATTACAGTATAAAATGATGTTTAAATTGACGACAAGCGTTTTATTTTCGTCATAACAATAAAATTTATTTTTACGAGCACGCTGTTTAGTGTTTGTTTTACCGCCATCTAGCGGTAGTCGGTTGAACCACTACGTGTAGGTACTTAGCTGACGTCACGTTGTTGGAGCTTTTACGACGCGTTCACGACCCTCGAATGAATGGAGGTGTCGTAAAATGGAGAATTGGCGATTCACTAAATTGTTATCTCTACATTTTTGTAGGGATTCGGAACTTTTAGTATACTACTAGAATGAAATTTATCTACTTCACTTCTACAACTGTTTCTTTTCACTATTTCTTCCTCAACAATGTTGTTTAAAAATATTTTGTGTAGCTAGCCTATATAGTACCTACCTACTTATATACTAAAATGATGCAAAGTAGTTACTGATTGAAAAGGTATTTATAAATAAAATAATGTCACACATACATAATGTACATCAGCAAGGCAGAAAAATAGTAATAATAAATTCTGTAAGAATATAGTAGTTGTAATGAATGAATAAATTAAATAAATTAATAAATAAAAACATTGTGTATTTCTACACAAATAAATTCGTAGAGCTTTTTTCAGTACAGCGTCCGGGAAATAGGTTAAGGTTTAAACATAACCTACCTTAAAGATGTTCTATATCCCCCTGTTGGATGTCATAAAAATGGTTACTAAGGGAAAACATTCGCAATGAGCAGCATGCTACAACTGACGTTGATGTGATTGTGGTTCTGCCGCACATTGGGTGCACCACATGGCTCCCTTACCATCGTGTCGCTGTGATCCCCTAAAGTAGTACTTAGTGGGTTGATTACAAATGAGAACAAAGTGTTCTCATTTGTAATCAACAAAAAAGAGGTTCACCGTAAAAAATATGGGTAGAGCAAACAAATTTATATTAGGTATTTAGGCTATACATACGTAGGTACATTACGGTTATAAAGCACCTTATGGAAAAAATACCTTGTTCGATAATAATGTCAATATGATAACCTATCTACACATTATTAGGTATGGATTTTTAATAGTATTTTTTTTTAATCCCAAATGGAAGGAACCGACAACGCGGTCGGCCTAGACTAAGGTGGTATGACGATAGACTCCCATCATCAGAATGGTTGGACTTCTATAGGATTCAATCGATAACTCTGGAAGGACTGAAGTTACGGATTTGCTCAGCAGCGAGACAAACTGATACCTAATAATACTAATAAGACATTATGGAATAAATATGGAAATAAGTCATTTTAATTAGAAGTAACGACACGGATTTTGAAGCAATGATGGCCGAGCGGTAATAGCTATGGACTGCCGGGCCGCAGGTATCTGGTTCGATCCCCACCGCCGGCTTGAGGTTCACCGCATGGTGGAAGGGAATTTTGCGATTGCCCGCCTGGCTAGCTACCATCCTCAAGTAGAAAATCTGTCGCCAAGCACCTAACAGTGTGTTCCAGCTGCAGTCCTTGAGAGCCAGTGAAATTACAGGCACATGAGACTTAACAACAAGGTATGTCTCAAGGTGACGGGCGCAGTGCAATTCGTCACTTGTGATGAAATGCACCTGTTATAGGCAGAGGTTAGTCCGCTTAACATCAGGTGGGCCTCGAGCTTGTTCCGGGACAATAACATAAAAAAAGAGACAATTGACCCGCCTGCTGGTGTCACGCGTGCTGTTCAAGTTGCAGTAGCTACCACCGTCCTTGTTCTGCATGACACCACTGCGGTCGTCACTTTGAAGCATTAGTTCTTATACCTATCTCGTTCGCCCGTTAATTTCACTTACTCCAGTGCCCTTGACGCCTTACCACATTACCTTATTGTTTGCATATTAGGTAGTGCTTATCTGAAACTGTGGTGGTAGGTGCCTACAAAGACGGACTCTAAGAGACCTTCCACCTGGTAAAAGTACTTAAGTTATTTGTATTACAATTGTTTTCGGTATCTAAGTTTATTTTTGAAGCGTTCGAAAGACTATGCAAGGTCTAGGTTGCATAGTCTTTCTTACCTAACCGATCCAAGGTCTGCCGCGTTCATTTTCGAGTAGATAAGTACTTATCTAAAGATATTTTATTGTGTGAAACTGGTGGCTTTAGCGAATGTCCTCCTGGTAAGCTATCACCCTCAATTATAAAGCACCTAACGGTGTGTTGTGACAGGTGTCATTAAAGGCCTTAAAAAGCCTATAGGTAATGAACAGCACCTATAGAAGACCGAATAAACCGTCCTCAATATTTAAATACCATCATATGATATATTTATGTTCAAAGTATAGCCTATATATATCACCAATACAAAATAAAAAAGGCACTAAATTTTACAATCAGCAAGTTCATTATTATAAGAACTCGTTTTTTTTTTTGCAATCAGAACTAGGTTACATCAATAAAATTACTTACATACTTAGGTATACTAAAATTTAATTTAAAAGTAAGTATATAAAACCTAGACTAATAACTTCTACTCACTATGAATGGTTGTGGAACTCGATTTGTGATTACTTGATTATAGGTACCTACCTAAATTTATATCTATTTAAATTAAAAAAATACAACACTTAATGTGAAGGTTAAAACCATCGATGTAATTAAAAAAACGTTTTTAATTAGATACTTCGATGGTTAAAATAGACAAAGTTAAGCTTTTAGGTAAGCTGTAGTAGTATATTGATAATCAAGAAGCAATGATAGACGAGCGGTTATAGCTTTGGACTGCCGTCCGCAGGTCCATGGTTTGGTGCCTACCACCGGCTTGAACTTGATTAGGTGGGCCTCGTGGTTATTCCGTAACCATCACATAAAAAATAGATCAATATGTAGGTAAGTAGGTAGGTACATACCAACTAGATTAGTCTACATTTATACCTAGTAAGTACATATAGAACACATACTAAGTACATGTTATTAGGGAAATAGGCAACTAATTAGGATCAATAGATATTTTGTAGATATTGTTAAATTACTTACTTAGGTACCTAATATTACAAATTGTGGAATCATAACTACCTACCTATTTTTTTTTTCCAGTGCTATTTCTAGTATAGCCTATGTCAATTAGTTTATTGTTTACCTAAAAGTAATACCTACCTATTTAGTACTTATCTATCTATGAACTAAATTATTTTAAAGATATTACGTAGGTACTTTAAGCTCCATAAAATTATAAGTACCTATATATAATTAAACATAGGTTTAATTACCTGAAACATGTCACGATGACAACAACTGTATCAAAAGAATATTAAAAGTAAAGATTTTAATATTTTTCCCAAACTAATCTCCCTGCTTGCCGGCCTGGAATGAACTCGGATATCTATCCACGCACACTCACAAAAATGATGTCCCCACGCACTTTCCACATTCGCATTAAAAACTAAACAATGTTTGCATAATTGTCTCGTTCACGCACGAAGAATTGTAACGACCCCATGTATAGCCCTATCTCTATCTAACACGGTCGTCAAAATGGCCTCCAAACGAGATATTTTGAAGGAACGAGCCAACTTTTGTTGTTGTAATGGGCGGAGCGTGCATGCACAGAGACGGATTGAGGATTTAATAAAATATTATGTTCACGATTGTGTTATTTTAATATAGTGATTTTGTTTAATGTTGTATCATGACATGAGTGTGTTAATTATTCATCACGTTACTCATGACTACATTACGAATTGCTCGACGGTTAATTACAAAAACTATCGTTATTTTTACATAATATTCATGAAATAAAGGTTTTACGTATTTATATGGTTCGATAGATAGATAACACTTTATTGACACAACACAAATTTACAAACTTAGATTTAAAAACATAATTTATAAAAGTAGGTGTGACAATGGTTATTTTTAATTTAAATTAACATTTGGTACAGTATTAATATTAATCAATAATTATACAACATTACGTAAAGTTTTAGTTACAATTATTTTTCCAACCAAAGCTCTCAATATTAAGTAATTTATATCAATTTAGAAAGTAAATTATATATATACCTTCATTGAGAAAAAATAATAGTTGACGACAAAGGACTTGTAGTACTAAATATAGTACCACCAACTTAACTGTGCAGTTTTCGAGGGCGCTACTGGTCAAGGAAATCAACTACAAACTGTCACAATTTGAAGGAATGTTGTAGTTCTTTTTTTTGCCGCCTGAACAGATAAGTTGGTGGGACTGTAATTTGTTTGAGTTATAACTAGCGGAGTTTTCAAACTATCAATTGGCGATATAATGTTCTATTAAATATAATGATATGTAACATTGAAGATATAATGTTCTATTATGCATCTGATTTTAATGTTACTAATGCAGCATTTGTTATTTTACTAATACAATTGTATTTAATTTACTAAAACTTATATAGTAAAATACTGAATATTTATTATAGCCATTCTTATGCACAAACCGGGATTACTGTTTCTCTTTCGATTTATTCTCTATAATTGAATATCATCGTTATAATATTGCAGTTCATCGTAATAGTAGTAAGGTGTAATATAATATGTGTATTTCGATAGGAGCGCGCCCCTAAAAAGATTGGATTAAAAAAAACCGTCAAACTCTGTCAAATGGACAAAAAAATACAATTACCTACTAAACATTTATTAACATGTTTTTTTATTTTTTTCTTATTGCTGATTGGTAAGGGTTTGACCACATTCTCACCTGATGGAAAGTGATGATGTGGCGAAGGTATTAACAGGCTTAACCTAGAATTTTGTTATTTTTTTCCTTAAGAGAACAGTGTTTGTTATATTATAATATAATGAATAAAGTGGGTCCATGCCAAACAGTGGTGAGTAATTGAAAAGTATTCTTTCAAAAGTGGTAGGAAAATGGAACATTCGAGCCTTTAAAATAATAAAATCTCGCGAGTTCCTCAGAATTACTGTAGCCGTTTATGAACGGACTATACATAAATATTATTTAACTGTAGTAACTATACTGAAATCTCCCCAATAATACGTACATTTTGTAAATACTGTGTGAGACGGCCATGTTAAGCTCTCTCCTCGAAAAGCTGTTAATATGAATTAATGCTCAACAAATATTTTGTAATGTATTTGAATATTAATAATACGCATAATATTTCGTTTTTTTTTGCCTTTTTAGCTTTAGATGAGTTAGCAATTATTAAGACGTTCCCAAACTATATAATAATTTAAGTTATCTTCTGTAATTTTATCTTATCATACATTGTATAAACATCATAAATAAAGTAATTATACCTTGTGATTATTCAATTATACCTATATAAGTAATAAAAAATGCTGCGTTAGTTGAGTGAAATATTCAGGATTTTAAAATATTTAGGATTCCAATGCTAAAATCCAAGTGGTTTGCTTACAAAATATTATTTTTATATAACCCGGAATATAATTTTATATTTTCATTGGAATATAATATAATACTTATTTACTGTTTTAATATTACCTATACTATATTCTTAAAAATAAATATACTTAATATTATAATTTGACATGTAATTTGTTATTCCTGAGAAATAGGTATAAGACAGCTTAGGCAATCATAAGCGTATTCGTTTGTAAAAAGTTTCTTAAAGTAGTACACACTTGATTATGATTATATATGTATAGAAGTGCAGTTTGGCGTATAATATTTTAAAATTTAAGCAAGCAGCAAAGTTATAGAAAGGCTAATAACAAGATACTACTGACTACTCATAAATTCTATCAAATTAAACTAAAAAGTGTCCCTATGTTTAATCCGGCCCTGGTAAAAGGAATTTGGATATGGCGCCCGACGCGTCCCGCAACGACCAACGAATGTGAATTTAGCTATTTTAAAACGATGTTGTTAATAGTTTTAAGTTTAAAATTGTGCGATAAAAGTGTAAAAAAACATTCAGTGTTAATCTAGAAAAGTGATGTTTTGTAAATTTTTATTAAATCATTTGAATGAATCCGTTGTGTTTATTGTTAGTTACGTCATTTTGCTTCTGACGAATGAACGCGTCTGCTAGCTGTTGCGTGAGAGGAATAGTGATACCCGTGTCCCTTTCGCTCTCGTGGTAAATGAGAATGCTTGAAATTTAGGTGAGATAAAGTTTGAAATTAATATTTTAACATGAATTTAAATAATATTTATACCTACCTATGTATGATTTCTTATTCATCTATTTTTTACACCAATAAGTTCTTGGATAACTACCTTGTGGAATAATAAACATGGTGCAGGAAATTCGATAGGGAAATTATTCAAAGACATATATTTTTATTATATTTATTATTTCTTTTCTACCCGCGATTTCGCCCGCGTGATATTTATTTCGTACTTAATATCGCAATCCGTCAAGAGTCACTAAGAAAATCTGGATTTAGTACAGAGTAACCTTTATTTTAATCCGGAAACTTCTGGTAAGTATACTATTTATTTAGGTGTACCTAACAAATTTCATCGAAATCTTTTCAGCCATTTTAGAAGTGAGTTGTAACATGTACCTAGTCACAGAGCATTGGGTTAGTCTTTACCTTTTACTAGGTTTCACCCTACGGTTTCATCCACGTCGACATTGGTGAAAAGTGTCCTATGTGTTAATTTTGGCCCAAAACTATTTACACTCCAAGTTTCAACCAAATCGGTTCAGCTGTTTCAGGGTGAAAAAATAGCAAACATAAACAATCAAATAATTTATTCACATTCGGGGGCTGAGCTGCCCGCGTCCGTAGTAGAGTACCCTTAAACTTGATTCTCTACACGTGGTCCCTGGGTGGTGATAAACAGGCAGCAATTAATAGGTGGTAGGTCTCTTAAGCAAGAGGCCGTCTCGGCGGGTACCACTGCAGTGTCATGTATTCTGCCTCAAAGCAGTATTGCACTGTGTTTAGGTATGAAGGGCACTGTAGCGAGTGAAATTACTGGGCAAACGAGACTTTAGAACGGATGTCGCCAAGCACCTAACGGTGTGTTCCGGCAGCTGTCCTTGAGAGCCAGTAATTCTATAGGTTAGCCTGGACAACATCTTCGACCACATCATCACTTACTCAAGTGACATAATGGTCAAAGTCTAACCTATCAGGCATAAAAAAAAACCTGCGGACCAAGTTGAATTTTATGTTTTTGATTAGCCTTATATGTACCACCAACTTAACTGTGCAGTTCTCGAGGGCGCTATACTGGCCAAGGAAACCAACTACAAACTGTCACAATTTGAAGGAATGTTGTACTTAGTTCTTTTTTCTGCCACCTGAACAGATAAGTTGGTGGAACTGTACAAACTAAACCGAGCTTTGTCTTTTCATTTTACGATTCGATCACGCTGTTACTTCACTGCTTTCATATATGTATAAGTATAGGTACGTACAGTCACATGTAGGTAGTATAATAAATTACGCACAGTGGTCTAACCGCGTATGTAGGTGTCCCAAATCGCCGAACCGCTTCGGGCTGCAACCAAATTAAAAATTGATTGGGTAATTTAAATTCGTGAACACGATTCCTGCTTCCCGGGAACCGAGGGACGACGACGGTGAAAGCAAACCAATTACATAGATTATATAATAGTTTTTGTGTTAATGCCGATTACGACATTTTGTGATTTAGTTAATTTTAATAGTAAGTCGTTTTGGAAGTCAGTGGAAATGGAAGTAATATATGAAATGTATAGATATATGTAATCGGCTATGATTTCTTTCTTCGTTTAACGCTTTTGTATCTGAATATTTTCATCTAGGATATTTACATAGGCAAAGAGAATAAGAATAATTACATAAGAATACAGGCAAAATCATCTCCTGAATCTTCTAAATTAAAACTAGATTTTTATAAAAATCTACTTAGTATTAATTTAAATTAAATTAGCAGCATTAATTTAAATTAAATTAACAGTATTAAATTAACAGTATTAATTTAGATTAAATTAACAGTATTAATTTAAATTATATTAATACTAGATTTTAATTTAAATATTGAATTATAAAATGCAAAATGATGATCAATGTGAACGTTTTTGTCTTTTCAAAAGCTTTAGCTTAGCTAATTGTGATGGCGTGCTGTTTGGGAATAGTTGTTCAAGTACATAAATAGGTGTTTAACTACTATTGTAAGACTAAGTGTTGACAATCTACTGAAGTAGGTACCTTCTTCAGCACATTATTTATTATATTCTATGTCAAACTATCATCTCATAGTGGTCCGAAGCGTGCACACTTGTCATATCGCCCTAAATTAAACAATTTTGGACGTGTAGGTATAGGCAATCTACTTATATTTTAACGGATATCAACGCCACAGCTCGTGCGTCGTTCATATAATTTAAGATAATTATTTGTATCCTATTTTGGCTATATTGTAGTAAATAGTTAACTTAGTAATATTATTTGTAATGCTGTATGGATAACTAAATAAATAAATAATCTTACTGATCTATAAAGTAGGTATACGATAAAATTACCAAGTATACATATACGTCACGGAATAATGTAAACCTCGGTTGAGAGAAGTTTAGCATTCGTATCAAGCTCTAGCACGTATTCGTTCACACTGATGCGACTCATAGTAAAGCTACGTAATTTGTGAGGCGGCGATAATTACGTGATAGTTTTATTGATTTTGTAGTGAAGGAAAGCACTGTGGTGTTAGTCGCTACCTCGATTTTTTACATTGCATCATCGATTTTAAAAAGCAACTCTGTGTCTAAATTTAGCCTCATTGCCGAAATGAATGGATCATTTTGATAAGTGGTATGCAGCCGAGCTGAGTATTGAGTCACTGACCTATTTGACAGAGTCGGTCAAGGTAGGTTTTCTTTTTTCATTATACCCATAGATAAAAGCATTAGAATAAAGCTACCTATACGCGTTGGTAATGAAACAAATTTAGGATAATATTGAAAGTAATATTTAGAGTAAAACTAGCTGCGCCCCGCGGTTACACCTGCGTCGTGATGGATGGTGGTGATAATGATAATATTAATAACTATCCTATGTGTTTATCCAGCGCTTCATCTACGTTCTTAGCAAATTTCATCTAGATTGGTCTCGCCGTTAGGTCGTAAAGAAATAACAAACATACAAACACACTCATAAACTTTCACTTCTATTAATATTAGTGTGAAGCTTAAAAAATATATTAAATGTCTGAATAAAAATTATGATTTAGTACTTTGTGAAATAATCGAGTTTTGATTTTGGAAATAGAGAATAATAATTTATATCTTTATAAAATATTTTCAAATTTAAACCCTCACTACATTTTTTCAAGGGCTAATGTGGGTAGGTTCGTCGACATTGTTGTGTTTTATATTAAAAAGTTTTTACACGTCTACCTATTGACTTTACACTCCTTTATAGTAAATATACGTCATTAAAAGTCTCCATTTGTAAATAAGAAACAGGTGTGGTAGCTTCTCACCGATTAATATGTTTTTTGCCCTAAAATATCCTAAATATAAAGTGGCTGCTGCTATCTAAGTAACCTTTCGCGTAGATTAATATTCTTAAAATAAATTCGAATTAAGAAAATTGATTTAATGTTTTTTCGTTTTATAGGTATCTCCGGCAGTAAGTATATACCTATAGTACGTATTTTGCATTATGTATATAATATAGGTGTATATAATACTATTACAATATTATTAGTGAACCAGACGATCTTGATGATTATTCTGGTGGTAAGAGTTATGCATCCAAGTTCTTACCTACGATTTAAATTTTATCAACTTCGGTCTTATTGTCCATAACAACCATCAATGACATAACAAATCTTAAACATGCATCATTGAAAATTATTTAAAAATAGGGAACTTATTTGTTTTTTCACTGCAAAATTTCGTCATCGGAAGGTAACTTACTAACTTGCCGAAATCGGGACCATGAAATTGTTTAAAAGTTTAAAAATACACTTCGTTTTTTATAAACTTCTTATACGTAGGATTTTAATAAGTAATTACATACTTATATTTAATTGTTAGAAGTATTTTGCTAAATTTAATTAACCTATGTGAGTAAAATCCAGTTACTTACCTATATATTTATTGAATTAAAATAAAATAGATACCTATATTTGATACATTTAGATGCACTATTTACCTTCAGTTAGATTATACGTATTAAGGAGCTAAGTATATGTTATAGATATATCTTGATCCTTGTGTCCTTCGTTATTAAGTATATTGTATTATTAATTTAAATTACATATAAATGTAATTTAAATAAATACACCTGCCAATATATCTACCTACCTCTAATTCAATGTGTGCTATATACGGTAGTATGGTATACCTGTAAACATAAATAACAAATCAGTTAATAATACTATGTTTAAGAACTTGCCGTAGGTAATTATGTTTATACTAGCCAACAAATTTAAGAATAAGTTTTTGTGAAATCGTAGCATATTTAGTCATACGCATCTCAATGAGGCGTAGTATTAGTTCAATATACCCATCCTACTTATCGATCTACTTAAGTGCCTATGTACTTATCATGTAAAAAACATCGTTTCAATTCGAAGAACAAGAATATTTCATTTTCTAATTTGCACAAAACTATTCTTAATCAATATTTCAGGCAGACAAATTGTAAATATTCGTTTTATGCTTCTTTATAGGTAGTTACGTAGATAAAAGGTGAAACACGGAGAAAGCAAAAAAGATACACCGTCGGCGCCGGTCGGTAGTGTTGGTTGGGTCGGCACGGGAAGCGTCGTCGGCTGAAAATATCAAGCCACCCTAGCTCGCGTCACCGGTTTCGTGGCGGGCTTACATGTCGCTGTGAAAATCGATACGCCAAATATTGTTTTTCGTTCGTATTTTGTATCATTATTTATCAGTAAGCTACTCACAATTTTCAATCAGATATACTTCTTAATTATTACATATAGCTTTATTAATTTAAAAGTAATTTCATTATGATTATTATATTTCGCTTTATTACATTATCATAATTACTATACCTAGTTTTTAAATGTTAAATGAAAATAATCTTAGTAAACACATAGCTATGTTTATTTATTACAAAAATGATAATGAAATTAACCTTGCGGTGTGGAATTGGAAATTTTGGTATAGGTACCTACCTATTAGTAGGTACATCCGTTACCTATGTTGTCCATGGAATGTTCAGAGTTTCATACAATACAAAACCTTGTTAAGTAGGACCTATACTTCAAACAGTAACTCTATAAACATTGCAAGCGTAGAGGTTGCAATGTTTATACCTAGAGTTTGTGTTATTATTGCGGATATAAAGAAAATTTAAAAGTAAAATATGCATCTATCAGATAGGGGTTCTATGTGGATGAGCTTCGAATTATTGCTAATAACAGGTGCAGTACATATACCTACTCATTAGTTTAAGTGTTGTGATCAAATTAGAGTGATTGTTGATTTGAGTAGCTCTCCGCTCCAGCCCTCAACTCAACAGGCTTCTTTTATTGCATGTTAATATTCAAAGAAACATACATTTTGTAATATAAGTAACAAAATAATAATTTTTATAAACTTTTTCCAATTTTTACGTCTACACTCCCATTATAACGTGACACAAATGTTGGTGAAAGTAGACTAGGTATTTTGTTTACAGGAAATAAAGAAATATTTAAAAAATATATAGGTTTAAAAAGTATGCCAAAACCAATGCCAAAAACTAAATGAAGTAGTTAGGTCCTCTAGGCTAGTCATTTAGAAGATATACCATAACCCCTCTAGCACATATCTACAATGCAAGTTTAGTGGGATATTGTACGCATCATTTTATCTTGGTGTGTTGGGCTAGAATGTCACCCGCCCACATCTTTCTTTGGGACTCTGAAGATGTGCAGTATGCAAAATACCAGAAGGTGAGCAGGAGCGCCTTCTACAGATACTATAAAAGTTTAGTGGCGTATTGTATGCAACATTCAAGGCAACCGGTGCTCCGTGGTATGCACGGAACGCCAAGTTGCATTGCAACCTAAACCTTCCCTCTTTAGTGCAGTTCAATAAGGACTGCGCCCGCCGATACTTTGATCGAGCTCCCCACCACTCGAACCCTCTAATTGTCCAGGCATCGAACTACTCGACTGCCTCATCCGACCCATGGTTTAAACCTCCCCGTCGCCGGCCACGGCAGGTATTGGACGACCCGGATGACCCCATCGCAGCCATTACGTTGGCAGCTTTAGTGTTGTCCGCAAGTCGTCCCGGTAACATCCCCAGGTGTGTGGAAATCAGAGGTTACACCATCAAACACCGAGCTCGCCGGCGAGCTCGAGGCAAAAATAAAATCCCGATTAGTGTCTCTCCAAATAGTCACTGAGTAATATTCAGTAGGGGCCATTCTCAACAGTGCAACACTGCAGTTGTACCGGGAGATTTAGTTCCGATTCCCCCATTGCCTCTCGGCAGCGAGACAAGCCGAGGTCCAAACCACAGTGGTGCCCTTGAGCTCACTATCACTCCTCCCGATAGTAGCGGAGCGTTTTCGGCGCCCGCAGGAGACGGAGGTATTCATACACGGCACTATTTCCATAGTGCGGTGTAATGTTTGAGCCACCACTCATCAGATAACATGGAGAAGAGAAACCACCTTTTGCTGAACATCTACTTAAAAAGCTCAGCGAAGATAAAGCTGGAAAGAGACGGCTAGAGTTTCCTATCCAAAAATGAATTCGATGAGAGTAACCCATTCTCTTCCGAGATCTTCCGCCCAGTAGATATTATACAAACGATTTATTAAAATCTCAATTGGCAATGAGAAGTTATAGAAAAGTTATGGAAACATAAAATTACTGATATATGCTATAAATCGAGCAAATTTTAATTAAGTCAATAAAAAGGTAAGGAATAGGTTATCTAGCTGCAGGAATAAATCTTAGTGAAAGAGATCATCTATTTAAATAACAAATAAAATGAAAAATAAATAAATGAATAGGAAGTTCTTATGATAGGCAGCCCATGAAAGGAATATTAGAGGAAAAAGTTATGACGCTATTTTTTTTTCTAAACATAATGATATCCTTGTCAACGTAACCCTACTTGACGGAAAGGTTGAATTTTTGTGCTATAAGGAATAAAGTTCCAAGTAGGTAGTTTTAATAAAATTATAAAGTTTTACTATCTATACATATACGCGTAAAAATTTGATCAATGTAGATTAGTGTCTGAATAAAACGATTGTGATATTTCTATAAACGTAAGTATTTAAAAATATTATCCGGCACGACCATAATATGCACAGTAGGTACTGTTCGATACGCTCACGATGAAATAGTCAGCCATTTTGTCTACGTGTAAGCCGTCCTTGCGGGGCCCCTCCCGCTGGATGTAGAGGGGGCGCTATACAAACTTGATCCAATCTAAAACGACCCAACCGCTACTCAAATATCACTCGTATTCTATAGCATTAAGATCAAAGTCACAGGGCTCGGTATAATAGTAATGGTGGTATACGGGCTGTTTATGTAGCCGAAACGGGCGCTTCATACACCGACGGCGACGCTGCCATCACTTTCATTATTATTGGGCGATTCACGACGTTTACTCTGCACTCGCCGAATCTCAGTTCCGTTGTTCAATTAAAACGTTGGTGATTGTTATTTCCATTGTTTCCTTTCTTGGCTTTAGGTAAGGTAAGTTCACCAAATAAGGCCTACCTTAATTTTTATATTTTGTAACTGGCAGGTTTATAATAAAAAAAGCACTAGTAATTTGAAATATGTATATTTATTTATTAAACTTTGTAATAAATGAAACAAAATTGCTTTAGAAATAATAATCACACTTTTATGAACACAAATAACTAAAATGTCACTTTGGCCTTATTGGGAACCCTGTGTCTTAATAAAGCCTTAATAAAAACAAGTAAGCATTCAACTTCTTATTAATACAAATCGATGTCAATATTTATTTTAAAACTAATGAGATCCTATTAATTACTTTTGGTAATTTTGGATCCGACTTAACGAGTTTCTCAGTACCTAAATGTACTATATTAATCAACCTTAGTCATCTTTTTTTTTAAACCATCTCCTGAACAGCAAAAAAAAACTCTTATCAGCTGGTCTGAGTCCAACACATACCTCCAAACGCCACAAGTAAGACATATTTTTTTATGTTATTGTGACGGAACAAGCACGACCCCCACCTGATGTTAAGCGGACTTACCGCTGCTTATAACACATGCATTTCGTCACAAGTCACGAATTGCACTGCGCCCGTCACCTTGAGACGTATTTGTTAAGTCGTTATGTTAAGTCTCATGTGCCTGCAAATTCCCTGGCTCTTAAGGACTGCTGCCGGAACACACCGTTAGGTGTTTGGCGACAGATTTTCTACTTGAGGGTGGTCGCTAGACAGGCGGGCATTCGCAAAATGCCCTTCCACCATGCGGTGAAGCTCAAGCCTGTGGCGGGATTCGAACCATGGACCTGCTGCGCGGCAGTCCATAGCCAACGCCACTGAGCCATCACTGCTTCAAAAGACATCTACTCGATCTTCTTTACAAACTAGACAGTGCCAAGAAGGTTTATTATCGTGACGGCTGTAGCAGCATATGTACTTAGATAATATACCCCTTTCTACCATTTTAACAGCGTTTTCCATCTGCTGCGAAGTCCATTGAGCCCTTTTTCCTCGTAATAGAAACTGGCGATCCGTTTTCCATGCAGTTAGTGAAAACAAGGGTTTACTATTTTACTATCATACTTTTATAACCGTAGGCCTGTCCCTGTGCCGTTATAAGGCCTATTCATATTTTTTATAGGCTTTATTAGGGCATGGCACACGGGTTAACAAAACAACAATTGCATGAAATGCACTGATATTACAGCTTTTTCACAAATGTGAAGAGAGGACTAAACGTATAATTATCCTATAGACAAAATGCAGCACACCGTGTACGAATAGAAATAGATATACTTGCCGTTTATTCTGCCAGAATTTTATAAAAACAAGCGTGCGCTCCGCGTCGTAGTTGTTTTCGACTTCAGGTTCCAACACGTTCGCGGCACAGGCCACTTGCTGTGCTTGTGTGCGTTACTTAATGTACACGCACACTTCTACAAACATTGGCGGCCATTTGAAATCGTGAAGCGGGAAATTTAAAACATAGGCCTTATTAGGACATAGGCTTTATTTGGTTCACCCACCTTACTCGTTGGACAAAACACGTGATGTTGCGTTTTAACACTGATTTAACACTTATGTGTTTGTGCAAAAATTATACTTAATAACGCAAATTGAAGCCTGGGCCCTCTCATAATTATGGTAATGTGAAGTTAGTTAAAGTTTCAACAGCTTTGTAATTATTTAGCACTTAAGTATTTTTATTGAATAGGTTAGAAAGCTACCAAATGTTTACGCTAGGTTCCTTACTCATATTAGCGCTAAGTAGGTATATATAGGTACGCTTGCGTTCATGGTTGGTGCCGCTACATAAACGAACTAATATGTGATACCTATACTTGTGTATACGCTTATGTATACATAATTATACCCATTTTGGTAAAATACCTGTATTCTCAATATTCTTATTTTATTATTAATAAAAAAGCGTTAATCAACGTCTTAAGCGTTACATCAAAACTTAAATAGTAGGTACCTATTTAAAATTTTCTTATTCATGATCTACACTTCAACATTGCTCAGCTAAACAGTTTGTTTCTGACACTGGCAGGTTGTAATTATTCGGCGGAAAATCATAAAACCGGGCTATGCCAAAAAGCGATAAAAAAACAGTAAGTCCGTGTCGAAAAGAACAGAATCTCTCCCTACGTAAGATTTTGTCCTATGTTAAGTAATTTACTGGTTAGGTAGATATTTTAACAAACACATTATAGTCGCTGTAGATATAATTAATCATCTAATTAATTACCTACCTAAAGCGGTAAATAGGTGCTTCTATAAATGTATAGGTTATATATAAAATGCATATATCATTTCAGAGGTTAAGTAGGTAAGTAAGTACCTACCGCGTTATGAGCGAAACTTACGCAGCGTGCCGTTCCACGGACCTCGTTTTGGTTTTTGGCCAAACCCAAACATTTACCCCATTTACACTGTTAATGGTCCATCCTTATTAAATTTATACTGGGTAGTGTTAAAATTTCAGTTGTTTAATTACTCGGAATTTTGGCCCAGTGAAACCGTAATGGGCGCACTGTGCGGACGGGACAAAATTAGGTGGTTAGACCAACATAGCAGTGGCAGCCAACAGGGTGTATCGTTCTGCATTTAGAACGATTTATTTTGTTTCCCTTGATACTCTAAGCTTAGCTTACCTAATACCTACTGTGTTGTATTCCCAAAAAATATACCGATTTCTTTTTCCAAAAACTCATACAGCTAAATAAAGAAGTCTGTTAACCTAATTATAGGTATCACTGAAATATGACTTTTAGCATCAAAATGTTGCCACTTGATTCATGTGTCACGAAAACGCTCGTTCACTAAATGTGTCCGTCCCTCTCCCTCCGATGCTCCCGTAACCGTTGTTGAGACGTTCAACGTTTTATGTTATGAGTGTATCGTAAAATAAAAGTGCATCAAATGAGCCTCCCGTTTGCATTGTCCGCGATTATTATTCCAAAGTTTTGGAAAACCCCTGTTTCGAACAAGAAGCTTAGCAATTCGAGGTCTTTAGAACTTGGTCGGTGTGCCAGGGTTCCTTTACGATTATTTAGTCGTAAAAATCAAAGTTATAGCCTATTTACACCCGTAAATGTATGTTAATCTTTGTTTTACGAGTGTGCGGCGGCTTATTGTTTAATCGTTAATCACTTATCGCTTTAGGTCGGTATGTAGCAGGTTTTACGCTTATTAAACGGCATTTGTGGAACTATTTCATGTTATGTTATGACTAATTCTGCCGTCATAACGAAAAAGGACGTATCTACCTCAAATTTGAAACGGAGAAAAAAAATGTTTTATATAATTTAAAGTAAAAAATTCGCTGTACAAAATGGAAAAAAATAATGATTAATTATATAGGGCAAAAGTGTGGATTAAAGTCAGATCTATCGTTATATAGTTGTGGGTTTTAATAAAATAAAGTTTATGTATTAAATAAATTATATTTTCCTTTTTTTTTAGCAAAGAAAATATAATAAAATACGTGAAACTGCAAAGAAAAGACGTTTCTGGCTAGATACGTCTTTTTTACTTAGTTTTCTATGAAATGTCTTTCTTACTTAGTGATAAAGCATTGGCAGCTTCTAATCACCTACATGAAAAAGGCGCTTTTAGCCATTTACTGCTTTTTGACTTAGTAATCTTCAGTGAATTTTAAATATGACTTGCAGAAACGTCCTTGTGGCACCACGCATGATATTTAAAACTGAAGAATATTTGAATATAAATAATTTGATATGGAATAAAACATAGAATATCAAAATTAGACTTATATTTTCCATATAAAAAATCAACAAAAATGGCAATCATAAACCTCTTTGAACTTAAGGCTTTCTGGAAATAAACATTAACATTAAAACTCCTCATTATAAAACAAAAGAAAAATACTAATATCTCTCAGAGATTGTCTAAATTCTAATTAGGAATAGATAACTTTAAATTATATTATTAATAATCAACAAAAATAGTTATCACAAACTTCTCTGGCTTTTTAACATAAGAATTTAAATCTTTCAGAAATAATAAAAATATAATAACTATCAGTGTCTTAAATCTAATTAGGAATACCTTATAATGTTTCATTATAAAAACAAAAAAAATAGCAAACCTCTGGCTTTTTGAACACTTACTCTTACAGAAAACAAAAAAAAAATAACACTATCAGAGTTTGTCTTAATTCTAATGAGGATTAATTAGCTCAGCTTTGGTACATCAGTCTTCATAAACTTGAGTAAGATCAATACTATTCTTATCTGTAGGTAAATTATACCAAAATGCTCTTCTGTTGTCTGGCATTAGGGGTGTCAGTTTTTGAATAATCGCTGACTTGCGCTCTTGAGTAATGCCTCGATATTGTTTGTTTGGTTTTGGAGATGGTATCCCAGATTTTATATTTTTTAATCTCAGAAAGTCAAGTGCGTATTCTTGTTCATTATCAAAGTCGGTCTTGTAGTGAATAACGTGGGTGCCTCTGAGGAACTTCACTTCACACATATTACATAAATATGCTCGAGGAGAAGAATTTTGTAGTTTGTACGATGAAGAGCAGTCTTCAAACTGGAAAAAATCGTCCTTATTCATTATTTTTACGGAAATATTTGTTATGGTGTGTAATACTGCTTGGTAAAAGTCTTCAAAATCGTAAATATGTTTTTTCTTCTTCATGGATTGCTCCACTTGATGATGGAATTCATCTGCTGCCATGTACGTATGGCCTGCCTCTAAATATTTTAAAGTTATTGTTTTAAAATTAACTTCGACTGAATTGACAATATAGAGCAAATAAGAATATAAAGTCCAGTTTTTGTTCTGGGCTGCGCAGTTGTCTAGCCATATGACAATGTTTTCTAGATCTCTATTTGCGTGAAAAAATACTTTGAAACAGCTTATTAAATCATGCATTTTGCGGCCAGAAATTGCTTCATGCCATATTGCAGCAAATGTTTGAAAAGTAGTGTTGTTTCTTTTATCACCTATTGGTACAAAACTTTCATTAAATACTATTACTCTAGGGCAAAACATAACAACTTTAAATTCATCGATACGTGGAAGCATAATTACTTTTTCTAAATCAGCCGCAAAATAAGTATTATCTGAGTTGATGTTAGCGTTATTTTGCTTTTCAACATCTCTTTTGTAAGCTTGCCTAGCCGCTGCATATTTTTGCCGGTGTCGTTCGTAATTTCAGCATTCTTGACAATTTCGGTGAGTTTTCTCCTTGTACTCCGGATTGTGAATAAAATACTTTTCACAAACCTCACACTCTTCATGTCCTAGTTTTGTAAAACTAATATTTAACTTCTTCACGATTTTTCTATAGACTTCATAAGAAATCTGTTCATCAGCAGGAAGGTCCTTCATATTTTGTTGTGTGTAAAAGTCTTGGTACATTTTGGTCACTGTTAGGTCAGACCGAAGATATTTTCTATTTGGAGCATGCTCACGTCTATAGTGGGATATGGAAGGATTAAATGAATTTATATGTTCTACAATTTTAGTCTCGTCTAACTTTTTTGGATTAGGATTGGTTCCACGTCTATCCACCGGGGTGTCATTTATCATCGTGCTTAAGGCATTCCTTACAGATTTATCGTTCTTTCGGTTGTAACCCAGTGTTTCTAGAAAAAATACCTTGCAAACATTGACTTTTGTCCCAGTTTCAGTTAGCAGAAAATATGAGACGCTCACATTTCTTGCCAGTTTTCGATTATCCCTAACAGTTTTCCTCTTAGGCTCTTCTTTCGACGTGTTATTTATTACGAAACATTGTTGCTCTTTCCAACACATGTTTCTAAAGTATTCATTAAGTTGTTTCGTGCTTCTTCTGTAAATTGATTGTGACATTTTTTTTTACACACGTCAATATTACACCCTGGCTTTAGTTTGTATTTAGATTCTTTATCTTTTAGCTTCTTCATTTCTTTCCTCTGTGCCAGTGATTCATCATACTTCTTACGTTTTCTGATATTCCCTTTTTTGTAAGATTTTGTGGCGTGTCTTCTTCGTTTGAAACTTCAGGTGACTCAGGCACAGTAACGTTATTTGGCTGTGAATTGGGGATGGTATTTGTAGAAGAATCAGAATCTTCTTTTGTCGAATCTAAACTTGAAGGTACATAGTCCTTATCAAAAAGGGAATCATCAGAATCAAAATCCAGGTCACTGGTAGACATGTCATCTTTAACATTCAAACAATAATTTTCGTTTATAGTAGACAAAGTCAGCTGATCATTATTATTATTAATATGTAACTCCTGGGAAGAACTGGTTGTTGGCACTAACGAAATTATTTTTGAGCATCGATTACAACTCATTCTGTCACACTGAAACAACAAAAAACTTGATGAGACATGTAGCATACTCAACAATACCGATTATACTATTTTATTGCGTAAATGTTTATTTAGTTTTAGTAAATTTTTCTTATATATAATAAAGTACACCTTGTATATTAAACTAGCGACCCGCCCCGGCTTCGCCCGTGACAAATTGTATACAAAAACCTTCCTCGTTTCTCACTCTATCTATTAAAAAAAACCGCATCAAAATCCGTTGCGTAGTTTTAAAGATTTAAGCATATAGACAAACAGACAAAAATAGCGACTTTGTTTTATACTATGTAGTGATAAATCTCCTATCCTTTATTGCTTGAAAATACAAACTTCAACTAACAGTATAAAACGCATCCTGACCGAAAATCAAGGCAATAATATTATAACATAAATTAACTGCAAACCGATAATACATTGTAGTCTACGATCCCGCCATATAAATGATTGAATTTAACAAATTCTGTCCTCTAGGTACCTGACCCAAACAGTTGCGTCTTTATCTAATAACTACTTTTTTAAAACTATTAATTGTCACTAAGAACGTAATTTTCCTTTTAATTACTTGCACATAGTTAGTATGTAGTGATAATAATAATGGAATATAATTTTCTAATGTGTACACGTAAATATAGGTACATAACATAATTTGATAATTTTAACTTACGATTTCACCGCAGTTGTAGACTGGAGAGCCGTGGATGAACGCGCGTGAACGTCCTGAATGCCTGGGCGCAACTGATCGTATATTCCCAACCACAACCCCCGCTACACCCCGCACAATCATCAATACTAAGTAGAAAAGACGCTACTGCCACTTGCGCCTGGCTTTTTTATCGTAATACTAATAAGAAAAGGCGCATCTACGCAGAACCGCCTTTTGTTCTTATGACAAGTTTTTTCATTATAGGTTTAAGTATTTATTTTGTAAAATAAAAAGACGCATCTACTCAAATACGTCTTTTCAACTTATTATACGTCAGAAATGTCTTTTCTATTTTGTAAATATTACATAATATAGCAGAAGCGTCTTATTTAAATGTAAGATTTATAGGGTTGTGTTTAATTTAAACCAAATATAAAAATACTGGCAGATGCGTCTTTTTTTACTGATGCCGAATATGTAGGCAACTCATTTTTTAAAAAAATGTCAGGTTATACGTCTTTTTTCCTTATGACGGCAGTATTGAAAGCGAGATTTCTGTATTACTTTATAGTATCAGTGCCATTTCCTCTCAGTACATTTAAGACGCATAAAGTAACTAGGTATATTGGGATATCAAGTTTTCAACTTCTTATACTTTCGTATTTGAGTTATCAGTCTTGTTAGTAAACTTCCTAATATAATCTAATGTTTTCCTTAAAGCTGAAATTATTCTCCATTTATTTTGTTTTAATTTTATAATTTCTCATATCCTTAAGTTTTGACTTGCGAAACGGGTTTTGGATTATAGGCATGATCCTCAATATCAGCTTTTTTATTAGGTTGGTGTTCCATATTCCTGGCATGAGGAGATTGTTGTAGAACATATTTGACTCCAGTGGTAAGATCGTTTATGTGACCAATCTTTTTTTTAAGGCAGAAAGTCTTCAAATTTTATCATCTAGGTACTCTTTAATTTTGTAAGTTATACATTTTTACGTGCTGCAGAGACTCTTGATTACGGCAAATATCCTCGATATTCCCTATAGGATAAGGCTTCTGTAACCGGATGTTGTTGTATATTTTTTTAGGAGAAAGTTAGCGTGGAACATATTTGTCTCCTGTCTTAAGAGCATTTAAGTCACTCTAAAACTCTCAGCAAATAAAATTTACAGGGCACTGCATCATTTTATTAAATTTGATTTAAGTAGGTACCTCAGCGGTGTTATAGATTTTTGTTTCGATGCTGGGATTTTATATTTGAAGCCAGTAATCTCTAGGTATTTTAATAACAGTAAAGTAAAAGTTAATAACAATGCCCTTAAGAGTATAAGTAGTAGGTTATATTTTCGTGTTAAAAAACTTTTGAGAGTGTTCACAATAAAAAAATATATAAGATCAAAAGTACTGATTAGATACTTGAGGCATCAGTTCAGTGAGTTACATACCGTGTATATTGAGTAAGTATAATGTAGAGTCAAAAATAAGTTTGGTAGCAGTAGGTATCAAACTTATCTTAGAATAGACATAGATTCTTGGTACCAATCTAACGAATACATTTATTCCTTGTTTCTCTCTGTATTAAATAATATGTCACTTGGTAAGTAGATTTTCAATTACAAATTGTAATTGAAATATTATAGATAGCTACATTCTTTCGTTGCTAAATTTGCGTTTGCAACCAGTCATGTATTGAAAATAGCTCCACTAGACATTTGACACTGCTCCCATAACTTGTACACAAGAGTATCTTCGAAACAAAGACATTAAACACGATGTCAGGACTACAGGCAATATTCTACACATCGTTCTTATATAAATCTGAATTCATTTCTACTGGCCAAACGTCACAACACTACTCTTCCTCCAAGGAAGCTTAGGCGTTATTCTCATCAGTTTAAAGTTCTATTTTCAAAAGAGCGTTAAAGCGAAGTTAATAGGAAAATCGAGGAGTTTTAAGTGTCGTTGCGTCGGTGCATGATTGCATTGCAGTTTGTGTCGTTTCATGAAGGGAGCGAGAGTGATTTAGACACAGATTTCAGAACAAGAGAGTGATTTAGACAACGATTTCTTGTTCTGAAATCTGTGGATTTAGACGACGCCTTTGACCATTATGTACTTACTACACTATGTAAAACAATGAAAGAATGTGTATGCCATTTTGATTCTTATCTTAATTGACTAAAGCCTTCATTTAGGAATAGGCATTTTATTTATTTGTCCTAAATTAATTGTTAAGGTGAGATATTCATATATCATATTTTATCTATCGTCAAATCTAAACTTACGCCAAATACAAGGTCAAATTATTTTTGGCTCAGGTGTGTATGTGTTTAGGTATATATGTAATACCTTATTTAATACATCCTTCACCATAGGTAGGTCTTACCAAACCGTGAACAAGCATAAGTGCCTGTACATTGCTATAGCTCAACGGCCACAAGCCCGGGCCTAGTTTCCGTGCACAATACAAACTCCGCCGGGCCTTGTTCCTTTATCGCCTTGTCTTGCTGATACATCGCCATACTGAGGCTGTAACTTAGCCCGGTAACTTAGAACTTTCTTGTTTACTTAGGTGTTTTATTACCTTTATATAGCTCGGTGGAAGAACTGAGTGCTTTTGCATTATTCTTTTGTTTTCATTACATATCAGCTTAGAATTTTCTCGTTTAAAAATGTTTTGGTGTTAGTGTTTAAACGTGGTGTCATCGGAATAATAAGAATATGTACATATTTTAATTACCTAGTGTATCATTATTTTAAATGCTCAAGCGTTGTAATATAAGAAAGATAATGTTCCACCTAAATGTTTCATCAGCTTATCTAAGGTTTAGAAGACTTCTAAATCTGTAGGCGGGATCAACAGAATATTATACACCAAACGAGTTTGGCTTGAAAACATAACTCCAAAAATAAAATATTCAAATGTGGAACCAATAAATCACTGCAACACGCTGGCCGCCAACAAAAGTAAAAAAGATTGAATTCAAAAAATATAAAATTCTCAGTGACGAATCAAAACAAAGGATTTAAACTTGGAATTATAAATCGGCATGCATTTCGGTCACGTCCGTAGCAGAGTCGTGACATAGTGCGCGTCACGAGATAAAAGTCCTTCGTGATTAGGGTTGTTGCTATATTTTTATATGAACTGACGGAGCGTGATAAGACCACTATGTAATTGTTTCTTCAAGAAAACGTGAAATTAATGTTTACAAATTTCTAATGAGCGCATCACTTAAAATCATATTTCAAGAATCGGTATCAAATCGTTGCAACAAAATGTATCCTAATATAATTTGATAACGTAAGCTCTATAAGTATATATATGGGCGTTCAATAACAATTCTCAGTAGTCGAAATCGTACTAGGTAGGTTACGAATAAATAAGTAGGTAGGTACCTATCTAGGCCAATGGGGTGGCGGGCTTGAATTTCACCCCACCATCACTTCCCATGGCTGTCGTCTAAGGGTAAAAGTGCCGGTAGGTAGTTGGGCAGCACCGCCTTTTGAAGAACTGATATCGTACACTGCAATCCCCAAGCCGCTTGCCAAGCGTGGGGATTATGGCAAATCCCTCCTTTAATGAGAGTGGCTGTGTTCTGCAGTGGACAATCCGCCTGATACAGTAGATACCTGTATATAATAATTTTTATGAGAATTAAAATATAATTTGAAATGAATCTATTACTTTAATACTAAAAATATAAAATAATATAAAAAGAAACCGTCGGTTAAGTGTAATAAGAATAAAATCTTTTCTTTTCATATCAGATAGAACATAATCCCAACAGAGTATTTTTGATTTTTAACTACCTATATTTGACAGAAATAGAAATGTTGTTTAAGATTTTTCAATGTTCAATTGTCAGCAATCTAACAGTCAGTTGCCAGTTTTCAGTGGCACTCAATATCTCATAAACATAATTCATAAATCTCATAATGATGCTTCGAGGAGACAGAAACGCTTACCTAACTAAAATATAAGTAAGTACCTATACATAACTAAACGGGACGTGGTGTTTTAACTCCTGTATCTATATAGGCTGGTGACATTTTTATTATATGTAGAAGAGATATTTTGTGATTTTTCAAAGGTTTTTTGAGGTGCCAACTGGCACAGTTGCCGTCTTAAGAATCTAAGGACAATTTCTAGCGTTTAATTAACGCACTAGGTACCTTAATAAGGAAAAATATGAACGTAAAGAGTATTATAAGTAACACTTTGACGTAAGTGGGGTGTCACTGCACATTAGGTACAAAGCATTCACCGTTTTAACGCCGTTACTCATAGATAGGTCAGTATACCATCAATGAGAACACTCCCAACCAAAAAAGCGAAACCAAAACCTGTGTTGGTTGTTGGGATGCTGTGTTGTTTGATTAGTGTACATTACTTATATGTGGCCGGTTGAGATGGGACCTCAGAAGTGTGGTAAAAGGTATTGATTATCAGGTATCACTTACCTTATATTATATTTTTTTTATTAAATATATTAGATTTAGATTCTAGTATGTTTTTATAAGTCGTTCGTAAGTACCTTTAACTTTGCCTTGTGGTAGTGAATTTAGCGAATGCCTCCTAGCCAGCTCGCCCTAAGTAGAAAATCTCCCAACAAGCTCCTAACGCTGTCCGTGAGAGCCAGTATAATTATGGGTTAAGCCTGTTACACCATCAAGTAAGATTCTGGTTAAAGGCTATCAATAACCTACCAAAAAAAAAAACTAAACTTCAGTCGTCGACAACCCTGCAAACGACGCCTGTACTGTGCCCACTCACAGCATTTAAAAATAAGTAAAAAACTAAGCACTTTACCGATGTGATTGAATGCTGGTTAAAGTGAAGAATGCCACTTTATCGTGTTTCATAAAGTAAAATAAGCAATGCAGGTGTCTGTTATTAGATTCTTTAGAGAGCTGCAAGTAGGCAGTTGAATTGCATAGGATTGGTACTCGGAACTTTTAAAATAGTTCTATTGAAGCACTTCTAGTTTTTTTTACAGATGTGCCTTAGTAATTGTACTTATACTAATAAACACAAATGTACCTACTTACTGAAAGTTTAAAGACTAGAGTAAGTATTCTCATTGACACATCTGTAAAATAAAACTATAAGTGGTTAACTTGAACTTGCAAAATTGAATTTGTAAACCAATTACTTATGTAAAATATTTAATCGAACATACCTACACATATACCTACGTAATAAAAATTGCAGCAATGATGGCTCAAGGACATAACTATGAACTGCTGCTATAGGGATCCATCGGTGTCTCAGGACAATCCACATAATTTTTCGCGGAGCTCCTCGCTGTGTTCAATCAGCTTTGTGAGCTAGTTTCCAGGCGTATAGCTATAGCCTGAGCTTGACCAACATCTCCGACCACATTAATTTATTACCTACAGGGTAGACGATTTTCGAAGGCTAGCCTAAAAAATAGATTATAAGTAGACAGGTTTTTTGAAATAAACATTCACAGGAGGGCAGATATTGAATTTTTCGAATCAGAAAATAAGAACGTGATTTATGATGCTGTTTTTAGGTATCAAACGAATCTGAGGAATTTGTCAGAGGTTTTCTGAATCAGCGCAAAAATTCTGAGAAAATACAGAGTACCTATACCTATCTCAGAATATAAATATGTCATCAATAAAATATGAATAAATAACTCGACATCATCAGGAGATCAGTCATACCTCATTATTTCCTTTAACTTATCCAACTGACTATACTGACGTCGTCGGTTAAAATATGTTTTTTTTCTCTCTCCGATCGTCTCTCCTTATTCGCTCCTCACTTGGGCGATGACTTTCTTTCTTCTATCTTTTATGCCTACCGGCTTTAGTTTTTCTCTCCTTTTTTATCGGCCAGTTCACTTTCAAACACTTTTTGAATGAATGAAATTGGTACGGACGTCATTCTTATATACTTGAAGCTGGGAACTTTTTGAGTAGCAACGTCCGACCATTCTTCGTTTCAAGAAAACGTTGCGGATTAATGTAGAGTATAGAACATGAATTACAGATTTAAATAATATAAAATATGTTATCCACAGATAACACAGATAAAAATGAAACACCAAAGGTGTAAGAGGTGCCATATAACGCCTAAAGCTATTATCTAACACAGCCCTTTCAAAAACCTCCCAACACCATAGAATAACACTTCTATCTTTAAAAGCCCTCCTAATAACTCCTTGCAGATATCGCCCCCGCCGTCCCACATAAACTTAATACAGCATAACTCACAAGTATAAGTTATCGCCGAGTTATTTCTCGAGCCCTTTTTGCTAGTCGCGCGATGTTTATGTGCAGTGCGTGTCTATCTGATTGTGAGGTATGCTTGTCTTTGTTTGTGGTCTTTGGCTATTGGTAGAGAACTGGGTTTGTTTGGAATCCAAAGTTATACCTATACCTAGGGCTTACTGCATCTGGGTACCAAAGTTATCTATTTAGTCTAATGATACTGTACATTCCTTGTAATTTATTCCAAGAATAAGAGTGTTTGCTTGATGTTGTATTGTCATATAAGAGCCTTCAGTCAAAATTACATAGTGACAGAAGTTCTGGATCTGCTGATGAGTTCGGTAGGTCAACTTGTGTACTGACTTTAGCTGTTATGTCTTAATTCACATCAATCGATTATCAATTATCAGGGGTTAAAAAGTGTTTCAATCAATATATCATGCTTATAAACAGGCGAGATTTTCACAGGATTTCAATATAATTTTAGCTGAATATTAACAATAGAATACAAAGATATAGGGACCTAAAATTGTAATTGATACCAAGTAATAGGATTACATTCAATATTCTATTCCATAACTTGATTAACGAACCGCGCAGCCTCGTTCTAAAGATTAGCTTAGAATTGATGATTTTAGATTCATTCCTATCTAAATAATAATGATGTGATCTATGTTGCTGTAAACTCAAATCAACAACTAAAGAAACCAGTAAATAGCTAGTACTTATCTAATTATTCTGTATAAGTATAAAACTTTGAAGTTAAGCTGTTTGAATGGGATTTGAGCAATAATTTGTATAAAAATGTTACGTACAAAAATCAAGTAAGTAAACGTGCTGGCAGTAGAATCGATTTGAAAACAGGTTATTCAAGTTGCTTACCTTCTTAGGTCCGGCATAGGAAAATAAAGAAAAACAATAGCCACGTTTTAACTTTGAACTAAACGGCACTTTTATATACACTGTTATTTATATATATACACTTTATTCTGCAGGATGTAATCCAGTGAAGCGTACACTAGAACGATTTTTTCCAGACTAAATTCCCGACAACAAACCTCATCTAACACAATGGCCTCAAACGTATATTTAACTTCGATAAAACAAAACAAAAACATCTTGCACAAATCGTTTTAGTCTTTTGTTAGAGCCGCGTTCGCAGAAGACCTCACAAAAACTTTAAAAAATATAACCCTTGCAGGTCCAAAACAAAGAAGTGTCCGTCTCAAAAAATGGGTTAACTGTAGCCTGCTATGGCCTTGAAAAAGATGCCATTAAATCTAAAAATTCTTTAAAAAACATACCTTTCTTTATACTGTATTATGAGAAGAATCCCGCAATGTTTGCCCTTGTTCCTCACGGTTTTATTGCGTCGTAAACCACTAAAAAGTACCTTGTTAGTGTAACAGTCACAATTTAGAACAGCGTTTCGGACCATTAGTTAGTGTAAGGAGATAGAGGTAAGAAAATAATTACACCTTTATGGATAGAAAGACTTTCTTTTCAATTGGATATTGTTTGTTTTGTATTTGCACAATATTTTAATTGTTAGTTTCGTCACGCGTGATTTCGCAGGTGATAAGTGGACAAAGGGGACATTATGACGGAATATGACAAAGACAGTTTTATTTCTTATTATTTTGCTTAGTTTAGCCGTCGTGCTTGTTCCTTGCGGTTCCATGTTTTCAAGGTTTTATTCGATGTTTAAATATTCAGAGTAAACACCATTTCTGAGTTAAAAAAATGGATTAATTACCTGCATATATACGCGTGTATAGAATAAAACTGTGGTCAAAATAAGGTAAATAGAAAAGTGAGGTGTTAGTGTTATTACTTATGAGAATTGATATCGTAAAGTCTAATAGTTACAATTCAATCTACATAAATACATAATGCTCAGCACAGTGTAGAATGTTTTATGGTAAGTTTTATTTCCCTTTCGTTACATGTTTTTTGTTGGCTATTATATTACTAACTACTTCACTTCATTGATTCGTTTAAAACAGTAATAGATGTGTCAGTGTTATCACTTTAACATACCTACTTACTAACTTCTTGCCACATTTCACGAAGCGTTCGGAAGATATCTTCGATTAAGGTGAGGAGCCTCAAAGAGACAAATTTTGAACAAGTGTTTCATAAAGATTGTACATTGTACGTGTCTGATCCAAAAACAAAATTCCATATATTTCTCTCTATAGAAAAAAATATATATCCAGCTATAAAATTTCGCTTAATCAAGTTTTGTGTCTATGTAGTAAATTGAATCAATACAAATTTATATCTCATTATTATGTAGCAACCGTGTGATAAATTACGTACCAACCAGAAACATATTACCTATCCGTATTTAAAAAGCTCACTTATAAAAAATGTATTTGATAAAAATCATGAGTAGGTACGCAATTTAAAAACATTGCATTGTTTCCCATTCACATGCGAAACGAGGTCTATCCGTCCTACGGCCTTAGTCTGTCAATTTTCAAAAGCCAGATCGTCCTAAACTTAGATAAGGATGCTCGAATGCTTCATATACATCGTTTCACGCGGTCAATTATATTCTACAAACTGTTAAGGGTTTAAAATACTATTAGGTTACTTAAATAATATCTACGGCTGAAAACCCTACCTAAACCAACAACAGTACAGCGTACTAAGTAAACAATACTCCACATAGTGGACGATACAAAGCCAGCTAATGGAGGGACAATCGGTGCCACATATCATAATTATCGCCTATTTTGACTGGCCTGTATCGGAAGCTTGCTTAACGAACCGCTCTAGTTACGGCCTCTTCATTCGACTCTCTATCTATTTATATAAATTATTTTTGAAGCGCTCGTAGCGATGTTTACTTAGCTGTTCTCAACCGATCTGCAAAGTTAAGCAACGTCGCCCGCGGTCATGAGTTGGATGGGTGACCGTTAGTAACATTACTACTGACCATTTCCGTGCTTCGGAGGGCACGTTAACCCGTCGGTCCCGGTTGTCGTCTTAGGATGGCAGTCGTTATAGCATGGTGGTAGGGCATTTTGCAAATGCCCGCCTGGCTAGCTACCACCCTCAAGTACAAAATCTGTCGCCAAGCACCTAACGGTGTGTTCCGGCAGCTGTCCTTGAGAGCCAGTACTTCTAGGTTAGCTTGAACAACATCTTCGACCACATCATCACTTACCATCAGGTGAGATAGTGGTCAAAGGCTAAGCTATCAGGCATAAAAAAATAAATAAAAAAAAATACAAATACTGGCATTTCATTTCTCAACATTTAAACAGTTTCCTTACTTAATACTAGTGGCTCAGTTATTATAGCATTCTACTCATTGAACCTTTAAGACTACACAGTACCTAGCATGTGTTGCTATAATATACAATGGGTGATGAGATGAGATGATAAATATAATTCTTGAGACCGCGAGCCAGTTAGGTTTCAAGTAACCTGCGATTCCCAAGACGTCTGCCAAGCGTGGGGATTATGGCAAACCTCCTTTTAATGGGGGAGGCTGTGTTCAGCATCGGACAATCCGGCTGATACAGTAGGCACAATTGTTGAACGAGTTGAGAACTAAACCAATAATATTATATTAACATTATGAATTTTCCGCCATAGACGTCAGTGTTAGTATCTTAGAATGCTTTTAGAAGATATTGCGTATCGCTTACATTCGTAGATATTTTATACGATTTTTCTACATAAATCTACGTAAATACATTCAAATAAATGTTAATTTTATTGGCATACAGAAATTTTGTAATACGCGTAGGTTATTTATGTGAATTTATAGGGAATATATTAATGGGAGGTGACAATACCAAACCTGTTTGTTAATGGCCATCCAATCGCCGGGGATTCCAAAGTTTTCTATTTACTTAATTCGAATATTTTGAATGCTGTGATTTATGACAGGTCAACTGGTTTATGTGTCTAGGAGTTAACTTATTTTATTGCTTAAGCAGCTTTATCTCAGAATGTGTATATTCGATAACATATTTTCACTAAATATTCGTTCATAAATTGTTAATATGAATGTGATAGTGGAATTTAAACACCGATAAACAAGCTTCTTTTCTTCTTAATACTTTATATATATAATCACAGAAGGCAAAATACGTGAGAAGTAAATTTTGTGTTATTCTTGGCATACAGATGAAATGACATTTTGACTAATTTAAAGCATTCCATTATCGTTGTTTTGTCTGTTCAAATGTGTATTCTGTTTTACATCATAAACGTTTTCCATTAAATCATCGAAAACGAAATATGCATAAGTTGTCGAGCGCAGAATTAACCCATTGGCATCGGCGATAATGATAACAATAGAATTTCATTCATAACTAGGACAAAGTGGTCCTGACGATGCCAACTTATAACTGATTTTCTGATTATATTATATTTTCTGATTATATTTTATAAATCCAATATGTTCATAGTATATCAAGTGGTATTAAAATTAATGACAAAGTTGTTGCGGTGAATATCAACTTTTTTATTTTATTTTCTAAGGAATTGTTAGCTTACCCACGCGCCCACCTGACGCATAGCGATAACCTCAGCCTATAACAGTGCATTTTTTCAAAGTATAAGTAACGACAAGCACCTAACAGTGTGTTCATGCTGCTTTTCGACAGATTTTCCACTCGAATTTGACTTGCTAGCTGACTAGGCGAGCATTTGCAAAATGCCCTTCCACCATGCGGTGAAGCTCAAGCCAAAACAAATTGATAAGTGTTTGACATGATATCGCGTTATATATCAATATCATAGATATCCTATAAAGCACTACCTTAATTACGATTAATTACGTGTTCGTTTTTTAAGATCTATAACAAACCTCATAGGTAATTGGGAGAGCAGTCGAATGACATACGTCAAAAATCCATAATGGCGGAATTCAAGATGGCCGCCACGGAGTATTTTGTAGTGCTCCGATCCTGATAAAGCGAGGCCGTATAGAAAATCCTAGGTTTCTTGTAAAGCACCAACCTATAGTAGCAAAAGCGTTCGCCTAAACCAGAGTCGAACAAGCTATCATTACGAGCGTTTGTTCGACGTATCAGGATCACAATACCGGTGCCAAATGCGAACGGAATTATGATGGGAGTGACTTTTAATGCTCCATTGGCTGGCGCTAATAGAGGATAATGAGCGTTGATGTACTAGGCCTGGGCTTCCGTGTTTGTTTAGATGGTGTTTACGATAAACATACCTACTCGGAATCTCCTTTTCATATCGAGATGTTGGGTTCAATCGGTTCGATTATTGTTTTTTCTGACAAAAATATTTCAGTAATTGTCTGGAGTCCGGAACTGTTCCCAGTAGATGTCAATAGGCTTGTGCGATAAATAAATAGCATAAAGTGGGTTCTTAAACAATTCTGCTTTTACTTTTTCGTTCTCGAAAAAATTATATCAAAATAAGTATTGATAGGAATAGGTTTTATGGTGATAGTGCTAGGTAGGTATATCACACTGAGAAAACCGACTTAAAGGCTTAAATCAAATTTGACCTTTTACCGTTGAATTGTAACTACGTAAGATGAATTCACAACTCTTAAGATGATTTTCACCAATCAATAAAAATGTACCATGTTTTATAATAAACACAACCGTCAAAAACGCCTTCCGTAAAGTATTTTCAGAATTGCAACTTGTTATACGATAATAATTGCAGTATTGACCATAAAATATACCTTACTTTTACGGCGGTTTGTATACGGTGATTATCACTATAACGTACGACTTAATCAGCCTTATCAAAAGGTCAATATTTAAGTAAGACCACAAAATACACCTTAAATGAAGACGAAAAGAAACATTCGCCTTCACTGACCTCGTTTAACGTCTTCTAGATGGAAGGCGTTTTTGTACGTTTGGTCGGTTTTTCGCCTTATACCATATAAATTGGCCGTCATTAGGGCGCTTTTGACTTTAGATTTTTCTTAGTGCATGCAGTGGCACAAAGCCAGGGGATGAAAAGAAACCACTCTATCCCGGGCCTCCAGGCTTGCTCTGCGTGGATCAAATATAATAATACCGACGAATAAATACTTAAAAAAAAATTAAAAGCATCTAGAGTAATTCTATTGAAAACGTTATGTTTAAATATAAGTTACATATTGGATTAGTATAAGCTACAATTTATTAACCTAGATATTATCGACGTGCAAGTGCTTACTGGCGCCTGCATTCTATATTATCATAAGCAATATTTTACTACAGCCTTTGTTTAATCAGCTCACGCACAATCAGAGTACGCTGTTTTCATACCTATGTTACTGTAAACAACTACTACATACGAGTATCTATGCATTCTATAGTCGATACGAATCTATATATGATTATAATAGTGTAGGCGTGAGAATACATTGATACAATAATATGTGATAGTGCACTAGTAGATGTGAACTGCTATTGTATTGTATTCAATGAATATTCCTCTGAATTATCATCGTATTCCTATGCTTCTCCTTTATATTATGAAGTAGGGTCGGTACAATATGTCTTCCATAACAATACAAAGATCAAGACAAGAACATACTTTTATATAGGCGTTTTTTGGTTGGTGAAAATGATGGCCTATATGATACGCTTTTTAATAAGGATTATGGATGTGCTAGCCTTTGACCATATTATATTCACTTGTTAGTTTAAACCGAATATAACTCGTACAGTAGTCTAGAAAAAAATAAGAAGTGTTTTTAAGATTCGTGGACCTAAAATGTTATATTATATATACAGCTAATGTGATGTAAGTAATACATCTTCTCGATATTTGTATTAAAGAAAAACACGAATTGCATTTCCTACCTTAGGCTAGCCTTCGACCACTCTCTCACCTGATGGTAAGTGATAATGTGGTCGAAGATATTGTTCAGGCTAACCTAGAATTACTAGCTCTCAAGGACCGCTGCCGGAACACCGTTAGGTGCTTGGCGACAGATTTTCTAGCTGGTAGCTAGCCAGGCGGGCATTCGCAAAATGCCACCATACCACCATGCTGTAAGGACTGCCACCCTAAGACAAGAACCGGTACCGACGGCTTAACGTGCCCCCCAAAGCACGGAAGCGCTCAGTAGTAATGTCACCCATCCAAGTCATGAACACGGCGGAATTTCTTAACTTAGCTGATCGGTTAAGAACGGCTAAGCAAATTTCGCTACGAGCGCTTCGAAAACTAATAACTACGATTACTACGAGAATACTACTACGAGTTAATATGTAAGTCAAGCTCAACAACAGCAGAACTCAAAACTTAAAATAAAGCGTAATTTAAAAACTGTACCGTGTAGCGCAACTACACTACCTTGACGCAACCATCCGCATGCGATCCTTTCTAAGCGCCAAATCAATTGCCTAATCAATCCTGGATTTGGAAGATTTTTATTATTTTATTAATTGTGAACTGAATTAAGTCCATAATTAAAGCAGTAACTGTGATCTACACTTCTTTGCAAAATATATTCGTAGCGTATTACAAAACAGATCAAAGAGAAAAGACATACTAGTTAATACCAAAAATGCCCAACAACAAAAGATAATATCCCCTCTCAGTTCCTTTAACAATATTATATTTACCAAACTTTCGCTAGATATAAATTAAGTAGGACCTGTCCTTTAATATACATAACGCTGACTATCCCATGCATATTGCAATCTAACTGCCTATTATGTAAATTTATGTCCAAACACGAAACCTAAGTCTATAGGTAAGTCCTGTGGGTCGGCTCATTACACTTAATTGGAGGGCCATTCGCGGAGGGCATGAGGGCCCTGATAGCCCCTGAAGGCCCATGATGGCCAGTTTCGACTAAAACAGCCGCACTAATGTCAGACAAAAAGTTTGGACGTAGTTAGGAAGTAAAAAATTACGTTATACGGTTGAGAATAGGCAGAGGTCAAAATTAATTGTGCAGCATTCAGTGGTCAATGTGGTCATATCTGATGGCGGTTTGTCTGTATTGAGGTTTTTTTTTTTATGAGATATAGAGGTCAAGAGTAATGTTGATTGCCTTGGAAGCCCAAGTATCGCAAATGTAGCATGATTTTTGATGGGGACGCATTGCTAAGGTGTTCAAGATATTGAGGACTGACTGGTAACTTTTTAACCGTAGGAACCATATTTGTATGGAATTTTATTGCTTCCACCTTTAAAGATACAGTAATGACATAAAAATCGATTGATTCCAAAGGTTTTTTGTGAAGAAACCAAATAAGGAATTAGTAATAATTTCATGCAAAAATACTTCCAACCGAAGTACAGAGTAGATTTTGTGCGTCAAAACTCCTTATTGCCATCAACTTGAAAGACCTAGAAGATAATGGCTCTTCGAGCGCTCGATCAAAACATGTTTCGTCAACACAGAGTCAACGCTTCATAAAGATAGGTACTTCAAGGATAACCTTAGGATAGGTGTATTAGATTCGGTGATAAGATACATAATAGAGCAATAATTTAATATTTTATACAAAATTGATACAAGAACGCAGGGTCTCTTTTGTTCCTATTGTTTATGGTGTGCATAGCTATCAGTTCCTATAAAGCTACTTCTAAACAATACTTTATGAATATTTCAACTACCTTTGTAAGGAAAACAATTTCTCGCTTACTTTGCGTTCAAGCGACTAAGGAAATATGTGAAGGCATAACAGATAAGGTCGTTATAGGAAGTCGTCTTTGCCGCTTTTGTTTTCCGAGAAAATTACATTTTTCATTTGAGGCCGCGGGCTTTGAAGTAAAATTACCTGTAATGGGCGCGCTATAATGCTCATAATTGTATGTATTATGGGTACTGGAGGCAGTATTGTACGGGGAAGGTTAAATTGATCTCTGTTAATGTAATTTAGAGCGATATATTGTTATAATATGTTGCTGACTGGATATTAGATCCTATATCTACTAGTTACACATCCAGGTAGATATCGTGTACTTACTCAACCTGTGTAGGCAAAATTTGATTGAAACCTGTCCAATTAAGGTACCTATGTCAGCAGTTTTGATCACGTTCACATCCGATGGATACCGTCTGATCACTTACATTTTCGTAGTGGTAATGTGGTTTAAAATGAGAACAGACTTACCCTGAACAGAATGGCTCTCAAGTGTAGAAACAAATCATCTGAAACTTTATGGTGCTTAGCAACGGATTTTCCACTAAACTTGAGGTGGGAGGAGTTTCACAAGCGAGTATGTTACAATGCTTCATTTTTTAAAGCAATATTCTTACGAATTATTACAAATAGGCAAGCAATCAAGCATGCACATACATATTATAGACTTACTTTCCATTAAAATATTTCACAACCAAATTATCCATGGCATGTATAAGTAAGTTGTACCAACGTGCTACAGTTCCTTGCTATAATCGTGGTTCCACCTGCGTATAGTGTCATGTTTAATGTTACCGTCACTATGAGTCCCAAAAACACCCCAATAAAATGTAACCATAAAATAACTACATTCGTAAAGATGTGGCCAAATCTATTTAGAAAATGACAGATCATATTGGTACCAATTTACTTTTTATGGTATAGTGATGGAATAATCACGCGGTCCACCCACTTGATTTTAAGTGGCAACCTCTGCCTATAACAGATGCATTTCGTCACAAATGACGAACCACACTGCGCCCATCAGCCTGAGACATACAGTTATTAAAACTCACGTGCTTGTAATATCATAATTACTTACTGGCTCACAAGGGCAGCTACCTGAACACAACATATTATCTACTTGAGAGTGGAAACTAGCCAGGCGACCTTTATCAAACTTCACTCCCACCATGCGGTAAAGCTCAAGCCGCCGATGGGAATCGAACCATGGACCTGCGGCATGATGGCAGTCCCTAACCACCCGGCTATCATTGCTTCACAAATCCAATCCAATTTCAATTTAGGTACATATTTTATTTTATTTTAATATCACTTCTTTTAAATTATGTTTAATATAAGTAGTTTATCTATATGTACGAGTATCATTTACTACTCAGAATCACGGTAGTTATTCGAATTATCACTTATTGTGTGGATAATAATTTCATATATTGTGTCTAATCACTGAACAGACACAAAACAAGCGCAAAAATATTATATTTACACAAAACACTTACCTATATGAATTCTACTAAATGTTCTTTGTTCCTATTCTTTACATACTCGTGGCATTTCATTCGACTTAACTTACTGAACGGTGAACTTACATTTCATAAGCTTTGCCATAATGACTGTATTTTGTGACACACCCTTAATGAGGGTTAGATAGTTTTGATATCGTTGAAGTATCTCCTTCTCCTTACTAAAAGTTGGCATATTGCTGCATTTCTTGTTTCATCTTGGTTTGTATTTACGCTTACATCTTCAGATTTTACTCAGAGAATTTGTGTAATCGTGCATTATGGTTAAAAGAAACGCTTAAGGAGAAGTCCTTTCGTCAAGATTTTGAAAGCTTGTTCGTTTATCTAGTAAGTATCATACTGTTTTTATGTATGTATATACTATACTAAGTATATACTTAACAAAAATATAGCAAAGATGATATATATATAAAACACATATATAAAATCATCTTTGCTTTATTTCTCTTACGTATATACTTAGCAGAAATAAAGCAAAGATGATTTCTTACACTGAAGTATCTATGACTTACCTACATCTAGTTTATGTTAATGCATGCTTATTCAAACATTCTTAGCGATGATATTAAATCATGATCATAATCCCAACATCCACAGTTTTTTCCCATTTTTCAGTGTACTTAGTTAGTCGATTTCGTTTAAAAATACATATAATTTTAATAATGCTGTTTTCGATTATGTTTTAAGAAACTGCGGCAAATGATGATAGATATCAATATTTTTAATATTTTTATGTTTGCAATAACACCCGCTTGGCGAATTACATTACAATCCATCCCAATATGATGGTTGAAGAACGAGAGCAAAAATTAGAGTTATGAGTCATTGTGTCATGTTAGCTCAATAGGTTAGAGTATGCTCTAACATATATCTATATTGACCCTTTAGCCGGGGTATGCCCGGCTAAAGGGTGGATGGACGCGGGTTCGAATCCCGCATATGGCTATAACTTTTTCTCTCGTAAATTTGTAATTTAATAATTTCTCGTTAATAAGAGCCCATTAATGGACCTACGTCTATTTATTTAGCCAATATTAGTTTTAGTGAATGATATTATAGGAGTTAAAGCACACAGATTAATTATTTAGATCGTCGCTTTTATTTTAAGTTAACAGAGTATGTGGGGAAATTAAAACCAGAATAATAACTGAACGACGCTCTATAAATATTATTTCAATAATAAAAGGCAAAACATCGATTAATGAGCTTTGCGTTTGCGTGTCATGTATTGCATACATTTTATTGAACACAACTGAACACTTGTAACATATTGGACATTTTACATCGACTAATGGGCGACATTGCTCGTGAAAATAGGATAATACTCGTAGTAATTAATCGCAAACACGCTTAGTGTATCTATTGCCAAGCTATTGTTTGTTTTCATTTACATTTATTTTTAAGACTAAAGCAGAACTAGAAACGGTAACAGAAACTATATATAATAGCTAAGTATAACAAAGTATTTTAAATACTTCATACTAAATACTTACTTTTGCTACGTCATAGATAAAGTGTTGTTGGCACTTTACTGCTCGTGATTTGCTGGAAGTATCTGTTATGTGTCTTTTTTCTTTGATATCATTGCATGGATGTCGTAAAATCGATTAAGGGAAAACAAAAGAACGTGCAACAACGTACTTTTTAGATCTGTTAACCTTAACAATGCGGTTCCATATAGGTCTGCAAAGGGGATGTAAGATATTACTACTGCCTCTAATCCGCAATACATGCTGTGGCTAATGAAGGAATATTAACTGACCATAATCCTCTATGCAGGCCCATTGCCGACTGGTGGACATTAGACGTCCTCGAATTTGATGGATTTTTATTAGGAAAAAGAAATCATCCGCTCTCACAAAGTTTTCCTTTTCCGTACTGCATGGCAGACATATTGCTGATTGCTATCATACAGGTAGGCGCAAATTTAAACACTGCCATGACCTCAATCACCATGGTGAGCATGGCCATAAGATGCTTGTTAAATTCAATGGAAAATTGTTTGATACATTTTGCTGAGCTAAATGTAAAACAGAACAATGTGTTCGGCAAAATGTATCCGGCAAACAAACAACCACCACCAAAACCAATCAACCCTTTACCAAACGTACGGCCGCGCGAAGTTAAAACCTGCCTCGCTATCACAATCCGCAATAACCAATCTCTTATCCGCACATATCTCTATAGTCCTTTTAACATAAACGGAACGGCCCGCGGGGCGGCGAACTAATCTCCATAACTTTAATCCTTTAACCCTCTCTGTACCAGGAATCCAATCAAACAGTACAAGCACCCCCCTCGAACCTCCCGAGTTTTCCCCCCGCCCGCGTCTGCCTACGCAGCCTGTCCCGAGTAATTATCAACGCTTTAATGACATCATAAATCGAGTGTATAATCTAATCTGGAAAAGCCCCGGGCTCCACCGAGCGGCTTAATGGTGTGAAAGCTACGTTATCTCCCGCCATGTGTGAATAGAGCTTTATACGCGCGCGCCTGAAAGCTCACTCCGGGAAACTTTGGAAAAATATGTCGTAGAACATTCGAGATAAGAATGTGGGACGAGGAACGCTTTCAAGTTTAATAGAAAATCGAACATTATCGTAAAAGAGATGTCTTTGCTAACAAATTCTTTGGAAGTGTATCTTTTAAAGTAGCTACTGCTTAAGTGCATGGTAAAGGATTAGTGCAAGAAACTTACGCATTAACTTTCCCGCTTATCTAGTCGTTACCGGTTGACAACTTTTATAACAACACCTTTTTATATAAAAGAATACGTTTCTTTCATGGATTATTTATTATTTACAGAACCCATACACAAGAATATACCATCGCTATCATTAGTATATACCACTTGTAAATATATTTTACAATTATTTCAATCAAATTCAGCAATCAACTGAATAACGGTTTTGTCATTCAACATTTTTAACGTCTTCCTAGATCGTGACTTAACTTTTACTTCCTAGACTCCAAATAGAACGAAATTATTTATTAGTTCTCAAACTACCACAAATTACTTTTATTTTAGATTTTGAAAGTCTTCTTCGCACGTTTAACGACTGCAAACAATTTGCCAACAACATCGTATTTTTAATGCAATCTACAACAGATAGGTCAATTTCTCTGTATCAAATTGTTGATTACAGATAATAGTTTGATCTAGACGCAAGAGCCGCTGGTGTTCCGTAGCTATTATTGAATTACACGCCAAATTTGTACTCACGCCTTAAAAATCACCATCTAAGAACCATCACTTATTTTTACCACCAGCAATTCGTTCTACACCCACAGACTAACAACATTGCTCAATTAAAACTTAATCATCTACGTCTACATAGATAAAAATCTTGGAGGTTCTACTAGACTGTGGCAAATGGGAATTTCTCGTTCGAACGATTTGTTTAATATCGTTTATGCGACGATTCGATTTTAACAATCAATCGATTATAGTCAAAACGTTTCTCACGTTTTTGTTTTTTAATATTTTGTGAAATCAATTTATCGCGCGTAAGTTTTTGTGGGAATTGTGATTAATTGGTTGAACTCAGTTGAACTGCACGAATTAATTTAAAAAAAAGAGAATGTGTGCAATCTAGATTTTGAGAAAGATTTTATTAACAATTATAGCACGGTATCTCTATTTTTTTGTTGCTCATAATATGATACCACTTTAGGAGATTTTAGCTCAATTATGAAACTCGCTTATGTTTTCTCCCGCTAAGCCTTTTTAAGCCTATCCTTAGGTGCCTTATCCTTATAATCACGCTAGGCCATTATCCCAAAATTCGTCTCTTGCTGAGATCCCCCGCCTCGAGTGTAATGAACAAATAAATAAATTGTGCGCTATACATGTAAACACCAAAAACGTGCCCTTCTGAACTCTAAAGCTAAGTAAATACGGCGAAGACTTTTTTGTTTTGAAGACATAAGTATTGATGTGCTATGGACCCCACTGCAAGGGGTAAGTGATTTTCTGTGTAGCGCCGAATCTGTGCTGAACCTACATTATCTGTACCTATTTACTTATACTACAGTGTTTTGCATTGGATTCCTACCGCGTAAAACAGTACTTAAACATGACACTGAAACTTCTCTCATTCTTATGTGCTTACTTGTCATGAACAAATAGACTAGACTTGGTATATTATGTGTGTCTAACAGTTGTTAAGCGAGCATATAGAACTTATTTTTTATTTGTCTGGCCAACATATATAAGTATTTTCACTTATTTACATATGTTGGTTTATTTTAAGATATTAAGTTTGATTAATCAAACGTGAATAACGTTCTCCTACGGAAAAACTTATAATTATTATCTTAAATAAATTCTACATCAAATGTGTTCAAGAATGTTATTCTTATGTACTATATTTATTTTATTAACTGGTTTGCCTTTAGTGACCAAATACTACGAACTTTATACAACACTACAGCTAATATAACGAAAGCATTTAGTTAACCTACAAGCCAGTACAAGTTTACAGGCAGTGCAAATGCTCCAGCCTACTACCAGTTGGCAGCGTGCCCAGCAAGCTAGCAGCATTGCATTATGTTGATTTTTATAAGTCCTTATCGTCATATTATGAATAACGGAATGGTACGACCTGTAATGATTCCAAGGTTTAGTTCTGAGTACATAAGACTTAAGTAACTGTATTGTTGTCTGGTAACGATAGTGGTATATTATCGTGGTATCGTGGTAGGTACGCCACCGTTCCTATTCCGATAAATAAGTGTGCGTTTGGCCATAAAACGCGTGCTACAGGTACCTACTTCCAAGTTATTCACTATCTGAACGAAATCTACGGTCACGTAAGAAAGTTTTATGAAAGCGGCTTTTCGGGGACATAAATCAGACCTACTTTTATTTTCCTCCATTATTTTTGGACAAAAAATGGCTTTCCTGCTTAATAAATTCAGTCGCAATAATTTATTGCCAGCCTCTTGCCCTTTTGCCGGGCGAAGCCACAGCTTTCCTATTTTCCCCGGATATAATTTCTTGGGGTAAAAAATGGTCCAACCGAATGTGACCAGATCAAAAAGTCATAAAGTTTGTGATTTAATTGCATTAGTATTTTGTGGGTAGTCATATAATTCTCTTTTCTAATACGCATTTTTGATGTAAAGGGGTAAATTGCCGTCGAACTCATTCTTTCGCCATCTAGCTTCTGGGCTTTGCTCACATGAGCTCACAGCTGAATGGCGTCGATTATGCTCGATACCTATGCTATTTGTATCGACATTATAGGCAGCACGTTCTAGCGCTAACAAAAAATATGTCATACAGTTACTAACTTTCGTATATAAGAGCTGTTCCATAACCGCCTTTTAGAAAAAAATAAAACTCGGCTAAAATAAAAATGCGCATTTTATTTGGCGTTTAAAAAACGCTGTTACTTTGAGATAATAATATAAAATGCACAAATTCAAACTTCTCTAACAACACAAGAATTACCTAATTGTCAAACGTGACGGCACAAACCTTACCTGTGAATAGGTATACCCATTTGACTAGTCAAAAAATTAAGATGGTTAGGGACTCTGCTTTTACCCATTGTAATAGTACAATGTCAATCAACTTGAATCTTGATATAAAATATAAAAATTACTGGTGTTTTTGCTGTGTTCGCCACATTACGCGCTGGTAGAACATAACTTCGTTTCTGCCATCATATAAAAATGCGCTACGAGATATTGAGTCATGAATCAACTTTATGACTGAATTCTATTAACTTTACTGCTCATAATCAATGCGGTATCCAAATTCATCTCAAACAAAGGTATCTCTTATATTGACATTTTAAAATTTTTCGCTTTAAAGTATCCTAAGAATTCAAAGTTGGTAATTAATATAATAAAATCACTTGTTGTACATCGCTCGTAAATATCAAAAAGAATATTTAACGTTCATATTTGTATGCCAAAAACTACGTCAGTATCCGACAATGTGTTAACTGTTGCCTTGCATGTCTTTATACAGGCTGTTTAATTATTATTTTATAAATTAATTGGTAAAAAGGACATAATGCAATGGTTGCAACCGCGAACTCAAGTCTTTGCCAAATTTTAGCGTTCAAACATACAAATACAAATAATTTATTAATTACACCATTGTTACAGTTACTATATTAAATATAGTATTGTAAAAAAAAAAATAGGTATATAATTTTACTCAATATGTCAATTCTTATTGTTTGATTATTCCTTACAATATTATATATTCTATTTGTCACAATATACTATTAATGGCATAAATTATTTATACTTTACAAACATATGGTGTTTATTGGTGTCGAGATGTCAACAAGGGCAACATGAAATAACAACCAGAATTATCTAATTCGTTTGTTTCTCCTAATTAATTTGTGATGTAAAACATTTTTTGTGGGGCTATAAATTGCTGTTGCTTTTGTATTAGTAGAATTTAGAAGTCTAAATGAAATCTGGTAAAAGATTAGTACTAGTGTATCCCTTCGTTTTTTTAGCTTCCTTTTTGAACCTATATGTTTCAAACACCTTGTATACACAGTTTATCTCTGAAACAAAGTGCCCCTCAAGGCTGTATATATTCGACATCCATTAATTGTACGTTCCGAGTAGGATGTTTTGACATTGACTCTCCGCGAGGCGAAAGAGTAAATGTTATCTTGGAACCTCTACCAAGATTTCGAGTATTCGAACCTATATACCTAATACTGACATGCAATTTCTGAAAATTGTATGAGCCATATAAAAAAATCAGTTTAAAAAAATATGTAGGTAAGTAACAGTAAATTCGATTTTTGTTTTTTATGATTAGATTTTTGTCATTAGTAAGGTATCTACTCCCATATTTATTGAACTATATTAATTATGATATAAACACTAATAAGTGCTTTTTTCCTTTTACTCAACATCGATACTATAAAATCGTAGAAATTTAAATTATAAAATCCTGATTTCTTTTTAAAAAAATAGCCATTTTGGACATTCAAAAAGTTGTAAAATGTACTTGTCTTTTATGGTAAAAAATAACTATTGAGTTGAGATATAAGCGACTATCTTTAAAATTTGTTTTGGTTACAAAATTTTAGATAAACTTAATTAATATAATGGTTGATTCTTTGGATTAATTTGTAAATTTAAGCAGATTGTTTATTATATCCGAACAGAACCGTTAATTTGATAATTTATTAAGTATTTTTTGTTACTTAATTCATTGATATAACTTCGCAATACTTCTCAATAGTAACATTAAAATATGGGTGTTGAGCTTGTCAAATAAAATAAGTGTTTTCAATTTATTAGTGTTTTCAAAACATGTACAAAATACAATCGTAAATTCAACTCCTAAAAGGATGTAAAAATGTTCAAATGCTCGGAAAAATATAAATACCGATTCTTAAAGATTTAGGTAATTTAGGATTGACAATGGGTTGGCCTTGGGACTGTTCTCTGTAAATTTCATAAGCTTTGGATCATCATCGTTTTTGAATAATATTTAAAGAAAAATGACGAATGTTGTTGTAACGAAATTATAAACATATATATTATATCGCCGTGGGATGCCGGGATAGAATTTCAAACTCTCCTCGGCCCCCATACTTACCTGTCGGAGTTGCAAGAGGTTTCGAAAGGAAAAATACCAGAAGCTGGGCAATGGCACCTTATGAACTCTACCTATATCTCAGATCCCGGCCAATCGTGGAGATTATGACAAACCCCACGAAATGGGGGATGCATTAGTTCAACCTTGGATGTCAGAGCTGCACAATAAAATATATAGAAACGAGATTATAAGTCTAACTAACTATAATTAATTGAACAATCAAAGTACAGTTTAAAACACTGAATTTGACAAATTAATAAATTTGAAAAATATATTTCAATAAACTGACTTCTTTTACATGTTAACCACTTTTATGGCTTCGATTTCAAATAACTATTTAATGGGTTTTAGGGCTAAAGGAGGCGATACAGATCAATTTAAGCTCGTATCGGAAAATATACCATTATATGAATTATACAAACAAAGTTCAATCATAATGCGCGCTGCCCCTGGCGACTACGACCTATTTTTTTATTATATTTCTCTATGAGTATAACCTATGCGGCGAAATGACCAAGTGATAATATGTCAAGAGAATCTTGATTTATCTTAAGGGCACAGGAAAAAGACGTAGTCATATATAAATATGAATAAAAACCGCACTGCGTCGAAACAGGTACATAACTCACGATTAAAAAGTCGGTGGTAGTGGTTTTTTAATGGAAGCAAAAGCTTAGATTACGTAAGGCGACCATTATAAACAAAGTTCAGCGTCGAGATAACGTGAACCACGGTATTTAGTCATCTATTTAAATAAAGAACACCATTAATTTCGGTTCGGCATTATTTACTGAGCTAAGTAGGCACGGAGCGGGTTCCGAACGATAAATCGTGTCGAAAGCTCCGAATAAATCTTTCGAATACACGATAAGAATCGATGTCTCACGCAACGTATTTATTTATTCATACCTATATACAGAACCCGGAAGAGTGAACCAAGAGGAGTCGATGAACTGGATATTTTAATGCTTTCTCTTTTCAAAAATAAATTTGGTGTCGAGTCGAAGCACGGGTCGGAGCAAGTTTCCCGATTCGAGTTCGAGAAACTGATTTCGAAACGAAGGGTAGGTGTCGGAGATTTATTGGACGCGAAAAATATTTATGTATTCATTTTTAATTTTAACATACAGACAACCTCGCGCGTATTTCATAGTAATCTCGAGTACGATCTTCGAGCGCAATCACATTTATGAGATTTATTACGAATGAAGCTGGAAATTCAGTTTTAAAATGTTTCATTTTTTAAATCTCGCTGGCAGTCTCTGCTCGTCTGATTAGTTTTTACTGAAAAAGTACTATTCATTTACATATTAATAATGTTTTATATTTAATAAGTCCTCATTTCCTTTGTGTCATTATATTATTTTGTTTACAATCGAGACAATTTATCATATTGGAATTTAATTTAAATTACCGCTTAATCAATTCTAAACTATATCCACTGGATGAAGTTGGAAATTCTGTTTTTAAATGTACCATTTTTATAATCCTGCTGGCAGTCTCTGTTCAACTGATTAGGTACTCTGATTAGGTTTTACTGAAACTATTCTATCTATTCATTTACAAATTAAAAGATTTTTATATTTAGTAAGGTCTTATCCATTGTGTCATTATATTGTGTTGTTTATGATCTAGACAATATTTAACATAGTAATTAAACAACTTTCAACGGTTTAAATCGCGTATATTTATCATTATTTTTGTCCCGACGTTTCCCGACGTCACCCCGTGACCACGATCACTGCAAAGTGTTCGAAACGTCGGGACAAAAATAATGATAAATATACGCGATTTAAACCGTTTAAAGTTGTTTAATTACTATGTGTAATAATCGCGAAAACCTAAAACACCATTAATATTTAACATATTGGAATTTAATTTAAATTACCGCTTAATCAAATTAAAACTACCTACAAGTGGCAAAGCTACATTCCTTGACGACTTGGCGGTAGGTCTTCGTATGTATTTACATAAAATAAACATTTATATGTCTGAAAAACGCGACACTCGCGTTTATCAAACCAATTTATTTATACATTTTTTTTTCTAAAAAACTGTGTTCTATAGTTATATATAGTTATATCCCGTTGACATCTTACATATGAAATGACAATTTTAAATAAGGACATAGTAATGGTATTATAGATATCTACTTCTTATCTAGTGTTGTATATAGTTCCCCGCCCGCCTGGCTAGCGACCACCCTCAAGTAGAAAATCTGTCGCCAAGCACCTAACAGTGTGTTCCGGCAGCAGTCCTTGAGAGCCAGTAAAATTACAGGCACATGAGACTTAACAACTATGTCTCATGTGACGGGCGCAGTGCAATTCGTGTTGACGTAATGCATCTGTTATAGGCAGAGGTTAGTCCACTTAACATCAGGTGGGCCTCGAGCTTGTTCCGTCACAATAACATAAAAAATAAAAATAATATAAGGCATAGTTTACTTTAACATCTATATTTATATAATGACGTACGCGATATACATATATGTATACGAAAATATATATGTGTGTAATAATCGCATTCATTCGATGTGTCTAACTATGAGTGTTATAGTCGTTCTAAAACAACGAGTAGCGTATGTTGATGTCATATTTGGTTAGTATTTATTCAGATATATTATGTAAGCTGTTATCAACATAATAAGGTGTAATTATGTATAAGGAAATGAGAATAACATTTACCGACAAACTGTTCAACAGTTTGGCAGAAAATAATTTAAGGAATTGTAATTATGCCTTGTAAACATTAATAAATAAAAATAAGAAATTTTTTTTGAATGGGATTGTGACGGGACAAGCATTAGGCCCACCTGGTGTCAAGCGGTAACCTCTACCTGCAACATACCTATGCACTTTATGCACTTCGTACATAGTTAAGTCGACTTATTCGTCAACTGGCGAGCGTGAAACTCGCGAGTCTCACGTGCAACTTTTCTATAGGTAAGGTTATAAAAAAAATTACAGGTACGTGAGACTTCAATACTGTATGTCTCAATGTGAGGGGTATGTAAGCCTTACCTATATTATGATAATTCAAGCGATGAGCTGGATTAGTTTGAAGACGGAATATTAGTTACCTACAAGCTTTGGATCATTGTGTCGTATTTGATATACGTTGATGGAGGCGGATTGCACCTTGTGAAATAAAAAACACATAGCTATATTTGAGTACATGTTTTTTTTGCCTTTGACCACAATCTCACCTCATGGTAAGGGACGATTTGGTCGAAGGTGTTAACAGGCTGAACCTAGCTTTACTGGCTCTCAAGGACAGCTGCCAGAACATACTGTTACAAGCACCTAACAGTAACGACAGATTTTCAAAAAGGTGGTCGCAAAATGCCCTTCCACCATGCGGTGAAGCTCAAGCCCGCGGCGGGATTCGAACCATGGACCTGCTGCGCGGCAGTCCATAGCAAATGACACAGGGTTATCACTCCTTCAATTAAATTTTCTAATTTTATATCAAATACTCGTAATTGGTTAAATTCGGAAGGATTGAAGACAATGTATAAGAGTTTTGAGAGATTTCTGTGCGACCTAAAATTTGAGTGAAACGTAAAACATAAACTTTCATATGATTACCAACTGATCTCCCTATAAGTTAGTGTACAACCCTGTCACAGGTTACGTAATAGTGCATACCATGTGTTTCATAACCGAAATGGCGGTCGTCGACCCCTTTAAACTGTGTCGGTTGGTCGAGGCCGCTCCAACGTTTATCATTGCTTCACTATCAAATGCTTAGTTCAGAAGTGACATTCATATGAAATTAAGATTAAGTTCATAACTATATATACATTTTTATTTTCAAAAACATACCAAAAACCTATAGTAAAGCAACAAAATGTAAAATATGATGTTTACATTTTGTTGTCTTAAGTAATATACAAGTTTTACAATAATTCTGTTCGCAGAACCTACACTAAGAATTAACTTGTGTTGTAGGTTAATATGTGACAATGATTTGAAATTAAGACTGTACTGTAACGCTTCGCATGCCCTATCATATAGGGTTAGAACTTTAAATACCAGAGTATATTCTCTTCATTTAAAATCCTATAAATGTAAGTCGGACGCGCAAGCTTTAGAGACAATACATCGCAATACTAAATTACATTTGCTACCATAGTTATAACTTTTATTTAGGGACAGTTAAATTTAGAGACTGTAGGTACTCTAAAAACTACGCTAGTTGCTAAGTTTTACTCTACTTACCTTAACTAAGAGAAATTACAATTTAGCGACTATATGTATGGGTATTTAATTTTAGTGAAAGTTGTTTTGAATAATACATGCTATTGACGGCTAAATTTCATTTTAAACAATCTCAAATTGTCAATAAACCAAAAAACCTTTGGTGAGTTATTTGGATATGTAACTCCAGTTTCACCTTCCAGGCCATCACTGCATCAGTCTGAAGGAACTCTATTGCGATCTGAGCTATCAATCAGAATTTGACAATTGTGTGTGTAATTTTAATAATACGAATGTAATATGTTTAATTAATACGTTTAATTCTGCTTTGATAGTATAAAATATACTCTCATAAAAAAACATAATTTAATTATTTCGTCAATACTTCCTGATTGAGCTAACCAACGTGATAACAGACACGCTACCTATCCTAGCCGGAGTCTTTTTCCACTCGTTACGCTGCTACACGAAACATCGTTAGGACCTTAGGATAACACGTCCCGGAATGCTTTAAAGTTTTGACTCTTGGAGCATCGATCGAAAATGATTACCAAAACATACTTTAATATTTATTGATATTCATACATACAGGTAGACCTAAAATCGAGTGAAAACTTAAACAGGCGTGTAACTAAATATTTATATATAATGAAAGGAGTTATAAGGTTAGTATACGCACATTTGAACAGTTTAATATCATGCCCTTCTGCAACCTGCAACGAGCTTCGATTATTGTTTGTTTCTTTACTATTCATCACATTTTTCATATATGGCTGTCTGTAAAGTGTACTCATTACATGTGGTATTTGTCAAGCGTCTCCAATTACCACCCTTTTCTACTTAATTTGTATCTGCACACACAATACTTACTTAGGTATTGCGCCATCCATCGATGTAGAAACCAGTACCCCTTAACTTACCCTTTTCGACGAAAGACACCTTATATTCACTCACTACCACATTGCTTTATTATCACGCTGTTACTACAGTACAATCACAAATGACAACAAACTAAGAACAAGTCTTCTTTGCCTGGAGCTTCACTATTATATCAGTAAAACTTAGGAACGGCAGTCACTCAAACATGCCAAATAAACACTAAATCCATGCGAACGCACTTTTCACACTGAAATAAAAGTATCGTCACAAATTACGAATAAAAAAAACATAAGCGGCTAATTCACGATAAACAATAACAATCTTAAAAATGTATTTTAACGGTCCTTCAGAGAAATGTGCAAGTATAGGAAGTTTGAAAACAGTTTTAATCATGACATTTCAAATTTAGTTACTTTTGAATAGGAACACCTATGTTGTTTATATATCTTTCAAAATCTATCAAGTGGAAAATATCGAATTTCGAATTATTATAATGACCGAAATGTGATCAGAATTTTGGGGCCCAAAATGAGTGTAGTTTTAGACATCGCTACGATTATTTTACTTTACATGAATATAAATTGTGGAATTATACTATGTCGGCAACACCTTTTGGAAATTATAATACGAAAAATCTTAGAAACAATTTGAAAACAATCACCAATTGTTATTTTCTACACGGCCACGGTCTTGCATTATGTGAAATGTAGTTATTAGTATTGGTAAGTTAGTATCTATCATATTATATAGGTTATGTTTACAATGATGCAGTATGAGACAGCGTCACTGCGCTATACTTTGATATATTTTTGTCATGTAGATTACACAATATTCTATACATTAATTTTATACTACTTTGTATTCCCCTCCGTGGGGTTCCCGGCTAGAATTTCACCTCTCCCATATCGTCATGCGGGTGTTGTAAGATGCAACGAAGGGAAAAATACCAAAAAGAAGGCAACAGCGCCTTCTTAAAAACTTCTTTCTTTAACTGCGATCCCCAAGACGCCTGATAAGCGTGGGGATTATGGCAAATCCGTAAGGGCATTTGTTCAGCTTTGGATGTTGTATCTGTTGGAGATTATGATGATAATGATTTGACGTATTACCAACAAAAAATATATGAAAACTAAACATGTCGCCACACCAGAGCCAATATTTTTGAATAACCATACCAACGTCTGTTAACCTGAATTTCGAAATGTTGTAACTCATATTGACATGTGTGATGCATACATAAAATGCGGCCATAAAGAAAATTCCTTAAATTTTCCTATATTTTTTTTTATCATTCCAGATACTTGGCCTGCTGCCCATTGTAATAGTTGAGATACAAGGGGATGGGCGTTGCGAATGGAAATCGATACTAACTGCACTGTACACTGCATTGGTCTGGCATAAATCAGCCCATGTACGCCGGCGTGCCAAATACGACACTACCTAAATTTGAATTTTAATTCGAAAGCGTGAGGGTGCATTTTCAAATGCGTTTAATTTTTAGAAGAATGCATGTCTTGGAATATCAAAAAACAAATGGAAGTTATTCAGTTTCCTCTTTTGTAAGAAACAATTAATCAGTAGTACATTTCGTCACACGTACCTATTAAATGACCCATGGGGTGCCGGGCTAGAGTGTTACCTCCCATAGACCTGTGGGTATCGTTAGAGGCGATAAAGGTCATATATCGGAAGGTGGGCAGCATCGCTTCCTGCGGTACTGACATCTTAAACTGCGATCCCCAAAACGTCTGCCAAGCGTGTGGATTATGGTAAACCCCCCTTTAATAGGGGAGGCTGTATCCAGCAGTGGACAATCCGGCTGATACAGTACCTATTAAATAACTCTGCCTCCTGCAGAGGTACTTGGTACTGAAAGGAGAATTTATACGATATATACTTTTATACTCGTAGTACTACTTATAGTTAACTGAACACCACTGGGAAAGAGGGTCCCAACCCACCAAGTCTGGCGAAGTTTTACTATAGATATTACCGCGTTTTGACGGTTGCTATTTCAAAACTATAATATTACTCGTTTACGTTTCTCAAAAGAAATGTTTTTCTTACACTTTAGTAAAAATTACTGCTATCTCTTCTAGTGTTTTCACTCACGTACTGATCACCATTTACAAGAGTGGCAAATACGTTTTTTAATCTTAGATTATTGATGGGTCTCCGCGCGCGCTCCGACTAGATACCGCCGGTGTCTTTGTAAAATGCGGCAACTAATACTACGCCGAAGTCGGCGTACCCGAGCCAGTCTCGTTGCAAGCAGTGTGCAAGGTAGGCGTGCCGAGTGTTTTGATTAATTTTCGACATAATCTGAAGAAAAAGGCCAGTTTGCGTAGTGAAACTGTGTAAAAATAATACTACAAGAAATAAGAAAGACACTGGGATCACATACCATCAATAAATATCGTATATACTACTTTAAAAAATAAATAAGTAACAAAATAAGAACGACGCCATCAGTGTTGCTATGTATTCAGAATAAAGTTCCACGAGATTGAGATTCTTTAAAGTATCATTATTATTACTATATTGAATAGTGTATTTGCCTGCTACGAATATGGTCGCGAGTTCGATTCCCGCACAAGTAAAACATTTGTGTAGAACCATTAAATGATTTTCCCGAGATTGATCGTATTTTTGATACACCGAGAAAGATAAAGCTTAAAAAGGAATTTAATAAGGCTTAAATTATTTTTTCATTAACCTACACCTTTCATTAACCTTTATCTGTCAAACAATGTCCGCTAAAACCTACATATAATTATAATTATTTTTAATCATATTATTTAAATATTAGTTAAGAGATGTAAATAATAAAATAATTGTTAAAAATGAGGCCTTCAATTAATTTAATTTACGCCTTTTTTTACAGAAACAATCTGGAGGTATATCATGTAGACAAATATATTTATTAATTCACTAGATATTAATTGTTTCTTTTTAAATTATTTCTGAGCAACATTCTTACCCAGTAACTTAACTACCAGTCTATAATATATACCGTATTGAATATTTTTACCCATTAATCGGGCAACAGTTAAGCAGCTGGCAATACAAATTTTCAACGAACTTGAGAGAATGCGGACTTGAGTTGCCGCATTTACGGATCTATTGTTTTCAGGTAGCGCGGTATCTAGTCGGAGCGCGCGCGGAGACCCATCAATAATCTAAGTTTTTAATTTAAATTGTAGCAACGCAAAGTGTATTTGTGTGTGTAGTTTATTACGTTCAGTTAATTTTCAATTAGTCTAAAGTGAAGCCTAAACTACTAATTTATCAATATTGATGAAAATCAAATGGAACTTACTTGAAGGTATATCCTAATAAATGAAAAAAAACATCTAAATTTGATGATACAAGTGATCAAAGTGGAAGATCTTAACCTTGTACAATTTCGAACATTACCAGAAATCTATAACTTTGTAAAGATTTTTAAGTTATCAAAGGAGTTTAAGCTGGATTTGACCCTATAGTAAGACTGAATTGGGTTCTACCGTTTATCCTAATGTTTTCTATGTTACAAGAAGCTCATTGCCTAACCATCAAGACTCGAAGAAGGTCGTGTCGTGACTTCAGTAAAAAGATACGGGATATTTGTTTTAACGCTATTTGACTGCTGTATTAGGTTACGATGCGTTGTACTCGTACAAACTGTTAGTATAAAAACAAACACGATAAAACAACCTTTAAATGTACATAGTTAAACTACATATTTATTCGTAGAGTTACACGCTAAAATTAAGTTGAATAACTAAACATACTTCCAATTTAATTATTTGGGTGGACGAGTCATTCTGAAAAAACTCTAGTCAAGTAATTTTTAGTTTCATTTACATACTGAGAAAGTATATTTGATATTAGTGTAGGTACAGGTTTATATTATAATTCGATGACTTCATAATTGCAACTATTGCCGTTATTTACTAAGAATTTTAGGTGAATGATAAAATCGATAGGTACTTAGCAAGCATCACTGAAAAGATTTTACGTAATAAAAATAGAACAGCCAAATAATACAGAAAAATATCACATAACTTGTGATGAGTGTGAGTTGTTTGATTTAGCCGACTTAAACAAGTTATTAAACATTTTAAAATTATAGAAGTCATTTCCTTTCATAAATATTTTTAAATGTTTTTATGGAAGGTAATTAAGGCCAAAATAGATAAATTCGTCAGACATCTCAAATAAATATTAATTAATAGATGTTTAGGTGACTTGCAATAGATTAAAAATTTGTCCTAGAATTCTGCTATCTTTTAATTCATATAAAAAACAACAGGTTACTTTATGTGCAATAGACAGACGTTTCAACACCGTAGTTATTAATTAAATAACATAAACCATTAATTGTTTATATTTCCATTTTATAAAGAACTAGTTTTAAAAAAAATGGTAACCAAAATTACCGGTCGCAGCTATTATATAATTATAAAGTAATTGAGGGCCATCTAAGTGTTGAGTTTAAGTGCATTTTAGTTGCATGGTCCAATATAAAAAGGCCTAAGTTTTTGGATTTTATGGACCATATCATACAATTTATACAAAAAATAATAACAACTGGTCAAATTTGAAACGAACTCTCCCAATGTGAAAAATATTGTGTAGCATCCCTGCATGTGCCTGTTTTTTGTTGCAGTAAAAGAAGGGGGTAAAGTTTTACTAATGAACAAAGAAATAAGTACCGTAAAACGGGGTTACTTTGCGAACTGGGGTAACTTTGATGATAGCTAAACTTGGTAAGTTTTTTGGTATATAATGCGTGATACTGAACGAAACTAAAATCTTGTTTGTTCTGTTGGCCAGACTGACATGACAGCCATATTTTGCCGAAACGTTGACTAGAAACTATTACAAGAACCCAGTAAAAAAAATTCTTAAACTTTAGTGTAAAATAGCATTAAAAAAATTGTTTGAATAACTTCAGTGGTACAACCGTAAGTATTTTTGTTTGATTTGTAATGTTTCGCTATTTTAATTATAGGTTTCTTTAAGATTAAGAGCATATTTGAATTTTTTGTTTACGGCCGCCATTTTATTTTCCATGAACACTTTAGTTTAACGGGGCTACATTGATAAGGTATACGAGGTGACTTTGATAGCTATCAATTTCACCCCAATGACGGTTGGGTCTTACCTTATATTGTGTAAAGTATATGTTGTCAATTTAACCCCATTTCTTGTTTTGTTCTAGCTGCCTCATGGTTCACACCTACAAAAAGACAGCGGGTAGCCGGAATTACAAAAATTACACAGAGGCGATAATGGAAGAAGCAATAGAGAAAATCACAAACGACGAATTATCCATTAATGCTGCTTCACTTCAATATAAAATTCGGCTACTCATTCCCCAGACGTGATGGTTAAAGAAACGTAGATTATTTTTTCTATATTCAACATGTTAATTTTTGAGATTTTTATTTCATAAAACAGATTTATTTAATACGAGTAGTTTTAAGTGATAAAATGATTGATCTCGAAATAATGTTGAGTTACTGTTACCTTATTAGTTATTTTCTTGGCGTATTTATTTATTATATTTGCGTTGGCGTATTTATTTGAGGTTTATATATATAATAATTATTATGAGACTCTTGTTATAGTTTTAAGTGTTAAAAATGATTAATCTGATAAGTGGATGTTGAGACTGATTAAAACTTACTGTTCTTATCTCGGTTGTTTACATTGTAATACCCGCTATCAAATTCACCCCTTGACTCAAAGTAGCCCCAAAAATATTCAAAACGCAATAATATCTAAACCATAGTTTATAAATTATTTTTTCTTTTTGATTTTTGTTATGTATCGGGGTGACTTTACGATGACATGAAAAAAAACCGTCATATCAAATTAGCCCCATTATCAATTAAACTTTGATAAGCAGGTATTTTTTAATTCATTTTAAAAGTATTAACAAATTTATATTTTTTTGTTGCAATAATTAATTTACGTAATGAGTCTTCAATACAGTATATTTTTCACATTTTTATAGTTGAAATTGCAAGCGTGAGATCCATTTAAAGTTTAAAATTAATCAATGTCACCCCGTTTTACGGTATAAAGGAACTCTTTTAAAAATTACACTAGCTTGAGGGCCAGTAATTCTAGATTAGCCTGATCAACATCTTCGACCATGTCAACACACCATCAGGTGAGATAGTGGTCAAAGGCTAGATAATCATATATAAAAAATATATAATAACTATAATTTTAGTCCCATTTTTTTCATATGTCTCCAAAAGTCTCATTTAAGTCCAAGTTGAGGTGACTGTATTCATCGTCTTTATCTTTATCGAGAAAAAACATGCCCTTTGTGTCCATTGGATCAGTTCTTATCGACATATCGCCCAAAAAGGCGTCCATAAGTCCACAAACATCAAGACGAGCAGCACTCCGCTTGAATTTATGTAGTTATCGCGGCCATATTTAACATTCATGTCATGCAAATTGGTGCAGCCAGTCGGTGAAGCAATTACTGATGCCTTTGGCAGTACTGCAAATCGAAAAATAGTTTATGTTTAAGCAACAAGTTAAGAAATAAATAAAAGCTGCAACGCCAGTTTAGGCTCTCTCTCCATCCTTTTCTTATTGAATTGGACAATACTTGTGTGAGTGAGATGAAAGATAAGACGAATGGCCTGTTCGGAAACCCGTTTATCATCAGGCTAAAAGTTGACCTTTTTGCGGTATGGTAGGCGTCAATGGCTGCCTTTTATATTTTTCCCTGAATTCTGAGGACATCGGTCATGCCATATTTGGTTTTATTTTATGGCTGTGTAATAAATCTACCTGGTTTTAAAATAAGAATGGCTACATACTGATGCAGGCACCATAAGTTGAATAAGTAACGTGTCTGAAATTAAGTGTAAATCCTATATTCTTTAAAAAGCATATATCTAAAATAACAAAGAAAAATATTACATATTTTAATATATTTATTTTTATTTATATTATTTTAATAATATATATAAAAATAAAGTTAAAAGCTTCAAAATAAAGAATATGTTACAGCTTTTTGGAACATTAATGTTTAATTATTTTAATGTTTAATTAATTCACTTATTGCGTTATGCGCAAAAAAAACCGTCCAAAACCATCTTTCTAGGGCTGTCACATCGTTATTGCACATTATGACTATAAGAGTGTTTACAATTTTATTACTGCTAGGTTAACCTTTAACGACTAACTCACCTGTTGGTAAGTGATGACGAAGTATAGGATGTTATCGAGCTAAATCCAGAATTGGAATTGGCTCTAAGCAACAGCTGGTAAAAAACACCTAAATTCGGAATAAGTATAATATGAGAAAAATAACGGTACTTGAGAATATGTAGTTTTAAAAAGATTTTTTCGCTTACGAATTCACTGGTACGCATGATTATCCCTTTATGGGGTGTACAACAGCGTTTTTTTAGTTATTAAAAGTCGCAATATCTAGCAACACGAGACCATATCAAGGATTGCTGGTATCAGATAAGTTTTTAAAAGTTTTGGTTAAAATACAGGCGTCTTCTAACCAAAGACAAATTACAAAGTATGACTTTTTAGCCTATTATTTTAAACGTTATAGCTGTCCTTTAATTTGCTAAGGATAAAGTACATTAATTATTCTTTGATGTGTTTTTATGCCGTTCCAAAATATTTTATATTCCGAGTACCGACCTACACGTTTTATATATGGGTAGGAAGATATCTTTCTAACAATATATTCTGCAATTTCCACAGCAGCGTCACAAGAGCAGGCTTGGCACAATAAAGCAAGCGCCCGGTGCGATTTACAATCGTTTAAACTTGGCCGGGCGCGAGCGCGCGATTAATTAATGCTGTTTCATAAACTGCTAGCTAGTTTTCAGCGGATTTTTGTAGAAGAAAACTCCACTAAGATATTTTTTGCAAATTGTTAAAGAGAAAATGATGAACTTCTTCCCGATGCTAAAACGGACTTATGTGCCACTTAGGCATAGGCTTTAGGCATCAACAATGCCCAATTATTTTAATAAATCTTATTATATATTTTATAAATAGCCTTCATTAACAAATACAACGAACTATATACAGATACTACAATGAAAACATTTAGACATCCTATAAGTCATTGCAGGCTCACAGACAGTCCAAATACTCCAACCCTCGACCAGTTGGCAGAGTGATGATGTTTTTTTTTTGTATGCCTGATAGGTTAGCCTTTGACCACTATCTCACCTGATGGTAAGTGATGGTGGTCGAAGATAATGTACTGGCTAACCTAGAAGTAGCGACTCTCAAGGACAGCTGCCGGAAGGTACACCGTTAGGTGCTTGGCGACAGATTTTTAACTTGAGGGTGGTAAATAACCAGGCGGGCATCGCAAAATGCTAAGACAACAGCCGGGACCGCCTGTGGAGGCTATCCGCCCGGTCTTTCAGAGATAGGGGAGATTAATTATAGTTAAATGAGATATCTGCACCAGATCGCGAAACGGGAGGCGACCCGAAAGCGTTCCCTTATGTGCGGGATGACCCGCTCCGGTGCTGACAGGGGTGAGGAACAGACATTTCGCCTTCATCGTCCTTTTTCCGTGTGTGGTCATTGGCGAAGAGTGGGGAGATTCTCTACCAGCTTGCACGTCCCCAAACGTTTGAGAGGTGGCCTTGGTGAGCAAGGTCATCCCTCCAAAAGCGCAAAGGCCCAGTTAAATTTCACGCCTTTCGCTGATAGTGAATGCCAACACGAACCCATATTGCCCCATTACGGTGCAGGACAACTCAGGGGGAGCTATTGGTGGTCTTAGATTTTGGCGATTACTACACAACGTAATTGTACAATTTTAAATGGTTTAAATCGGATATATTTATCAGTATTTTTGACCCTATGACATTGCAGTGAACGTGGTAAAAATAATAAATATTTATTATTATTTACGCGATTTAAACCGTTTATCATTGTTTAATTATTGTGGGTTTTAGCGGGTTCAAGTCCCACACATCGCGTTTCTCCCGGATAAAAGGGCCACTGCCCTTTTATCCTCGGATTGGAGAAACCGAGAAGTCATTATACCTACCCGCAAAAAAAAAAGGATAAGTACCTAAAATGTAAGTGCAGGCTGTGTGATTTCGTGCATAGCGAAACTTTTTAGTAGGTATTTTTTGAGTCACATATTCGGTGTACAACAGCGTTTTTATAGCGGGACTAGAGCATAGCGAAACTAACCTGTTATGATGTTTACCTCTTGCAAACCATATAAGAAGACAAAGTCTGAGTACAAGTATTAATTTAGGTCCGTACCACAGTGATGACCTTGAGCTCGCTGTGAACCCCTGTTGGCCGTGTTCGGCGACCGCTGGAGATAAAATAAGAAAGCGCTTTTCGCCTTCTACGCCCGTCTCGGGATAAGTGCTTCAGCAGTCCAGGGCTATAAGAAGACCTTCCTTCGCCCAAAGTTCGGTGGAGATGGGTGGCCGACAGAGGTTGCCAAAATCTATGTCCTCCCTAAAAATTAATTAAATTTGTGCCTACTTATACATGAAATTATAGGGGTAAGGCCACGAAAAAATGTTCATTTCAAAAATTAAAACGTGGACCATACTAAAATTAAAAGTAAATAAATACAGTACATTTTTTTTAATAACATTTACTGTTTTATCAATATTTAGGAGAATTCTACCCAGCATGGCCTAATTCAAAATCAAAAATATCTTGTTTATTTATATACATTTTCGATTAATAATTTAGGTTGATTACAGCTTTCATACAAAATCAAAATGTCCCTCGTCCATGTGACACCAAACTATTGATTTTTTTCTGATCAAATCAAGATAATATCATATATTTGCTACATTGTACTATTTTATATTGTTATGGCCTTGTTTTAAAACCAATAAATAATCGATATATCTACCTATTATTAAAAAAACACATGGTTGAAACTATGGCCCAAATTTGATTCCCGTGTGTGACATAACACGAAATGCTCAGTAGAATTTAATTTTCAAATCACAGCCACACTATAATTATTTTTTTATGCTGGCAAACTGTCCTACGAGTCTAAAGAAATGTCAAACATCTGTCAGCCATTTTAGTATGGAAGCAATTCGTGAGGTAGTCGTTAGCGAAAATTTTGGTCATCTAGTTTTTTCAAGTTATTTGATGTGATTTGACAAGGTAAGTGTTGAAATTTAATCCGTTTAAGTCAAAATTACTGTAAAGAATGTTGTTTTTTCGGTAATCGCCTAGTTTTCTGTGCATTTAGACAGAATTTAAAAGTTTTAATCCCAGAAATAGGTTATATTTTCGCGTGTGTTTATTCCCGCATGTTACGTGTGTTATGTTTTTTGTTACGTAACACACAAGAAAATACATTAAGCCTAGTTCACATTAAAAAATAGTTGAAACATTCATACTGATGACCTCGATGGCCTAGAGGTAGCGTGTCTGCCTTCGACACGAGAGGTCTTAGAGGACAGCTATGAGTGTGAATGCGTTTGTTTGTTTTGTATTGCGAGCATATCGACACGACGAGATATTTAACACTGAATCAATTTTGTAATTTGCAAACTAACGTTTATAGCAATATTTTTCAGTGATAAACACAAAGGCCTATCTTTGGTTTAGAACTACCAGCCTGCCAAAGTAATACACTCCTTCGTACACTGTAAGTACATAGATTATTGTTAACAAAAATTTTCGGTATTACCGGTGAAAATACTTAAATGAATCTTAGTTTGTTATTACTATTACGTTCTAAATAAAGATTTTAGGTATTTATTTGCTTTATTTTAGTATGTAAATTATATTTTACAATTTCACGGCCAAAGCCGCAAAAAAAAGGTAGTTTTATTATTTGATCAATTATGTGTACTAGGCTTTACTATTTTCCGTTGTGTTATATTATTTCAAGTGTGTTATTGTGTGTTACAGTTTCAAGTGTGTTATTGAACAATTATTCGTGGCCTTACCCATAGTTAAAAAGTAGGTTGTAAAAATATACATCATAAAAAAACTAACACTGTTTTCAACAAGCGTGTAATTGCGATAAACAACACTGTAACCCCACTAACCACAATGCGTAAAACAGTGTGAATAATAAATATTATGCTTGTTCATGAACATGTATTAACGTTTTGCAACATATAATTAAATGCAAGTTGTCTGTACTCATGTATTTTTATAAGCGAGCGTAGTCAATTCATCATAAAATATTAATAAATTATAAATATGTATGTTACGGTCCGTAATAAAAGGTCATTCACTGGCAAACACGAAGCATTGAATATTTCTTAACTTATTAATTTGAAATTAAACCGTTTAAAGTTGTTTAATTACTATGTGTAATAATCGCGAAAACCTAAGACAATATTATTAAGTTGAAATTTGGCAAGTATATCCCTCATATGTAACGGTTGGAGTTAAATAAGAATGGATTTTGCGACAGAGCCGAATTAAGGATGTCAAATTGGGGCTAAAAGTTTGTATAAAAGTGTCATGTTTTTAAATTATGTGTATGAAATGTAGTATTTAATGTAATTTAATGAAATAACAAGTATTTTTTTACAAAAACCAACTGACTTCAAAAATTAAATACGCATTATTAGGTATACCTCTATACTACAAGACAGATCTCACTCAAATTTGAAAAAAAATTAAAGGGGCCGGGCACGAGCTTTAGAATTTAAAAAAAAACATTAAAATGGTACACCCTGTAAAGAGTTATGAACATATATATAAGAACTAATTGTTAATAATTGTTTATTTTGAATTAATAATTGTTAACAAATAATGCCAGGGCAGCATGAAAGTGGTAGAGTGTGGGGAAGTAATAGAAGGCTTTAAGCGCTCGTAGCAAAGTTTGCTTAACTATTCTTAACCGATCAGCAAAGTTAAGCAACGTCCGCTGCGGTCATGAGTTGGATGGGTGACCGCTACTGACATCACTACTGAGTGCTTCCGAGTTTCGGAGGCCACGTTAAGCATTCGGTCCCAGTTGTCGTCTTAGGATGGCAGTCGTGATAGCATTGTGGTAGGGCATTTTGCAAATGCCCCTGTCATGACTGGTCACCATTATAGCTACCACCCTAAAGTAGAAAATCTGTCGCCAAGCACCTAACGGTGTGTTACGGCAGCTGTCCTGGAGAGCCCGTAATTCTAGGTAAGCGTAACAACATCTTCGACCACATCATCACTTACCATCAGGTGAGATAGTGGTCAAAGGTAACAAAGATAGTGGTCAAAGGATAATGGATCAGGCATAAAAAAAATAACAAAAAAAAAGAAGGATGGCAGGGTGGGAAATAAATCTCAAAATCTTTTATATCCATGAACTATTCTGCAGCAAGGACATTGCTATCAATGCTGTTCCCTGGTTTGAAGATTTTTAGTTTACTACAATCCCGATATGACGTAATATTTTTGCTGATAGATATTTTTTTTATTTTACGTCGGAATATTATTTATTATAACATAAAAAATCATTATTTTTTTCATAGGTTTATTTTAAGATTGACACATTTTCCATATTGCTTACGAAAATAAATGCAAAATAAAAAGAATCTAAGTAGAACCAAAGAGTTATATGAAGCAAACTAAGTCTGATTCGTCCCTGGTTTGAAGATTTTTAGTTTACTAAAGTCTCGATATGACGTTATATTTTTGCTGATATATATTTTTTCTTTTATTTTACGTCTGAATATTATTATTATAACATAAAAAATCATATTTTTTTTTCATGAACCAAAGAGTTTTATGAAGCAAACCAAGTCTGCCAGTACAGATATTACCTATCCCTGAACCTAAAAGATCGCGATCGCTGCCCACTTTCAGTATTTTCAGTTACTAGTATCTACATAATTTACCAGCACTCTAATTATACGAGTGATCAAATAAGAATTTACTATTCAAGACTCGCAATGTTTGTTTATTTCCATCCATAGAAACAAATAACTAAACTTCATTGTCAGAGTTTTTTGTCTTCACACAACTCACCTGTCGATTCGAAGGATACTCGTAGATCAGTTGATTAATATTAAATACTTGTCGCTGAGAACCAAGAACGGATGTCTCACTTTTTCTCGTTAATAGTTGTTTTTGTGAGAAAAAGACCTTACTAATTCTTACAATTCATGTAAATTAGGCAATACAGCACCAATATATGTCAGGTCCAAAGCACTTGTTATCCATTTAAAGCAATCTTAAGAATTTATTCAACACCTTTTCGTCAATATATTTTTAAACAATAGTGAGTGAATAATGGAGGTAGTGACGAAATATTGTTGAAAGCGCTGAATTTATTGATGCATAATTGAAATTCCTACAAGTACGGGTAAGGCCATGTAAGGACTGTTTAAGCAATTATAAGTACCTGGTTGTCTTCTTGTCAATGGTGACTAAAAGCTTAAGGCCAAATGAATACTTTATGGCGACGGGGTAATTGAGCCCGTAGGACGTAACGCTTACGTTTCATATATATTATTTTTAACATTTAGAGCGTAGAATACAACACGAATGTTTTTTAGGTTGAAATGATAGGCTAGCCTTTGACCACTATCTCACCTGATGGTAAGTGATGACGTGGTCGAAGATATTGTTCAGGCTAACCGAGAATTACTGGCTCTCAAGGACAGCTGCCGGAACACACCGTTAGGTGTTTGGCGACAGATTTTCTACTTGAGGGTGGTAGCTAGCCAGGCGGACCATTCAGAAATTGCCCTACCATGCTATAACGACTGCCACACTAAGACAACAACCGGGATCGACGAGTTAACGGGCCCTCCGAAGCACGGAAGCGCTCAGTAGTAATGTCACCACCAGCGGTCACCCATCCAAGTCATGACCGCGGCGGACGTGGCCTAACTTTGCTGATCGGTTCAGAAAAAAAAAAACGCAAAGCAAACTTCGCTACGAGCGCTACAAAAAAAATGTTGTTGAGTTTTATTCACTTAAGGTGTAATGTAATGTCTTGTGTATATGTCTCAAATCCGCCGTATTGTATTGCCCATTCTTCTTAAGAACTGTACATGTTCATAAAGGATTTTCTTGATTTTATTGTATTAACTTTAAGCCACAATTCAGCTGTTAGAACCGTACTCGATGCTTCGTGCAATCGTGACTGCCATACAACGGTCTTCGTGATCGGTGGAAATATTCGGAGAAACCTTTTGATAGATCTATATAGTTTTCAAATACAAACAGTTTTTATTGATACAAGTTTTTTTTTTACCGGCGGTATGCCTTTATTAACAAAATACTACGAACTATATACAACACTACAGCTACTACAATAAAAGCATTTAGATCCCTATAAGTCATTACAGACTCATAGGCAGTCCAAATGCTCTAGCCCACTACCAGTTGGTAGCGTGCCCAGCATGCTGGCAGCATTGCCCCGTTGAATTGGAATGCTTATTCTACAATATATATTTACTTATATTGAGATAATTTATATTAGGTACAAAGTAAATATGAATCCATAGGTTCCCCGAACTAGCGTCAGCTATGTTTCAGGAACCATAGGCTTTTCCTATAATAGTTATGATACTGGCACTTACGTCTAGTGTTAACTATCCGGTGCTGATATTTACTTATCGCTGAAGGAAAGTAAAGTGTGTATGTGTAAGTGGAGTGTATGAGTGTAAGTGAGAATGTAGTGTATGTTGTGTGTTTGTAATTGTTAGTATATGTGATTATAAATATGTATATAAAGAAAAGTATGAATACCTTAACTACAGCGAGTGTTTGGATTTTTTATTATTATTTTGTCGTAAAAATAGGCGGTATGAATTAATAAGTGATATTACAAATAAAAATATTATCTTAACTGATAATTACATATAAAGATATATATATTTGAAACTAAAGTTATAGATTTAATACCAAAGTTTGTAAATACATAATATAAGATATACTACTCGTTTCAATCAGTGTCTAAATTTTGTAAATTTAGCAATTAGTCTGTAGATTTATTATTAGTGTCTGCACTTAATATTTATAAACAAACATTGAAAAAAAGTTGGACTGATTATCTCTAAAGCTGACCGTATTTGTTCATTATAACTTTATTTCTTTCAAGATTAATTCAGGCACTGTTACGTTCTCAATCCTCTGAAAGTAAGAATCAATGAGAAGACACGCCATCGACATAGTTTGGATGTCTCGTTTTCTTTTGAAACAGCCGCTGCATTGAACATAATATCTCGCTTAACGGGAACTGGTCTGGCTTCCACTTCTTGCCACTTTTGGTGGTACAGCTGTTGAATGAGCGAGTATTGCGTAACTGTTTTTTTTCTGAACACTTTCGTCAGATGGTTACCATCATTAATTGTGTGCTAATTAAATGCGTACTGATGATTAAAAAGGGAAAGCATATCTCTTTTTATGCGACAATCTTCCAAACAGGCTATATCAAGCATTCATGCTTTTAGTAGTTTATACCACTGAACTTTTACACCAACGATTATTCGTTGAATAAACGAGCTATATGAACTATGTGAGCGTCGTTTCTTTACGATTTTCGCCTAGTTTCCTTTGTTTTATGTATACTATATATGTAAAATTTTGGAAAAGATTAAAGACTAAATCCTTGCAAGAGTAAATCCTTGGGCCTTGCAAGTAGTACCTACCTATCTAATCCAAGGGAAGCAAATCTGAGATTCACAGCGTATTTAAAGTAGATTTCGCTCCATTTAATTTAAAATATTTCATGAGTATTTCTATTTTTCGTGGCAGTTTTAAGTTTCAACTTATTCAATTTCATTGAGTTTAAATTCTTCATGTGGTTAAAATAAAAGATACAATCTAGAGCATTAGATTCTAATTGCCTTATATTTGTTACTGATAGTTTACCCTTTATACATTAAGTATTAGGTCCTTACATATGAAATTGGCGTTTTGTATGGGAGGAACAAAAAGTCGAATATTTTTTAATATAATATATTTAATTAATCAAAGTATGAACCATTATTTTCTATGCACTTTTGCCATCTCATAGGTAGTTCATTGATCCCTTTATTAAAAAAACCAGTCGGACGGGAATCAATAAAATCTTTGAAGGCGATTTGGACTGCCCCATCGGAGTTGAATTTTTTCCCTTGCAAGAAGTTATCCAAATTTCGAAAAAAATGGTAATCTGTTGGAGCAAGGTCCGGGGAGTACGGAGGATGTCTTAGACTTTCCAATTGAAGCTCTTCTAATTTAGTAGCCGTCTGTAGCGCAGTGTGTGGTCTAGCGTTGTCGTGAAGCAGCAGTGGCGTGGAGCGATTGACCAGCCTAGGTTGTTTAGCCGCTAGCTTTTCCATCATGGTTTGCAATTCCTGACAATAGACATCAGCCGTAATAGTCTGGCCAGATTTGAAAAAACTGTAATGAACAATACCGGCACTAGTCCACCAAACGCTTACAAGTAACTTTTTTGGGGCTAATTTTCGCTTGGGGCAGGATTTGGCTGGCTGGCCAGGATCTAACCATTGCGCTGAGCGCTTCCGATTATCGTAAAGAACCCATTTTTCATCACAGGTAATGATTCGGTTTAAAATACCTTCATTATTGTGCCGGTTTAGTAATGTAACGCAGCAGTCGACGCGCGTTTGCCGGTTTGTTTCAGTCAATTCGTGAGGTACCCACCTTTCAAGCTTTTTATCTTCCCAATTTGCTTCAAGTGAATTAAAACAGTTTTATCACTAACGTTGCAGCCTGCAGCTAACTCGGACGTGGTTTGCGATGGATCCGCTTCCACAATAGCCTTCAACTCTTCATTATCTACTTGAGTCTCAGGCCGTCCACGGGGCTTGTTCTGCAGGTCGAAATTTCCAGAACGAAAACGTTGGAACCAAAAACGAACTGTGTTTTCTTTTGCAACACGACCGCCATACACATCATTCACCCTTCGAGTTGTTTCCGCAGCACTAGTGCCACGGCGGAACTCGTACTCGTAAATAATGCGATATTTAAGGTTTTCCATTTTGTAAAATGAGTGACGCAAACAGAAAAAAACAGAAGAAAAAAAACAAATGAATGACGATCATCGAAGCACAAATACATGAGTCTATAGCTGTACAAATTTGAATTTGGAATTCCTTACCAAAGAGGAGAAATTCGTGATTAAAGTGGCCAGTACGAAAAACGCCAATTTCATATGTAAGGACCTAATATTATGAGCCACTATATCTATCTTATTAGTGTACCTTCCGACCACATTATTTGTATTATAGTCGAAAATATTAGCAATCTAGGCTTAGAATATTCCTCCATTGGAATCTTAGATCATAGAAAAAAGGTTTTATGATCTGAGATTGGAATAGACCCAAACATCACACTCTCTCATGTTACACAACGGGCGTGATCAACTAACCACGATATACGAGTAACAAGTACCTTAGTTTATTTTCAACCTTTAACGTATTTCTTCCAAAGTAACCTATAAAACAATCATCGATATCCTCGATTTTTATGGCCGCACCTAAAGATTTACGGTTTCGAAAGTTCAACTTTAACTTGAAACACTCCGATAAGGTTACCATTAAACCAGCCCTCCCTGTTTGGGTCAACCACGTAAAAAAAGAAAACCAGCACTTTCAACTGCCGTCTTGCCTTATCATTATCTGACCATTATATATTGACCCACCTATGGACTAATATCCTGGTACTCACTGAAGTTTATTCCATGACATTAACGTCCAGTTTAAATGTAAGGTCCGCGTAACTTTGAAAAGCTTCCCAGGTCAACGAATAATTTTCGATATCTACAAAATGATATATTGATTGACTATAACCTATTAGATTTTATGGGTCGTAAAATAATCACTTTCGTTAAGGGTTGTACGAATCGTTCGGAGTGATGGAGAGCTAGTTTTAATTAATTTACGATTTTGACACATTTTAATTGGTTTATGATCGAAATCGTTTAATCATCAAGGTATTTAATCGCTTTATTAACGTATTTTAAATATTCGGTACTTTTTTATTATTTCTATTCACTGACGTTTTTGTTCGTTCGTGCATGCCTGGCCCTGCCTGTGAGATATTTAGGTAGTAATGATACATTTTAAGAAAACATGATTTTAAACAATTCCGCCTAATTAAAAATTTAAAAATTAGGCGGAATTGACACCAGATACTTTTTTATTAAGTATTTTATTAAAAAGTTAATTTAATGTTTTCTTAGAATATTTTAATAATATGTGTTATTATTAAATATGCATTTCCGCAAAGTAACGCCTGAACACAGACACCCCTATAAAGGAGGTGTTTGCCATAATCCCCACGCTTGGCAGGCGGCTTGGGGATCGCAGTGTCAGATGGCATTTCTGTAGAAGGAGCTGCTGCCCACCTTTCAGTATTTTTCCCTTAGTCGCCTCTTACGACACCAACGGGATGATATGGGGAGGTGCAATTCTGACCCGGCACCCCACGAGAATAATATATAGGTAGTATTTAATAAGTATTAGTAAATAATAGTAGGTATCATCATTTCACACAAAACAATACACAAAAATCAAACCCAAACAAAAAGTCTTTCACATAGAATGTGTATTGTAGTTGATATTAAAAATACGAATGTTTTGTGTCTGCACATAAGTTTTCGTTTGCCATCCGGAAGGGTTTTAATAAAATTTAGTTCTCAAGATCTTGACCATTACTGTGTCAGCCGGATTGTCCACTGCTGAACACTGCCTCCCTCCTCCCCAGGAGGAGGCAAACCCCCCGGTTTGCCATAGTCCCCACGCTTGGCAGGCGTCTTTGGGATCGCAGTGGATAATTCAAATCCTCAGAAAGCGCTGCTGCCCACCTTCTGGTGTGTAAACCTTAATCGCCTTTTACGACACCCACGGGTAGAGATGGGGGCTGACATTCTAACCCGGCACCCCACGGGCTTGACCATTAACAATCCTAATTTATACAGTATCTAAGGGAACGAGAAAGCAACAAATTTCAGAAAAACTAATTTGCGAAGAGAAGCTTTGTCTTGTAAAGATATCTTGTCTATTGTTGGAGTTAAGTAATATCATTATTTTTAGTATATATAAACATAGAATTTCAATTAACAACTTGCTTGAAGAGTTTCAAAATTTCAAATCAAGTTTTTGTTTCAAACAAATGCTGCAATTAACTGGCGTTATAATGGTAAACAGAACACCATAACAATCAAAACAAAAAAATGTCGCATGACGCCAACTCATTCAGTTGGCTCTTTGCCGCTTTAAAACGCGATTGTATACATAAAATATGCCTTTTTAAAACATGTTCTTTTTAACTTTATTTAAATTATGTATTATAATAATGTTATGGTAATATCTAATTCGTGGGTTGATGCAGGTGGGTGTAGGTTAGTGGTTTTTGTATAATTATTTGGGTCAAGAATTCCCTTAGATTAGTGTTTACTAATATTACACTGCTCCGTTGATTGAATGGCGTTGCTTAAGTTCAAAGACACAAGATCGGCTCCAGGGTCACTATCATCAAATTCAAATTCTGGTTTTACTATGTTACCAGCGTGGAGTCTGTAATTATGTATTATTATCTATTGCCATACATGCAGAAGCCTATTGCCTCGCCCCTGAGAGATACAATGTATCTAGCAAAACGTCATTTTCACGTTTTCGCATGGTGGTAGGGCATTTTGCAAATGCCCGCCTGGCTAGCTACCACCATCATGTGGAAAATCTGTCGCCAAGCACCTAACGATGTATTCCGGCAGCTGTCCTGAACAACATCTTCGACCACATCATCACTTACTATCAGGTGAGATAGTGGTCAAAGGCTAAACTATAATGCATAAAAAAAAAAAAAAACGTCGTAGTTTAGATGTGACGTGATCATATGATGATACATTCAATAATGAAATGGCGGTATGCCTTTATTAAACAAATACTACAAACTATATACAACACTACAGCTACTACAATACTACAGCTACTACAGTAAAAGCATTTGGACTCATAGGGAGTCCAAATGCTCTAGCCCACTATCAGTTGGCAGCGTGCCCAGCATGCTGGCAGCATTGCCCCGTTGAATTGCAATGCTTATTCTTTGAGCCAAAAAGGTGCCAGCATTTTGATCACGCGTCGCATCGACCAAGCGCTCTGATAAATTTTGGAAAATACGATGAGCTCCCGGTCCCCACGGACCCAACGTCTCTACACCAAACGTCTCAAATATGTAACCCATACCGAGGTTAGCATATTTGCGCCGCTTGAGTTGCTCTGCCGAAGTAGCCGCGGCGCCAGCCCTCACGTGGGTTTCAGAAAGGTGTGACGGCGCTAAAGTGTCTACGCATGTAGCGTCCCACACTAAGGGCCGTCCCAACTTCCATGGAACCAGAGTCATGCCGTCAGTTCTTTTACCATCGTCACGCATCAGACCGTTCGGTTCGAGAACAGCTGGAACATTGGCGCTGGTAAAAGCCCGGCGAATGATATCGTTAAGGCTGGCGTGGCGGGAAATTCGACCAGCACTTCGAGAGCAGGAGAGGCCATGGTGACCGAGTTGGTCAACTGCAGTACCACACTGGCAGTGATGTGCAACACAACACCTTGCACCCAAGCGTAAGCTAATAGCGAGACGAAAAGCGGAAGGATCTATAAGGCTACCAGTTTTGTAAGAAGGAATGGCTTGTAACCAAAGACCTGATTCCCACATAGAAACAGCGAGAAAACGAATATATCCGTAACGTTAGTTTTAGTTATTATAGCTTTGTTTAGTATTTTCGAACCGTTATAGATACTGCCTTCCAGAAGAGAGAATAATCTTTTCCTAAAGGCCGGGATTGCATTCTTGACACCGTTGCGGATGTCCGTGGGCGACAGTGATGATTTACCAACAAATGTTTAAAAGAAAATTGGTAAAACGAGTGTTTTTACGTTAGGAACGCTTACCAATATCACAGAATTCATTTAGTACATTGTATACCTATTATGCACCAATGTGTTGCAATTGTTTTATTTGGATCACATTAAATATTTCAGATATTAGAAACAAGCCTTATGTTTCTCTGATCTGAGGCAATCACTAAGTGAGGTTTCACTGTTGAAACACTGTAAGAAATTTATATTCTATTTATTTATTGAATAGTCATTAACATGTTCACAGTTTTAACGCCATCTTATTAGTAGATTATATTAGTTACATACCTTACCTTTATTGGATATTTATATTTATTAATATTAATATATAAGCAATAATTAGATGTTAACGTCATATTATACAAGCCAATCAAGTGTTTCTAGACGAAATATTAATTATTTTTTAATATTGTTATGTTTGTAATAACGTCTGCTCGGCGTATTACATTACAAAATTAAAAATTACCAAAAAAAAAATATAGCCCGCACATGACTGTATTTTTTGTTCTCGTAAATTTGTTTTTCTGTAATTAAATAAGAATGATTTAAAAATTAAATCATTCCCATTCTAGTCTACGCCTTTAAAATAATTTATTAGCAAATGTATTTCTGAAATCGTTAATAGATACTTAACTAATCTGCTAAAGAAGGCCAGCTCAATACAATATATTACACATTTCACATTTTCAACCTACAATATAGAATGTATAGTGGATATTGGCAACCAATTGTATGACTTGTACAGCTATGTCTACTTACAATATCCGCTACATCAACAGCTATATTCTGAATTCTGAAGCTAGCGTAGCCATCTAAAGCTACGAGCTTATACGAAAATTATTCATGGACCGCCTCGGTACGGCCCCGCGAAAGCCTCTCCGCATGACGCCCGGATAAACTCGGATGAATACATTTAAATAGAGAACGCGACACTACGGTAGATTTACTACGGCATAATGCAGCGGCCAGTGATGTGCCTGTGAAAAAACAAGACTAGTTTGTCTTGTTGTCATATCCGGAGTTTTAAAACAATAGCAACGACGGAACTGATATCGGCTGACGTAAGGACAACACAGCTGTGAGGAAGTGGCCATTTAATTATATTACTACGGCGTTATAATGCTTTATAACGCTTTATAACGCCTGTGATGTGTTCGTGAAAACTAGGTGCCTACTTGTTTTCATGTCAGGCAGGCAGTCGTTATAGCATGGTGGTATGGCATTATAACGATTGCCTGCCTGACTACAAATGGTGGTAGCTAGCTTCTCTCAAGTAGAAAATGTGCCGACAAGCTGTTCAGGCAGCTGTCCTTCAGTGCTTGTAATTCTAGGCTAGTCTAAACAACATGTTCGAACACATTACCTATTACCTAATACTAACCATCAGGTGAGATAGTTGTCAAAGGCTAGCCTATCAGCTTTAATAAAATGAAAGTAAATTTAGCAACTATAAAACAAGACTTAGTCATAAAACCGATATCACCTGATGCATAAGAAATATAAGCAACAAAGCTACCCCATGGGGGTGTTACTGTGAGAGTCGTTAGGGTAATGAAGGCAAAAATATCAGAAGGTGGGCAGCAGTGTCTTCCGTAGAATTTTCATCTTACGCTGCGATTCTCAGGATGCATGCCAAGCGCGGGCATTAGGGCACCACCCCCTCTCAATGACTTTTTTTCAATGAAAGTCTTCCGGCTGTTGTTGATATTGAGGAATGTTATTATTAAATCAATCGCTACTACTAATTGCAAGACTGACCCTTGATCCTTCCCCCATCACTAGAGCCCATAATTCCCATTACTCACAGATATAACTCGTTTCGGTTATAAATAGCTTGGACATGGTTTAGAGTGGTGTCGGCCATTATTCTACCGGACAAAAGGGTTTGTTAGTTGATCCCGGTAGAGTTATGCTCTATGCTGTGCTAGAGAAAATATGAAGACAGAGCTAAAGTTCGTTGATAATATACGACTTTTGTTTATCTTTAGGTAACGTTAAAAACAGGTATACCTATTTAAGAATGACAGGATGTAAATTAATTAAAATTGATTAATTTTTATTTTAGACAAATAATATGTTTTATTTTACGTTACACTAAAAGAATGCTATTAAAAGCAAAATGATCACGTTCCATAATATTTTACGAAAAAAAAGAATTTATTGATCATTGCCTTTAAATATACACCGTAAGTTTATTAAGTGTATGCATTTACAACTAACTTAAAAAATAACAATTGAGTACACAAAATTATTTTATATAATGTTCTTTGTGTTATCAACATAAAGATAGGGTTATGAAATAAATATACTAATCTCAAATCGAATATAGATATTAAAAAAAATCCATAATTAATACTTTGTTGTACAAATGAGTACATGAATATACCTATATGCTAATTAAAGACAGTAAGTAACTAGTGAAAGATATATTGACACACGTGACATTGTTAGGAGTAGGTGGACAACATTATTCACATATCTACATTACTCTTTCCATGTGCCAATTTAGTTAAGTTAAGACGTTTAATCGAGTAGAATGTAGATGGTATTACATCGGTGAAGCAGTTATTCTCAACGTGGTCATACTAAACTTAAGTCTGTTGCCTACGCGCAGCCACTTTAGGTATAAAGCTATCAGAAGTAAATAACCGAGGGCATTTATTTATATTCTAATAGATAACAGAAGTGTTTATTTGTATGTTTAGTAAATAATTGGAATTTCTAATGACTAATAGTAATTATAATTATCGATCGTGCGCTCGAAGAGTCAAGACCTCAGATTCAGATTGATGATTGCGGAATTGTCACTAAATATATTTGTTAAGTATTTTTCTGAAATACTAATTTAATGTTTTATTAAAATATTTTAAAATATTTGTTTATTACTAAAACATTACATTTATTAATAATGATACCTTCAATCCCAGATTTTCTGGTTTATATAGTAGCAAAGAAATCACCTCTGTTCCGAAAGCTTTCAATAGGTCTAGTAAGTAATTTATAGATATATATATGACATAAATATAGAGTCCGTCTCAACTTGCAACACTGACACGTAACCTGAACCAATCGCATTTTTTTTACGTGAACTGGATGATTTCCTTGCAGGGACTGGCGGATTGAGAACAAAACCTAGTAAATGTCACTGTCTGTTTCTAGGGATATGTAGGAAGATGTGTTTCCACAATTGCTGAAACATTGCTATTTTAATTTCTTGGCTGAAATATAGATTACAAAGAACGTACCTACACCATCTCTGGACCACCATCTGTTTTTTGCAGTGGTTCTATAATATTTTTGCTGACAGTGGCAGTTGAACCATCTCTTGTATGCGTCAACATTATTGCTCTGTATTTAAAGGACAATGCTTCCGCAACATAGGTGTTAAGATTCCAGATTGCCCAAGCAGGGATTGTTCAGTGGAAGGCGTCTTCCACCTGACAATCTGTTTTGAATGGTTAACTCCGGCGAGTACACCGCGAAGGCTGAAAAGAAAGGCTGAAAAGGACAAGTTCAAAATTATGGTATCAATTACATACAATGTGATGGGCTTTCTCCGCTCCTTCCTTGAACCCAGCCTAGCCCTTCATCACGAATATAACAATTGGCCAATTTTATATACGTAAATTACTCACTGCTATGGCTGGGCTTGCGTTATTCTTGTGATTGTCCAACGTTGCGGCACAACACTCACAAGTTCAATATTGTCAATCTTACAGATTTACAGCCTTACTTATAAACGCTACTTAAATTTTAAACATTACTTAGCCGCTGATTAGCAAAATTTCTTACTCATAAACGCTACATAACTTTATCCAGTACCTAAGTACTGCTTAAATCAGCTGTCAATTTAAACACCGTCCCACCCTTGTTTAAGTTTTAAGTAACAAGATGGCGCCCATATTTCTGATCAGCTGATTTAGTTACAGACCCACCAACTTATCTGTTCAGGTGGCAGAAAAAAGAACTACAACATTCCTTCAAATTGTGACAGTTCGTAGTTGATTTCCTTGACCAGTAGCGCCCTCGAAAACTGCACAGTTAAGTTGGTGGTACTATATAAAGAAAAGTATTATATTTACTTTTTAATTTCAAGATATTTAGCACTAGATACATGTTATTTGGCCATTTAGGTCATTCATAATACTTTTTAGTACAATGTTGTCAGTTTAAAATACGTTCGACCTCATTATCCATTGCTTAGCTAAACAGGTGCTATGTAGCGTTTATAAGTAAGAAATATTTAAGCATTACTTAAACACTGTTTAGTTATCTATTACTTAGCAACTACATAGCGATGTTTTTATAAGTAAGGGGGTTAATCTTTACAACAAACAAGTAAAATCAAGAAATCGAAAGAAAACAATAAAAAGGCCGAGAAAGTAGAATGATTTTTCAAAAATTTTACCAAGATAATCTCACGTACAAAAATTCCATAGATCACAAATAGACGACTACCAAAGCGGCGTGTTCCAATTGCCCGCGAAATTGATCGGTCCGAACAATAGGTATCATCGTCAATCTTAGTCTAGCCTCATTCACATTCACGCAAGACTACTCGCGAGCATGTCGATAATGCCAATACGTTGTCATCTAGCGTACATTGCAGTGTAGTTCGGAGTTCCATACAAAAGATGCGTAGTACATTTATACTATGACAGAAGATATTGGACGGCTTGTGTTGAAGTGATGACCTGGTAGAGCATCGTCATCGCCATCTATTACTTGGCATAGTGATGCACCACACTATCGCAATGCTATCATCTCTTTCATAGAAATCTAATATTTGTTGTTACATAAAACTAATACGATTCGATGTGTTTCTATTTTGGCACACATACAAAGTCTATTGCAGATATGATCATTAAGAAAATGAGACATCGGTTTTGGCACGATTCGCCCATTATAACTATTTCTACTGAATATTTTGTATCTGAGGTCGACAGATTTACAGTTTACAACTATGTTAACAAAGAAATGAATTTGTTTTATCATACATGTCAAGGTCTGGGAAGGTGCGTCATTAGTAGTCTATATAGAATAACGACCTTACCATACCAAAAAAGTGAGTGAGTTAGGTACAGGATTAGCAAAGACTCGTAATAAAAACTTTTGCCTTTTGTTTATTGTTGGTGACCTGCCTGCTACCAACCCTACTTGGTAATTCTCCCGTTTATGATATACTCGCTACCTTTTGGATGATTAGAGTGATAATAACCATCGACGTGAGCAGTATTATGACGCACTTAGTCGTCATTAACGACAACCAAGAGTAGGATAGGGAACATACAGTTCTTATACAAGACCACTCAGAACAATTTGCGAGAAAGATTGTTTATGTACGGAAAACTGGCTGCTTATACTTTTATTTCAGAAATAAGATGGTATATGAGAAGAAGAAAGAAAAGCAATATTCTAATGGCCTGATAATTTTATTACAAATTAAATCTCACTAAAATATTTACGATTTCGTATGTGGCCTGAACCTGAAAGAATCCTCTTTTGTGGATTGAAGCCTTCTAAGGCAACGGTGAGTCTAAGGTTATCCCAATGATTTAGTGAAATTAAGCGCGACCTGCCAACTTTGGCGATGATGAAAGTTTTGGTCAACTATATGCCCTTTGACGTTTTTTACAGAAAACATCTCAGTTTTTTTCAAATAAGCTATCAACCCACGGGGAAACACTTTTCATCACAAGAAGATGCTTCGCGTTCAAGCAGGCTGTGGAGGTGTCTGAGGAAGATTGGAAAGAGCGTTTTGAAAATTTGACCAGACGCATGAAAATCTGCAAAACTAGTTGTGGAGAGTTTTTTGAATAGATCTAATTTATAGAATTGTTGTGTAGAATATCTAACTTATAGTGCCGCAAAATTTACTAAGTGTCCCTCGTACTTTTAAGTCAGGAGCTTTAAGACATTATATTATAATTAAAACATATGATTTTAAAAGGATACAATAAATTGTTGAAGCGTTTTTATGAGCCATAATATATTGTATTAACTCTCACAGTCGTTATATTTATTTATAATGTCAATATAATCTGGTGTTTATAGCGCACTATATTTTTATATAGCACCTATTTATATGGTAATAGTTTTAGAATATTGAATATAGTATATATTTGTAAGTTAAATGAGTATAATATCAAAATTAACATGAGTAGATATAACCGTTTGTTTATAGTATTTTCTTTTAGTGCCAGAATAACAACTTAATTAATAGTATTTTATCTGGAAACTTCATCAATAAAGATATCTTGTTATAGAAGCATTTTTATTTATATTTTCGTATTTGTATTTTAAGTGAAATTAGTTTTAAAGACTTGTTAAATTATGGTAAAATATCTGATTGAATGACTGTTCTTCCTGCAAAATTAGGTAATTCGTAGGCATTGAAATAGAAGTAGAAATTAATATTGCCAACTGCCGCCACTGATAATAATTTTATACGAAACGGAACAGTGCCAACAGCATGCTGGGCACGCTTGCCACCGATTATCGTATTCATTTTTTTTATTGTTGATATGTAAGACTTTGTTTTTTTTTTTTCACAATCTCACCTGATGGTAAGTGATAATTTGATCGAAGGTGTTAACAGGCTTAAAAGAATTACTGGCTCTCAAGGACAGTTGCCGGAACACACATGAAGGTAATTGGCGACAGATTTTCTACTTGAGGGTGGTGGCTAGCCAGGCAGGCATTCCCAAAATGCCCTACCACCATACAAACCACATTGATTCACAGAAGGACACTGCGAATAACTAACCTGTAGTTTCAGGTCCTTTTTATTATGTGGTTTCAGTAGGAGTAGAATTACATATCCATTTCCACCGCCAAGCACTAATGTTCGCTTTGCTTGTTACAGTTTGAAGGAAATGTGTGCCGATTAAATTACAAGCACATGAAACTTAATAACTTCAAGTCTCAAAGTGATGGGCACAGTGTAATTCATCACTTGTGACGAAATGCGTCTGTCGTAGGCAAAAGTAACCGGTTGCTTGATTCATCACAATCACAAAAAAGTACCTTCTCAACCCTCTAGGAAAGAGTTCTATTGTTATGTAAGAATGTAATTTCTAAATACAGTTCTACAGCTGCTTATTATGTTCTCTTAGACCTTGTTTTGCAATACAATCTATATCTATACAAATATTATAAACAGGAAAGATTTGTATTTTTATATTTTTGTATTTTGTATGTAACGAACAAACTTAAAACCTATTGGATTGATTTATAATTTGTCACTATTAGAATCCTATACTATCCCTGATAAACATAGGCTATAAAATATATTTAATAACTTAAGGATCCGTATTAAAACTTCGAAAATGTAACCCAAAGTGTGAAAAAATACCAAAAAAATCGTTATATCGCATACGCTGCGCAAATTGTTGACACTAGACCAAAGTGATGTACCAACTACAATTTTATAGAGGCCATCTTCAAAAAAGCTCGCAATACCATATGTCTAACTGTTACAACTATGTCACAATAACTACTTTTTATGCGTTTCAACTTATAATTTTTGTTAAATAGGTACCTACCCGTGTAAAGCCGGGGCGGGTCGCTAGTAATTAATAGAACTATTGATTAGCGGTACAAGAAGAGTTCGTCATATAAGATCGTCTCTTTCATCATAACTTTTTGTAAATACATTATAGTAACTTCTTATTGACAATAAAATTAAAAAAAAACAATAATGCACTAAGTAAAGATAATTAAATCCACTCAAAGCCTTTCTCCACATACGATTGTCAATCAGCACTTCAGCAATATGCGCAAAGGAAGTTGCAATTAAATTCTCCCGCCCTTTGATCTGGATACCTTAATGTGAGAGAATGTATTGCTCCCATGCGTTGAACATACTCACAAGATGAATTGATTTAAATTAAAAGCGGAAGCGTTTTACAGATAAATTACTTCAGTGAATTATTTGAAGCAGTGATATCTCAGTGGCATTGGCTATGGACTGCCGCGCAGCAGGTCCATGGTTCGAACTCCACCGCAGGCTTGAGTTTTTTCCACTGAAGGGCACTTAGCGAATGCTCGCCTGGCTAGCGATCAAGTAGAAAATCTGTCGCCAAGTACCTAACGGCTTGATCCGGCAGCTGTCCTTTTGAGTGCCAGTAATTCCTAGGATAAGCCTGTTAACACCTTCGACCACACCATCACTTACCATTAGGTTAAATGGTAGTGTATATATAATATAATACGAACTTTAATACTTTTATGCATGTAATTTTCTAGAAGATTTATCGTGAACTAAGTATTGAACATTATAATTATCAACCGGAAGACCTCCACTGTAAAACAAAGGCGTCCCTCATATTATGGGGGGTTTTTACGTAATCCCCATGCTTGGCAGGCGTCTTAAGGATTGCAGTTAAAGGTGTTAATTTCTCAGAAGGTGCTGGTGTCTCTTAGGCGCCTCTTATGATACCCACGGGAAGAGGTGGGTGGGAGGGGGGTGACCTAAACGTATAAAGTAATAATAATGTACATATGGCGGGTGCAAGGATCAGTGGAAAAAACAAAAACCAAAACTGTAGAATCATAATATTTTCTTCAAAGAGATATCTGGTATTTATCTTGTGGTAAGTAATTTCAATCATTATAAGGAAGTAGATGTACCAATATAACTATAGCGTTAGTTGTAGTATTGACACGAGACACCAAACCGTGACGTGTATGATGAATTAATCCCTCATCAAAGCGTGACGAAATCTCCAAGCGCGCATTTAGTTTCCTGAATGTATATAAGAACGCCACTGTTTACGTTTGTCACTAAAGGATACTCTTCATTGGAGGATTCTATCCATGAGTGAGTTGTTAAAGCAGCAAAAAAGGGGTTACAAAATTACAAATACGATACGAAAAATCATAGTAATAGTAAAATGAATGGGTTACGTCATAATTAACAAGTTTAAAACTAATTGCAAAAAATAGTATTGTTTGTAGTACAACGTAAGTGTAACTATAATAGGTGTCGCTCCAATCCCATAGAATTGTACAAGAACGAAAGGACAAATTAGAGATAAGTGTTATATGCCATGTTAGCTTAAACGGTCAGAACATGCTCCTGGCTATAGGGTGGATGGCGCGGGTTCGAATTCCGCACATGACTTTATCCGCTGAGCATTATAGCAAAAAAAAAAAAAGGGCTGGTTCCAGTTTCGTTAAATTTATATCATTTATAATTTTAACTATAAGTGTAATCTCTGAAATCAATTAAATTAACCCATGCGGGTAGTATATAATTATTACAATAGAAATGGACAATTTAGTCCAATGCGTATGCTACGAGGTCACGCGGTACTTCTTTTAAGATTATCGCTTATAATTTGCACCGTGAATAATGTAGAGCAAATGAAACTCGTGGAATTTATACGAGCTGAATGCCGCCACGTGTTTAGTATATTTTCATGTTTCGCTACACGGTGTAGTGACATCTATTTCAATGCAACAACGGTGAGTGTTTTCGTTTATGTCGGGCTGGACGGGTTTATTAGCGTTTATGGTAATTATTTTGTATGAATGAAAAAGTTACTTAGGTATTTTTAGATTTTATGCCTAGCCTTTAACTTTTGAAGCGCTCGTAGCGAAGTTTACTTAGCTGTTCTTAACCGATCAGCAAAGTTAAGCAACGTCGCCCGCGGTCATGAGTTGGATGGGTGACCGCTAGTGTCATTACTACTGAGCGTTTCCGTGCTTCGGAGGGCACGTTAAGCCGTCAGTCCCAGTTGTTGTCTTAGGACGGCAGTCGTTATAGCATGGTGGTAGGGCATTTCGCGAATGCTCACCTGGCTAGCTACCATCCTCAAGTAGAATATCTGTGCCAAGCACCTAACGGTGTGTTCCGGCAGCTGTCATTGAGAGCCAGTACTTCTAGGTTAGCCTGAACAACATCTTCGACCACATCATCACTGATCATCAGGTGAGATAGTGGTCAAAGGCTAACCTTTCAGGCATAAGAAAATAGCCTACCTCGGCTTTGATGAGCAATTGTTTTCGATTGTAAAAAACATAAGATTCTAGGTACATAACTCTACAATTGAAAAAAAAACACTATCTATAGACGCATCACACCAATGAATGATAAGTTCTTTTAAGTTTGATTTCGAAACATTTATTCAACGCTTTCGTAACGTGAAATAGCAAATGATTTCATAAATCACGGTTGACCTAAATGAAATTAGTCCAAGTGCCATCTCTCTATATTTAGCGTACGCACTGTGTACTACCATAGTTACCCATTTAACTACAAGTCACGTACGCCGCGTGTGTCATGACCTAACCGGTCAAATGTGGATGTGGAATGACCATTTTGAAACTGCCTGTGTGAGTTATCCGGCAGTAGATTGTTTCATCCTTTTTTGTGTTGAATAAATTGAGCGTTTAATAAAATTGAACAAATCATTATACATGATCTGCGCCCACTTTAAACGTGATTTTTTAATGTTATTTTGACGGAACAATCTCTTGGCCTGCCTGATGTTAAGCGGACTAACCTCTGCCTATAGTAGGTGCATTTCATCACAAGTCGCGAATTGCGCTGCGCCCGTCTATTTGAGACAAATTTGTTAAGTCGGTAATTTCAGTGGCTCTCAAGGACTGCTGCTGGAACACACTGTTGGCGACAGATTTTCTACTTGAGGGTGGTAGCTACCCAGGCGGGCAATTGCAAAATGCACTTCCACCACTCGGTGAAGCTCAAGCCGGCGCGGGCGGTGGGGATCGAACCAGGGACCTGCGGAAGGACAGTCTATAGCTATTACCGCTCGGCCAACATAACTTCAAAATTTATGTTACTGAAATTCAAGGCTTTAGATTTTTATTCCTTAAAGTACGTTGCTCGAGAAGTTTTTGTGCTTACCAAATACCTTGTTTTGTTAGAAATAATTCTAATAGTACCACATGGTTGTATTGCTAAGGGAGTTGCATTTATTGAAAATATAATTAAGAGGTACTTTCATATCAACCTTTTAAAAGCGCTTTGAAAGGTGCACTGTAAATAAGTTAAATTTAATATTCAGCTCTGAAGATTTTACTATTTATAACAGTCATAACCTCTCTAATGCACGCCTTAGTCTTCTCATGACATTTTTTTAAGAAGCCTGGATTTTTGATAGCAAATCATTGCTCACAATCTTCAACTTCTTCTGCTCTATTACAAAATTACAAATATACGAGAAGAAAAATTTAAGTCATTTGTGGGATTCGAACCCGCGTCCATCCACCCCTTTAGCCAGAGTATGCTCTTACCTATTGAGCTAACATTCCAATGATGTCATAACTCCAATTTTTGCTATCGTTCTTTAACCATCGTATTGGGATGGAGCTACATCCATAGTACACCTTACGTTGTACTACAAACACGACGTTCTACGTTACGTTGTACTTCTGCTCTATTTGCAGCAGAAAAAACAATTGTCATTATGCCCTACTATTTTTCTATAATGAGCAAGTGCTATACACTTTATTATAAGTATTTAGTTTTAGATTTTTAATATCAAGTAGCTTTTTTAACAACCAACTTAATACAACAACGAAAGCATTTAGGAAACCTAAAGGCCATTGCATTACAGTGTTTAGTTAATATGACTTGTGTATCGAGATTCACTACTGTTTTACGGCCTAGATATCGTTTTTCGATTCATAATTTAAATTAAAATAAAATCCGTAGAGCCGTAGTAGTAGTAGCCTCGTGATCCATGCGCAGCTTTTACTTTTTCAAATGGCACAGTATCAGTAAAAAGTAGAAAAAACTTTAAAGTAAACAAACTATTTTTATATAATGAGCAATGAGTATTTAGTTAATATAATCTGTGTATCGAGATTCACTACTGTTTTACATTAGTCCATGTGTTTCAAAAGTTTATCTCGTATCTGACCTTGAGGATGCGGTAGCGTAGAAACGTGACAGAATTCTAGAAAATGTTTGTATTTCCATACGAGTTTCCGTGGGAGATGGAAAATGTGCGAAGATAGAGATCTCAGATTCAGTTTTGACATACACGACCTTTTGTAGGGAACATAACAAGATTATGGCCATATTGCTCTATTTTTTCTTAAAAAGTCTGTATAACTCAAGATAATAAATAGTTCTATAACTCGTAAGTTCATTTGCACGTTTCTTTGATCTTTGCCACACACACGTATCAACGTTAAGCACAAATATTTGTAACAACCTTGAACTCTTAATATTGGCATGTTTGCTGTTTTAAGACAACGTGAGAGATGAGAGTGTTAATGACATCGTTTTTCGATATTCTCCCTTCACTTCCATTATTCAAAACCATAATAATTAATGCAACGACGGAAATAAATCACTACCGAACATAAAATTCTCTTGATAACTATAAAAACAAGACTTTACTTGCATTAACTGCCAAGAGATTTCGTTAGGTAGGTCCTCGTCTCTCTATCTGGCAGTAGAGTGCCAAGTTTTCCTCACTGGATAACATTCAAGAACTCATTCACTCTAAAGACTAGAATTATTTTATTCTTGTTAGAGAGTATACATTTGTTCACTTAATAGAATATAATGAGGCAAAAAGCAGCAGGTTGGTGGCAACCATTGTGGTTGTGGCCAACATACTGGTAATCTTTATAGACAGACGATATTAAAGTTCATTGATACTCTCAATAAGAATGTGGACAAAAACAGCACAAATCCTCCAAAATTTTTATAGGCTTGAGTCCAGCAGTAGATATATATATACGAGCTGCTGATGCAGGTGTTGCACGCATATGTACTTTCAACTCCATATCAATTTAGATTTCCTTAGGTTTCTAGAATAATTACTGTTTTTATTTTGACAGCAAAACTATTTGTAACGGGCACTAAGATTGATTGATTTGATTTAGTGAGCACTCATTTTGATTCCTTACAGGCTGCAACAATTTTTACTTGTGGAAAGATTTACAGTACTGTACTGTATCAGCCGGATAGTTCACAGCCTCCCCCAATATGGGGGTTTTGCCATAATCCCCATGCTTGGCAGGCGGCTTCGAAATCGCAGTGTGAGATATCAGTTTTTCAGAAAGTGCTGCTGCCCACCTTCTGGTGTGTTACCCTTAGTCACCGCTTATGACACCCACGGGTAGAAATGGGGGGTTACATTCTAGCCCGGCACCTGGCACGGAAAGATTTACAGTGCTGACTCAATAATATAAACTCTGAGCTCACATTTTCATTGTCTGACTTCCACAAGCTACAGTTATTAACTAGATCTTATTCTACACAAACTGGCTTGCGTGATGTGATGATAAAAACAGTAGTAAAGTACCTTCTATACAAATTAAATATAACTGCCGTGTAAATCACATAATGTAACTTTAAACCACAACAATGGTACTTAGGGCGTGTTTAATGGAACTTCTTATCGGATAATCTAAAAATTAAACCGCTTCTTGGTTGTGCTTTGTAAAATAGAACCGTCGTAAAGTTAAACGATGGTGTTTAGATGGAAAACTCTTGTGGAAGACTGTTGTGGAACTAAGTTAGTTTTTACAAAGCCGATAATATTTACAAGTTTACGTTTACTGAAACTCTTGTGCTAAATCCATATAAAATTGGAAAATGGCAAACAATTTTTTTTTATTTTACCGGCGGTATGCCTTCATTAACAAAATACTACGAACTAAATACAACACTACAGCTACTACAATAAAAGCATTTGGACTCATAGGCAGTCCAAATTATCTAGCCCACTACCAGTTGGCAGCGTGCCCAGCATGCTGGCAGCATAGCCCCGTTGAAAAAAAAAAACTAAAACATTTTGTATTGTTCGTTCTGTCAATAACTAACGCAAGTTATTAATTCGGAACAGGATCCTAAGTAGTCCTAAGTAAGTTCTTACATTTTGAGCTGCATAGTATAGGTAATTATTTAATTAATATTTGACATTTAATTAATATTGTATTGACTATTATTATTATTTTATAAGATGTTTAATGTTAATGTCATTAGAATTGTTGCAATTTTAATTATATGAGCTTACGAGTATACATAAATTAATGTCTGTATGCCAAATTGGTGGAACTAGCGTTCTATATAAATAAAATATGTAATATCCTTTGTACCTAGATTCACAGACTAATAAATCATTGTATCATTGTATCAGGAATAAGTATTATAAGTGCGATAAGTACGAGCGACGAATACTTACGCCGATAGCATAACTGGTGCAATTTCAGCATAATACTCTTGACGACATGGTGTAACTAATACTGTACAAAAACCCCTTCTTTTTTCAAAATAGGCTGCTAAAAGTTAACCTGGTCTCAGTTAAGTCCTGGAAACTGCTCCGTGTTATATGCCCAGATACACGATGACTACATGGATAATCCAGTAATAATAAATCTAAGTCTCTCTTTACCATCTAAAGGACATGATCACCTGCTAGAAACGCTGCATAGTAAGATAATTTCTTATGGAAGGTTAGCTACAATATAAATTAAAAATAACTACCTAAATAAATATTTTAAATTCACTATTTACCAGTCCTGTTTTTTCTGAAGCTAAATAATTCTAGCATTGCCGTTGTATGTGGGGGTGATTTTAGATGATAGCAGAGCTGCCAGTGCAGAATTTTGTCTTTTGTCAAACCCTGAACAATAAAGCATATGAAAACAAAACACAGTCACTATTTCTTTATCCATAACCAAGAATTTTCTTCTTTTCCCACCGCTATATCACCGGTCATTATTTTTTAACGACATACTTATACATTACCAACAACGACAGTCACAGACTAAGTAAATACGAGTCTAGCGTCACATAAACATTTATACAATTTAATGTTCTCGTTAGGCCAGAGCGTCAACTCATAATTTTCAATTTGTGTCCACGAAGTCTATAAACATGAAACATACATCAGAGTTGGGTTGAATCAGGGAACTAGTGGACGTAAGTTGTACGTGATAGTAAATTGTGTTTAGGATGTTGTTTATTATGTTTGTTGGGTATGTGTAGACCGGAATTTTAGGTGTTACGAAATGATTGAATTATTGCATTCTAATGTTACTTGAAAAGAAGAATTTAGGATTACATTGGGCATTAGTTACATATAAATTGATTACCACTTGAAACCTCATAATGTATATATAGATTTTCTAGCAAATAAGTCTTACTCATAATCTTGGAACGGGTAATATGATATACCGTGACCGTGGAGAAACTGATTATATCTACAACCTCCGTACTGATTTATCGAATATGCCGACATAATAATCATATTGTTTAATTACCTCTTTTCTTGCCAAGCCTAATTCAGACCTACCGTTGATTATAACGTAAAGTTTCTTCGAAATCATAAAGCTGTAGTTGAGGAATAATAAATCATATGGCCCATTGTACATTCGCCAACTAGCTCCATCTAGCTGTTAATAGATTGTTTACAAAAGATTATTTTGTCTACCTATACTTTATCTTGATTAACAATACTACGAACTATATACAATACTACAGCTACTACAATAAAAGCATTTAGACTACCTATAAGTCATTGCAGATTTGGCTCAACGAATAAGCATTGTAATAATTCAACTGAGCAATGCTTGGCAGCATGCTGGGCACGCTGCCAACTGGTAGTGGGCTGGAGCATTTGGACTGCCTGTGAGTCTGCAATGAGTAATGACTTATAGGTTGTCTAAATGCTTTTTTGGTAGTAGGATTTACTACAGGCAATTTCGTATAAATACTAAAAAGTGTTACTAAGTTATTATAAACATTATAACTAAAATATTTGAATCAAGGAATGAATAGATTAGTCGATGACAAATTCATTCCTTCTCTATGAGTACCTAGTAAGCCTTGGCGAGGAGCAGCTATCTTAGTTTTTAAACAAATAAGCTTACAGTAAGAGTATCGTGTTAATGTTCTTGGCAAGTGTGTTACATACTTTTACTCTCACAAAGTCGAAGATTTGTTATGACTTTTTGAGTCGGCAGCAACTGCCAGCAGCCTAAGTAAGTGCCGCCGTCGTCTGATAGTTGAATTTTGAATTGAAATTTTAATTATTCTTTGGTTTTGTTCCTTGGTTGTGTAATTACTATTACTTATAAACTAGATCACGTATTATGCAAGACACTGGGAATATTATTAAGTTATCTACAATAATATTATAAAGAAGAAAGATTTGTATTTTTGTATGTAACGAATAAACTTAAAAACCACTGGCCCGCTTAGGATAAAATTTGGTATGGAAATAGTTTGAGACCCGGGAAAGGACATGGGATAGTTTATATCCAACTGTGTAACAAGAGGTTACAGGTTTTGCGCGATAACAGACATACACGCGGGCGGAGGCGCGGCCGGAAAGCTAGTCTATTATAATTTTTAAACTTACTTGTGTTTATTACATTTTGTCATGAGTATGTAGGTTATAGTATTTTTTATATTTTTACAGAGTTAGGTACCTTGTGGAGTAATAAGAATACACATGGCATCGGTGTTCAGTATCTTTTCAAGATTATACGAACAGTATTTTTTTAACTGTCGAATACTACTATCATATAAATGGTTACCAAACCCAGCTATAACGCGATTAAATAGTTTAAATATTGAATCTAGCCAAAGACGTGAGTTTGCATTATAAAGATGACATCTTTGCTAATAATATAATACGTCTGAACAATCATAATACGATACGCAATCTTTCAAATCGCACCTGTATCACAATCTGTGCAATCAATTTTAATTAATAGACGGTTACTGATCAGTAATTGATTTGAAAAATCGATATCCAGCCTTCAGAAATCGACTGATTGATTTCACAGCTGATTCGATACTGTTGTTAGTAATCACAGACAGTAGATTTCTCCGTTATTATGTTGCTTATATTTTTACCACGAAGAACCGGTTCAAGTATGGAATAAAGTCTTTTTTATAGAAGCATTTAGATTCAAATTTGTGGATAATAGATGGGTATCGATTAACATTTCATTTGCACATTCGAATGACTTTTAAGTTAGTTTCGGATATCATTTTTCTACGGAAATTTATTATATTAAGTAGTTAATAAAATGCATGATTTATTGCATTATGTTAATTTTTGCTTATGTATTATCCAATTAAGTACAGTGTAGGGATTGTAACATATTTAAATTCGATGTGCACGTGTATAAGATGTGATCAAACTATGTTTGAAAATAGCCTATTTTAGCAATTCAAATTTCACAATGCAGATGTGTTATGTTTTTTGTTGTGTCAGGCCAAGATCTACTTTTGAATATGTACTGTACTGTATCAGCCAAATTGTCCACTGCTGCACACAGCCTCCCCTATTAAGGTGGATTTTCCATAATCCCCACACTTGGCAGGCTTCTTGGGGATCGCAGTTTAAGATATCAGTTCCTTAGAAGGCGCTGCTGCCCACCTTCCAGTATATTACCTTTAGTCGCCTCTTACGACACCCACAGGTAGAAATGGGTGGGTTCATTCTCTAACCCGGCACCCCACGGGGGTATTTATATGTGCCATTCAGTAATTCACAGTTGGTAATCAGTAAAATAGTATAATGACCAGTTGGTACAGTACCTATACTTCTGGGCAGGGACCATGGGTTTTTGCTTCGAAGCGCTCGTAGCATAGTTTGTCTCATCGATTTATACCCATCTACTCTATGTTAATAAACACTTATTAATCGTAGTAGGTCGGCTAATTGCGATTATTACTTAGATATGTGACCCCTATTATTCCTATTAATTGCTACTGCGTTTCGGAGGACATGTCAAGCCTTTGGTCTTGGTTGTTGTCTTAGGATGACGCTATTGCATGATGGCAGGACATTTTGGGGATGCCCGTCTTGCTAGATAACACCCCATTTGTCGCGAAACTCGTAACGGTATTTCTGGCAGTTCTCTTTGATAACAAGTTTATGTTCTAAGTTCACCTACAACCTCATCATCACTTACCGCCAGGTGAAATTCTGGTCAAACGCCAGCAAAAAAAGTTATCTTTAAAATATTCATTAATATACCGTCGTAATTTGTTTATGATACGTTTGCTGTTATAAACTAGAACATGTTATAATAAATTAGGTACGCTTGCGTTAATTATTACATTAATACCGTTTCTGCGGCACACAACATCTAAATAAATGGAATAATGACCATTTTGGTCATGACATTGATAGAGTTTATAATATAAGTGAGGAAACATATGTTTATAATTATTTATTCACCCATTTAGTATAAATTCTAATCATTATGGTAAAGAAATAGATAGAAAAAGAGTGACTTCTTTTAGTACGAAATATAATGGAATAGTCCTAAATAATATTAAATAGAATTTGTAGTGTATTAGCCGGATTATACACTCCCACATTAAGGAGTGGTTTGCCTAAATGAATTTGATGAATAATTAAGATTGTTTTACATATAAGCTTAAGTATTTGGAATCAAAATTCAGATGACTTATAGTTTGTGAGCTATGTGCGTAGGTAGAGCAATAAGCTCTATATACTAGTTTGTTTTGGCTTGGCCTAGATCGAAACTCTGTTGTTTTATCAGATTACAATGAATTCTGGCAATTATGAAATGGCTCATACTCAATTTACACACCGTAATAGTATTCCATATATAAAAATTATATAAGCTGATTAAATTTTAACTCAGAGGACTATTTTGCATAATAAATATTATTACACAATAGCCGTATATCTCGTAGGTAAGACATTGTAGATATCTTTTATATTAAATCACTTTTATAAATTATGAGTGAAGGACAGTTTAATAAGTAGGCTTTGGTATAAAAATAATATCGGCGTCTGCCAATATAGTCTTATCTTAATATGTTAAGGCAAGAGATTTGAGCAACGCACTATGCGTAATGGCTTCAGTATCGGAAACACAAGGGACAACATTTTTGTGGCTGGGTATAGGGCGTAGAGAGGTATGCTGCAGTTTTACTAAAACTTGCTTGCGGCGTTTTAACACTGACCCTTAGAGCAAGGCATTATTCTGTAGGTTTTTGCGTATCTGTCCCTGGACTAGTCAGTCAGTTGTCTCATTTATCCTAATGGTGAAACGGGGTTCTCGATGTCTTCACTCACCAATGGCTCAGCTATAGGATATAGTGTTATGTGTGCGCGTGACTGTGTGCGGGCGTTTTGATGTAGGGAAGTGTTTAATACAGGTGTTAGTTAGTTTATTTTAATCAATCTGATTACCACCTCAGACCATGTCATGAGTTACTGTCAAGTGAGATAGTGGCTTAAGACTGACCTGTCGGCAATAAAAAAATGGGGACATTGAATGACAACGCCAGGCGATATTCGTTCTAATAAGGTACGTTTATTGTAAAACGAACCTGTGCTATCCTTAACCAAATTAGTTACAAAATTTTGCGCTAAGACTCGCCGTTTAGGTCTCGCCAAACTTTTCTTATTAGACACTTAACCGTCTATATCTGCTTAAGTTTAAAGCACTTACTTTAATTAAAGCTCTCCCTGAAGCGCAGCGCAATTACTCGGCCCGTGTAAATGCAAATAAGTTTAGAACACCCTGTTGTTTATGTGAACCGCTGTGACCAGAGCTTGGTTAGGTACAGCTGAGACTTGGTGTCGTCTCGAAATCATTCCTTATAATTATTAGTGTCATAACTTTATCTCACTCATGTTTAGTTGCTAATTTGTCTCTTTTGCCAATAACGAAACAACTCGTATAATTTTTGCTACAGTTTCATTGTGAACCGCAGAACAAACGTAAACGTTGACTGCTTAGTGCTTACTTTAAGTAGGGTTGAATCACTTTGTAAGGCGGCCAAATTTATATATAAAACCATCAGATATTAATATATGACAGTTTGTCATTGACAGGCTTTCCTGTTTCCCTATGATATATAAAATGTTTATATCCTTATTAAATGTGTATGTCCCTATAACTTGTCAGAAGAATATAAGCACCAGTTCTGAATATCAAGCTGGGAAGGCTACGCGGCATTCTTAATAAAGAGTTAGCTTGTCTGTTGGTAAGTTCTACATGGCCAAATTACTGCATTTTGATTAATTTGGGAAACGGAAAAGGGAGTCAACTTTATTAAACAAGCAGCAGCTTGATTACTAATTTATAAAGCCCTTATTGCTATTTATTATTTTGTAGGTAAAGTAGTACAGAAGAAGCCAAAAGTATAAACTGTGAGGTATTCTATGTCAGAATTTTGTACATTACAAAGTTTCCGCTAAATTATAGCCTGTGTCCCGTTAGTTCCACCGCAACATAAGTTTTGGAAGCTCGTCCGTTTTAGTTAAAAGTTTGCGAAGTTCCAAGACTGGATTCCCTTGGCTGGTAACGAATGACTCCAAAACTTTACAAGTTATGTACCGCTCGACAATTTACTGAAAAACTACGACATAATATTTTAAGTTAATCCTTTGGCATCGGCTGACCCACTATGGCCAATTTATGAATGAAATTCTATTGTTCTATCATTATTGCCGATATCAATACTCTTTTGAATATGTTAACATGTTATTTATAATAAATATATTAAACACACAAGGTACACAGTGAAATTTTCGATGTTTGATTTGACTAATCTTTCGTTAGATCAATATTTGGTTAGTGCTTGGAGTTGCTTTTCCGCCTCCATACTTGGAAATAAAACGTTTACTATTAAAAGAAAAAACAAACTTTTATGGCAATTGATGGCAACTTGGGATTATCAAGAGCAAAATCAGCTGTTAAACATTTCGTTTGTTGTAACCGAGAAACAATCATTTCCAAAGTATTATTTATTCCATATATTTTTAAACAAACATCACAAAGACAACCAAGTACATGATTAACAAAGTTCAAAGCCCCCAAGGTTGCGATCAAAAAGCACTACTTTAGCGATGCGTCTGCGATCCATAACACTTGAGATATCACCCGTGCTTCCTTTAATTTGTGCGAGTCAACTTGATGATTTACTTGCGCGTGAGTCAGTGCAAACCTTCGTTTTGATCAGACAACAAAATAAATAATGAAAACATGTATTACAATCGTACGTATAGGCATAGTGAGGTGCCAGTTACTTGTAACCCTACCACCCTCTCCAGTGGGTATCGTATGAGGCGACTAAGGTTTAAATACCGAAAGGCGGGAAAGCAGTGCCTTCTGGGGAACTGCTATTTTTACTGTATTTTACTGATAATATGCCTAAGAAGCCTGCCATGCATGGGGATTAGGGTATATGTATATTTTTATAGGGGAGACCGTGTTCAGCAATGGGCGATCCGGTTGCTACAGTAAAGTACAGCAGCTACAAACACATAGCTATAACTATTTCTGCCAAATTATCGGCTTACTTATAATGGTGTAAACTCAGGAACTACTGAAGTAAGTATTGTGTATCTGTTATCGTACGAGTTATCGTCTCAGTCGCTGATCGGTCCACTGGGTTTACCCCGTGTGAGCTGAGTTCTACCTAGCGAGGTTGATCATCGTAGGCGATTAAATTTCTGTAGGAAAGACTTCAAGAAGTCAAATCATAGTCGAAGGGACTCATAGTGGACACAGACTTGCTAAAGGAAGAGGGTTCAATTCTGACGCTTTTAACGATCATATAGAACGTGTATTAGAATAGACTAATTGTAGTCCAGGATCGTGCTATCTCTGTGACTAATTTCGTCACTATCCGTTACGTCCTTTCACTGTTACAGATATGTACTCACAAACTTTCCATTTTACATAATAACATTGCCACCACAACTACTAAAGCTTGGACAAAATTTCAACTGTTGCTGGTAAGGGGGTGACGTTATAATGCTATCTTCCAATGGCTATGAGATTCATTTTTTTCACAGTAAATTTAACACTACACCATTATAAGGATTTGTGTCTTCAGTGACATATGTCTCCAGTACAAGAAATGATGATTGGACTATGTTCAATGTAATAAAGTTGCGGTACCAGTAGTGCTTATATACAACTGGCATAGACAACTATCATTATACAAACTTGGCACAAAAACGCAGCATTCGATCGCCTTGACTGCCATATTTCAATTCCCACGTCACGCGTTTAATGGCATCGGGAGAAATAATGTGTATTAAGTCTCTTAATATATGTATAGAGTATTTCAATATTATTATGTATTGAGTTCCTCGATCGTAAATATTTTTGTGGAAAATTTAGTGTCAGTAAACCTATCGGAGTATATTATTTGAAATTCCGTGGTGTCAATTAGTAAGTATATATTGCACATATTAAGTATATATTAGCGCTGTGTTTAAGATATGTGCAGTTAGTAACAATGGAAGCTTCACCCTCAACCATATAAGTTTATCATTAGTTCATCCATTAGCGACTGGATAATGTAGTCCATAAAAGCCTTTTCTGATTGGTTCTGAAGATTTTAAAATCTTAGAGCGGAATAAAAGAAATAAGTCATTCAATGCTAACTCCACCAGCTTTAAATTTTCCATCACCTATCTAGTGGCGTGTTCCGGTAGCTGTAAGTGCCTCGAGAGCCTATTTCAATTCTATAATGTGTTTTTTTTTTTTTTTTTTTTCTGTTATGATATTGTGACCGAACAAGCTCGAGGCCCACCTGATGTTAAGCGGACTAACCTCTGCCTATAACAGATGCATTTCGTCACGAATTGCGCTGCGCCCGTCACCTTGAGATAGCTGTTAAGTCTCATGTGCCTGTAATTTCACTGGCTCTCAAGGACAGCTGCCGGAACACACCGTTAGATGCTTCGCGACAGATTTTCTACTTGAGGGTGGTCGCTAGCCAGGCGGGCATTTGCAAAATGCCCTTCCACCATGCGGTGAAGCTCAAGCCCGCGGCGGGATTCGAACCATGGACCTGCTGCGCGGCAGTCCATAGCCAATGCCACTGAGCTATCACTGCTTCAAACATGTATGTATCATCTAAACATCATCATTTCAGCACAGACTACACACTGAGACCCGTGCGCGTCGCGTCGCGCAATCATGACTCCCAGACGAAGGACTTCAAAACAGTCCGAAACTGGTCGGAATCTTTACGGTAAACATAATGCAGATTCTAGCTGGTTCCTAATAAGTTAACAGGTTACACAGGTAAGATATTTATCAAAATCAAGCCTAATCGTTTGATATTGCGGGTTTGATTATCAATGTTGGTATGAAAATTATCGTGTACTATAAGTTTTAATACGAATAAAGATTTATTCATATGACCAATTGCATACAACTTGTTCTCTTCAATGATAACTTGACCCCGTAATTGTACATGGCACTTGACATAAATAACGTTTGATGATAAATTAATTCATATTAGAAGTCAATGCTCTTTATAGTTGTGACTGTTAGTCCCTTATTTGTAAATATATCCGTAGGGTTATCAATGAAGTACTTCTTGTTATTCGTATAGCTTATTATGTTAGGTAGTATCGTTTTAGGTGTTGAGATGGGTAAGAAAGAAATCTAAGAATGTTTTTTTTTTTTTTTTTATGTTATTGTGATGGAACAAGCGCGAGGCCCACCTGATGTTAAGCGGTATCCTCTGCCTATAACAGATGCATTTCATCACAAGTGACGAACTGCACTGCGCCCATCACCTTGAGACATACCTGTTAAGCATCATTTTTGCCTGTTATTTCACTGGCTCTCCAGGACTGCTGCCGGAACACACCGTTAGGTGCTTAGCGACAGATTTTCTACTTGAGGGTGGTCGCTAGCCAGGCGGGCATTCCCAAAATGCTGTTCCACCATGCGGTGAAGCTCAAGCTCTGGGCGGAATTAGAACCATGGACCTGCTGCGCGGCCATCACTGCTCCAAAAGGTTACGCTAATTATTGATTTTTACCCCGAACTATGTATGTACCTAGTTTAAATTTTGGCGCTATTAGTTATTTAGTATGCACTCGTAAAAATTCCTAGCTACTAAGGATTATAGCAGAATGTCGAGAACTACGACATGGCCACAAATTTAGAAAGGGTTTATTGTAATAACAATTTCAAATAAACAACTGAAAATCGGATAGAGCTTTTCAATTACGAACCTACTTGATGTCAATGCCATTGCTTACCAGAGGGGTTCTTATTTAGGTCAAGGGAAATTTGAAGGATGTTACAAAATGAACTGGATACAAATCGAAATAAATTGACGTAGAGTGAGCGCCATATTTTATATAGGTATTAAAGTGATTTATTGTAGACATAGGTAATCGTTATTAGGTACTTAAAATAGAAATGTAGACATAGCTGTGATTCCTGTATAATAACTTTTATTAAATAGTTCTACCTATCTAACAGAAAAACTAAATACAAAATTAACCAACTAGTAAAATGAGTTGTAAATATTTGAACAAATTAGCAGCTACACCAGACGAACTGTTTGTAAAACGAAAATAGCACAATCACTTGTTTACATTGTGTAAATTACTCTATCAGTCTAATCTACTATGGTTTTATATATATGTATGTGGATAATGATATTTAGGGAAGGTTTTGTCTATAAGTACAACAAATAGGCAGGTAAATAATGAACTAATAGTATTAAGGTACCTTAATTTTTGTTTTTAACCACAATATAACTTGATTCTTTGTGATGATGTGGTCGAAGGTGGTAAACAAACGTAAACTATTGTGGGAACTAGTTCTCAAAGACAGCTACACCGTTAGGTGTTTGGCGACAGATTTTCTACTTGAGGGTGGTAGCTAGCTAGGCGCGGGTAATCACAGAATGTCAGGACAGCAGGGGCCGATGGCTTCGTGCCCCACAAAGCACAGAACTGCTGAACAGTAAATGTCACTAGCAATCACATCATCTATCCAAGTAATGACAGCGGGGAACATTGCTCAACCTAGTTGACCGGTTGTGAACGACACGGTAAACTCCGCTATGACCGCTTTAGAAACTTATATATTTAGAAACCATTCTGTAAACATGACACATAAAACATGACACATAGCGAATAATCCTATATATTTCATTATATTTACTGTTTTTTTTTACCACTAAGATGGCAAACAAGCATACGGCCCGCCTGATGGTAAGGAGTTACCGTAGCCTATGGACGCTTTTAACACCAAGGGGTATCACTCGCGATTTGAAGATATCTCTTCACGCCCTTTTTGAAGAACCCCATGCTGTACTGTACTCCATCGGGAAAACCACGGGGGGGAGCTCATTCCACAATCTAAGCGTCCGCGGAAAGAAGCTCCTATGAGCTTTGGTGGAAGTGATCTTCACACCTTTCAGTTACATGATTCTAGAATTAAAAACGATTTGTTTGTAAACATAACCATAACATCACTAATAAAATTATTATGTAATGCGCTATCTGTAGCATAATGAATATAGCATACGCATAATAATTCGTATCTACTCTGGCTATACTTATACAAAATATGTTGTTTAAAACTCAACCTACCGTGTTTACCCGCGTATACTATTGCTGATAAGTGCTTGGCGCTTGACGATATATATACTTGAATGTGAGATTTTACCGTATATCACCATCATCTTCTAACCCTTATTCCACTTAGGTATTTGGGGTCGGTTATAAAATGTGATATCTCCAACAATGACGGCTAAATAATATAATTCCATGCCGTAAAAAGCTTTGAGATTGATTTTACGGCCCGCTCCCTTCCTGAAAGATACTCGTACCAAATGATTAAATTCTACATATCACACTTTAAAATCTTACAGTCCGTTCAGATCGCCCAGTTGCCAGTTCGAGTCGTTCAATAAATTTTCAATTCTCATACACAGACCGCATTGAGGCCGGCCAGAATATACCATTCCACAAATTGAATGCGCGAACGCTGACAATTTATGATGCCGCGCCATCTACTGGCGTATTTTTAATTATTTGATCAGGCAACACTGATAAATCAACTACTGTAATTGGAAACCCAATGTTGCTAGTAATACATTTTATTTTGAACTTCTTCAGTTGACTCACGAGTTTTTTTGCAGTTACTGACTTTGTTTGGTGAGTATTATAAAATATATTAGTAGGCACATTTTGATATAAGTGCGGTAAGTTGATAATTACATTTACACAGCCGAGAAGATATTGCTATTATTCAACCCCTTCTTATATTATCCTCACAATTATCAACTTCGACTAGGCTTTGATAAAGGAATATTCAATTTGGTAAACATTATACAGATTAATCTAATGCAAAAATGTATCCGTTCACATTTATATGGGTATATATACAGGTATGATACATTTGTTATTCGAATGCGAATAATGAAATGAAATACTATTTATCGCTAACATCGGGATATATCTTCCATTGAAAATAATTATAGCTCATGAATCGCTTCTGTCTTATCAAAGACTGGACTCTGCAATCCCAATCACGTCCTAGTCGTAAATCAAAAGAGATAGACGCTTGTCGGGATCTGCTGGCGAGCGATAGAGAAGCGATAGGCAGGCGAGGAGGCGGACGTTGACATTTTTATTGCCGAAGATATAGAAAGCGATAAATTATGCGGATTTCGCCCCGCCCGTCCTTCGTAGGACAAGGTGCTGGAATTTCAGAGAGATGTTTTGATTTCAGTCTGGTTGTTCAGAACGGAACATGGTTTACTCTTTGGTCAACTGTTACTTTACAATTTACGTCGCTACTTTTTTGTTTGAATTAGTTGACAATACGTAATTTTTTGATTTAATTGGCTTGCACTATATATGTGGTAAATTCTTTTGAAAAAACACCTGTGTGATCTTGTGTGATTGTGAAGATTGATGTACTTTTTCAACAACCTAAATATAATTAATAAACATATGTGACTTCTTAAAAGAGACACTGAATGTGTTATTATTTGAATAGAGGACTGTTCGGCAAGGTTATAATGGGAACTGCACACAAGTGTCCCCATCAAATATGTATTTATGAACAATGTGCCTCCAGTTTGATTTATGCAGGCCAAATAATCAGGTAAAGACAGTAACACGCGTAGATAATAAACTTACCGTGAATTTCTGAACATGAGTAGTGAGACTATACATATTTGATTAGGTTTTATAGTGTAAATTCATTACACCTCCGTTTAGCAAAAGCTATTTTAAAGTGCTATTAGCCGGAAAACCCTTTAACTATAAGTTTAGTATCATATATATACAAGACCATGTTTGAGTTTTAAGAAATCACAAACAATTTATGACAAGAACATCGTTATCTGTTGCTGAAATTATTTTGTCAGTATAACAGTATTCTAAATTGTTCTAACAAAAATAAATACAAATAATTCCATTGTCGTGACTCGGATATTGATTTAACTTAAACCCAAAGCGACGGTCTACGCCTCTGTTGACTGTTTTTTTAGCTCTTTACCGTTCACAACATTCAATATGTATAATGAAGAGTAGCTTATTATTTTTATATATTAGCCATAATAGTTATGAGTTTTTTTAGAAGCAGTCGTTGACAATAACTATGTACCCATGTACAGCAATGCAGAGAACACCGTGTGGTGGAAAGTAATTGAAAAATACTCGTCAAGCTAACTACCTCAAGTAGAAAATATGTCGCCAAGGACCAATTATGTGTATTCCAGCAGCTGTCTTTGAGAGCCAGTTCCTATTCCAGGCAAAGTCTGTTTGAAACATCAACTACAGTGACAACTGTAAAAATATCGAAATCAATTATGAAGATTCATTTTGTGCAGTTATGTACGAAATAGGCGACTGTCCAAATATGGTACAATTTATGGATAACATAACGCTGGATACGGGCTAAATGAAATGTTACAGCGTGTCAAATCATATGATTTGGTTCGCTGTAACTGTAAAAGCCATCAGCGTTCCATGCATTTTCATGTAACTCATACGATTTTATATATTTAAGTCTTGTAGAAATCATAACTGAAATAAATAATAATCTTATCGTATTTTAGTCATTCGATTAGATTATTATATAGTTTTATAATAATTTCTACAAGGCGTGACACATTTGCAGAAGAACCAGCCGAATGAGTTATTTGCTTTTAAATAACTTTATATAACCTTACAAAAGTTTTTAGAGTATGTTATAAAAATGCAATGAAGCATACATGCAAAATAAAAATATTAAAATTATAGAGTTCATTGTGAAAATCTAATTGCATAAATTAGTCTTGTTTGTAGTATAACGTAATTTGAACTATATTTGTCGTTCCATCCCCATACGATGGTTAAGAACTAGAGGACAAATAAGAATTATGAGTCATATGTCAGGTTGGCTTAGCGGTCAGACCATACCCCGGCTGTATAGCCGGGGTATGGTCTGACCGCTAAGCCATAAGCTAACCCGTATGGGTGGAATGCACTGGTTCGAATCCCGCACTACCCACCTCTATATCTAGTTATTACAAGCAGCATATTGTTGTTGACCCAGATATTTTACCTTCAGGCAGTGCTTTAGATGGATAATAATTACAGTATTTAGTATTGTACCCCGTGGGGTGCCGGGTTAGAATTGCACCTCCCCATAACGTCCCGTGGGTGTCGTAAAAGGTGACTAAGGGAATAATTATACTGGAAGGTGGGCAGCAGCGCCTTCTTAAGAACTAATATCTTATAATCTTACACTGCGATCCCCAAGCCACTTGCCAAGCGTGGGGATTATGGCAAATACCCCCTTAATAGGGGAGGCTGTGTTCAGCAGTGGACGATCCGGCTGATACAGCACAGTACAGTATTGTGGCAAGAGAAATTACTGATCAAACTTGCCATCAGTGATTACATACAGTAAAACATTAAAATATGAAATATTATCCATGAGGTAGGCAGTAGTAGTTGCAAAGAAACTCAAAATATGAGCAAAGCGTGGCACCGTGGTATTAAATCGCCAAAAGTCGGTACATTTTGGTCACACGAAGACACACTTGTCTGATTCTTCAATTTTAATCATACGAGTGTACGAAGGCTATCTAATGCTTTTATCTTAAAAAAATGTAAGGGTCAATAAATATATAATTTATCTAAATTGATTTCCATAGTCTAGTAACACCTTGACGTATAAATTATTCATATGACCTTCCCTCTCCTCATTCTAAATGCGCAGTATAATTTGACTTTGGTATAGATAAGTGTATTAATCTGCTTAGTTTTTAACTGTTTGGTAAATGATTCTTAGTAGTTCGCTGTTTTTAGACCTGTGGGTGTTTTTATGTGAAATAGGTAATCAGTATACGTACACTAGTAAAAAAAAAAAAAAAGTTTTTCTATTCAGTTTGTCAGTCAAAAATAATATTTAACTGCTTGTAGGGCATTTAGCGAACGCTCGCTTGGCTAGTCACTACCATCACAAGTAGAAAAATCTGTCGCCAAGCGCCTAAAGGCGTGTTCCTGCAGCTGTTCTTGAGTGTATGTTAGGTTAGCCTGAAACTACATCTTTGTCCACATCATCACTTACCATTAGGTGAGATAGTGACACTCCGGGACGTTATATAGTCCATTAAAATCCCAGCACTGTGATACAGCCGCAGTGCCCTTTACGCCTAAACATAGTAATATTTGCACTTTACTGCTTTGATGTGCAGAAAGACATATATAAAGAGACCTACCTTTTAAAAGTCATAGGTAGCAATAATATTCGAAAGTTACCTGAAATTTGATTGCTTACAACTGTAAACATATTTAGAACATAATGAAATTCCACCTACATTTGATAGTAAAGTATAATCTTATTGATTTACATCGCGCTGAGACCACCCAAGCTCGTCGGATTATATAAGTCACTATAACAGCGCTGATATAATGTCATTGCGTAACAAACATTAAAGATTTTGAGGCCAGAATTTACAACGTCACCAAATCTATTAATAATTCGTAAGACATTTCTAAAATTGAGAAGCTATGGCCATTTCTCATTTGTTCTCGGTTCCCTTGGCGTGTCCGCGACAGTAGGGTAACAACAATGCACGCAATGGCGTGGAAGAATCGCGGCCTCGCCCTTGCGATTTTGGGTGTTTTCATAAACTGACATCACACCGAGAACCTACTCGGAATTTATTTACGTGGAAATTAAACTCTAGTTTTAGTAAATAAAATCAGCATTTTGTTTTTAAATATGTATCTTTTTGGCGTGCCCAGTTTACCTACAATGCATAGAACTTACAATAACTGAAGAATTAATTTTATACTTAGTACGACAAAGCCACAGGTTTTCATGGTTACTACATGGATGTAAAGTAATTATCAAAATTACATGTTTACGAATTTACCTACTACATACTATACCGTTTTGTTTCCCGTAGGAAGCTAAAATTGTACCTCCTCCTCCCCTTCATATCTTTCTGTGGGTGTCATGACGAAGAAAAAGATTGCAAAAGAACTGCCATCTTACACTGCGATTCCTAAGACGACTGTCAAGCGATGAAGCGAGGGTATTATGGCAAACCCAAAGTTGTTTATTGGTGGATAATGTGGCTGTTGGTGATAATATACTTACAATATCTTAGATTGTTATAAATGATTATTTTTTACCAAAAAATGGAACTGACTTCAACAAATTTGTTGAAGTTGGTACTATAATGGTTCAAAAGTACCTATTATCACAGTATTGTGCGCGCGGTACCGACAAGTTATTTCACAAATTGAAGTCAGTTCCATTCTTTTGGTAAAAAAAGATTTTTACCCTATTTAGTGACCCTTGCTACTTATGGGACCGATTATCATTCACTGTCAATGACTATAATATCATCAAGATAGGAAAACACTTTTCAGTTATTGAAGTGTAACTAAAAAACCGCTAAAATTTATTCATGATATTTTAATGAGATCACACGGCACACATCAGCTATTAAATTAAAAAAAAACATTATAATCGGTTCACCCAGTCAAAAGTTCTGAGATAACAAACATAAAAAAATACAGACGAATTGAGTACCTCCTCCTTTTTTTTGAAGTCGCTAAATAATCAATAGGAACTTTTACATAATAATTACTAACAAGTGAAATATATAACTGTATACCTGTTAATGTTATGAATGAAATATATAACTGTATACCTATATAGTACTATAGGTCGTGAAAACGTATTTATCTTATTATTTTCAATAGAATTTGAGTTCAATTTGTACCTGTATATTTTGATATTATTATTTAATTTGTTAGAGTAAACTGCACCACACCTTAAAGTACATGTTATGTAGTATTTGGATTCCTAAGAATATACTTTCATTATTCTTAAACCTGTCGACACGTCTTGTCTCTCCGCGGCTCAGCTCCACGTGGGGCACAAAAGGTGTAATGGCGCGGAAGTATCGCGAGCTCTCCTGCGACACATTACGTTCCTTCTCATTGCTTGGGACATTATCTGCGCACTGGCTTTATTCACACAGAAATTTGCTGCAAAGTTGTAAGAATTTATAATTTTTCACATACATGTAGTTTTGGGCCCAGACTTATGTTATTGTTGCTATCTAAAGTTTGATTTTACAATCTTACCTTTAGATACATAACGAGCAAAAACATTGAAAGTTGAGCACTGCTTGAGAACGTACAGGACGTTGCATAATTATAGAGGCTACTCATGGAAATTGGTTAAGTAATTTGACATAAAGCTACTCTTATGCCCTTTGCTAGTGCAGTATCGTTTTAGACTAGAAGTGCCAGATACACAATACAGATATTGTATTGTATCAGCCAGATCGTTCACTGCTAAACATTGGGGAAGGCTCCCCATTAAAGGTGGGGTTCGCCACAATCCTCTCGCTTGGCAGGCGGTTTAGGAATAACAGTGTAAGATGGCAGTACTTGCAGAAGGCCAGTCAGGAAGTCCACTTTTTTGTATTTTTTCTTTTGTCACCTCTTACAACCCTTACGGTGATATGTGGGGTGTGCAATTCTAGCCTGGCATCACTAATGTCAATACAGGTGCACCTATAATATATTAGTGAAAGATAGGACAAATATTTCTTTCAATCAATCAATCAATAATTTATTTGCAAAAAATACAATACTTTCATAATATTTACAATTAGATCTTATTTTTGTATTGACAATTGTATTCTGCCTGCAAGCAGGCGTGCAAATATTAGGTAAGTTTATACAAACTAACACAAATATAAAATAATAAAGTTAAAAATACAAATATAAAATACAATTAATAAAGTCAAGTTAGTTATTCAAATATTCGGACACATTATAAAAACATTTCTCTAACAGCCAATAAGTCAATTTAGTTTTAAATACATTGCCCTGCAGGAGTTTTAACTCATTTGGTAATTTATTATATATTATGATGCACATGTTGTTTGATCGTACACAGTAGTATGTTTATAACAAACGATAGTTAATAATACTATCTAAGTTGATTGATTAATTTACCTATGTATTAACAATTTTTAGCAGATGTTGAGTACAAATATTTATAATTGGAAAATTTTCATTTCTCGTGCGACAAATTTATTATTGTGTTCAACAATTGACTAATAATAGGTACATTCAATCCGAAAGCAACTTTAGTCTACACAATTCCATCAGCAAACGCTAAATTATTCCATTATGACACAACGGTACGAGCCAGTAATTTCGACATCACTACAATCCCACAAACATTAGCATGTCATCGAATTTTGGAAATAAAATAAATATATGATGACGCGGACATAAATAATTCGTGGACATAAATTTATTGCTTGCGCTTCGGAACCGAGCGACGCATTTCCGGTAGGGGAGTCACACTAGTGCGTGCGACGCCATCTTGTGTTTGATATTTGAATGACATTATTTTTGTATGGTAATGATGGATGATAAAATGTTTGATATTTTATTATAAGGGGTCCCGATACTTTTTAAATAATATATTAAGTATACTTAATAAGGCCTACCTAATTAATGAAAATCTCTATTAAGATTATAAGTTAATTTAACATAATTTTTGGTTTGTTTGTGTTTATATATTATGATAAGGTCACTACAGGGCTGACATGAACATGTTGATCAAAAGTTCTTAATTAATAAAATAATAAAAAAAAAAGTTAATTTGATCTTTTTATGTACTTAAGTAACTCCGAAGTAAGGATTCAGTCTTTGGCGTGTATATTCAGTTTGTTGGGATTATGAAATTTGTACAATTTTGATATTTTGCCTGTGTTGTTGTTTAATTGTGGAAAAGTTTCGTTTCCTGCCATGAAAACATAATTAAAATTACGTTATATTACTACGCCTGTATTTTATAGCTGAGCGCTGAGAAAATTACTTTTAAATATTTAATTATAATTGTATTTGGTTCATTAAACAAGCAATTTAAGAACCACCACCTCCATGCTCCATCCTTTTTAAGCCCTTATCTTGATCTAATTTAATTTTCACTCTTGTTAAGTGCTTTCGTAACGAACGCGTGGGCTCCCACATTATTTAAAATTATGGACAGCCTACTGACCAGTCTGCGTAGATATTCCGCGCCTTGCTGTTACCACGCATTTTGTTTTGTCAGAGAGCTGTTACAATGTTACAGTGGAGATCCACGTTGGCTGGTTGTGTTGTAAATAAATAAATGAAGTACCCGGGTGTTGATTAAATTAAAGAGAAGAATTTATGTTTCGTACCAATTTAGCAACGATGTGAAATGGCGACCGTATAGGGGTATCGTTGAATGCGCTTAACTGATAGTTACAAACAATATCATGCGATGCGATGATGATAGTGGTCGTCTGTCAGATTAATGCGAGATACTTTTTATGAGATTTGTTTATCATTTTTGTGTATTAACAAGATCATTGTTAAATAAAATAATGCATACATATGGCTATCTATCTATCAAAGAGATATGAGCATGAGATTTTTCTCTATATATTCAGTTAGTAAATTTGGTATCGTAAAATAACTCACAACTAAACATATATTTTTTTTTCTAATGAGGTTGTAGCCTCTGTCGATAACAGATGCATTTCGTCACAAATGACGAACCGCACTGCGCCCGCTCCCTCAATCTCAAGGATTGCTGCCGGAACACACTGTACCTACCAGTTGCTTGGCGAAAAATTGTATACTTTTAAGAGTGGTACCTAGGCAAATATTCGCAAAATGCCCTTCCAGCATGCGGTAAAGCTTATAATCCAGCGGTGAGGATCGAACCATGGACCTGCGGCGCGGCAGTCCCATTACCTTTCTATTTACTACATTTTAGTATTTTTTTTTAACAGTGTTAATTGTAAAGATTTAAAAATAAGATTTTCTTGTTATAATATAATATATACAACTGTTTTGAATATTAATAAGTGTAAAATAGGATACTACACTTATTTATTTAAGATACTAATGTAGAACTGGAATAAATATTTCCCACCTGAGTTTTGAATACGGGTGCCTCCATCTCTCCGATTTTATTGGAACTACGTGGAGGCGAAGGCTTCTACGCTATCAAATTGATTTTACACACGAACCTTTGTGGCGCTGTACGGGCGTAACGTAATGGTTCATAAAGGGTTACCTACAGTTGGGCATTTCGGAAGCCATTTTATTATGAATTTATAGGAATTCTGTTGCAATTTCGTTAAGAAACATTCTATTTCATTAGTGCAATAGAATGGATTCTTAACGAAATGGTTTAAAAGAGTTGCTCTATTCTCTTTTCATCGAAATAAGTTTATGTAGGTACGTATTATGATACAAAATTTAAAAGTAACTTTAATTGTTTATGTTCAAGTTATGAGAATTATATTATTAAAAAAATTAATGCAATTGTTTTTGTTTTGGTGTTTTTTTTCCGTAAGTAAATAATAAAAATAAATGGTTTACTACCAATATATAAAAGCATTTTTAGGGAGGATTGAATAATGCAGGCAGATTATAATACCGAAGTAAAAACTTTTTCATAAACGTTTCTGTATTGTATTTTGTGTAGGAGTACATACAAATGTGTTTTAGCCGCTGAATAATATAGGTAAGTATTCTAGTAGGAAGATGTAGGTACCCTAAACATTTCTTGACTACAATTGAGTTGAGGGGGAACACTCTTTACCGTTCCATCTATATTACCGAAGCTAATTAAGGCCTTCATATTCAATCATCACGTGAACAATATCAGACTGGTAAATGTTATCCAACCTATTATAACACAAATATAACTTTACTTTAACAACGAATAAGCATTCCAATCCAACGGGACAATACTGTTTCTACTCAAATTTTAATTATGAAAGTATTAACTGCTTATTATTGTTGATAAAAACATAAATCCAGTAATACAAATAAACACATCAACATAACAAACCTCAATAAATCCCCTTATCAAGTCCAAAATAGACCTCAGACTGGCGTCCACCCCTATTCCCGAAGAGTGGTAGCGGCGATAAGCTCCCTTAGGTCAGGTCGCGAACAGTTCCTCAGATAAGTTTCGATTTAATACGTTAAAAGGTGCCCCTAATGGGGTCGTTCGCATTCGTTATGGGGTCGACTGTACTGACGTATTTGTAGGAATTAGAGAGCTGGGATGTTGGGTGTATAATAACTTTATATTATTTACCAACTTTATTTCTTGCAGATTATATTACCTGCAGGTTCTGGTGCCTCTGATTCCTGTTTCTAATACCTGAAACAGAAAAAGTTGTTGTTGAAAGGATGCATCATAAAAAGGTGGTAGAAATTATCAACATGTTGCCTTAATATAAAAAATAGTAAAAATAAAATCTGAAAATGTCTAAAAAAGACCCTGAACCAATTCGCCTCGTATTTGGACTAAAAAGTCTGATATTATTATATATTTCACCTCAAAATTAATATATATTTAAAGATAATAGGCTAGCCTTTGACCTCTCCCCTGCTGATAGATCTCATTTGAGTGAAAATGTGGTCGAAGATATTGTTCAGGCTAACTTCGACTTACTGGCTCTCAACGACAGCTGCCGGAACACACCGTTTTTTGGTTGGCGGCAGATTTTCTACTGGCCAGGCGGGCATTCACAAAATACCCTACCATGCGAAGTATTGGATAAAATCTTTGAAAGTATTCGATGAACAAAATATACAGACACCAAACGCTAAAATCCCGGGTATCAAATAAGACCTCGGCTATTTATCAACAGCATAAATCACAAATTCTCAATGATTTCAACTTAGTTCAATATGCTTGTTCAACAAGTAGCTTTAGTTCAATTATAACTTGAAGATTGAATCAACGCCTTTTCATAAATTTCTCAAATTACCCATTGTTATTGCCCATACATATCAATTAGTAATGTTTGCTGTAAACTCATACTTTACACTAAAATAAACTAATAACCGACATCTCCGTGCAATTTAACAACCAATAAAGATAATTCAAAGATAATTTTACTATATATAACGAATGAACAATACGGAGCAGATAAACTAAATAAATTTATAGCAGTTATAAAATATGAATTATTATTGACAATAAATGAGCATAAGCTCCAATAAATGTGTTATTATAAATTAAATTCATATTTTTGGCAGCTAATTTAATCATAAAGGAGCAGTAGGTATAATGAATATGTAAAATTAATAAAAGTCTAATAAAATAATACTTTGGATGACGTTAATAAGTGTTAGTATGATCTTCAAAGTCCTCATGAATTCAAATTATCGGATTATTTTGTGGTAGTAGTTGTTTTAGTGGTTTATTTTTAACAACCTTGTGGCATAAAATGCGCTGTACATATTTATTTTAATATATTTGTTGAACTTTTGTTATACATTTCTATACTTTTTTTTTTGCCTGATAGGTTAGCCTTTGACTACTATCTCACCTGATGTTAAGTGATGATGTGGTCGAAGATGTTGTTCAAACTAACCTAGAATTACTGGCTCATAAGGATAGCTGCCGGAACACACCGTTAGGTGTTTGGCGACAGATTTTCTACTTGAGGGTGGTAGCTAGCCAGGCGGGCATTCGCAAATTGCCCTACCACCATGCTATAACGACTGCCATCCTAAGATAACAACCGGGACCGACGGCTTAACGTGCCCTCCGAAGCACGGAAGCGCTCAGTAGTAATGTCACTAGCGGTCACCCATCCAACTCATGACCGCGGGCGACGTTGCTTAAGTTTGCTGATCGGTTAAGAACAGCTAAGTAAACTTCGCTACGAGCGCTTCAACTTGCTTGGCATGAAAGTACATATCGTGATATCTGTTGATTATTTATATAAATATACTGCCCGTTTCGGCCTTTAGGTTGCCTAAATGCTTTTATTGTAGTAGCTGTAGTTTTGTATGTAGTTTGAAGCGTTTTGTGAATTTAAGAAACTGTCTTGTTCATTATCTGATATAGGTTTATTATGTTAGTTGATTAGATTAGGGGGGCTGACAACATCGTGAAAGTCGCGGGTAGCCATTGGTTACAAGCGGCTAATGGCCGTTCTTTGTGGGAGGTCTTTGTTCAAGAGTGGATGTCTTCCTGCTGATGATGATGATGATGATACATTTTCTTGATAGATACAAAGTAAACAATGGTTTGACAGTGTACCTAATTGCCATTGCCACTTTGGTATTATTTCACGCTTAGAATACACAAAAATAATATCTTTACAAATATATATATATCTACTGTAAATTCATTTCTTTGCCGACCGAGTTGTTTTTCGTTTTTTACATAGCTAAGGTATTATAAATTTCAAACTATTTTATCTTAATTTGTATCAAACTCACAGTACCTAGTTCTAATTTTCATATTTAATGAACCTGCCTTGTTCATAGTAGTCACTAATTAAGTTATTCAAATGCGTTAATTACTACACATTTTTAAGATATTTATTTGCGTGGAATATTTTCCAAAAGAAAATATAATTTTAACAGATATTTTTATTCTAATATGAGATTATTTTGCAACAAACCAATGTTATGCCGCAAGAAGTATACCTAACACCTTATAATTAATGTTCGTACGCGTATTAGATATTGGTGGTTTAATTTAAAATTTGTGGTAGCTAATTGGCTATAATTACCTACCACTTATTTCATAATTAAAACATGATATTATAAACTTCCTTAGTGAAAAGTTACTAAAACTAAATGCACACGTGAGATCTTACTTTTTCACGAGTTCTTTAAGTAAATAACAAGTATATGTGAGTTGAATAGTCTCGTAATGGCAGAAAATTTGTTCCTTGAGTTTAGGAGCAGACCTTTGAAGAACAACCGAAGGAGACTCAAGTATTTATTAATTAGGACAAACAAAAAGCCCGTAGGTATGCCAACGATTAATACCGTGCCCTATATCATCGTGTAATTAAATCGATGGTCTATGTATAAATATATCTTGCGAACACGAGGTGCTCGTTTTTCATTTGGGGATTTCTGCCACCGCGACTTATCAAACGTGGCAAAAGTAATTATAGAAAGTGGCAGTTAATTAGATAAGTAAAACAACTCTAAGGGAACTCATATATAAATCAACTTATTCATATACTGTGTGTTATATTAATTAAAAGTTTCAAAAATCGTTTCTTCATATTTATTTTAGTACATCATTTGTATATTGCATACCTACCTCTGAAGACAGTTTTAGAAATAAACCTATATCAGATAATGTAAAGGATGAAAGAATAGATGGTGATGGGACGCGGGATGCCGCGCGATTTGAGCAAGTATTTCAAGTGATACTATGCGTTATAATACTAGATACAAAGTCGAAAATTGTTTCATAGTAAAAGTGCCAGCCGTTGCACTGCCAGCTGGTGCCATTTCAATAGGAATCAAGCCTAAGAGTCGACAGTAATCAGGTAATCCCAGGCTAACGCGCTTATTAGTTCTGACTGCTTTATTTTTGTAATGGTTCGGCTTAGCCTCTGATTACTATAATATCTCGCATACTTGTACATTAATAAGAATAATGTGATGAAACATTGTTATCGAGCTAAATGAAGAAGAACAGCTGCCAGAACACAATAGTTATGGAGGTAGGCAACTTTTTATTTAGACTGATTATATATCTCTTAGGAAATTGTAAAGTGTCGGCCTAAAGATTAGCTAAACGAAAACTGAACACTGGTTTTGCGAATTCGGTAGTACATCAAGTTATTCATTAATAAACCTTGTGTATCCTTACCAATTCTTTCCAATTTTCGTTGTCTTACTTTTAAAAATATGGTTACATTGGCTGGACCGTGAAGAATAGGATAAATGCAGGGTGTATGTAATGGTGGTAGGTCTCGGTCTGGGAGACAACGTAATATCACGCGCCCGTGAAACTTTTTTTTTTTTAATTTTTTAATACCTAATTAATGGTTCCGAATGTTGGGCAACGAAACAGGTGTATGCAAGAAGTGTGTGTGTGTAGAAGAGATGCGAAATGAATAATAAATGCGATGACGAAACAACTTGTTGAAGTCGGTATGAATCTGATTTGGTCGAACGGTCAACTGATTCCAATTACTATAAATTCCATTTTCATGGTCTGACTTGCACAAGTAATTTCATACTTTTCAGTTGGTATATAAAAAAAACTTTCTTTTACCCTTTTCTTTTAGTGATAAATAATCCATTTTCACTCATCCATAATATTAATACTATATAGTGAAAATCGACAAGACTTGCAATTAGCATGTTATATCGAAGTATAGTTATATAAGGATATTTATTTTCTGATATTTGAGTAAAACTTAAAAATTACTAAACTGACACAGACATAAATACAAACCATCACGCCTTTTTCCCGTAGGGGAAGTCTTTATCGTAGCAAGTGAAAGTCTTCCACTTGCTACGATCCTTGCATTATATGTTTCGCTTCATCTATACTTATCAATCCTTTCATACATAAGCGGCGGCTTAGGGTACTCCCGAGCTGTTTCAAAACAGGCCGATATACAAATTGTTGATTAAATTTAAACGAGATTAACTTGGAAGGAAATTCTAGCCAACAAAAAAATAATCATACAACACAAAATCAATTCATAATTGGCGGACTAATCGCATTACCATACACACAAGTACTTGAAGCAGAAGAAAGCAGAAGAAACACTTGAAGCAGTGATGGCTCAGTGGCATTGGCTATGGACTGCCGAGCAGCAGGTCCATGGTTCGAATCCCGCCGCGTGCTTGACCTTCACCGCATGGTGGAAGGGCATTTTGTAAATGCCCACCTGGCTAGCGACCACCCTCAAGTAGAAAATCTGTCGCCAAGCACCTAACGGTGTGTTCCAGCAGCAGTCCTTGAGAGCCAGTGAAATTACAGGCACATGAGACTTAATAACTATGTCTCAAGGTGACGGGCGCAGTGCAATCCGTGACTTGTGACGAAATGCATCTGTTATAGGCAGAGGTTAGTCCGCTTAACATCAGGTGGGCCTCGAGCTTATTCCGTCACAATAACATAAAAAAACAAAGAGTCGAATTCCTCCTTTTATTGAAGTTTGTTTAAACACATTTGCCAATATGCCTGATGTGGTGTTGGTGATCGTGTTTACCTTAAAACATCACCAAGTTATACTCGTGTCATCATTTTCAGCGTCGAAACTCGGTCCCGTTTATTTAAAAAAAAAAATACATAATCAACCTGTATCTGTATTATAAATTTGAGACGCAAAATCTTAATATAATATTTTAATCAACTCAACCTTTTAATACGTTATCGGTTACATCAACTCCAATATTTATTCGTCTGATTATCAAATTGACTTAAAACAGCACCAAAGTTGCGTTATTGCTTAAAATTTTAATAACCATCTGTATTAAAAATAACATCATAAAAATTAATGTCTCATATATGGCACAAAATAATTATTTGGCAGTGTAAGCGACCGCTCGCACCATTTATGGTTGCGACAGCGTATTTTAATTAGCAATACATGAAAATGCTTTGAAACTGGGAGTTTTCAAGCCCAGGGGTTGTGCCGCAGAATTATAATCACAGTTACACAGCCGTGTGTACACAACCTTAGCACGAACGTGTGAGACACGTTTAGTAATGTCCTCTGACACCTCAAAATGTGCAGCGTCCCTAATTAGATATTAAAAGTTAAAAAGCTTGTTCGTGTAGTGAGTCCGCTTCTGTGCATTTCGGGGATGAGACGCAGGTTGGGTAGGTAGGTAAGTATACTTATGATATTCATGTGGCAAAGCAACATCGATTCAGTAATTATTTTTTAATTATATGTACATAACACGGTTCAATAAAGAAACGAATCGAAAATGGCGCAGCAAAACATTATATCTCACTTGCGCACAATATACAGTGTGTGAGTGAGATGTAATGATTTGCAGCGCCGTCTTTGATTAGTTTTTTTACTAAACCAGATCATACTTATGTTATTTTCTTAACATCTATCTTCCCTGTTGGTGAAGATAGTAAATCCATGATGATATGCTCTAAGGATATGGATATTGTTCAATCTTAGCTTATAATAAGTCACTGTCAAAGACAGCTGTCGAAGCAAACCGTTACGTATTTGGGGACAGATTTTCTTATTAAGGACTACCGCACAGATGAGCTTTTGCTGAATGCCCTACTACCATGCAGTGTAGCTTTAATCTTCTGCGCTGCTGTTTATAGCTATTGCCTGGGTCATCATTAATCACTAAACATCAAATTATGTTGTTTTTAGTTGAATAATCAAAAGCAAATTCAGTTAGAGATCTTTCAGTCTAAAAATGCTCGCCCGTCCAATGTCGTTACCCCTACATGTAAAATAGCGTACGTGTTTTTTTTATGTTAATGTGACTGTCCAGTCACCTTAACATAAAAGCTCAAGGGCCTCAAGCTTGTCCAAGCTTGAGGCCCTTCTGATGTAAAGGGACTAACCTCTGCCTATAACAGATGCATTTCATCACAAGTGACTAATTGTAATGCGCCCGTCACTTTGAGACATAGTTGTCTTTTCAGCGATATCTTATGTCTTATGTGCCTGTGATTACACTGGCTCTCAAGGACACCTGCCGGAACACACCGTTAGGTGCTTGGCGACAGATTTTCTACTTGAGGGTGGTCGCCAACCAGGCGGGCATTCGTAAAATGACCTTCCAACATGCGGTGAAGCTCAAGCCCAGCGGCGGGATTCGATCCATGGACCTGCTGCGCGGCAGTCCATAGCCAATGCTAGTGCGTCATCACTGCTTCAAAAGTGTAGACGCAATACGCGCAACCTTGTCAGTAACCATTGGTTCTTCAGTCATCGTGGTGTCTGTGTGGAGTGCGCAGGAGTCTCCAAGTTCACAGTAAATCACTGCACGCTCAGAACCAAGTTTGGTGGAGGATCGTGCATTTTTAGCTTCTCTCATGACGTGCTTCTTAAGGCAACACCAATTTTTATACGGTTCCATATGTGGCTTCTTAAAACATGTCTTTTAAAACCTTTATATTGTATCGTGTTTTACCCGTAAATACATCAGCGGTTATTGCTTAACTTGTAATTTTAAGAGTGTAGTTACAGCATTTAATTTGGGAACCCGACCACTCTAATTAAGAGTACAGAAAACTAATAAAAGATAACTTGAAAGTCATGCCGAAAGCCGCATTCATAAGGAAAACTTTGCCGATTAAAATTCCTTTAACGAGTGCGAACCATCCACTTTAATAAATACAGGACCCCCCTAATTTCCCTTCGAGAGATTTAAACGACATAAATTCTGTAGGCTGAAAAGAAACTCTCAAAAAGAAGAGCTTGTACATTTTTATGGGCAGTCTCATTCGCCCTCCAGCGTCGACTTGTCTCTCCTTTAAATTAAATTTTCACTCCTAATTTGAAAGTATAATGTCATTTCACTAGAATTCCGTTATTAAAACTTTTAAATCATTCGGAAGTTTCTTTTGCCCGTCGAGGGTGGTCGCTCGTGATTTTTTAATCAAAATGGGATCATTTCTAGTGATTTTTTACGAGTGCGCCATTCCGTGGCATCAAATTGTCATTAGCCACTTGCGTATCCGATATTACTTTACTTTTAGAACTGCTTGGATTTTACGGAATATTTAATCTGGTGCTCGCCCCGTCTTGGTGCAATTTTTATGGGCAAGAAGGTCCCTAAGTTCTTTAAAATTGTTTTATTAAAATGAAACCTACCTTGCGCAGAGCAATTTTAATAATAAATTTAAGAAATGATTCAATCTCGTCACGTTCTCTATGTTGTCTATATGTTGTTCTTCTATTAATTTTTAACATAGATTCAAATACGCATAAATTAAAACTATTTTAAGACTTAAGTTTAATCGGTTTACCATAAAGTACATGGTTCAGATCTTGTTTTAAATTGATATCTGAACAACGCATTAATAATATTAAGAAATGTTTTTTAGTTTAAGATGACTGTCGTCGTAGACAGTGTAGCAAATGAACCAATGATGTTATCCTGAATAATCAATAAGTAAATAATTTTATTATAACTAATAATATAATTAATAACGTGAAATCACTATTTAGTTTAGAAAGAAGAGGATATATATAACTTTTTATTACAGTATATACATCCGTGACAACATGTATACTTATTTATGAATACTAAAACATCAAATTTACCTAGATTAATTAATATTCCCATTTCGAAAATATTACGCACCACCGCGCGGAAGGTTCTTCCTATGGATGAATTCAAGATTATTCATTTTGATATATTTATCTTAATGTAAACGTTCCTTCAAAAATAACAAAACATCTGTTGACCATTAACACAACACCCATAAACAAAGGGGTTGACTCGTCACCCGTTTGACAGTTGTAAACCCGTCTCGTCATGTCACAAAATGGTCAATAAAATTCGTCTGGAGTCCTTGACACACAGACACAGTGCAGACGGTTCTTTTATAGTCCATAAACATTTTACTAGCCCGACCTTGAGTAGGGTCTGCAATGAGGTCGTTGCACTCGGTTTATCGCTGTTTCTGAGTGGAGAATGTTATGACGAGGCACGTGGAACCGTTAGGAAATGGATTTTGAGTGAGGATATGAAAGATATCACTAGAAAAAGAATGATGGAGAAGAATTCAGCTACTCTATTACATATAAGCTGCGATCCGCGGTTTCACTCATGTAGACTATGACAGGAAGTAATAATGTTAATAATAAAAAGTATCATATGTGTCAATCCAGATCTAAACTATCTGCCTTTCAAATTAACTCCACATTGGCATGGAATCTTTTATACAAACACTCACAAACAATCGCAATTAGTGTGATAGGGTTTGATAGCAAGGCCTTTAACAAGTCGAAGAATTTTTTTATCGCAACGTATACAACCTACCGGATTAAAAAAACCTGGCCTTAAAAAAAAAACCTTAAAATCTACCGAACTTACCTAAGTTCGGTAGATTTTATGGACGTTATATTCTAGCCAAGGACCCTACGGGGCATCCTTGTCTCAACACTTATTCTAATCTGCAAACATGAATTTAATAATAAAATAATTAAATGATAAATATATAATATCGTCTATGATACAAATTTAAAAGAAATATTAAACGATTTTGTGACGATTATTTGTTAGATTACCTGCCAGATTATAAGCTTTTGTTTTTGAATATTTTATTATTATTTTCATTTTAGCGTAAGTTAAGTAGGTACAATGTAGATGTCGAAAATTTTGCAATAATTGGTCATTATTTTTAGACATTAAACAGAATGTTATGCAAAGACATTGCTTTAGACATGTCATTGTGCGTGAGCTAAAAAACTAAGCTGACTCCACTACGGATGTCGGTCGTATACTATGAGACAAATTTTGTGCAACACCGCCATAAAAAATTGCAAACCCTTTAATTGCCAATCCCTTATTTAAAAATACCTGGATGGAAAAGAAGACAAAGCTCTAGTTAACAATGGCACTACGGTTTCTACGGTCAACAATAGTAGAAACAAAGAATTGACGCAATATTCCGAAAATGCTTTCTTCGAATTGTTAAAATCATTGCGTCAAAATAACGGGCTTGTCGGAAACAAAAGTTCTTTGTACCGACAATGGAAGGGTTGTTTTTCTTTCCAAAGCCAATAAAGGGTTCGAGAGCCAGGATCGTTACCCTTTTGTCTATTATACTTTCAACGATTTATTACGCAAAGTCCCGTTGCGCTTTATGTTTTTTACCGAAAAAATGTTTGTGATCGCAATGGTCAAAAGACGTCGCAATTTTTTGTCCACCAGCGATATGTTGGTGGTTTCAGTTTGTTTGAGATCTCCCTTAGCCTAGGTTAGTGCAATGTCTGATTAGTGAACTTGTGCGAGTTTTTTTACACCGTCATAATTATTATTACCTATTTTAAATTTGGGACAAGAAAGATGTTATGGAGCTTCAATTATATTTTTTTTAAATCAGGTAAGTCAATTTGTTTAGACCTAGACTGTAATCAAAACGGAAATGAAACCATAAGTGAAAGTCAATGCTTGTTCAAAGCTGATAGAAGCAGCTCACCCCAGAATAACAATCATCAATCAGGGACCAAACTAAAACAAAAATGGAAACACAAACAGAACAATATCATCACATCTAAATTTAAAAAGCAATCTCGCAGTGGAATCGGATCTCGTCCCGGCATTCCTTAGCTTTATCCAACTTATCCTGTACGGCATAAATCCAGCCGACCCACATAACTCGCGAGAGCCATTAAAAAGATAAACAACTTAATATAGGCATTATAATAAACAAAACCGAGTCGTATCGTCTTAGTTACCCGTGCCGCTCATAATTTTATTTATTCACGAAACCGTAAATATCTTTAGGAATAATTCGGAAGGCTCTTCGCGGGGATTAAGGGGGAGGTTCGCCAGAAAATTATATTCGACTATAACAGTAACCATGTATCACCTGGTGAAGCTTAATGTTCCTTCTGGCAATCTCGAGGGCGGCGCGAGGCGGCGAGCGCAAATTACTTTTTCAAAGTATTTACATGTAAATAGAGTTGCTTCTAACTTGTGAGGATCTAGAGCGTGTTGAGATAGTGGCTAGATTGCTACACTTAGTCCTTTTTAAAGCCAAACGTTCTGAATGTTTTCTGCCTTTATAAATACGCGACGTATTCAGTCAATCAAAGTATCATTAACTGTATCATCGTTTCTATCCGTTCTAATATTTGTACTATAGTTCTAACGTTTATTTCGTTAAGTAGTTCATGGACTACTATGGATGCTTAAGCTTCTATTTAAATAAAACATTAGCAATTCTAGCAATCCTTGCCAACATTACTTTGTAAGTCATATCATAATCATTACCCCTCTTCCATATTCATACCTCAAAATAACCCGAATTTGCAATTCACAAACTCTTTAAGGTGATATTGCTGAAAAAGCACGCCTTATCCATAAAGCCTGTATAATTATCATCCATTCTACTTATAAACTTTCATAACGGCCTATACGTCGACTTGGCCTGTGCTACTTTCGGGGGGTGCGCCTTACCCCCTTAGGGTGAGCGCACACCCGTCTTATAATGGGCGTCTAAGAAAAACGGGTGCACGGTTCGGAATAGAAAACGCTTCTTTGGAAATAGCTTCGGTGGAAAGCTGCCGATTTATGCGCGCTACGGGATCCGCTCGGAAAATATCCAAGAGCGGATTTTTAATGGCGTCGTTGTTTCTGTTTTAAAAGCGGCGTGCGAATGGAATACTCAAGTTGGAGACGTCGCATGTTTTTGTTTTGTGGGTTCTGAGTGTTGTCTGAAATACTTGGTGCTGTTTAACATTAAGGTAAAGACTGAGATGCATGATTTGATTTGACACAAAAAAATTCTTGTCAACTCATTTCTAAACAACGAAGTTCAAAGCTAAACATGTTGTTTCCATGGTGCAGTGAAATTCTGAAATATTATTCAAGTTTCATTTGCCTAAAAATGTATTCAATTCGTCTAGAGTTATTGCATATGCTCATCTTTTTTTCGGGTATGATATCTACGAAAATTAGTAATCATAGTAATTACTAAGTTTCTGAAATCAAAGAGGATTGCATCAACAAAAAAAACATTAATTTAACTGTAAATAACGTAAATAACATAAATTAGTACAAGCTCTGTATAAAAATACATATATAGGTACGGTAAAACGGATAATGTGTTGTGTTAAATCATTTTGAACCTTGTCAACCACAGAAACACATGAAAATAGTAGTTAGTGCATTTTCATGAAAGTAAAAAATGTTTCGCATAACAACATGCTCCGAAAGCTGTCTATTCCTACTCTTAGGCTTAGATTGCTAACATATACAAGCGCACTATAACTTCTGGTATGGATTTACCAATCAGTAAGAAGGTCATTAGGATCTTATTACTAATTCCCTCAGTTAAAATAGTAAATAGAAACGTAAGTTTGTGTATATCATACGACGACAATGCTGCGTTTAAACCTACACAATTTCTCATTAACACAAAGCAAGCTAAACACAACATGAAAGGCTTAGCTTGCTAACTTTTACAAGCGCACTATAACTTTTGGTATGGATTAACCAATCAGTAAGAAGGTCATTAGTACCTTATTACTAATTCCCTCAGTTAAAATAGTAAATCAAAAACGTAAGTTTGTGTATATCATACGACGACAATGCTGCGTTTAAACCAACACAATTTCTCATTAACATAAAGCAAGCTAAACACAACATGAAAGCGAATAAACGCCTATCTCGCGCCTCCACGCGAGCTGCGTTTTTACTGCGCATTACGACGTGATATTAGCACAGTATTTCACTTATAATTCGCGGTTTCAGAGACGGCACGTGTTCAGCTCGTTTGCGATTATGTTTGATAGTGTGTAGTGACCTTTATAAGAAGTTTAGATGTTGTTCTTTGTAATGAAACAAAATGCAATATTTCACTGAATTGCAGACGTTTTTTAAACTTTCCCCATACTACTTACATATTAGGCTTATTACTGGGCTTAACCAAATACTGTGTAGTGCGAAGAAGTGCCCTCAGCGCTTCTTCCTCCTGGGCTATAAGAGGGCCTCCCCTCGCCCAAAGTCCGGTGGAGCTGTACGTCCGCTTAGCGGTAGTCAGCATCTATGTCCTCCCTAAAAAAAAAAAAAAAAAAAAAAAAAAAAAAAAAAAACTGTGTAGTTCTGAAGTGTCCTAACAATTTACAATAATATCTAATAAATATGATATACAACATTCGTATATATAAATATTTACAATAATTGTTTTGAAGGAAAGGGTTTAAAAAGACTTTAGTAGTAAAGTTTTTTGTAACATGCGGTCGTTTAGTACTGTAATAAATACGCAGGTAAGTATTTAATAGTACATTGTACCCAGTGCTGCATACTACAACTACGAGGAAAATAAAATAATAATAAGTTTTCTCGTATTCTAAGTTCTTTATGACTTCTTTAGCTGGAATTTTTATTTCTGGTGGTGATTATCATCATTATAAAGTTGTGACTTTCACTATCAGATGACATAGATAATATTTAGAATAATCAAAAGCGTACTGTTTGATATGTATTTTCATACAACATTCCTTCACTGCTACGGAGGGCAGGAATGAAATTCCATATAACTTTTCCCGCCGTACATTTATAAGGGAGAAATGACAAACTTTATGACACGTTTTTGAACGAGCAATGAGACTCTTTCTGAGTTGGTGTGTTATAAAAAAAATGACGCATTAGGTACCTACTAGTATAAGGAAGTGATTCACACATTAAAGTCAAAATATCTCGTGTGATGAACACGATGCAAATGCTATACGATTACGCAGGCTACTGACAAATCATTAGTGTTTTATGTTGTAATAAGTTGGGGTAAATTGTTGTTTATACTTGTGTCATACATTGCCATATTTGAAATGAGAATCTATAGATTTCAAATTTTAAATAAGACCACACCAACTATTACGTTCCATTCGGCCGTGTTCGTTCACATTGTAATTCTAGGTTAGCCTGAACAACATCTTCGACCACATCATCACTTACCATCAGGTGAGATAGTGGTCAAAGGCTAACCTATCAGGAATAAAAAAAAAAACAAAAACACGCGACGCGTCTTAGACGTAGAGATTGGATAAATCAAGTTATAAGCATATTAACGAATTTTTTTATCACCTGGCATCATTAAAACCCAGCATGGTATTTATAAAAGCTACAGAAACCAATCTGATCCTGACAACACCCAAAATCGATAATGTGTAACTTTTATCTCCGGAAGATATAAAAACGTCCAAAATAATGAACTAATAACATACTCGGAGCTTAGGCCTAAGCGAAATATATTAGTAGGCAAGTAACACATCGTCCCGTCGGCATAATGAACATGGCTCCCTTTGGTAGGGCCATCAATCACCCCCCTGCACCACTTGCCCCCCTCAAAAAATCCCCTTGCCCCTCTCCCGCTCAGAATGTTTCCAATTCATCACGAAACTCCGCCCTTGACAACTCTATATGAGACTACCGTGTCCCAAAACTCCCTTACCACGAACCGTTGACTTGAACAACAGAAAACGTACGCAAACTTTTAGACCACCCCTGTCCCATAAATCGCTGTCCTTGTTTCGTTGAGGGTTCTTGGGAATATGTCCAGGGAGTTTCGGGACGGTGAGTGTATTTTCTTGTAATGCCGACTCAGTTGTATGGCGGCCATTACAAATAAATTCTTGCTTACCTTTATTTTTTAAAGCGGATCGAATATTGTTTCGTTGCTTTCACGACTAGGTTTCAGTCGTTTGTTTTGGTTTCTGTTTATTTATCGATTATTTTAAGTCTAGTTCCGATTTTGTTATTTCAATATAAGTATTTTATCAAATAGTTACAATATAGAGATTGCTATATATATCATCTTGTTGTATGTTACAAAAGGCGACTAAACGAAATGCGCCTAATGCGCAGCAAGCCATTCCCACGTGTCTTTGCTTTCTTTGGGGTGTAGATTGGACCCTACATTCCATATATATATCCGTTTTTTTACTTTAATATTTTTTGGGTTATAAGAGGGCCTTACCTCGTCCAATATCCGGTGCTGTCCGGAGCTGTACGGCCGACAGCGGTAGACTACACTAAAAAAAACCTTTTATATGTATTTATTAAAATTCTAAGATCTATAATATACAATATTACAAATACAATATAATATTATATACAATACTTCTGGTATAAATTAGATTTCACCAAAAAATATGTATCAATAAAAATAATTGTACGAGAGTCTGGCTCGTGTAATAAAAAGTAAAGCTTTTGTGAATACGCCACTTGTCAACTTACCCCCTTACTTATAAAAACATCGCTATGTAGTTGCTAAGTAATGGATAACTAAACAGTGTTTAAGTTATGCTTAAATATTTCTTACTTATAAACGCTACATAGCACCTGTTTAGCTAAGCAATGGATAATGAGGTCGAACGTATTTTAAACTGACAACATTGTACTAAAAAGTATTATGAATGACCTAAATGGCCAAATAGCATGTATCTAGTGCTAAATATCTTGAAATTAAAAAGTAAATATAATACTTTTCTTTGTATAGTACCACCAACTTAACTGTGCAGTTTTCGAGGGCGCTACTGGTCAAGGAAATCAACTACGAACTGTCACAATTTGAAGGAATGTTGTAGTTCTTTTTTCTGCCACCTGAACAGATAAGTTGTTGGGTCTGTAAACAAATCAGCTGATCAGAAATATGGGCGCCATCTTGCTACTTAAATATTTAAACATGGGTGGGACGGTGTTTAAATTGACAGCTGATTTAAGAAGTACTTAGGTACTGGATAAAGTTATGTAGCGTTTATGAGTAAGAAATTTTGCTAATCAGCGGCTAAGTAATGTTTAAAATTTAAGTAGCGTTTATAAGTAAGGCTGTAAGTCTTTTAGTTGTCATTTAGATTTTAAAGTCTATTTTCCCAACTTCTAACATATATGTATTATCAAATATATATTAGAAATATAAGCGTAACATTATGTATTTAGGTATCTTCTAGGTTTACAAATTATGTTGTAATGTTTTGTCAGAATTTATTATTTTACTCAAAACATTTCAAAAAAATATCGTCAACGTCAAAATGAAGTTTGTCTCCATTATCATTCTAGACAGTAAATGCCCTGATCCGACCCGCTAGTTGAACCTTGTGATTCCAAAACGCTGCTTTTACTAACTCACCAAGCTAACTATGTAGTGAAAATAGGTATGCTCATATTAAATTATCATATATATATATATACAATGTAACATGGTACAATATACGATCATCCATAGGTTTAAATCCAACCAGTAAGAAAGTCATGGTTATCTATGCATTTGATCATATATATATATATATATGATCAAATGCATAGATAACCATGACTTTCTTACTGTATATATATATATATATATATATATATATATATGATCAAATGCATAGATAACCATGACTTTCTTACTGGTTGGATTTAAACCTATGGATGATCGTATATTGTACCTGATAGGGGCCTTACTCACCTAGGTAGATAATGTATATATAACCTCTTTTAGGTTCTTTAAAATCGCAGGATAATTTTAATGTCGACTAACTAAAACATCTGCTTTAGTTAAAAAACATGTAAATTCAACTTACCTAACTAATTTTTCTTCATATTTAAACATATTTCTTTATACAATCCACTTTAGGTACTAGAGCAGCATAAACGGCTGGTAGTCGGTTTAATTGCTTGGCACATTAAACGTTCATAAATTAGTATTCATTGCGGGCCATTGAGCTCGCTCCTGCTTCTATGTAGATTAGAAAGAGTTCTCTTTTGTTACTTTTGTACTGATTTATATGTATTAAATAATGGCTACATATGTGTATAACCTGTTTCTAATTATAAAATATGCTCTAGATTGAACTGAATAATATATTCAAATTGACATAAATTCTACTTATCTATCAAAAGTTATGCGAATAACAAGAATATTTATTTCCAAATTAGAAATGAGACGAAGCTACGTGTTAATGCTTGAACCTTGTTGACTTAAATTAAAAAATCTAATTATTTTGCATTAAACAACACAAGGTTGAAGTTCTTCTTAGGATTTTGGTGATTTATTGGTAAATTCGTCGCAACAAATAGCTAAATAATTTTAAACATGAACCTTTTTATTCTGTGATATGAAAAAGACCCTAAGACAATTTTAATAGTACCTAAGTCAATGCGTAACTAATCTCATAAATGTATTATTTAATTTAATTAATTTAAATTTAAGCATTTATTAATTATTTAATGTAATATTTATTTAGGGATTGTGATCTATCTGAAATAAATTGATTATAACTGTAGTGTACTGTATCAGCCGGATTGTCCACTGATGAACACAGCCTTCCCCATTATGTGGGGGTTTGCCATAATCCATATATAAAATAAGGGGTTAGTCACACTTGTAAATATGAATAAATTCTTCACAGGCATCAGTAGGTTATTGATAATATGAAATAAGTATATTTTGCAGAAAGTAGTGTTAACAAACAAGGCACGCATGGGAGTTTTTAATACCATTAAAGCTTAATAAAATAAAGGGTCATAGTTTAATGATTAAACTATGACCCAGATGGTCACAATTTATATTATATACCTACTTATCAGCAATTCAAGCTTTTTTTAGCAATCATCATCATCGCCTTGACCTCAGCTAGGCTGGCGGGCAATCGCAAAATGCTCTAACACTATTTAAAATATATCCGAAGGATATGTAACAGTCCTTGTAGGTACTCTTAGAAGACAGAAACCGCGATACGGCTGTCATATTTTCCATTTTTTTATTAACATCCTATAATGACACTGATAATGTTTTATTTGATAGAATTGTAGTAATTTTCGGAATACTAGATTTATATTTCAGCCAGGCCACCTGCACCATTTTCAAATCATTGTGTTTTAAACTGTGTCAAACAGGAACAAGGAAAATATCTGTTAGCCCAGACCCTGAAAGCACTAAAGATGCTCATTTAGATGTGTATTTTGGACCGCCTACGCGAACAAACGTTTGGAAATAAAATGGTACATTAAGAATCGTTTCGAAAACACTTCCAGTAATGAGGCCGATCGTAAGTTCAACCGGTAAATTACGTAAATGCTATCTAGCGATTGTTTGTTACAAGCCATGAGAGGAAGAGGAGTTATTGGCGGTTTATTGTTTAATTACATTTGAAAATAGAATTGAAATTATTTTTAACTTTGTATTAAACTACGGTAAGTACAACACATAATTTCAAAATTATTCCGGTACATAATTATTTGTAAAAAATATTTATCAATGTTTTAGGATTCTTTTAGGAATTAAAAGACCAACGCTATGCATATAAATCTTCCCTGAGTTTTTAAGCATTTGTTATAAAAAATAGGATAATATTACTGAAAATCAGTGTTTTATTTGCAGTGAAGTTATTTTATATTTCACACGTTTTAAGAGTTCCGTACCTCAAAAGGAAAAACTAAACCCTTATAGGATCACTTTCTTGTCCGTCTGTCTGTCAAGATCCTTTTTCACAGGAAAGCATAGATGTATCAAGCTGAAATTCATAAAAAATACTCAGGTCTTCTGTCCCTTAAAGCCGTAATAAAATTAAGCTTCTAAGCCAACGCAATTAAAAGACACAGCTGTTCATCCTATAATTTTTTTCGACACTCGCAAGGGAATCAAACCCTACATGGTACTTCACGTGAACTCAGAATCTTGAAATTTGATACGAGGCAACGTTTTATAAAATCGCGTCAAGATTTTGTTTGTATGTAAAACGCTGCGAATGTGCACTATTATTACTTTGATTACGATTTTCACACACACTACTTTTGTAGGTTAGCGTGGCATTTAAAAGGAGTGAATAACTAAAACAAAAACCAACTTATAAGCTTGATTTATATGACGACGGTAAAAATAAATATGTTTAGTAGAAGTTTCAGATACCTCTTTACTTCTCTTCTCAGATTCTGTAATCGCTATCGCCTTCCCATTTGCACCAACATGCAACAACAGCACCACAGCTAGAGTAGTTTATTTGCAATAAAGAAAGTGGAATCCCGGGTTTCGGTCCAATTACCGGGATATACGCGGCAATCCCGGTGACGTGTTACCCAGTCCCGGGATACGGGGTACCGGCGCAGCAATTATACATATTGCAGCCTACCCGATTGTAATAAATATCGGGAAACGACTAAACTATCCTTTGTTTTTGTTTGTGAGTACGACCTGCTAGTGATTACTGAATTGTAGTATTTTTTATGTAGGGCAGTGTATGTTTTGGCTGAAATATATCGAACTTTATCAATATCATATACTTAAGCTTGATGAAGAAGAACGATATATGTATGGGGATGAAAAGTTTGGAGTAAACCATATGTAGGTGAGACATAACTAGAGGTTGCTTGTATGGATTAAGGGTCCAACATGTGTAGGTTGAAAAATTAAAAACCTACGTTAGTGAATTGATTGCACATGAGCTATTGTGCTATAGAACCACAGATCAAAGAAACAAGGTTTTCTACTTGTTTCCTGATCTGCGTATAGAACGGTGTTCTCAGAACACTGGTGAAATTTTAGTTCAATATGAGATCACTTTATTGTCGTATGGTTGTAACAATTATTTACTCTAAATATATTCGAGAGAAACTGTTAAGATGTAAAACATTATCACAGTGAAGCCACGTCATAATACATCGAGAAAAATGAAAATCAATCGCACCCTCGTCGTCAAGGCAATTTCGATCGTCATTCCGCCTGAACCCGATTGCACACATTTTCTTAACCCCACGATGTCGTTGCTAAGGTTCAAAGGACCCTTTTCTTTGAGGAAAGTGGAAATTTGTTATATATTCTGGGATTAAAAAATCTAGAAACGTGCCAAATCGTGAGCGTTGCCAAATAGTGCATTGTCAGTGACTTATACGATAGTTTTCTTAGATTTTAAATGTCGAAAAAATAAAATAATACCATTACAAATTATCTATATGTCATACTTAGTATATTGATACGGTTTTGTATTTTAATGTACGTATAACTAACCCTGTAGAGAGTGACAAAAACTGGGAATGTAAGAAAAACATTACAAAATATCGATTCGAAATATTACTCACGGAAAACAGAACCCTAGAAACGCTACTCTCACAGGCCTCCTTGCATTACGCCCTCGGGAGAAATACACTAGTTTTGCCAAGCATATCTTATTGCCCTTTTGTTGATACCCCGGGCTGTTAGTTTCATCGCCGGGTTGGGTCCGGAGAGACTCCGTCTCGTGTCTTGAAGACGTCGGGTGAGGAATTATGTTTTCTGTTCTTGAATTTGTGATGTAGGTTTTTACTCTGTCTTACTTTACAGTATCAACGGTAATTTTGTAGAAGACCTAGTAAAGATTCCTAGAACTTAAATATGTCCATTTAGTTGCTAGTTTATGAATCAAGTGGAATATAGAGCAATTCTCAATTTGTTTGAAATTTGATGCCATAATAAAATCTTAATTTAATACATTGATTAAGTATAAAGATGCAATTTTCTAATTCTCATGACACTCGGTTATTGCTACAGCTCTACGCCACAATTAAGATCCAAATTTGTTCGGTTGAAAGTAAACTTAATTACGTTGCATATAAACTACACAACACTTAAACTTAATTCTAAAATGCAATGATAAACAATCGGCTTACAATTTACATAGCGAGCTGCCATCTGAGTCCAAGATTGCTAAAGGATTAAAACATGCAAATCAAACAAGAAGCTATTCGGATGGAGGGACGATTCCCTCCGAAAGCAACCCTCCTTGTCTTATTTATTCATCCGAGTCGGAAAAATGTTGTTTTGTTTACTCCCCTTGTTGACACAGTTGGAAGCAGTAGAACTTTTTAAGACTTTTCATCTTTTGAGTGCGAGTTTTAGTTTATTAAAGAAGCTGACATTTTGTGACCATGCGTTTTGCAGTCAAAACGCTTTCAAGGAAAGGGTATATCCTAAATCTATTATTGCAATTATTTTAAATAGGTAGATACTCATGGATACAATTAAAATTATAAACTCGATACGTTTAGGCTATAGTTTGTGGATTATAAACATAATCACAAAAAAAGTTAAGAAGGAGTCGTGCCGGAATCGTTACCAATTTATTTAAGATATTTACTCGTAGGTAATCCTTTATGTTTTTTACAAATAAAATCTGATAAAGATTACTAGCTGTAGATATAAGAGTAACTGTGGCTTGGTCAGAAATACGATACTTCCAGAGATAGTTCGCTTGTTTTGGAGCTACCATTCCGGTAAAGTAATGCCAACTGCCTTGAGAAAGTTCATTCTAATTTATAAATGTTATCCGCGAGCTTGATAAAAGTTTTCTGAGTTGTGAAAATGGCTTACTTTGTTTTGTTAATTTTTGATATGGACTCCGGAACTAGGGTATTTTTATTGGTTACACTTAAGTTTTCTAATATCCCCAATTTTATTTTATTCAAGTACTTCTTACCATGTATTCCAAGAATATCTTTGCTCCAGATACTTTAGAGGCACTTCATGAGTCATATAGGTACTATACTATATATATATACACACATAACGTGTACTTATAATATTTTTTTATTTGATCTACTACATAAGTTATCAAAGCACAAGGATATATTTAGTTTCTAAAATATCTTTTCTAAGATAATAAAAAAATAGTTTCATAGTGTCAAATTAATTAAAAGTAGTGATTGTCATGGTTAATCTAATAAGATTATTTTTATTTTATATTGAAATCTTAAAATCTATTTCATTTTAGCATCTTTAGTCGCGTTCATAGTTTCCTTAAAAAACAGTATGTTCTCGTATTTTGATAACCCACAAATAGCGGGAACAAAGAGGAAAACACACTTCCAAACCCAATTACATAAATAGATTACACAACATAACCCATCTCAAGAATATGTCACAAACAAAGTTACAAGTGACGCAAACGACGCAAAAAGAGTTGCCCAAAAACAACTTGAACGTTGTACGTTCCCTAATTTTCTACTAGAGTCTGAACTTCCCCCAATGCTACCCTTTTTAAGGGGATTTCTTTATGTTTTGAGAGCTCATTCCTGGCGTCCATCAAGACTATTCCGGCGATCGTTACGGTCTCGGCAAATGTACCGAAATCATCGCTTCACTGCCGCATTCCGTCGGTACTCTATACCGACATATTGTACGTACCTAGCTGATTGTAATAAGTAGATAGGGGTGCTTGATTCAATTTGAACTTGGAACCAAACTTGTGATGTTTATCGGATATCAATGATATTGGAAGGATTTTGGATAAATGTTTGTTTATTGCTTTGCGATACGCCCAGTAAGAACATAGAAAAATTTTAATCGAAATATCGAATGTAGATAATACTGTGACTTTCATTTATAATTATGATTTTGAATGTTAGTACTTTGATGAATGAATGTTGATTATTTAAGTTTGATTCGTTATATAATAACTACAGAAATATGCAATTAAATTTTATCAGTTTAAAATTTGTATTATGACGACCGCGGTACTAAAAATATAGTCATGTTAAAACATTTAAAATTTAGAAAATTATAAATTCAATTCAAAGCATACAACAAACGCAGTAAGGAAAATATAAAACACATTTTACTTATTAAAATCGAGGAACGTTCCCGAACAAAGCTCGTGGACATTTTGCGGGTAGAAATTTTGTTTTAATAAAGGACCTACGACCGCAGCCGTCGGATATTACAGCTGAGACACCCACTAATGCCCTCTTCTGATATTACACAGAAGCATTATGACGTGCTTCGGGCTGACAATCACTGGCTTATGCTGTGTTTAAGTATTTACTGGGCTGTTGATGACTTTGTTCTACGTGTTTACTAACATTTTTGCTGTTGTAATTTGAACATGAATAATCGCAAAATTGATTTTAAGTTTTATTTTATAATAAAAATATTTTAAAATAATGTGACGGTAAAGAATTATATAAAATTTACTAAATTATCATTATGGAAATGCTTATGTTCCTATCTTTAGCGTGACAATGCATAAAAATATATTGCTTTTCATAATGAAAATACAATATTTACATCAAATTAACCTACAGAAAAATCTATCTCAAAAAATCAAACCTACCTATGAATACTTGCTCACGTCAATGTAAGAACCTGAATTAGATATATCTAATTATAAAATATTATGAAGTCCTTATGCCTTTATATCCCACCACAGGGCCATTTTTTTAGGTAGGACACAGTTGCTGACTGGCGCTGTCAGCCGTTCAGCTTCACCGGATTGTGGGCAAGGGTAGGCCCCCTCTTATAGCCCGGACGACCGGGTCATGCACGTTTTGTCAAATATCTTGGCGTCATGTAGTATGTAGCGAGCCTAATGCCATCTACCAGCCACAGTTCTGAATTCGGACTGATATATTTTATTCTGAAAATATTCAGTAATTCTTCAACTTGGGGAGCAAATCTAGGACCTCGAAATCCAATGGCGACGCCTTACACCACTCGACCAAAAAGACGAAAAATAGTAGTTATGTTATAATAAACCGTAAATGAGGCATGTTAACAAAACAATCGACTGTCGACGGGTCTAAATGACCGCAACGAAGAACTATTAGTTAGTTAATAGTGGAGATATATAAACTGTGGTAGGCAATTAAGATTGGCGACTCCCTAAGCAGTTAATCCGAAAATACGTGCGTTGGGTGTTTATTGACTGCCGTTCATGGGTTAGTTTGTTTTGGATAGGGTCCCGGTGCTTGGGTGGAGTGTGGGTATTGCTTAAACTGCTAGATGTAGATTGTTAACGGTGGGTATATTAAATTTGTGGCAAGCTTAGATATATTTGTTGACTTCTTATAATTTAATATTGTTCTAAAGTGGTTACCATACCATTGTTTATTTCTTGTTTAATTTATAACAAATATATTTTAATATTTTTATTTCAAATTAAATAAAATCAACCTAAAAATAAGATTTAATTCAGTCAAATCACCTAAAGAATAAAGAGTATGACATAAATTATTTACAAAGACAACTTTTGATTAGTATTTAAATATGTTGTTTCTTTTGTATAGAAATTTACTTCACTTATGTAACAAAAAATAATCGTCCAAATCAGTTCACAAATAAAATACATAATAATCAGGTAACTCACCTACATAAAATATAATTGTGTGAATTAAACAAAACTCTTACATTTTAAAGTAGACAAATATGTTCTTTTTAATAAAATAATTATTCAAGTTAATGAAATCAATAAAACGCTCCAATGTTTTCAACAAAAAACGTTTCATTTAGTCCTTACCCAATGAACTATGAAAGAAAAACTTTAATAAACAATCTCAAGAACTCAGAAACTGTTTCAAAAGTTAACAAGTGGAGCTCGTGGAAATTGTGAGTACCTAATAAGGGGCATAGAGTGGAGGTTCCAGTCCAGCACGTCGGCTTTATGGGCCGTTAGTGCTACTGAAATCAATAAAAGTACCGGAATGTACCGCACATGCGCAATGGGACACCCCAACTCGGCACTGACTCAGCTACATTCGCTTTATAGCCACTTGTATTTGTATCTATGGCCATTCCCTACTCTTTACTGTTGATGGCGTAAAAAATCGGGGAAAATTAATTTGCGCGGTCGTAAATACCCGCGGTGGGTTGAGCAGGGTTGAATTTTGCGATTACGCGTAATTCAATGTTTTAATAACACTTTTATACTTTGCCACCTAATTTTTTTCAGTTTATGAGGAATTGCTTTTCGAGCTCAACGAACGTAAAAATTACTGTTGATACTTGAATGTTCTCTGATTAGATTTATTTTACAGAGATGACACGTGGTTACATGTAGCGCGATTGCATCTACATTTTTATTAATAACTCTCAGTTAGAAGCGGTTTTCCTGATACATTCTCTCTACGTGCACAATATAAGATTTGTTCAAATGTGAAACTTATACCTTAGAGGTTAAGAATGAATGAATGTGAAAATTGAACTTGGTATTGTACAAATTATTTTGAGAATCTTATTATTTATCACACAGATAAGATGAGGGTAAATATGAATAGATGGGGCACCAAGCTGTGACTAACGTTCGCCTCATACACACTTGTATAATTTAACATTAGTTTTAATTTTTAATAAAATGAAGACATTTTGAACTCCGCCTACCAGAACCATTTAATTGGGTGTTTAAATAAAATAGCATGATTAAAATAGGCGATCGTGTTATTTATTGAAATTTTTATGATAAGATCTATTGAATTTTCTAAATGTTAATTAAGTCACTGTGTTGTATTAAACAAAAAAAATACTAAGTAGCTAGAATCCTGTTTGCATATATTATACAGATTACGGTTTTTATTCTGGACTGAAGATAATATATTAGATTTATTTAAATAAATTATGCATTATCTATTTTAATATTCATGAATGAAAAACTACCTAATACGCTTATTTTAGGACACAATTTAGTCGTTTATCTCTGTTTTTTTTATTACTTTCGTTATTCACATGACCAATATACATATTATAAATCAATCTACGGAAAACTCTCCTAAAGATTTACAAGCAACACTTTACGATGTTTTTATGAAGTGTTCGCCCATCAAACGCATTTTATTATTAAATCACTACTTGGGTAACAATTTTCCAGCCATAAGCATCAGCTACAAAGCTGATATGGCCTTTAACGGCACGACAATTAATTAAAAACGCATAAACGCCACTTTTATACACCAAGAGTCTATAAAGACTAACTTTTATGCGTCGTAAACGCGATTGTCTGCCGACCCTGACGACTTCAATACTGCAGCCTTTGGGGGAACAATACAGCGGATGTGCTTGAGAGGAATCTTGGGCATTTGAAACGACGAACGTGTAGCGATAAGAGAAATAGTCAAGGAATTTGTGGAGATATTTTTTTTCTAGGTAATTATGATGGTAATTAAAATGCCGGTTGTGTTGCGAAGCAGTGACGCGCGCCGTATTATTTTTTCTCTCATGTAAATTCTCGCCAATTTGAAACATTTGTAGAGATTAACATTTTTTAATTAGGGAAACTTATTTATATTGCCTTTGTTAATAAAAATGGAAGATAATTCGGTATTTTTTTTTAGTTACAGCGCAATAGCAGGTGTCAAAATAGCAATAACGTTTCCATTCATCACAGTCACAAAAGAGTACTATATTAATATCATATTCAAGCCCACCTCCAAATACATTGTACAAGACACATTGCTCAACTCCAAAGGCCTTCAGATAAAAGAGAGACACGTCTACCAGAACATAACATTAAATCACGAAGATACTGAGAACAAACATCGCATAAAAGCAATTCCGATCAAAAGCTTAATGTCTCAGACGGGGCATAAAATAGATTTATTCGAGTCTCCCAAAGGAAACTCGGGAATGAAAATTGTGAGATTTTTTAAATAAACCATTAGAGAAAAGTTCCGGGCCATTTGAGGCGGTTTATTGTGCCACTATCGGGCGCCATTGTTGACTGCAACGTAGCTTTTGAAGCGTGGATCTATGGTCAATAGAAGCACCAACAGCTCTGAAGCGTAGGATTTTAATATCAAGTAAATATTGGTAATATTATTATTGACATATCATGTAGTTATAACCCGAATTAATAGAGAAACAAATCTCACTCACTCTTACACTATAGACAGCAATAGTGTGCGAGTGAGAAGATTAGCGGCGGACGCCATTTTCAATTATTTTCATGTTTTTGACCTCATTATAATTTTATATGGCGTTAAACTGAATATTTTTTATTTTTGCAATGACACATGCTTTGCGGATTACATAAAAAAATTACAATGAGAAAAAAATATAGTCACGTGTGGAATTCGCGATAAAAAAATCTATTTGTAATGTATAGAAATGTCGTAGAGCATGCCTCATGGCAAAAATAAAATTATTAAAATTATGTGGTTATTGTGAACAAGATGAAAGCTAATTGTAAAAATTTGTCCGGTTTGTAGTACAACGTAAAAAATAAGATGTCGCTCCATCCCCATACGATGGTTAAGAGCGAAAAGACAAATTAGAGTCATGTGTCATATGTTATGTTGGCTTAGCGTATACCCCGGATAATGGGGTCGATGGCGTGGGTTCGAATCCCGCACATGACTTAATTTTTTTCTATCGTTTATTTGTAATTTTGTAATGTAATCCGCATAGCAGGCGTTAATGCAAACATAACAATATAAAAATATATAATTATTACTTTCAGTATTTTGTTGAGACACTTTTTGTTAGCACTGTCAAGTAGAAAACCTGCAGTCCTTGAGAGCCAGTAATGCAAGGCCTAGTCCGTTTCCCATCCTCGATATCATCATCAATTACCAACAGGTGAGATAGTGGTCATGGGATAGCATATAAACTGAAAAAATACATGGCTTTGCAATTACACAACATTGAACACGTGACATCCCTGCTTGATGTGAGTAATATATTTATATGCATTTAGATATCAGCCATCTACAAATTATATATAATGATGAACAATTTATTTTTCAGAACTTTAATATCACTTTGCTTGCCTCTAGCTGTTTTAAGTTCGTTTTTATCCAGTATTTTAAACTAAGTGAATACTTAAATATGTACAAACACTAATTTATATTAATTTTATCTGCCAAAATGTACTATCCTTATCTTAATGATGTCAATATACATACATAATACATATTTTTAAACAAAAATACATAATTTTTGGTGGAAATGGTTTGTTATGAATACATAAATATCATCGGGCTTTTTTTCCGAAAGGGCAGACGGATTCCACAGATTTCTTTTTACTACACTTTTGGCAATATTTATCATGCTTCCTTGACTCTTATTGCATTGTTAAGACACACCCGTCTATTAAAGGTACTCGATACCTAGCCTTTCTCCAAACGTCTCCAATCAAGTAAAAATACGTTTGCCGTGTTCCGAACTCCTAACTGTTCCGTTCTAACTTGACTTGTATACTCGTCTGGCATCAATCTTTTTTTAAGGAGGACAAGGATGTTGTTTGCCTCTGTTGGCTGCACAACTTTACCAGACTTTGGTCAAGAGATCTCCTGGCCTATAAGAGAGCCTCTTATAGGCCAGGAGACGGGCGTAGAAAGCGAAAAGCGCCTTCTACCTCCGTCTCCTGTAGACGCCGAACACGTACCGCTACTAAAAGAGGAGTTGACAACGGGCTCAAGGGACTCCACTGTGGTACGGACCTCAGTTTGAGTCGTTGCTAAGAGGAGTTGGTGCGTTTGGCACTAATTGCCCCGGTACAACTGCAGTATTATACCGTTGAGAGAATTGAACTCTGTGACTATTTGAAGAGACACTAATAGGGACTTTATTTTTTCCTGGAGCTCGCTAGCAAGCATGGGGTTTTATTGTGTAACCTCTAATTACATCACACTTTCGACGACTTGCGGATGACACTAAAGCTGCCAACGTAATGGCTGCGATTGGGTCATCCGGGTCGTCCAATACATGCCTTGGTCAGTGACGCGGAGGTTTGAAGTATGGATCCGAGCAGGACATCAATCTCCTTTCGTTCATCTTTTTATACAAACGACCAAACCATCTCAGCATTCTTTTCTCGGCTAATGTCTCTATATATCCTCATTCAATTCACATTGCATATTTTTAACGCAGTTCCTAACTTTGTCCAACAGTCATTCCACACTTGAAAGCTTTCATGTCAAGTGTATTTATTGGAGTTTGATTCCTTTTCTGGCATACCCTACCTCTACTACCGAAATTATTTATATTTGTACTAAAATTACTTGATTGATTATAAAATTAAATAAACCTTGATAAGATTTCCACTATCCTCTAAAATGTACCTTATTATGGTTATCATATATAAAAACGGCCTTTTAACTCTCTGCTAAAGTAAAAATATGAAATGCCATGAGCCATGCTGTTAAATGCAGTCACTTATTTTTGTATGACCTTACGTTCTGGTCATGGTGAGACAATTAAAAGTATGAATTGCCTAATAACTAATTAAATACTATAATAACATCTATTTTTTACTTTCGTATTCTGTTTGTTTACACTTTGTGTTTGAAATATACTTATTGCTTTATAAGCAGAAACTCCTAGATTGTGAATTAAAAAAACACTTGTCAATAAAAAAATATTCATTGAAATATTTTTTTTTTTTTATTATGGTGTTCATATATTGACACTGCCCATTAGAGAATTATGAAACGCTATGCAATTATTCGATATATGTATAAGTTTTTAAAGTTTTGATCGGTGTTGGAAGAGAGATGAAAATGTACCTAATTTAAAAAAATCAGTACTTTCCTCTTCCTCTTTTCTCTCTCTATTTGTAATGTTTAGAACATCTTGTGAAAAAATATATCCTACAATCAATTTTGCATGAAAATATCCATTATGTATTAGACAGACTCAATATCAACCCAATTTTTACACATTAATTTGACAGAATATGACAAGCATATTTTTTCTTTTCTTTTTCGTTTTTTCTTGCTAATAATTAATTCAAACTTAACGAAAAAACAAACTAAAGGTTTTTTGTGCGCAAATAAATAAAATGTATGATGTCGAATAATATATGGACAGAGCCTTATAAAGGTGAGTTTAACAGTCTATATACGGAACCCATATATAATTAATTTATATATTTATTTTTTTAGGCGGTATGCCTTTATTAACCAAATACTACAAACTATATACAACACTACAGCTATTGCTATATACTATATACTACAAACTATATACAACACTACAATAAAAGCATTTGGACTCATAGGGAGTCCAAATGCTCTAGCCCACTATCAGTTGGCAGCGTGCCCAGCATGCTGGCAGCATTGCCCCGTTGAATTGCAATGCTTATTCTTTGAGCCAAATAGGTGCCAGCATTTTGATCACGCGTCGCATCGACCAAGCGCTCTGATAGATTTTGGAAAATACGATGAGCTCCCGGTCCCCACGGACCCAACGTCTCTACACCAAACGGCTCAAATATGTAACCCATACCGAGGTTAGCATATTTGCGCCGCTTGAGTTGCTCCGCCGAAGTAGCCGCAGCGCCAGCCTATTAATTTATATTACATATTCAACAACGAGATCCTAAAATGCTTATGGTTATCTTTATTAATGATAACACATCCAGCTTGACTTTATCTATGTCACCAACTCGACTGTAGAGATTTGCCTCCAAATTATGTGTCTCTGAAATGGAGTGTTTGTAACCATTAATTTTTATATTCCACCGCATCTTTTGATCTCTTTACATGATAAGGAAATGATCAAAAAGAAAAATATAATATTGCCGATAAAATTACTTTAATGCTCCGTTAAAGACGACTTAACACGTCTAATGAGGCCCCTCTCTATGAAAATGACTTTAGTTTTAATCACGAAATAGTTTGATCATAATTCTTGATAACGCATTTTTCCCCCTCTTTTGAATGTTAATGTGAGAAGTGCTTAGATGTAGTAGTGAGTTTAGACTAAGCCTTAATTAGGAAACTTATTTGAATATTTAAATTTATTTTTTTAATTATTATAATAATACATTGTATTGTTAAATTTTTTAGTCGAAATTTTCGAGTATCGGCTCACGATTAGCGTTTTGGGCGGGGCGAGAGGCCGGCCGTTTTAATTATAAATACCGTTTTATTTACGATCATGAATAAAATTAAAATTTCATAAGTAATGCCTGATGTTCTGGATTTTTTATGACTCTATCACCAATTGCGAAGCTCTTTAATATGAATCTGTATTATTTATGACCTTAACTACATTAATATACATATGTATAAGTTTTTAGTTTATGTTATATCTTATTTCATCAGATCTTACGCGAACGTATTGATAATCTCAAATTACCATCGAAATATAATTTTGAATACGTTTCTATTATTATTGAAGATTCCTTATAAAACTACATACGAAATCCAACTTTCAGACAGATAAAGAATAAAAGTAAGGGAGAAAGCCATAAAACAAATACTACCGACAAAATAAACGTTATTTTTCGAATAGACCGATTTATTTTCGATGTACGTCGTACGTATTTATTTGTGAGAACAGGCAGTACGTCAGGGGAGCCTGGGGCGAAAGGGGAGGCTGGGGTAAAATGGGCAAACACAGGAAACGGATCTGGCGAACTTTCCCGCCGAGCCGGCAAAAGGGAGAGCGAGTATCCTGTGCACAGAGGGTATCTGTGATTTTGTATTTTAGTGGATAAGAAAAATTTTATTCCGTATATAGATAATACTGTACAGTTTCTGGTTCAATAATTAGGATTATGCCAGGCAATAACGACTACCATCTTAATACAACCTCCAGGCCGGCTGCCATGCTTCCATAACCACTCATAGTGAATGCCACTAGTGGTCACACATCCCAAGTAATTAATGTAGTAAACATTGCCAACTTGGTCGGTTAAGAACGTAATAAGTATTGAATCTAATGAATACATTCAGGCGTTCCTTTGCGGAAATCCATATTTAATAATAATGAATATTTTAAGACAACATTAAACTAGTGGCTCTCCGAGCTGTAGACCTCGCGAGTCTGCACTTGCATAGCTTACAATTGAATACAGGTTCACTGCGCATGCTAATGAGAGAATGGGACAAGAAATGCAAAAATCTAGATATGTAATTTAAAAAGTAAATGATTTTCTTGGACTTATTTCTAAGAAAATCAATGACTCGCGGGCCCCAGCGAAGGCTAGTTGTGTCGGAAATATGTAGGTAAGTAGTTAATATACAATAATTTTACATACATGTATTTATCTCGAATTAATATACTGGCTACAAAAACGTGCAAAATAAATAATTGATTATAAGAGAGAGAGAGAGCATATCTCTTTTAGGCAACTGACGTGCGTATCAGAACATTGCCATTAAATTAAGCGCAGGCGTCTATACTTTCAACACCTTATAATGAATATCTCCGTTATTTTTAAAATGTCTAAAAACTCAATCGACAAATAAAAATTATGGACTTATCAAACCTGCTCACAAAGTTTCGTGATAATCGGTTGAGAAATGCGACCTGTAGAGAACAACCGGATATACGAAAGCATTTTTGTCTAGTTGAAGCAGAGATGCGTTGCTCGAACTAAGTTCTGGCTCGGTCAATTAATATTTTAATAAAACACTTAAATTTATAAATTAGGCGGAATTGTCACTAGATATATTTTTAAGTGTTTTACTAAAATATTAATTACATGTTTACATAAAATATTTTTCAAATATTTGTCATTACTATTGAATCTGGTTTTACACGTGAATTTCTTACAATAATGACAATACAATATTTACAGGGCATATTCAGCTGGCAAACGCTACCCTATTGCAACAATAAAAAAAAAATCTGAATAACAATTTTGCAATATTATTTAACAATTAAAAAAATTAACCACTTGCGGGATTCAAACCTGCGGCCTTCCGGATCTGCATCTACTCTGTACCTTTCCTGAGCTACCTAGGTGAAAATCTTATAGTACTTACCCGCTTGTTCTTATTATTTAACCATCGTATGGGGAGGGAAACAAATTGATCAACACGTATTAAATTAAGTTCTTTGCTGAATGTGCACAACGTAATTAAAATAAATGTAAAACAAACAAAAAAAATCTAAAAACGTTAATACGGTGGCAAAAACACGTAATATATATTAATAGAACTACAGAAAAAATGCTATCTATACGTTTGAAATCAATCATCTGTTTCTTTTACAGAATCATGACGTGTACTATGAAAAAGCAACAGCAAGAAGGAGATTCGTACATTTGTAGCAAGACCGGTGCTTGGCAATGGCACACAGTATTATACCATCGTTCTGTGGCGGTAGTGGAGGTAGTATCTTTGGCGAATCTGGCGTGCAAGACAAAACACTCATTTTCTTCCTACAGCACAGTGCCAGGGGCTCTTATTGTCTTTGCTCAGGGAGCCGAGACCTAATCAGAGTATTGGATGAAATAGTGTGGTAAAACAGTCAAGACTTATGTTGTAATTTTTTCGTTTCAAATAAAATGACAAACTAATATAAACATCTATATAATCATTGGAAATAATAATAAACCAAAGTTATGACATTTTTTTATTGCTGATTGGCGACCTCTTGACCGCAATCTCACCTGATGGTAAGAGATGATGTGGTCGAAGGTATTAACAGGCTTAAACTAGAATTGACATGTTTTTTTTTTCTGGGCTACCTAAAGATACAAATTAAAGGTGTCTTAGGAATAATCTAATCCTGTTCTTCAGTATACAGTTGGTACAAAACAATGTAAATACTGCTTGCTGACTAATAAATGTGAAAATGATGGTACCTACTCATCTAGACGTATTCCCTATCAGGAATCTACGGGACCCTCTCGTGTAGTTCGCATCTATCTCTAAATTAATTATTATCTTTCAATATACTAGTCAGATGTAACTTGGAAGAAATTCCAAAATCACAAAGATACGATAGGAAAAATTTAAGTCATGTTCGGGATTCGAACCCGCGTCCATCCTTGAGCCGGGGTATGCTCTAACCAATTGAGCTAACATGACATGACGTCATAACTTCTATAATCTTTCCTACAGTTCTTTAACCATCGTATCGGGATAGAGCGACATCTATAGTACCACTTGTCATGTTAGTACTACTTAACTTATGTCATGTTAGCTCAATTGGTTAGAGCATACCCCGGCTCAAGGGGTGGATGGACGCGGGTTCGAATCCCGCACATGACTTAAATTTTTCCTATCATATATTTGTGATTTTGTAATGTAATCCGCATAGCAGGCGTTATTGCAAACCTAACAATATTAAAAATGGAAGAAATTCCTTTCAAAATTTTCCAGAGTCTATATCCACCCCATTTTCTCTCACTCTTGATATATTTATATGCATTAATACCGGTTTATAGTCGAGAGATAAGCATAAATCTCGCCGTAGGCGGACCGCGATGTATCTACATCCAGCTTTATTGTAATACAGTTGAATTTATATTTATATGAATAGCCTGTAGCGTAAAGATAAAGCCATGGATTTTCATTGTTTCACTATGTTTGTTTTCTTTTAATTTTTTTATTTTGGTTTCGAATTATATGTACTTTTTTTACAATAAAAGTGTTATAAACCTAAGGTAATCTAGGCTGCTGCACTGCGTCAGTCAGTGGTAGAGTAGTACTAGCATTTTGCACTCGGATTTTATTTGGATTTTACAATCGCCTCCGGTTATTGCTCTGCCAGTAGATCACGAACCTGCACGAGTTATTATCTTCAGTGTTGGCGGCCCGACGTTGTAGACTACATTTTTAAAAGTACATATGTATGTATTGTTACATTATTATATAATTTTTGTATTTTTTTTTCTTGTTTTTGACATACGTGGTTGGAAAAATCCAACGCTTAGCATTATTATATAACAATAGTTATTGCTCTTTTTAAATTCCTAAGTACCTATCTTTATTCCTTTATAACTTACATAAAATAACTTTCTGGACTTTGTTGTGACCCGTTTGCCATATTTTTGTTAGGTTAGATACTAACTGTTTTGAACATAATACATTATTATTTTCTTTTTTGTAACTCATTATTGTTATGTAATGTGTATGTAATTTTTTTTTTGATGGTGTGACGTCAAATACGGTTGTGTAATCTAAATAATTTAATTTTCTTAATTTTTTTTTTTTTTTTATTTTATTTGAATATGAATTTGTTGACTCAATTTAATATATTTATTTAATGTAATTAATTTATTATACACGATTGTTTAGCTGTCTGTTTAACAATCAAATGACTACCTTACCTGCGCAACTGCCTTGTCCCCACTGCCCTGGGTCTTCACGTACTTTCAGCGTACATGGACTCAAGGTTCATATAGGTCATAAACACAAAGAAGTGCGTCACGCACTCGCCACTTCACAAGCCTCATCAGCAGATACAGTGAATCTTCCGGCGAGTCAGGTGCCATCATCACCGTGTATATGCCCCCTGGATAAACTTGCTAGTTTGAAAGGTAGTATACCAGTGCTTAGGCATGTTCCAAAGGGCTCAAGAAATCAGGCAGCCGGCAAGCTGTGTGATATTATTGATACATGCGTTACCTCCAATGGACTAAATGACTGGTGTGGGCTTCTCTTTTTTGCATATGGAGCTTTAAGAGTTCCAGCAAAAAACGCGCCCGGTAATATGACGACAAAGGTGAGGGCAAATATCCAGTCATCTGGGTCCTTTCAACTTGATGGTAATTGTGGCACCGCAGCAGGGTCAAATTCCGGGTCGCGCTCACTTAAAAAAGTAATTGAGTCAAAAGTGTTCGAAGGTGACATAAGAGGGGCTGCCCGCTTGTTGATGTCTGACGATTCTTTCGTGCAGCAGAATCCCGAAACGTTGGCTACACTGAAACTTAAGCACCCAGGCCCATCTCGTCCTCTCAGTTTCCCATCTAGTCCTGATGCAACATATAGTGCGGTTTCGGTTACTGTCGATGACGTGATATCGGCGCTTGGCTCGTTTTACAGTGGATCAGCAGCGGGTTTAGATGGAATGCGTCCTGGACACCTTAAAGAATTGACATCTGGATCTGCTGGTGAAAATGGTCGAAGGCTATTAGGATGTCTGGCCAGACTTTCAAATTTCTTGCTCAGTGGTCAACTGAATCCTGAGGTGTGTCCATACCTTTATGGCGCGTCTCTGTTTGCAGTGACAAAAAAGGATGGTGGTGTGAGACCTATCGCTATCGGTAGTGTCTTCCGTCGTTTGACCGCCAAGTTAGCATGCCACGCCGTGAAGGACGAGATGGCCGGTTACTTGCAGCCACACCAACTAGGGTTCGGTACGCGCCTGGGTTGTGAGGCAGCTATACATGCCACGCGGACCTTTGTAATGAACCCAGAGAACGCAGACAGTATCGTGCTAAAGCTGGACATTCGCAATGCGTTTAACACTTTGGAAAGAGACGTTCTATTGAGTGAGGTTAAGGAAAAAATCCCTTCCCTTTATCCTTTTCTTCATCAGGTTTATCTGTCTCCTTCTAATCTCTTCTTCAATGATAACCTCATTCTTTCGCAAGTGGGAGCTCAGCAGGGGGATCCACTAGGGCCACTCGTCTTCAGTCTTGCCATCCACAAAGTAATCCTCGATGTCAAGTCTCGTTTGAACATTTGGTACCTAGACGATGGCACGATCGGGGGGACACCGGAAGACGTATTCCAGGATCTGGAGGTTCTGATTCCTCGCCTCAGAGACCTTGGTCTGGAGGTGAATCCCTCTAAGTGTGAGTTTTTCCCCTGTAGTTCCGAAGCTCGTAAACACTTCACTCGATTCGGCACTCTTCTTCCTGGTCTTAGGGAACTTTCTACTTCCAATTTTAACCTACTAGGTTCTCCTATTTTCTTGAAAGCAGTTCCAGAGGCTATTACTTCTCGTGAACGACTTCTTCTTACCGCTCAAGAACGTCTCGGGAATCTTTCCGCGCACGTTGCGATTGTTTTGCTGCGAATGTGTTTCGCTCTTCCTAGAATCGCATATTTGCTGCGTACCACCCCTACCTGGCTTTGTCCGGATGAAGTTTCTTCATTTGACAAGGTCATAAAGTCAGGGATTGAGTCGGTACTCAATATCGCACTGGATGAGTTTCAATGGAGTCAGGCGGCTCTTCCGATCCGGTACGGAGGTCTCGGGATACGATGCGCACGTGATATAGGCTTGCCGGCTTTCCTTGCGTCAGCACATGGGGTTGCGGACCTTGTTACTACCATCCTTCAGTCTAATGGTGACGGGGCGAGTATACCGTTTGTGTCAGATGCTGTGTCAGCTTGGTCAAACAACAACTCGGGGGCAACAAATCCAGTAGCGGTACATGTTCAGCGAGCGTGGGATGATATTGGAGCCAAACAGATCCAAAGCCAGTTATTGGAACGAGCTTCCGGGGCTGATATGGCCAGACTTCAGGCAGTGTCGCAGTCAGAATCTGGGGCATGGTTGCACGCCTTACCTTCACCTCATCTAGGCACCTTACTGGACGATGACTCTCTGCGTGTTGCGGTGGCCCTCCGTCTGGGCTGCAAGGTGTGTGAACCCCATAGATGCACCTGCGGTTCCATGGTGGAGGCCGATGGCCATCACGCTTTGAGTTGTCGTCGCTGTGCGGGTAGATTCTCGCGTCACCATGCCCTCAACGACATTGTGCGAAGAGCCTTAGTGTCAGCCAACGTCCCCTGCGTGCTCGAGCCACCGGGTTTATGTAGATCTGATGGTAAGAGGCCCGATGGGATGACCCTGGTGCCCTGGCAGAATGGCAGGTGCCTGGTGTGGGACGCTACTTGCGTCAGCACTGTCGCTGCCAGCCACCTGTGTCGCACTGTCCACTCACCGTCAGCGGCAGCTGAAGACGCCGCAAATAAAAAACGCCAGAAGTACGCAGCAATGGAGCCCGTTTACCTTTTTGTGCCCATTGCAGTAGAGACCATGGGTTCGTGGGGAACAGAGGCCAAACAGTTATTTAGTGAAATTGGGCGCAGATTAAAAGAAAAAACTGGTGACTCCCGCTCCAGTTCGTTCCTGGTGCAGAGGATGGCCATTGCCATTCAACGCGGAAACGCTGCAAGTGTTATGGGCACCTTTGCACCGGGAGCGATCAGGGGTGGGTTGTTTGATTAGGCTAGTTTTAAGTTTGACTTAAATATTATTAATTATGTTTGTATTATTTTGATTAAAAAAAGAGCCGACACAGTAAGGCAGAGGTTGATCATCTTGTTAAATGCTGAATTGAGTGAGAAACTTTATAAATTAATACATGTCACACAATTTATATATTCAGAAATTTCATAATTGGCCCCCAAAACACAGTTTTTTTACCAAACTACAAAATATAGTCATGTCATTGAGCTAATTATATAGGCCAGTGAGTCATGTTCTAGATTCAAACCCGCGCCACCCACACTTATACCCGGGGTATGGTCTAACCGCTAAGCCAACATGACATATGACGTATGACTCTAATTAGTCCTTTTGTTCAAGCTTTTGTTCAACCATAACCATCGCATGGGATGGAGCGACATCTATAGTTCAACTTACGTTGTACTAAACTTTTTATTGTTCTAGTTCAGATGTGCGTGCAAATCAATCAAGTAGAAAGTCTGTCGCCAAGCACCGCCAGGTGTGTTCCGGCAGTAGTCCTTGAGAGCCAGTAAAATTACAGGCACAATGAGACTTAACTACTATGTTTCAATGTGACGGGCGCAGTGCAATTCGTGACTTGTGATGAATTGCATCTGTTATAGGCAGAGGTTAGTCCACTTAACATCAGGTGGGCCTCGAGCATGTTCCCTTATAATAACATTAAAAAAAACTATTTTATTGGTGCATCTCCCAAACAAAGCTAAAGAATTCGTAATGCTTATTCTTTCTGCAAATTTAAATTCTTTAAAAATAATATCATAGATGACAATAAATAACTACATCTGTTTAGAATTCTATAAGGAAAATTCAAAAATTCCTCCCAAGTCGCCACCGCCAAGTCACATAAATACAAAAACCAGTGAAATTAATATAACAAGCCCTAAAACCTATAAAACACATGCTTGCCAGAATGTTTTAAACATTTATTGAAGATATAAGGAAAGCAATTTTGATGGTGAAGTCGTACAACTGGAACGGCTTGGTACATTACCTTCGCGTTACGGGTGAAAAGTTGCTTTACTTTTCATTGAATATAACCGTATCACTATTAACTTAAAAAATAACTATGCAATATATAATATATTCCATGCTCTTGAGAAAAGGAAATTTAGTATTTAAATTAACATTATTATTTTAATAATAATAGTCATATTTATTACTACACGTTTAATGGGAGGCAAACGAGTGGCAGTTCACCTGGTGGTAAGTGATCGATCACCGTCGCCCACGAACATCCGCAACACCAGAGGTCTCGAGGATGCGTTGCCGGCCTTTGGGGACGGAAATTCTCTCTGCTGAAGGCTCCTAAGTCGTATCTGTTGTAAATACTACACCTGGCAGGTGGTTCCATATTGTGGCAGTGCGAGGTAGAAAATAACTTCTTTCTGACAAACGTGAGGGCTGGCACCGTGGCTACTTTGGCGGAGCGACTTTATCGCCGCAAGTATGCTGATATTTGTAGTGGTTACATATTTGAGCCGTTTATATTAGCCGTTTATTTTAGCCGTAGATACATTAAGTACGTGGGGCCGAGAGCTCATCTTATGTTCCAAAACTTATCAGAGCACTTTGGCTCTTAATAAGCATTATTATCCAACGGGCAATGCTGCCAGTTTGCTGGGAACGCTAGTGGCTGGTATTAGTGAGTTGGAGCATTTGGATTGTCTATGTACAATTTCACAACAAAAAACAAAACCTTTAGGTTACCTTAATGTTTTCTTTGTAGTGTTGAATATAGTTGGTAGTGTTTCGATATAAAAGATAATTATAAAAAAGCATAATCATTTGTTTTTATCCGAATCAGTCTTTAGAGCATAGATTCAAATTAATGGACTGTGTGATGATACAATGCGTGAAAACTTGAACTGTGAGAACACTGGCATGAGCTCATGCTTATCCATGGTTCTGAAATAATGATACTCACCAAGAAGTCCCATGAAAAATAGAGTCACACAGAGAGTCATAGACAGAGCTATGCTTCAGTGCTCAGCGAGAGGTCAACGTAGGCGTCCCGAGCTCTCCTTGAAAAAGACCACCGGATGTTGTTGAAACTATAGTCGGAGCTATCTGACTTATTTATGTGAGTTATCCCGTATTATTTACTAAAAAGAGCTACGCTTAGAATCACTTTGTGACAACGTGCGAAGCGACTGGATAAGAAGCAAAAGTAAAGTGAAAGATGTGATGGCCATCATTGCAGGGAAAAGTGCACATGCACAAGACACACTGCGTGTATGGCTGTAAGATATTGGAAAAGGCGAGCCTTGTAGTGGTAACCTAGACCTAACAATGGAGGGCGCCGCAGACCACCGCAACGCTGGGTTGATGATGACAGACGTTACGTAACTAAGGCTGGATGAAACGGGAACAAGACCGCCAGGAGTAGAAGAGAAGGGAAGTGGCCTATATTTAAGAATGGATCTCTAACAGTACACAAAAAAACAACCACCACGATGATGATCATATATAGACGCGACAGGAAAAAAGAATTGACATTTATTTGATTGTTAGATTTACACTCTTAGCAATATTTTATAGTTAATAATGCATTCAACATATTATAGAAAACCTAAGCCTAGTTTATAAAAGAGCAAATGGGTGCTGCATAGTCTATTTTTGTCTCATACGGTTGAATGCACGTCTTTTTTACGGTGGCGGCATCTACCTTAATAGCATTCAGAACATTAACATGCATCAGGATGATATTCTGGGGTTGCGGGCTTAAGTACCGCTGGAAGTTATCTTTTGCCATCCGAATTTATTCTAACCTATGTAAACCTAGGGTGCCGCCAGCTGCAGGGTCTCCAAGCTAAAAATGGTCAGAGTTGCATAGTGAGAAACCTTCTAAAGACGCGTGCCAATAACTGCTTTCTATTTTAGACCCTTGATTCAACCGCCTAAAGAGGCAATCGTTTCTATCGGTACAATGATCTTCGCGTAGAGACAAATCGCACATTCCGGTAACCTTATGAGCCTAGCCGAGGTGTTTGCTTAATATGTATTTTTTAACTTTCACAATATTTTCATCTTGTGGCTTGGTAATGTTTACGAGTATTTCCTGGCATTAAGATAGATCTATCATTATAATTTTAAGCTTATTTGTACTGTCCGTGACTATCAATCTACGCTCTATTGGGATCGATATAAGCTTCGTTTTGAAGGGAATATTGTTGTTGGATGATTCAAGTTATGGGTGTGCTCTGTACTCTCTGTTAAGAAGATGAGGAAACCTGTCGCTACTGCCTGACAAATATTGAAGATTCAATACCTGCTTGCTTAATGCTTCCTGTGGAAGCGGCTCGCGTCTAAATCTTATCTGACTGTTCTAACGTGCCGTTTCTTACTATGATTTCAAGACTTCGACTTGCAAGAAATTTTGGGAGAAGTATCACTATTTTCTTATAGAGATTTGTTATTATAAATATTGATTTTCGGAAAGCAATGTTTGAATTTATAAATTATCTAATTATAATTCATAATGCCGAATATACAAAATACAAAACAAAGAGTTATGAAAAACAAAGTAGAGTAACATGTCAGGTATTTATTTTTCTTCATGGCAGCTCAAGGCGTAGGGAGGCTCAAGTAAAATATGAATTCAGCGCGTCTCGGCTGTTTCTTGCACACGTTACTTGTTTATCCTTTTAAGGGAAAGCTCTCATTTCACACAACTGCTATGATTGCTATATAATCGCCATTCTTACAAGAACCTTATCTCGTTTTTGTCCTTCTTCTATTGTAATAAGAAAACGGTAGAGCTGCGGCTCTTGGTATAATGGTTGCATTGTTAAGCGTTCTCCTAATAGCTTTTACGAATGAAAGCAGATTTTCGGCAACTGATTATGAGTCTGTAACGGGTGTAACGTTAGTTTTGTTATGTTTAGGTACCAGTTTTATAGTATGTTTGTGTTAGGTTAGTAGATTTGTAAGGATCTAAGTTACTCACAGCTTAGTTCAAAATATCGTATAGCTTGGAGACGTAATTTTTATTTTATTATTGTTATGTTTTATTGTGAAGCTGCTTATTTGAAGTTTTGTTTATTTTAAACATTACCTGACCAGGATCCTACTTCTCACTTCGCGTCGGTGAAATTGGGTAAGTAGTAGCAGTCTACACTTAAGGGCGCACCACATGACCAAAAGTAGTGGGTAATTACCCAATATTACCAACGAGAGCTTTGTTGGTTGTCATTGGTTATGTTCTTGTGTTGTCATTAATGTTGTTGTTTTTTAATGATATTGATCTGTATGCATTAAAACTTTTTATTTTATTTTTTTGTACTGTATTGGTAAGGCAATATTGTAACAACACTAATAAATATAATAAGTGTAGGTAGATCATTTTCAGTTATAGTCACTAAATATTTGATCACTTCTTTTTCTCATCTTAGTAGCCTGCATTTTAATCTTCATTTTGGACTTAAGTTTTGCATGATGGAAGGGTATTTTGCGGATGCACGCCTGGCTAGCGACCACCCTCAAGTAGAAAATCTGTCGCCAAGCATTTTACGGTGTGTTCCGGCAGCTGTCCTTGAGAGCCAGTAATTCTAGGTTAAGCTTGTTAACACCTTCGACCACATCGTCACTTACCACCAGATCAGATTGTGGTCAAAGGTTTACCTATCAGCATAAAAAAGACTATTTATGTTTAACCGACTACAAAAAAAAGGAGGTGCCTCACCGCACGACTTAAATTAATTTTTTTGTGTGTCTTTCTTCATAGCTCTTTACAGGAAGTATCGATTTTGATGATTTTTTATATATCCAAATGTCGGTGCTTTTCATGTGGTCCCATATGAATTCGCGTGAGATCAGACAAGTAGTATTTGAGTTATTCCTAATGTTGCGTATTTTATGTTTGCACTCGGTTGTTTAATGTTAAAAATGTTATATTGACACAATATAAACGAGTTCTTTGATTGTAATTCTTCATATCTAACCAATAATTTCGAGCCTGAGTAATTTTTCATTGTTTTGTAACTTATGATAGATTTTCTTCAGCGTTAAATAAGTAAAAAAACTTAAATTCGTATAACAATTTAATAAATGACAAAAAACCCTACGTTAAAATAAATTAAAAACTATGTCATAACACAGCACAGTTGCGGTATTTTATGTGTATGTTTTGCATGTTTTGGCATCGTATCAAAGTATTTTTGGCGCGGGCACCACTTTATGAATGCAGTTGGTATTGCCATCGCAAATATATGACGATGATGCTTGTACTGCCTCCGTGTGGTTTATATAGTTTTATTTATGACTTTAGCAACCCTGCACCATTTAGTATACAATTTCATTTCAGAGTTTTGCAAAGCTTTTATTTATTAAAAGAATTGAGAAGGAATTTTCACATAAAACTAGCTTTCCTTGACGCATGCCTACCTTTTGACTTCTTCAGACGAATGGTTTAATCAATGCCAAACGTTTGAAAAGCTTCTGATTGAAAAGTATAAGGCACGTTTATACATATTATCGTATCAGAGATTAAAATAAATTATAAAGTTTTTAAGAAATGTATTGTACCATGGAAATATCTCTATATATTGTTTTTCTATATACAAAAGCGTTTTATATTAAATTTTCTATATATTAATTAAAATGTAAAATTTCGATTCATAACTTTGTCATTTATATCATTATGATAGTAACATTAACATATTGATTTTCAATTATATAGATAACGAAATTTCCAAAGGCACAAAAATAGACGAAATAATAGAAGCTAAAATTGAAAACATGCCATTGTTATGTTATACGAACGACGTACCAGAAAAAGGCAATCTACATGGAGGGTTCGTGCCGGACGCCTCGAGATGAGGAAATAAGAATTCATCCTTTCTCGCCCAGGGGAAAGGGGGGTGAAACGGGGAGGTGCGGGGTGGTGAGGAGAGCGGGGGTGCCAAGACGGACGACGCCATTCGAAAAACCCATTATACCAGACTCTGGAGCTGTTTTCTATCTCGGAAGCGTACCCCGCGTACCCCACCTCACATTTCACCCCTCTTCGCCCATCTTCAGGGATTCTCAACTTTGTTTATGAAAATTGCCCATTAAAGTGGCAATGAATGTAACGGTTTTGCCACTCGCGAAATTAATAAGGAAATTGATATAGATTTTTGGGTCGCGCTCGTAGTCGAGTTGCTAGGCGCTTTATGGGTGCCTCTGGTGATAATGGAAGCTATTATTTTTGTAGAAATAAGTGCTCCAGTAAAAATAAATCCTAATTATGGATGTATGAGGAAATAAGTAATGATGCACTTCATAATATCCTTTGTTTGGTAGAAGAATATCATGAAGTAAAAAACTATACCAACACAATGTAATGTTAATAAACAAAAAACGTAATTCTATATAAACACTGTTTCATATATATTCTGAAGGTATAAGAGCGATGGCTGACTCCTTGGTGTAGTGAAGCGGTAACGGGTCATTTTGGAATATCAAGAAGTGTTTTTTTATTTAACAAAATTACAAATTTACGAGAGGAATAATTTAAGTCATACTGGCTCTCAAGGACGGCTGCCGGAACACACCGTTAGGTGATTGGCGACTGATTTTCTACTTGAGAGTGGTCGGTACCCAGGCGGGCAATCGCTAAATGCCCTTCCACCATGCGGGCTTGACTCGCGGTGGAATTCGAACATGCTGCGCAGCAATCCATTGCCAATGCCACTGAGCCATCACTGCATCAAACTTGGACTCGATCCCCAGTTGTATTATTATAGTACAATTTAACCGTAGCAGTTGGAAATCTGGTTTAATGACGGCAATATTGGTAGCAAAAAGCTGGCCTATTATTTAAGATCAGAACATATTTCTAGAATCGTAGCAGTTTAGTCTTCTTTGAGGTTGTACAGGATTGCTGAAGTTACCTATATATATTTTTTAAGTATTAAATCCTTACTTCTTTGAATAAGATTTAAAGTAAACTTGAAAGTTAGAATACTTCTTCACACTATATAATGATTTAACCCTGTTATAGTAATGTAATCGACCTGATAAATAAAAACTTTTAGTATGCAAACAATGTTACAGAGTTTTTATCATTTGGTTTTTTTTCTATGAACTATTAAAATGAGTCCCTATTATAAAAAGTTATTTAAAATAGCAGTCTTCAAGATTTATACTACTCCCTCACCCTAAGATCTACAACGCCATTAGAAATTAAATTAAAAACAAATTATTACACTTGAACCAAAATTTAAATACACATTACTGTTCGCCCCTCTTTATTGGGAACTCGAGCGTTTCTTCAGGCTTTTGTGCGCCGTCCCTTTCGCACTCCAATGTTTTATTTGTGTAAGAATGCGACAGGATGTATTTGCAGTTGCGGCTCGTAGCGCGATATAAAGAAAGATTATCCAAAGCCCCTAAGGAAGTTTGAAATTGCTTTTGTAGCGAAAAGGATTATATGTTAGTGCTACGCCGTAGTGGGTCTACGAAGGAAGGGATGTGGAAGATGGAATATGAGCTATTGGGCTTGTAATGTTGTTTTTTTGTTATTTTATTTCTTATAATATCACTTGTTACGTTAAACAAAGACTGCATCAAAGAAATAGGCTATTTTATTTTTAGAAACCAAAGCAATAAGAACTAACCAAATATACAGTTATTTTGGAATACACGGTTTGTTTTTTTATTTTATTCGAAAATTAACACTTATACATATAAAAGTAAGAATAAATATCATACGGCAGTAATAAGTTATAATAATGCTGCGTGACGACATATTGTAAGATTGATAAACGCTCACATGCAATGAGTATTTAAAAATCTTATTAATTTACATCAATATTGCTATGGGCAAGCTTTTCAAAATAATTTGAAAGTAAATTAACACAAAGATGTACAAATGGACCAAAATTAACAAGTACCACCTATAATACCTAACGAAAATAACAATCCAATTTGCAATTTTAAATGTGGCATAAACAATGCGATATCGCTCCAAAGCCTCGAGCGCGCCCGTCCGGTTTTGATCCGGTTTAATCCGACCAAATCCGGTTGAAGCCGGCTGGAACCGGAGTGGCGGGCGCGATATGCACCCGAGCTGTACGGTGTTAATCCCTATTTTAAATTCTGATAAAAGCCTCACCTGGAATACGTAGCCTTAATGAATGGTATTATTCACTTCAAGGGGTAGGTGCGCGATCTCATTACGAGCTACTCAGCATATAGACCTAGGAGTAATAATTATACCAGATAATTTTATACTGAATGAACACGCTTGTTTTGTTCTTGAGCAAGCTTGATTTAAAGTTCTATGTGACGAATGAAATAGGCGACATAGATTGTTTGACAATTTTAAGATTATTGCTTCTACGTCACATGACAATGTAAAGTTAGTTGTGTTGCATGAGCTTCGGTAATCAAATATATAGGTCAAAAAAGTTTCATCTGAATTTCTGAACCTGCTCTTTTGTACATTTCTTTTCAAGCAATAGCAGTACTAGCTCGCTGGAACATATGATTAATTTTATTGATGTGACTGATTTAAAAAATGTAAATAAAACGTAGGTGCAGTAAGTTTTTTGAGCTTGTACTTAAGTAAGTACTTGGATAATCACTCAACTTAGTGCAAACACAAAACCACTTTTATTCCTTCACTCATGAATATTGAAACATTTCCAAAAACAATGGTCCCTTACTCGAAAACTGACAACCGTCCCAAATCATCAGCACAAAATAACATTATCAATTCACGTATCTGCCTATCACCATTCTGCCGTAGTAGCACAATATAGGTTATATAAACAGAAGCCCAACTTACGATTTTACATGTTGTAAGTAATTGACCAAACAGAGTTGAAATATTTCTTAGAAAGCTATTTGCAATTTTTTATATTATATACTCCAACTCTAGTTTTTACCAAATTTTACAACAGCCCTTTTTGTTGGGAGTGTAGGTATAACTTCTTGTAGGTTAGTTTAGAACCCTTCTAAGGCTCAGTTGCATAATTTCCTTTTTTTCTTAGAGTATTTATGCCTTTTAGCATGTCCACTCATGGAGGAGGAGGCCGGGACATGTTAGACTTGACACCAACTACTCAGACAGCAGCAAATGCCCCTACCTACTTAAAACACACTGATCCACTCCGCATCTGCAGTTGGCGAGAACACGGGAATGGTTTTGCATAAGACGGCTGCCGTTGATTTAGTAACTTTCACTAGGCGTGACCCCCACTACGACACATCAGGCTACATGGCGTGCTGGATCACCCCGGGGGCAAAACTCGCAAATAGGAGCCAGATGACTTCGTGCATGGACGCTCTAGGCCCGTCTGCGGCGGGTCAGGTAAGTAGCCTCGTCACCTGCTACTCCGACCACAGAGTGTAGGAAGCGGCCAACACCATACCGACACTTCAGATTCCCTGCGACCTCACCGCGTCAGCCAGCAATATGTGGCGGCCCCGTTAATGCCGTGGGTAGTAAGGAGATCTGCTCACTCCGATACCACTCCCACCGAAGCCTTAACCAATAAAGTTAAATTCAAGTTAATTTTCAACAGTTTTTCACCAATTTATATATAGCCGAATATGTGACAACTCAGCCTCAAAGTACTCTCTGAAGGAAGAAGTAGTGAGCAGAAGAGTAAAGAGACGAGCTAAAGTAGTTTCTTATGTAGTTTCTTGTATATTGTGTTTATTGTTAATTCCCTGATGATTGCAAAACTAGTCATAGGTGTTCAAAGAGGCTTACGTGGAGAGTTAAAATACAAAAGTGACATCTGTCACCTTACAACGCGCAAACAGTTACAGCATAATATTGAAATGTCCGTGACAATCTCATGATGTACAATGATAAGAAAATGGTTAAACTAACTCTTTTTCATGATTATAAGTTAACAGGGCAGTATTTTTTTTTCAAAAAAATAATTAAAAGTCCCTTACTATTAAAGGTACCTTAACGCAGAACTGCGTTAGGGTAACCAGGCCCCTGTCATATTATGTGCGGGTGGTAAGCGACAAAGAGGACAATGCTGTAATATGCTTGCCTTGAAAACCTTTTATACGTCCGCTTCCCACCTGAAAACTCCTACACCTGACAAGGGTCACTTACTGTTTATAGAGTGCCATGGCAGGGGTGGCACGCACGCATAATCCAGCGTGCATAACAGGATCGAAAATGATACATAAATTGACAAAACGGACTGTACGGTCGATTAAGACCATTAACATGCGCGGGTCATAAGGGACTGTATCCCTCGAATCAACAACCCTAGCTCGCAGAATCTATGTGTGTGTTAGTTAGGATGAACGAGTATGGATTTGGACCCTGGAGAGGACTAATGGATGAATTTTGTTTTGTTTCAGGAGATTCTTGGGAATTAAATAATGAAAATGAAAAATGAAAAAGTTTATTCTGATATGGCATTGTACAGTTACAATGGAATGGTTAAGCACCAGTTTTCCATACTAGGCTCGAGGCCCGTATTATGAGAAAAAGGATTCTTCCGCCGGAGTCGTGAAAAACAAATAACTGCGATCTTTACATACCCAATTACTAAATAGTTATATATGATAATATTATGAGGGAATGTGTGTAAGAATCTATTCATTAAACTATATTTGTATACAATACAAAAATGTAATTAAACATTTATGCTCGCTATTATGATGTGTTTGTGTGTACTGCTGTAAATGTGTGTGTGTGTGTGTATGTGTTTATGTGTGTGAGGATTTGTGATTGTTGAAAAGGACTTACTTCTAGTCATATCATGATATATATCGCCTTTTCATCACTTACTTTATATTAAGGTCTGTGAAAACGTTTATGTTCTATACTCACAGGCACAGATCAATTTATCCACATAATTTTTATGTGCTATGTTCACTTACGTGATTTATGTATGTACATATGTATATATTTCTGAAATATGATTTACATAACTTTACAATTAAATAAAAAACATTACGAAATATAAGTTTGGCAACCATATTTGGTGTTTATTGATTTGAAACCTCTTTCTTAGTCTTAAGCATTCTTTACACTTTAATTAGATTACGGATGACTTTGACCATAACGTCTAAACCACAACACAGATTTTGTAAAAAAAATGTAAAACGGTCACTTATAATATCGAGTATAATCGTTGTTAATATGTAAATAATGTAGTCATAAATTGGCATAGATACATCAAGACAAAACTGCATGGAAGGAAGTATCGAAGAAGTTATAGTTACTTAGTAGTAGTCATATTTTTGAATAGTAGGTATTTTAAGTCCTACCAAACTCTTGTATAGGCTTCAAAAAAGTACCATGTACTTCAACGCATCGCATACATTATCTTTCTTATTGTATTTTCAAGAAGTAGTTACTCTTTTAAAAATACCAAAGGATAGTTTTCTTTTATATTTGTCTTTTATATAACCAGTGTCTCGTAGTACTAACAAGCTCATAGCATGGTACACAAAAAACCGCTACAAATAAAACCCTTAGACCATAATTGTACGATAAAACCCAAAACATGAAATGGTACCGAAAAACCATGTGACACGTCAAGTAATTTTTTGTATTGCTGATAGGTAAGCCTTTGACAACAATCTCACCTGATGGTAATTGATTATGTGGTCGAAGGTGTTAACAGGCTTAACCTAGAATTACTGGCTCTCAAATCAAAACTCAACTGCCGGAACACACCCTTAGGTGCTTGGTGACAGACTTTCTTCTTGACACTAGCCAGGTGGGTATTCGCAAAATGTAGGGCATTTTGCCTTGCACCATGCGGTAAAGCTCAAGACCGCGGCGGGATTCGAATCATGGACCTGCTGCGCGGCAGTCGATAGCCAATGCCACTGAGCCATCACTGCCAACTGAATAGATAAAGCTTAACAAGAGCTGACAAACAGACAATGAGGTTTTCAAGTCACTACAAACTGATGGAAGACGTAGACCAGGTCAGCCACTATCGCACGACATGTGAACCGAAGACCCCGTGAAAGTAGCAAGGAGAAGAAGGATATAACTAGTAAATGACTAAAGACCAGCAATTTCCTGCAACTTATTTCTGACAGTATACCTTTTCCGCCTGGTAATCACTAGGTTCGAGATCAGTATGAAGAGTTTTTTGTCATTTTGGCTTGTGGGTTACCCCGGTATTGATATTAATGTATGATTACTCGATGATGACCCAGTGACAGATGGCTATGGGCTGACGCGCAAGAGGTCCATGGCCCTTATCCTCTCTAAGAAGCTTGAACCTCACCCCATGATCGTAGCGCATATTGTAAATGCTCGCCTGACTAGCTACCACGAAGTAGAATATTTTTACTGAGTATGTTATGATTGAAAGCAATGTTTTCCGGCAGCCCATTCTATCATTAGGTCATCTTTATGTTAAGAAATAATGAGACGGATAGAACTGTAAGAATCTCACTCGTGTCTAAACGACTTTGAATAGTACAAAGTTACAAATTTACAAGAGAAAAAAAATTATAGTTATGTGCGGGACTCGAACCCGCGTCCATCCACCCCTATATGTACCCATGCGGTCGTTGAAGAACGAGAGCAAGAATTAGAGTTATGAGTCATACATGTTAGCTCAGTCGGCAAAGCATACCCCGGCTGTGGGGATGGATGGACGCGGGTTCGAATCCCGCATATGATTATAATTTTTCCTGTAGTAAATTTGTAATTTTGTAATGTAATACGCAGAGCAGGCGTTATTGCAAACATAACAATACATAAAAAAATATTTACCTATGTGATGTAATATCAACATTTTCCGAACCATAACTTTGTATAAGCTCAGCAACAAAACAAGCTTAGCCTGCAGCGAAAAAACCACCCACAATACCTAATCTCATTTTCTATACGCAGTTAAAAACCCCGCTCCCTATAAACTGGTCGGCGCGTATCAGGATTCATGATAGGAGGTTCCCGCACCACCCGCTTGGATATACGGTAACTGCCGCGCCACAATACCGTGTAATAAATACCGTGGTATTGTATAGCAGTACGGCAACATGTGCCTCTATGCTAAATACAATATAGAGATTCTGCAATCGCAGAAGAGTGTTCGGAAATTAGTATAAAATACGCCAAGTAAATTATAACAAAAATGGGACAGTGTGATCTGTGCGATTGTCATTTGTTTATTTTTCTGAAGCATTATTTTATCATCCAATAAATTCTGTAGTAGTACGGTAACATGTCTTTATTACTTTAATATGATACAGAGGTGGCAAAGAAGAGTCTAAACATTGGTAGAATATAATGAATATAATATAAGAGTGAAAGACATCAATTCGATTTTTATTTGTTTCTATTGCTGATCGTTACAAAGATCAGCGCCGCAAAACAAAATCTGTGGTATTTTACTGCATTAAGCACCATCTACTTCCTAAATAAGTATATCAACTGGGTAGAGATGTCAATAAAATCTTGGAAAAATAGTAAAAACTCGAAAAAGAAGCAAATTGCGAAGTAATTACAATGAAGTAGACCACTTTCCCGTGGGATGCGGGGCTAGAATGTCACCCCCCATTGCTACTTGTGGGTGTCGTAAGGGGCGACTATAGGTAAATTACCGGAAGATGGGCAGCAGCGCCTTCTGTGGAGCTGAAATCTTAAACTGCGATTCCCAAGACGCCTGCCAAGCGTGGGGGGAGCCCCCCTTATTGGGGAGGCTGTGTTCAGCAGTGGACAATCCGGCTGTTACAGTACAGACCACTTGGAGAACTAATTTTTGGAGCACCTATGAACTTAACGTAATTCCGCTTTGAGCAACGATCAATATCATCTTTTTTTATGTTATTGTGACGGAACAAGGCCCACCTGATGTTAAGCGGACTAACCTCTGCCTATAAGAGATGCATTTCGTCTCTAGTCACGAATTGCACTGCGTCCGCCACCTTGAGACATAGTTTTGTAGTCTCTTTGACCTAGTAAAATAGAATTTTTATAATAACGTTTTTTTATCATTTCAAATTTCTATACAAAACTACGTAAATACCCAAGGCGCGTACAAGCGTACAACCGGCACGAATGTTCGCATTGTTTATGTCGTATTAAATTGTTAGAATGTTGCCCGGTTATTGCCGAAAACCGTATTTCGGTACGCGTATCGCTGTAACTTGTGGACTTGAATTGCTACACCCTTAGCTTCGAATTGCAGTATTGCTAGTTCTGAATTGCGCAATAGCTTAGGCAATTTCGTGTGGAGTCGTAACAATTATCAATATTAGTTATACTAGTAACGTTATTTAGATGGATGAACATACTGAAGAAAAGAAGAGGTTTCTGTATTATTGGGATGAATTTACTAACTTTTTTTTATTGCTGTTAAGTAAACCTTTGACCACAATCTCACATGCTGGTAGGTGATGATGTGGTTGAAGGTGTTAACAGGCTTAAATGTAGAATTACTGGCTCTCAAGGACGCTGCCGGAACACACCGTCAGGTGCTAGGCGGCAGATTTTCTATTAAGTGTGGTCGCAAAATGCTCTTCCTGCTCTCTTGAAGCTCAAGCCTACGGTGAGATTGGAACCATGGACCTGCTGTGTGGAAGTTCATAGCCAATGCCACTGAGCCATCACTGCTTCTTTTTAGGGTGCATGTATCCGCACTACAACAATTTGTTACTATTTGAATAAACATACTTTCTACAAATCCTATTGTATCCTAGTCATCAATTTCTTGTTTCTTGCCCGTGGAGTACCGGGCTAGAATGTCACCCTCCCACCTCTACCCGTGGGTGTCGTGCAGCGCTTTCTGAGGAACTGATATCTCACGCTGCCATCCCCAAGACGCCTGTCAAGCGTGGGGATTATGGCCACCATTATTTAGAAAGGCTGTAGCAGTGAAAGATTCGGCTGATACAGTACATCAATTTCTTGGTCATCAGTCGTCGAAAAATATGTAAAGAAGTGTACTCTCATACCGGTAGTAGTAGTTACCGCTTTGATTTCGGACTCATCAAGTTCACAATTCACCAAACATGCACAATATTCCAATTTCTATTAGAATGGTTAATTGATTTGGCGCTTACAAATGGTTGCATCTGATCGTTCGCGTTAAGTAATGTTGTTCCGCCGCACAGTACACTTTTCAAACCACGCCCGCCGCGGTAAGGTTTCCTTTCTAGCATTTAATACTGTTTTTAAGAAAATTTTATGTAGTGTATCGATTCTTTAATTAAAGACAAGAAAGAAAAAGATTAAGAAGATAAAGATTTTGAAGCGCTCGTAGCGAAGTTTACTTAGCTGTTCTCAACCGATCAGCAAAGTTAAGCAACGTCGCGCGCGGTCATGAGTTGGATGGGTGACCGCTAGTGACATTACTACTGAGCGTTTCCGTGCTTCGGAGGGCACGTTAAGCCGTCGGTCCCGGTTGTCGTCTTAGGATGGCAGTCGTTATAACATGGTGGTAGGGCATTTTGCGAATGCCCGCCTGGCTAGCTACCACCCTCAAGTAGAAAATCTGTCGCCAAGCACCTAACGGTGTGTTCCGGCAGCTGTCCTTGAGAGCCAGTACTTCTAGGTTAGCCTGAACAACATCTTCGACCACATCATCACTTACCATCAGGTGAGATAGTGGTCAAAGGCTAACCTATCATGCATAAAAAAAAAAAAAGACAAAAAGATAACACTTATGCTATACAATCTCTAGATGATATGATAAATGTTTTTTCTAGAAAATTAAACAATATCAAATATGAAATAATAATAATATATATATAAGTTATCGATTCCTTTAAAACATATGATAAAATCAATCTATTACAAATCGAACAGTAATAAATACGCATTTCGTTACAAGTGGTGAGCTGCACTGCGCCCGTCACCCTGAGACATAAAGTTATTAAGTCTCTTCTACCTGTAATTTATAATAAATGACATAATAAAGTAATATATTTTTCTATATGTGATTTTTTTTTTCTTTATTTTATACTAATCGTATTAGGATGACCTCATGAAACAAATTGAATCAAGCATTATGTTCAAATTAATTTGTATCGTAAGCAACTTGTCCTTTGAAGCAGTGATGGCTCAGTCACATTGGCTATGGACTGCCGCGCAGCAGGTCCATGGTTCGAATTCCGCCAAGAGCTTGAGCTTCACCGCATGGTGGAAGGGCATTTTGCGAATGCCCGCCTGGCTAGCGACCCCCATCAAGTAGAAAATCTGTCGCCAAGCACCTAACAGACATCTGTCGCAAAGCAAAGGTGTGCTCCGGCAGCAGTCCTTGAGTGCCAGTGAAATAACAGGCAAAAATGAGACTTAACAGGTATGTCTCAAAGTGATGGGCGCAGTGCAGTTCGTCACTTGTGATGAAATGCATCTGTTATAGGCACAGGATACCGCTTAACATCAGGTGGGCCTCGCGCTTGTTCCATCACAATACTATAAAAAAATATGTTAACTTGAGAAATCCAAAACTACATTTATCTAACAGCAAAAGTAGGTAACTTCCTAAAATAATCGTGAGCTCATAAAATAACCTAAAAGCAGTCAGGTCATTAGCAGATTATTTCAGTTTGCGTGACAAAGTTCACTAAATCATCCTTGATGCGTGCTTCACTTTAGAAATTATGGTCATTAAAATATTTTGGATATATTATGGCTCTATTTATTCCTTCCCTATGAATGATATTAAATTTTATATTTTATTGCCTACGTGGGTGAATAACTTGCATATTAGCTGGGCTTGTTTAAAAGGTTAGCTAACAGAAATGAATACCAACAAAATGTTTACAAGAGACTAGTAATAAATACTAGTGGAGAAGAGAACAAATAAAGATTTTATATAATTTAGATATACCTAAGGTAGGAAATTACAGGCACATGAGACTTAAGAACTATGTCTCAAGGTGACGGGCGCAGTGCGATTCGTGACTTGTGACGAAATGCATCTGTTATAGGCAGAGGTTAGTCCGCTTAACATCAGGTGGGCCTCGAGCTTGTCCCGTGACAATAACATAAAAAAAATATCATCATAAAAGTTTATTCTATTAATAAACAAAACGTGAAGAAATGAATGTCTCTAATATTTGTTAAATAAGATAAATATTATATAAGACTACGTGGTTGCATGACTAGCTTTCTAAGTAGCTGCCTAAAATAGTATTTTATTAAGTTTTCGCAATATCACAAATTATAATTAAAGAAATTTAAACAGTTTTTTTTATTACAAAATCACAAATGTACGATAGGAAAAATTTAAGTCATGTACATAGCAGGCGTTATTGCAAACCTAACAATATTAAAAAAGTTTTTTTTATTTATGCCTGATAAGTAATGGGTAGGCTTTGACCAATATATCACCTGATGGTAAGTGATTATATCGTCGAAGATGTTGTTAAGGCTAACCTAGAATTACTGGCTCTAAAGAACAGCTGCCGGAACGTACCGTTAGGTGCTTGGCGATAGATTTTCTTGTTAAGAGTGGTAGCTAGCCAGGTGGGCATTCACAAAATGACCTACCACCATGCTATACCATGCTATAGCGGCTGCCATCCTAAGACAACAACCGGGACCGAGAGCTACGTGCCCTCCGAAGCACGGAAGCACTCTGTAGTTATGGCACTAGCGGTCACACATCCAACTCATGACCGTGGCGGACGTTGCTTAACTTTGCTGATTGGTTCAGAACGGCTAAGCAAACTTCGCTACGATTGTTTAAAAGTTACCCAGTGAGTACGACCACTTTATATACGTCGTGATAAAAATGTTATTCAGTATGTATAGTGCTACCTGTGGATGTCAGGGGTAAGAGGCGGCTAAAGGTACAATACCAAAGGTGGGCAGCAGCGTCTTCTGAGGAACTGATATCTTAAACGGGATCCCCAAGACACCTGCCAAGCGTGGGGATCATGGCAAACCCTTAATAGGGGAGACTGTGTTAAGCGGTGGACAATCCGGCTGATAAGTATGTATAGTATATCCGATTGCAGACGTTTGATTTCCACCAATGTAATATATAATATATCTCGTTTCCAGTGTAGGTAGCTGATACAAATGGCCTACCATTGCGATGAGAACAAGATTGCCTAACCGGTTCCGCCAGCTGTTCTTTAAAACCAGCTAGTCTATCGGCAGTAAAAAAAAGCATAATCAAAAATAAAATAAATGGATTCAGGTAATACTTTGCGGAAATCCATATTTAATAATATAAAATATTATTAAAATATTTTAAGAAAACATCAAATTATTATTTTAATAAAACAATTAAAAAATATAAAAATATATCTAGTGACAATTCCGCACAATTTTCCTGTGACGTCACAAACGCCACGCAGCCCAACCGGAAGAATCTTCGAAGCGTTTCGATTCTACACGAAGCATCCTCAGGAGGTCTTGACTCTACAAGCGCACGATCGAGAAAATTTAGGCGGAATTGTCACTAGATATATTTTTTAAGTGTTTTATTAAAATATTAATTTGATGTTTTTTTAAATATTTTAAAAATATTTGTTATTATTATTTCATAATCAAAAAGTTCACTTTAATAATAAAAACACGAATGACAAATGTGTGAGCCATTTTTAAATAAAACATTAGTGCTATAATAATAAATTTGATAACTGAAAATGATGTAATAAAAATTAAGGTAGGTATGTTTTATATTGAAAAATTATTTAACATGAGAGAGGACAGAGCTTTTAGCAAAGAAATTTATTTTTTCATGTATGTTACTTGAAATTAGATTTAAGTTTTGCTTGCTTCCTTTGCGTGGAATATAACTTACCCATTTCTCCAAAACATCGTTACCCTACTCGTACCATATCTTACTACCCATACGTATGTAGGATCTACGCAATATGTCGTCAGAAAAAGGAAATATACATATAAAATATTCCTAAAACATTCCTCCATGTCATCTACATTTTTCTTTTCAGTAAAACGGAGCCAATATACCTCCTGAAATATTGAAAGGATAACCTTGTACTTATTTTTTTACCGATCTCTGCCTCCATAAAGGTTGTTACCAGAACTTAACAAAGCCATAAGAAAAAGGAAGTCGATACATAAACGCGTAGGCTTATGGATAATATCGTATCGGGTACGATGATCGGATGTGTACCGCATCTTATTTCAATAACATGAACCTACACAAAGGAAACCCCGGTTGTTATGTATTTTACCTGAAAACTAGACACTGATGTGAGAAAACCCTGGATGTACTGTACTGTATCAGCCGGACCATCCACTGAACACAGCCTCCCCCATAAAGCGGGTTCTAACATAATCCCCACGCTTGGCAGACGTCTTAGGGACTGCAGTATCGGATAACAGTTCCTCAGAAGGCACTGCTGCCGGTATTTTTACGACACCCACGGGAAGTGGCGGGGGTGACATTCTAGCCCGACACCTCACGAAGAGGTGCACACCAGAAGGAGGGCAGCATAATGTGTAAAAGTTTAGTATACACACAGAACTAATGACTTTTAGTAAAAATAACATGAAGAAACTACTCGTATATAAGGTCGTATATATTCAAGAATATTTTCTATATAAATTATATGTTTTTTTTACTCTCATGCACCCTTTTGCTTTGTTGCCAATTGTATGCCAATTTTACATTTAAACATTAGAGAGATTATTTTATAAAAAACATAGCGTAGAAGTATAGAATTGATATTCAACACAAATCGTAGTAGGTATTAATTAATCTAATATTAATAAGACACAAGGTAATAAACCAAGTGTTTTTTTAAAGATATATGTGAGATGAGGGTAGCGAGTAGAACAAACGTTTTTTAAATTTAGAACACAAAAACAAAACAATTCCTATTTATTTTGAGTATATAACAAAAGCTTTCAAGTCACATCCAGGCACTAAGATGCATGGTACAGCCTCCGTCCTCACCATGTTATGTAACCCATAAAAATAAAGCATTATTCTACAAGCCTATAAACGTCACGTGGAATGCCTACTTGGAATAATTTTCGCCCGAACACCTAAAAAGCATTTACATACATAATGTGGAGAATACGAAAGGTATGGGAGTTCGGAGGTTATGGTGATTAAGTTTGAAGTATAGGTATGCAAGATGTAGCGGTATATCTGTGAGTGTAGGAAGGTAAATAATTTTATGAAGAAACAGGTCTATTTTACTTACTAGCGTATAAAAAGTGATAAAGTTGGGTACGCTTTCACGAAGTTTTTTTTATAAAATTTGATAAAATGTTTAAGGCGATGGCTTGATTGGCTTAGAAGTTATCAAAAATCTTCAATAAGGAATCCCGAAAGTTAGTTTAAAACGGACATTTTCCTTTTTGATACGTATATTATTTGGGGGATATAGCTGAACTTTAGACGGGTCACAGACATTAAAGAATGACGACCAGAAACAACTTACAGACGATTTTTCAGCTGGACTATATTAAAAGCATAAAAAAAAATTGGCTGTAACTTTTTTGTTGTTAAAAGGCTTATATGAATAAAAAGTTATATAAATGAAGGCTTTATGTTATTAGGGCTTAGTGAATTTGTTTGTTAGTGGACCTTCTAAAATATGATCTTCAATTATAGATTTAATCAAATATACAAAAACACTACCATAACAAATATCTAGTAATAAAATTGGCTTCAAAGTCAAAGTAGATCAATAAGTTTATTTCTTTAAGTCGAAACATTAACCAATGTTATTAGATAATTACTTTTATTTTCTTATATTATATACAGATACAACTAGCGCCATCTTTTGCAGGGTTAACCAATACTGTTGCACGGCAATAGTAAACTTAATACTCATATAAAAAAACTATAGTGTGTAAATGGTGTGTCCAAAACAGACCCATCCTGTTCTTGACTACTTATTAATGAATTATAATGCGTCTGTGGGTAAAAGTAATAGAAATAAGATGGTAAAGCTCTCGCGTAAATATGTAACAAAAGGATTAATAGTAGAATTTTTGTTAATAGTCAGGTTTATTTGCATTAAATATTGCAAGAAAGAAAATTTTACTATCTCTTATTTTGTCATCAAATTAAAATTACCTACTTTTACTGATACGAAGGCAAAAATTCAAGAGTTTACAAACAATAAATCAAAATAAATTGAAACAAGAAGAATTTCAATCCGCAACAGCAGCCAATAATTCGGATATCAACTGCTACTTAAACTTTTTTAACATCGGGTGTCCAAAGGGACTCCTTTTCCTTCCAAGGTCTGTTGCGAGTAATGCTAAATTGAAAGTTTCTGATGCTTCTTATATTGACTTCCTCCCTAATTAGAATCATAGGTGTTCCATTTACTATTCATGTAGGGTTGTAAACTTGAACTTTTAAACCTGAAGTCGTGATACGTACCCCCATCTAATAACTGAATATCTGAAAAACACGAAAAGAAAAATCAACATAAGCATAACCTTTTCTCACTCGTATGTTATGACAGAGGAATTAACTTATTGACGTTGTGTAACCTCAGGGTGGCCAAGCAGCTGCACTTTACAGCATAAAAAAATTTGTAGCGCACCTATACTTCACTGTAATAATGACTTGCCTCATGATTTTGTACATCAAAGGGCCTATTATATGCCTCGATTGCTATCGTAATCGATATCAAAATTAAAAACACGTCATGACGCTATCGAATCGAGTCGGGCAGGGTCGGAACACGTAACTTCCGTTTTCCGCCGCATTGGGCACAATTTGAAATATTTTAGTGCTGTTGTAACGACTTGATGCGATGCCGGAGGGCCACTTATATATCTCTTTTATCTTTTGTTGGCTCGCCCTTTTGCCCTTACGGGGCAAAATGGTAGGGCTCGATAGTGGAGTGTTTTTCAGTGAGTGGAGTCGAAGGTTACATAAATCAGGATAAGTGTAAGATTAATAAAGGTTATTGCTGGGTATCGAATTTGAGACAAAAACATGTCACAGATTATACCCCAGTACAAAGTAAGGAAACGCAACTAAATAAATAAGTAGAAAAAAACTTAAGACCGGTACTATTAATGTATATAAATTGCACAATATAAACAAAACGTATATAGCTTCAATAAACATATTTTTAGCTGCCCACTGTCCATTCCCATGAAACAACAATGGATTAAAATTATATGCAAATAATGTTTGAACAGGGAGATATTAAGAGTTATAGATAGAAGGGTCAGCATCCATGCAAATACAGAATAGCTGTTAAATTTCCCAAGTGACCACCCCTTGTATGAAGCTATAACTTTGGAGATATGTAGTTTTGTATTTAGATGACCGTGTCGAGAGGAAAGGGATGGTGAGTGCCTATTGTAATTTTGATTATATTGTAATTTAATATACTATGTAGTGATGAAATTCTAGGGTATGTTGCTAGGATAGAAAATGTTCATGTTTTATCATAATTGGATTATATTTTGCTATTCAAAATGCATATATAACTTCAGAAGTTTCAGAATAAATCCCCCATCCAAAGCATCATGACAATTACAATTTTCGTAGCATGTTAGGTATTAGTTTATTTTAAATAATAATTTTTCAAGGAGGAAGTAAGGAAGGGACATCGTTGCCGATATAATTTTGATTAAACTCAGGACCATACATCTCATGATCTCGTGAACGTTGTGAGGATAAAAAGTTATTAAGTGCCAGTACAAAAGTGAGTTTTACCAACATAAACTAATGTTTTGTCTTCCTAAGAACTAAATAATATAGGATGGAAGGTTTAAAGGACTAAATTTTGAATCTAATAATATTAGCAATAGGCTAATAATATACCAATGTATGCCCATTTGAGCGGTTTGATATTTTATCATTTAGTCAGATAATTTATCTTCAGTAAGCAAAAGCTTAGCAATCCTTTTTGACTGTTTCTTAAGATCCGTTATTATTATTTTCTCTATCTGAACCCATATGTACTACAGATAGTAAGAACATGTACTTACCTATCTACAATATAGCAGCGGCGGCGGCGACCGTCCGTGTAACTGGCCTCGGCTCGTTGAACAAAGACATCTCTATACGTGTGATGCACTGTTATTGTACTGTATTGGACATAAGTAGAAGGTTCATGTTTTGAAGCTTTGTGTTTAAAACTTTTATTTAGAAGTAATAAGAGTAAGTGTAATTTTATTAAGTAATAAGTGATTGAAAAATAATACCGTCTTTCGAGTAGATGGTTATTAAAACAAGCAGTATTTTTTTTTTGTAATTCCTCCATATTCAATTCGCATGAATTGGGTTTAAAATTGAAACGAACATTTACATAAATAAAAATACCTAAATCTCTGTACAGACGAGCACATCCGCGACCATTTTATTAGTATAAAATTAAATATTTATATATACAAAATATGTTGAATTGAAAATTATTTGAAATAATTAAAATGTACCTATGTATTATTTATTAACTGCTATTTATCATATGTTTTTAAAGAACTATAAAATTATACTTACAATCGTGACTATGAATTCAGAAGAAATAATGTCTGCGTTATTTAGAAATACTTGATTTAGGGTGCGTACCATTTGGAGTTAAATTCGCCAAAAACGATAAAAACGATCACACTCCCAAAAAGTTGTTCCACTTGGGTCTTAGCATTATTTAACCATAAACGCTATGAAGTTACTGGAACAGTTTGAATTACCTACATCTAATGTCAAAAGTGGCAAATTTTAGTGTTCTTATCCTAAATGGAACAAGGGAGAACAGTTACAAACGACGCCAGTGATCACAACCATAGACGCAAAATGTGGTCATAATTATCGAAAATAACGAAGTTAGCGTCAAATGGTATACCCCTTTAGTAAACGCGGATAAATAAGTAATATTACATTAATTATGATATTTGAACACTTTACAAATATGTGATGGATATAAAATTAAATAAAATAAAAGTAGTGAAATTTCCTTGCATTTATTTTCATATTCAATACAATAAAAAAACTGAAAATCTTTTTTATATCCATTACATATAAAGTGTTCAAATCAATGTAATATTATTCATTTATCCGCGTTTACTAAATCAAGCAGCCTACACTAAAGCTAAACCAGATCTGTATAATATCAACCACTCAAAACCAGGATAATAATGATGTCGCCTTCACAAATACCTTCATAAACCTACAATTTCTTACAAATAAATCTGGCTGGCAAGATGTCTAAATCAAGTCTCTATCTGTATTGCCATCGACTGTGTAGGCAGTTGGTTTACGCTCTTGTAAGAGACAAATATAAATGTATATAGATAGATCTTGCACATTGGTTTGGAATTGCAAGACGCCAATTCAATGTTGTTGATACGAAAATAAATTTTATATAGGTAATGATAGAAACGTAAATACTATAACTTGGCTTATGGAAATATCTGAAATTATTTCCAATAAATTAGCTCATATCAGTACTTATATTGAAGGAGTGTTTTCGTCTTCGACATGTTGATTTATGTTTATTATAATGTACATACGTCATAACTACTTATTTTCTACCGTTTAGACTAAAAGTCTATTTATCAGACCAACGTTATGGCTGGTGAAATTAACACATTGAAGCACGTTTCGAGATCTTCATACATTACCTTCCGGTAGTAAACGGAGATCAACACTAAAGTTTTAATTACCTACTAGATGATTTAGTTAGTAAATTTATATTTTTTGGTTGCTATTATTTTGTGTTACTAATAAAATAATTGTATCTAATTCTTCATCTGCACACTGAAAATATAAATATATATGCATACCTTCATAACTATAGCTTTTCAGATACCAATTTTTGTTATAGAACTCTTTATCCTATATCTACCGCCAAGCAGATTACTGTTTGCTGCGAACATTAGTTCGCATTACTATATGTTCTGGTTTGAGGGCAGGCACATGAGACTTAACAACTTTATATCCCAGGGTGTATATCTGTTATATACTGAGGTTACAGCTTAACACCAGGTTAGCCTCGTGGTTGTTTCATCACAATGGCATAAATAAATAATAATAAAAGGGAAATTATTATTTCAAAGCTCAGGTGAGAATTGTATATACCAAATATAATTTTCAACGCTTTAAGTCTCCAAATAACTTATTTAGGTCAATATCTAAAATCCATATCGAATAGATTAGGGTTACCTTCAACGCCGTCCTCTCCACATTTCAATTTATTATTCAGCACCGGTGGGTACCTATTAAATATGCATTTGTTCACGTTATTAACATGTCGTAAGATTACTTTATTGCACACAACCAGTTTCTTGTATATCCCGTTCTTTATTGCTAATATATTCATTTTAACATACATCTTTCCCATCGCATTGAAATATCTTATATAAATAACTAAACAATAACCTATTCGAACATAACTTATGCTGAACGAAACTATAATTCAGGCAAAAAACAAAATATGGGTACGAGGCTTTTTTGGGTAACGTCTTGATTAAGTAGGGACCACCTGCTTGGGTTCGGGTCCTTTGGAGCTCAATAAATAAGTCGGAAAAATATTAATGGCCACATAAAGATTATTTTGAAATTCAAGTAAGGGCTATATGGTCGTTTTAGTTGTAATAAATCGGTAGGATTGGTTTAGAACGGCCTTTGTCTTGACCGAAAAATGGTTCAGAATGGGATGACGATACTTGAAACTGTGTTCCCGGTGTGTTGTTAGTCGTATGTCTCAGTTATTGATTGTTAGGCTATTACAGCTCTTTCTATGGGCTATAAAGATAATTTCTGTAGAATGTTATCTTATTTATTTCAAAAAGATTATTGCTTCACGGTGTACTTGGTAGTTTTCAAAATGAAAACAGTAACAACACTGTTATAGTAACTATTAACATTGTGAAGAACTTCTTTCAATCCTTACTAATAATTTTAATATTATAAACGCGTAAGTTTGTTAGTATGGATGTATGTATGGATGTTTGTACGTTACATTGTCTTTCACGCAAAAATTACTGAATGGTTTATAATGAAACTTTCCAATAATATAGTTTACACATCAGAATAACACATAGGCTATTATTTATTAAGATATTGTGTGAATCGTCCAAAATATAACGATAAGTGTCAAGTAAATGGGAAAAAATTCTGCCATATGTGACTTATCAAACTAATATTATAAAGGCGAACGTTTGTGAGTGTGTTAGTATGTTTATTACTTCTTCACAGTCAAACGGAAACGGACTGAACCAAATTTGATGAAATGATGGAGGTATGCTGTATTAACACATGATACTTTTTTATCATCATCATCCACCACCATGCGGGTGTAACCGCGGGGCGCAGCTAGTGTTTTATAAAGGCTGTAAGTGGTGTTCCTGCTCTGCCAATATTTTCTAAAACATTAGGTTTCTGCAAAGAATACAAATGAAATACTTACGTGCTATGAATTGTTATTGTAATTGTTTCAAAAATATTTTACGATTCTCATAAAAATACTTTCTTCATAACAAAGGTATCATAATATCCTTACCTTTACAACCTATTGAATAAAAATTTCGAAATTCTTTTACACATTGTCGGTGATGATCACAAAAGAAAGTTCCACGTCTATAATGAGTGTGCAGAATTACATTTCACACACAAAAAGATAAATTTTTTGCACATCTACATTGTGGTCGATTTTAAATTACCCCGTAAACCATTGCACAATGCAGCACTCCAGGTAAATAGGAAAACAAAATGGCTTCCCCTTCTCTAATAAATCTTTCTAGGCACATTTCTGCTTTATATCTAATCGCAAATTTATTATTCCAAGGCTCGACGTAGTACGAATTAACAATGAACATATTATTATTAATATTGAGATATATTTGGAATTAAATCATTTCAGGTCATTGTACTGGTTTATGGTTGTTTTTATAGACACAGTAATGAAGCGGTTTGCTACTCTGTATGTATGTTGTGATAGTGATGTTCCGAGTTTATAATCGAGAAGTTCCGGCAAACTAGTTTAAGAGAAATTCTCAAACTTATTAACATATTAAACGGAAACTACATCATCATCATATCAGCATAGCATCGGATTACATTATCGGATTTGATTATGTTGAACACAAAAATATTTTCATAAATTATGTTTCTTTAGAGAAAAAATAATTTATATTTGATAGGTTATCCTTTGACCACTATATCACCTTATGGTAAGTGATGATGTGCTCTAAAATGTTGTTTATGCTAATCTAGAGTTTGCTGGAACACACCGTTAGGTGCTTGGCAAAAGATTTTGTACTTGAGGGTGTTCCTAGCCAGGCGGGCTTTCGCGAAATGCCCTACCATCATGCTATAACGACTACCATCCTAAGACAACAGGGACCGACAGCTTAACATGCTTTTCGAAGCACTTAGGCGCTCAGCAATATTGTCACTAGCGGTTACCTACCCAAGTCATGACCGCGGCGGACTAATTTAACTAATTTATTTTTTTAAAAGGACTGTTTATGGTGACACAAAATCGCAGTACGTATCTCGGCCTCTCGGGGTTTATTATATTTTTACATGTATTTTATCATACTTGGTCATGCAAACGGTACACAATAAGTACCTTTTAGCCGGAGCTGTAGACCAACCTCCGCATCAGGCACCCTAAATTTAGCCGGATGTTTATAATCGCCGGATTCACTACATCACTACGAACTATATTGTGATAATACTCTGTAGTACAGCTTCAAATTGAATTTTATATTTTGTTTGACATAAATGATTGACATCCGAGCTCCATGAGAGTTTGTCTCACACACGGGAGATCATTTGAGGATTTTACGACCTGAACGACGCGTTTCATCGATAAATTTATCTGTTGTGAACATTTGGACAATTTTATGACTCATTTGGTGGTAGTAAATGTCGCTGTATATAGTAAAGGTGCTTAAAGTTACACCTTCTGATTGTTATGGCGAACTAATGTCATCGTTGAGGTTTAGATAAAGTGTTAAAGGTTTTATTTCCGAAGGAAACTCAAGTTTTGTTTTTTCCATGATATATAAGTTGTTTCCTACTTATAAATATTCTGTATTTATGATTTCAAACTATTTAATTGTTTTATACAAGTGTATAAAAAGTATTTTTTAATGCTATTGGCGACAGAATCTCTTTCTTATAACTGGCCATTATGTTTTACAACTGGCCGTTTTACCAAGTATCTTAATTTTAATTTTAGAATGTAGTTTAAGTGTCTTTTTGTTTTGATATTAAGTCAGTCTTTATTATATATTCGTGGAATGTACTAATCAAATTGTGTTTTTATTATTTATTTTACTTAGTTGCTTTTGTGGGTAAAGGAGGTACTGTGTGGTTTTCTTCAAATGCGATATTTAAAACGAGATATAGGTCAGTATAAAAATGCCGTACGTTGATGTCTATAATAATAAGAGATTTTGTACCAATCGGATACAAATTGTATTATATGTCACTAGGAATTTATGTTGCTTCGGTTTCTAGAGTAATGCTTAGAGTTAAATCACCAGCGAACGAAGGGTTAAAGACTGGGATCGTGAGGACATTGAGTGCGTCAAACATTCAAGTTCACCCAAGACGAATAAAGCATTACTTATCTCTTAGAAGAAAACTCTACTTTCAAAACTTTTTGGAGAACATAAAATGTAAGGCTATCACATAAAATATAAAGCATTTTATTTGAATTGAGTATTTTTGATACATAATATAAGTAGTAAAAGTTGATATTTAATTCATTTAGCGATTGCGGAAAGACAACATTTTACTCGATGTTTTCGATGTCTCGATGTATAATTTTGCAATTAATTTGATACTTAATAAAATATGCTATTCTTTCGCATTGTTGACCTGGCGCCTTATTGTCTAACAAAATGGAAATAACTTTCATTACCTGATTGATGACCTGAAACCATGACTTTATTTTGTAATTATCCTTTAAAATGATGCCTACAATTGTGATGTTCTTATTTCAAAATGAAGACCATTTTAATTTCTATTTTTATTACTATTCGAATTAGACAATAACGTTACAGAATTACAAATATACTATAGTATATTTGTAATTTTGTAATGTATATATTATATAGGATATTAGACAATAACGGCCCTTGAACATTAAAAGGATACACTGTATGTGGATACTTGGCTTTTTGGAGACAGTTGAATTTGGTAGCTATTGCTGGATCAGGCTAGAAAGATTAATTTAGACACAGACTAGTAATATTCCATTATTGGATATCATTGAAGGCTGTGGGTAGATTATAAGCAATATCTAAGCATCTTATTCTTACAATAAAAAAATAATCTTATTCTTACAATAAATAAAATTCTTATTGTTGCTTGACAATTTTATTAAGATCTGTAATAAATAAGTATAAATAGTTACAAATGCATCTTCAGAGCGTTTTCAGGTCTTGTGTCGTTCTAGTTAGATACTTATCTAGTTTAGTTTTAACATTTATTTGCGGCTTTTAACTTTTTGTTTTCTGATTTACACAAAAATGTTACATCCTCATTAAGATATAACACATATTCTGATCACTAGAATAAAACCTCCTTAGTAGCCATTAGCCATGTCCAATAGTGGCCAATGTCGATTTCAGTATGAGATGTTTTTATCTTTCTTCTTCTAATATATAAAATTCTCGTGTCACAGTTTTCGTTGCCATACTCCTCCGAAACGGCTTGACCGATTTTGATGAAATTTTTTGTGCTTATCCGGTATCTATAAGAATCGGCCAACATCTATTTTTCATCCCCCTAAATGTTAGGGGTAGTCCACCCCTAAATTTACTTTTTTTATTTTTTAGACAAAATTTTTAATTACTATTTTTTTATGATACAACATACAAAAATACATACAATCCTCAATTTTCACCCTTCTACGATCAACCCTTATTTTTTAAATTATTTATATGGCAAAACAACGTTTGCCGGGTCAGCTAGTTTTTCATATAAATTGTGAGATTCTGAATTTAAATCGTAATATTGACCAGCGGGTTGTAATGAAATGCTTTATTAACAGCATTATTGCTCGGCTTAATCTTATTATTCCTTTGTTTTCGGTGACATAAGTTTGAATGACATGTTATGTGACAATTGTTATAAAGACCTATACCTAGTCAATCACTTTCAGTAAAATAAAATTAATGGAATTACAGAAAATGATTTTGATAAGAACAAGGTGCAATTTTCAATTATCTCATGACGGAAATTCAAGTTTATTGAAATAAATAAGTAAACTTTCTAATAAGAGCAAAATTTACATGAAACTCTTAAGAAGCAGAAGGAAAGCTTTTATTCCTTGTTTTATCAAAAATCATACAGTTTCTGTTTTTTCTTTTTAGAAAAATTACTTTTTGATAATAATTTGTCAAGGAAATTTAAACTGATTATGTTGGGAACTATTACGTTTGATTTTTATAATTTGTTGGTGAACTTACCTTTAATGTTTGTTTGTAATTTATTTTCATTTTATAATAACCACTATGGAAAATGGATGTAATTATCACTATATTTAATATAATTATGATGATGAAATATTATAAGCTAAGTAAGGTAGCATAATATTATTTGTGCGTGTATAAACCTGTATAAATCTGGTAATTTAATTATTAAAACCACCTTGTTATAACCATGTTTCTTGCAATAAATTTCATTTGGTAGATTCAAATAAGAAAAATCAAGTACTCCTTGTAAGAAATTTACGTGAATACGGATATACGGAAAAAACATTATATTAATAGACAGCATTGATCGTATTCAGTATTCCCATAAAACTTAGTAATATTATGGAGTCTACTTATTTTAGTAAAAAGTAGCTCAACAAATTCTTACTGCACACTGACAACGCCTGACTGCTTCGTCGAGAACCTAACATTCTTCCCGCTTTTCCAGGAACCGTCGAAGCAAGCGCTCATCACGAAGGCTTCGAGGGAACAACATTACTCTTCCAGAAAGCGCCGCCCAGCCTCCGGACTCCGCTCCCATTGGCTATTCACACAACCTTTCTCCGCCCACACACACCTACAATTATATTTATAATGCACACACTGAAATAATTTACATTTGAGCTGAATTTGTTGCCATTGAGGGTAATTGAAAATTTGTTGTATTGACCCCTGAGAGCGTTACGGATGGCGATTGGTTTAAGTGATTAGTTTTCGAGTTATTTTTCTAATATTAATATCGTTATTTTGTGAAAGACACGATATGTAATAACAATACTTGGCAGTTCTTTTTTGACATTACCCTGGAAGGCGGTATTTTAAAATTTTCACAACGTAAAACAATCGATTTTATACCACCTAACAACGCAGCGTGTGGTTTTATTTTATCGCTAATAGGATCTCCTTTAGGCCGGTAACGCATCCTCGAGACCTCTGGTGTTGCGGATGTTCGTGGGCGACGGTTATCACTTACCACCAGGTAAGCCGCCTGCTCGTTTGCCCTCCTATCCCATAAAAAAAAAACCTGTTGATAGGTCAAAATTATTAACATTGTTAGCCTAGAAATAATGGTCCTTAAAGACGGTTGTGGTGTGGTACCCGTACCTAGAATGTCACACCCCCATTGCTACCCGTAGGTGTCGTAAGAGGCGACTAAAGGTAAAATACCGGAAGGTGTGCAGCAGCGCTTTCTGAGGGACTGATATCTTAAATTGCGATCCCTAAAACGCCTGCCAAGCGTGGAGATTATGGCAAATCCCTCCTTAATGGAAGATGCTGTGTTCAGCAGTGGACAATCCAGCAGGTATCTACAGTAAAGACCCACCACAGCACACTGTTAGGTGCATGGTGACACTTTTTCTGCTTGAATGTAATAGCAAAGCGAACATATGCAAAATGCTCTACTTGAATGCTTTTCATGCATTTAAATGTTAGAAGGATTCGTAATAGGAAAGTGCCTCATTAGATCGTGTAATATTGTTGTATCATTACTTTAGCCCTTGGTAATAGTTATTTTTTGACCACAATCTCATCTGACTGTAAGTGATAATGTAGTCGATAGCTCTTAAGGACAGCTATCCGAACACACCGTTAGATGCTTGGCGACCATTTTTCTACTCGAGAGTCGTAGCTAGCCGAGTGGACATTCTAAAACGCGTTACGATTTGCAAAGTTACAATATTACACCTTAATTTAGCCCTTATATATAGAAATATATGTGCATTGCTGTAAATAAAAACATAACAGCTTATTTTTTTAATGGTAGCATATGATCTTCAGTGATGATGCATCGGAAGATGTTGTTCAAACTAAACTAGATTTACTGTCTCTCGTGTACAGCTGCCGAACGCACTATTAAGTGCTTAGTGACAGATTTCCTACTCTAGGATGATAGCTATATAGCTACGCGGGCGCAAAAAGCCATACCACCATGACACAACGACTGCAACCTATGACAACAACCGAGACCGACGAATTAACTTGCTACTAGCAGTCACCTATCCAAGTCATGACCGCATCGAACGTTGCGTTACCTAGTGTACTCGGTTATGAACGATTAGACAAGCTACAATAAGAGCGCTTAATGAGTAACAGTGGACTTTTATTAACAGCCTCAGTAACCGAAAAGTATAGTACTATATCGGACTACCAAAGAGAGCATTCCCAAGACGGGTCAGCGTCAGACACGCTGTCAGCCAAAACACTAAAACCTTACCATAAATTCACATATTATGAATTTGCTTGAAATGTTAAAGTTAGGGAAAATATGTTAGGCATTGAAATTGGCTAAATAGCTTTACTAAAACAGGTTTTAGCACTTTTATCTCATACATCTGTGCATGACAACTTTTAATTGGCCTTCCTGTATATGTAACTTTAAGCTGCATATATATGTCTATAAACCTAAAGTAAAATACCTAGCTGTAAGTTTTTCTACGATTTGGTAAATAAACAATTAAATTATAATGTTGTCTTAGGTTTTCGCGATTATTACACATAGTAATTAAACAAATTTAAACGGTTTAAATCGCGTATATTTTTCATTATTTTTGTCCCGACGTTTCAAACACTTTGCAGTGATCGTGTCGATATAGTCACCCCGTGACAAAAATAATGAAAAATATACGCGATTTAAACCGTTTAAAGTTGTTTAATTACTAAATAAATTATATTTAGGTAGTAGCTGTTCGAAAATTGTTCCTTGATCATATTGTAGAAGACTATGCACGTTGACTCCAAAACACGTTTCTTTAAAATTATCTCGATGGTATAAAACTACGCTTATTTCCGCTTATATGTAACGAAAATGTCTTTATGATTTATGTATGTGTTTGTATAAAAATATATCATTCAAATTGTAAAACCTTATAATGAAGGATAAGTTAGGTAATATTTTCGATATAAGTTACCAGGTTTGTTAAGCTATCCAATTTTTTTCGTTTTCACCAAAACGGATTGCAATTGCACCATTTTTGATGCAATTTCTACGCAGTTAGATAATGATGGAATTTCAGGATTTGGAATAAATTTTGTTAGCGTTTTGTGTCATAAGGGCAGTATGCCTTTATAAATCCATGCGCATCGTAGAACATTGAAACATTGAATAACACTCATAAAAACGATATTGGCTCCGCCCAATACATAGAGGACACTACAAACAATAAACAACACTACAGCTACTACAACGGAAGCATTTAGGCAAAATAAAGACCATTGCAGACCCACAGTCAGTCTAAAAGCTCCAGTCCTCTACCAGTCGGATATGTGCCCAGTATACCGTTGGATTAGTATTGCTGTTGGATTGCTTATTCGTTGAGTGAAATAAGTGCCAGCAATTGGTTACGAGTCGCATCAACCAAGCGTTGGGATTATTTAAAAAAAAAAAAGATAAGCTCCCGGCCTTCATGGACTTAAGTGTACACAAAACGACTCAAAAATGTAACCCTACGAGATCAGCATGCTTGCGCTGCTTGAGTCGCCTTGCAAAGATGTGACAGGGCGAAATAGTCAATACACACAATCTCCCACACTAAGAGTCGCCCTAATTTCAATTGAACCAGAGTCATCACCCGAAGGTCGGGTATTTTACCATTATTACGCATTAGACCATTCGGTTCGACAATACAAGAGAAACCGAGTTATAAACAGTACCACATAATAAAGTCTTATTGTTGCATATATAACATGACGTAACAGGCATACATAAAAATGTGCCACAACAATAATGTGTAGTTCTCAAAAGAAGGTGATGTAATCGAACTACGATAGAGAAGTTGTGGGTAGAAGCTAATTATAATATCAGTACAGCAAAATAAAAACATGACGTAACCGATTCTTTGTGTATAAGTATAGGTGTGTGTTAGCTAACAAGTTAACGGTAGTTTTGAAATTATGCTTAAAGTTAAAAGCAACCGAAAATACTTTATTTTTCGAAATTATACCGTTTTTCCTCAAAATTTTAGTGAAAATCTTCAAATTTTAAACATAACATTGTAATATTTCACCCGTTTGTCACTTTTTTGGAGTCCAAATTTGCTTGCGGAGCTCGTACGCACCCCGCGCACCAAAAACCCCAAAAAGCGACGAACATTTTCTATTTTTGTAGCTTTTTAAATGGTTTCTTTAAATACCTAAGTCTTCAATGCGTTGCTTTCAATACTACAATACAGCTACGCTTCATAAACAATATAGAGGCTAATTGAATAACAACTGTTTGGGGTAAGAATGTTTATACACTTTTATACTGTCTCCTGAAAAGCTAGTTTAATCGGTTTTTTTTTTAAAGTAAAACACTAGAATGGTTTATCACTTGCGTCGACTTACTTGTGACGTCTCATTTAAGACTGACTGAAGAGGGAGTAGTTGCAGTGGCAGTAGAAGGCTCCACAAGGCGTAAATATGAGAGTCTCGGTGATGGTTACATAATTCTGCCTTTTTGAGTAGAAACATTAGGTCCATTGGGTCCAAGTGCATGGCTTGTATATAAAAATCTCTCAAAAAGACAAACAACCAAAGGACTGGTGGATACATCGGCCAGAGAAATAATTTTGCCATTCGACAGGGTACTTAAATAGGCCCACCTGATGTTAAGCGGACTAACTTCTGCCTATAACAGATACATTTCATCACAAGTCACGAATTGCACTGCGCCCGTCTCAAGTGCCTGTAATTTCATTGGCTCTCAAGGACAGCTGCCGGAACACACCGTTAGGTGCTTGGCGACAGGTTTTCTACTTGAGGGTGGTCGCTAGCCAGCCCGCCTGGATAGCGTGATTCGCAAAATGATCTTCCACCATGCGGTGAAGTTCAAGCCCGCAGTGGGATTCGAACCATGGACCTGCTGCGCTGCAGTCCATAGCTAATGCCACTGAGCCATCACTGCTTCTTTAATTTTGTTTGTTGTTAAGGTTTGGGCAAACCCCCCATATTGTGGCAGGCTGTGTTCAGCAGTGGATAATCCGGCTAATAGAGAAGGAAACGGAACTCACAATTTCTATCCATAGTTACAAGAATTAATAAATTTTTTGTTGATGTTCTTTTTATATAGTTTTAGTGCTTCTTTAATAAATAAATGTGTATTTAAGAGATTCAGTTGAAACTTCAGGAGTTATTATTGAATATTTATTAGCTGCAATACAAACATGTATTTATGATTTGTCATGGTAAATTTATGGTATGGGATTTGCCATAATCTTTACACTTAGCAGGAGTCCTACGGATTGCAGTAGAAGTGGTCAGTTCTTCGTAAGGCACTGCTTCCTACCTTCTGGCATTTTTTCCTTAGTCGCCTCTTACGACTCCCATGGGAATAAATGGAGGGTGATATTCTAACCCAGCATCCCACGGTGCAGTTGACAGAACTACAGGTATTTAATTACAGCGATCATAAAATACGTGTAATAGAAGAGGCACATTAAAAAATAGACTTTAAATATGAGTATAGGGTATGCATACATTATCAATAAAATAACTTCGCACAAACTTTTCATGCCCATCTTTTCTCAGACAATACCAAAATAAAGGCTACAAAAAACCTGCCATAGTTGGTAATCCAAGTTGTAAATTTGATGTCAATCCAGTTGCTTTTTAATCTGCAAATTATTCGTACCATGGGCACAAGTCATCCTTCCTTCTTCCTCAGTCCTTTTATAAAAGCGCATTTTCGTCTAAAAGTGTAAAAAATACATATTTAACGCCGTACTTGGAATAAAAATACTTTCATTTACAGCTTCTACTTCGTAATTGCAGCACAAAAAGTTAAATAATTTATGCCATCGCGTTAAGTAGCAGCTGTATAAGCGTTTTCTGTGCCGTTACATTTTAACTTATTACAGCTATATACAATATAACAAACGTTGTCTCAACATCTACTTCTACTTTGTGCTACTTGGGAGTTTATCTTGAGACAATCTCAACAAGCCTAAGCACGGTAACCGTGCGTTGTTCCGTTATGGAGTACCAGTACCTCCGGGTCTATCTCTACACATCACCATATGGTACTCCGGGTCTGTCTACACATCAGCCAGACGGTACCAGATATACTCCGTATTGGTACATACATAATTATTGTGAACTACACAATTCAACATAATTTGATGGCCAATTTTCATAATGATACAATCGATAAGAGTGGGTGAAATTCTGTTCGTATTCTGTAGTGTTATTTATTGTGTTTTGGCAGCTGTCCTTAAGAACCAGTCATTCTAGATAATAACATCATCACTGACTAATCTGGTGAGAAAGGATAGCCTATTTACCAGCCACGTTTTTTATTTAAATACATTTTTTTATAAAATATGGCTCATAAAAACCATTAATTCACAAAAACTGCTGCTGAACTCAGCTTCACCAATTTAAAGGATCGCAGAGTAAGATCTCCAGAAGGCGCTGCTGTCCACCTTATCTGGTGTTTTTTTCTTTACCCTCCGCATGTCTTTCTGTGGGTGTCGTAAGGGGCGAGTAAGGGTAAAATCCCGGTGGTGATGGGCAGCGGAGCCTTCTGAGGATCTGCTATCTCTAAGATGCCTGTCAAGTGTAAGATTATGGCTAACCCCCCTTAATGAAGGAGGCTGTGTTCAGCAGTGGACAATTCTGCTAATACGGTAGGTACAGTTAGGAAAAGGGACACTTCCTGACGTCAAGGGATAATACGCTATGTGATGAAAATTATATGATGCGATCGAAAATAAGGAAGCCCTAATTATTATGTAGAATCTTATTATATTGTATATAACGAAACTGTGTGCCTACAACTCCGTTCAGTACATTACTAACCGCTCCAAGCATCCGATAAACACGGGCCTGTACCAATAAACTAACTGCTGTTTAATTGGTCCGCCTATACATTTTAATTGGCCGTAAATCCACCGACGCTCTTTAATGGCTGCTCTGTACTTAACAGAAACCTTTATACTTAAACACCTTGTCATAATAACGATGCCAATAAAATCTTAGCCCGGAGAAGGTAATATCAAAATTTTTTGATGAGGTAAGGTCTGCGATTGTCTACATAACTGTATGTACATAAGGCGAATAAATCTCGATTTAAATTAAGATTTTTCAATCTGCTGATATATGGCAGATATATTCATTATCTGTTGAGTTTGTCTCTGATTGCCTTAATGGAAATATCTCGTATGTATTCAGTTCGTTAATTATTTTAATGGATGCAGGATGACTGTATCAAAATTTATGAAAAGTATATTACAAGCTATCTGAAGCACTCGAAGCGTAGCTTACTCAATCGTTCTTAAGCAATCAGCAACATCCTCTGCAGTTATGACTTGGATGGGTGACCGCTAGTGACATTATTACTGAGCGCTTCCATGCTTAGGATGGCACGTTAAGCCGTCGGTCCCAGTTGGTGTCTTAGAATGGCAGTCGTTATAGCATGGTGAGAAAATTTGTCGCCAATCGCCTAAGAGTAGGCTGGCAGGTGGCTTCGAGAGCCAGTAATTCTAGGTTAGCCTAAAAACATCTTCGACCGAATCATCACTTACCATCATGTGAGGTAGTGGTCAAAGGCTGGCTTATCAGATATGAATAAAAAATATGTTTCGGTAAATATTTTGGCGATCTGAGGTTTGTGTTTGATTTTGTCGTGATACCTCATTCATCAGTGGGATATAGTAGACTATCTGTTAGTATGGGATTTCAGGATACCAATAATTTCTACTTTGTTCTTAGCGCATTGTTACAATACGATTGTACTCATTCATTTAAATTCGAAATAGGCTTGAGTTTGACTGCAGTCTTACCCGGTGTTCTAAGTGAACGATGTAGTAAGACAAGTAATCGATGCGACGCGATGCGACATATTCGTAATATGACCAATACTTTGGGTTTTGTGTCCTCACTTATTATAACGTGAGCTCAGTTCATTTATGTTGTAACCAAGAGCAAGAAAAAAAGTATACTGCGTTATTCAGAACAAACTAAACTTTTGAATAATAAACTACGATAAATTTGTTTATAAAAATAGGTAGGAAACAATTATTTATTATAACAAGCAAAATCAATTTGGAAGTAACCGAATTTTAAGGCATAAAAAACATTTTAAAGTTTTGCGTTAATCCTAGCAGCTGAGGCAAAGGAGTTTTAGCACTCGTACAATTTAATTTCACAAAGTACCCAGTATCGTAGTACAATACTGTCTTTTTACCCCTAAATTGTTTAATTAAAATGCAAGGTCGCATTTATTTATGTGAGAAAATTACATATTTACGAGAGAAAAAATTTAAGTAATAATAGAAATCCCGCACATTGCGGGATTTCTATATCTGACTTTATTTTTTTCTCTTGTAAATTTGTAATTTAGTGATGTAATCCGCCGAGCAGGCGTTATTGCACACATAATAATATTAAAATTTTACAAGTTTTTCAGACCTCGACACCGTGATTTTTTTAGTACTCAGCTATTTTCCATTACCCAAACATGTTACCCACATATCCAAATACCACAATACCTATTTAAGATATACCATAAAAAATACATTTTCATTTTTTTTTTCAAGTAGACCGAACAGCGAAATGTATATTTTTTTCAAATTATTTTTTTGATGCAATCTCCAGTTAAAATACAAACTTCTTGGTACCAATGCAATTATCATCATAAAGGCTTTACAAGACAATACATTTTACTGGAAAAAGAATTTGAACACACGACGAAAAATAGCAGGGAACAATTTTTAATTGCTTTGAAATTCAAATTTCAAATTCAATTTATTTGCTTACTATTAATTTTTAATGAATAATTACATATTTGAAAGCTAAATAGTTTAAAAGTAGTCACAAGAAAATTGCACCGTGATATTTTTTTAAGGATTTTGGCGTGAAAAAAATATGGGATAACAATTTGTTGTTTTCTCAAAAACTATACGACCTACGAAGTTGGTTCTTCTTTTGTTATGATTATTTACATGGACCTAATCTTTATATCTGAATTATTTTATCTCCATAGGTTTAGTAGTTAAAAAGTAGTTATGAGATTTTTACGCGATTTTCTACTGGTGAGTGTTTGCAGGGCAAAATTTATTGAGTGAAAGTTTTTTATTTTCATTTCTTGATATAAATAACTTTCCGTTATTGTAGAGTAATAAAATGTTTACTGAGTAAATCCAAGGATACTAGCTTACTAAAAAAATTTTAATAACAACGATTGGAAATAGCTTCAAAAAACTGCAACTATTTTTCAGGCAACCGACAGGGTGTCAATACAAACTTTTTTTTTTCAATAACTTTTTAATCCTTATCAATTTAATTACTTATAACGTCAATATTAACATGTCCATTACTATAAGTCAGTTAAGAGATTATTAATTGACGTAATATTTTGGCGCCAAAATGTAATTTTAGCTGGTTTCACATTTCATAAAAATATTTAAAAAGTTTTCGATATCGTAGAGTACTTTTTTTTTCTAGAATAGCCAACGATGCTACCGTTTGAAACCCGTTTGAATTATGAGGGTCCGATAAACATAAGTCTCAGGTAATTCTGTAAATCCGACTGTAGACCGCCGACCGGGCTCCCGGTTTGTACAGATGACGGCGGGTGGTTTGTTCATAAACATCACCCGTTGTAATATGTTGCTTTATTAAATTAAGGTTATTTTTGTGCCATCTGACGTGACAAATACTGGCCATTTTTGTACCTGGGTCCCCATCGCCTTCCTCAGCTAATTACTAAGGGCACCACTGAATTCAGAGTTTTGCGGTCAGCGGTGAATTATACATTATTTAATATTGATAGGTTTGCCATAACGCCTGCTATGCAAATTACATTACAAAATCACAAATATACGACAGAAAAAAAATGTAAGTCATATACCAAATATTTATTTAAAAATCATTACAAAGATAGTATATCACAACCAAATATTTATTTAAAAGTCATTACGCAGAATATAAGAAGTTTATAAAAAAATCGAAATGACTCTACCATATCAATGCTAAAATTGTAATGTGACGTTATTGTCTTAACAGAATGTTGGCGTGATGAATGAAAGATATAATGAAATGAAAGATATATTATCCATCCCATTCATTAAACTGGACCAAAAGAAGATGTCAGTAACTTGCTGTGTCTAACTTGACATACTACATAATTAGTAATCTGGACAAGCATAAAAGATGTATCGGTATATTTTTAGATATGGCTTAGGCTTTTGACACCGTCTCAACCCCGCATTTAATTGTTAAATTAGAGCAACTTGGAATTCGCGGCATGGTACTTAAACTCTTACAAGATTACCTCTCCGATAGGACCCAACGTATCAATATAGATAACATAATAAGTGAAAATTAAAGAATTTTGGGTCCTACTCTCTTTCTCGTATTCATTAACGACCTGTACTGTGATAATCCATTTCGAGGCAATTTTTTTACGTAATGATGATGATGCCACACTTATATTTGAGGGAGACTCCTGGGAACAAGTACGTAGTTGTGCAGAACAAGGTCTTCGGGACGTTATAACATGGCTTCAACTTAACATGCTGACACTGAATTTCCACATGAATAAATTTGTGTCATTTAATATTTTACAAAAGTACAATTCACCAGTTATTTCAAAATTCAGGCACACACTTGCGACACCTTCCCAAACAAGACTTGTTATTGTAGATTCATTGATAGAGTAAGCTCTATTTAATATCTTGGTGTCACTATAGATGAGCAGCTCAATCGGAGCTCACATTTTGACTTCACATAATCACGCCTCAGAAAATTCATATGGGTCTTCAAAAATCTAAGATAAGTGGCTACATTTGCGTTACATAAAACAGTTTACTTAGCTTTATGCCTATCCATTTTCACTTATAGTAATTTTGTTTGGAGAGGTGCTTGCAAGACTATTCAAATAAAACTAGAAAGAGCACTGCGTTCAGTGTTAAAAGTTTTTAAACCATTTCCCTTTTCCGCCAAACTTCTTTATAGTGAATGCAAAGTTTTATCAGTTCGACAACTATTCATTCAATATATTGTTCTCGCACAACATAAAAAAGGTCCATTTAACTCAAATTATAGTACTGAGACTCGTGCTTGCATGAATGTATGCAATACACGCAAATGCAGAACGGTGTTTGCAAGAAGGCACTCATACTTTCTCGGTGCTTACATTTATAATAATGTCCACAAGATATTTGGTATATACCCTATGAACAGTCATTCCTGTAAAATTACAATAAAGGAATGGCTACTTACCTTGGATTATATAGTCACTGAATAGGTATTGGTAGTTTTATCATAAATTTCAAACATGCCTCTTTCGTTTTACCTTATAACCAGTGCGTACTATGTTATCATATAATATACACATTCATAACTCACCCCTACATACACACTGATTCCCACACTGTCACTCATCTGTACACACGCACTGCACGCACACATTACTTACCAGAGCGCTTGTTCGATGCGACGCGTGATCAAAATGCTGGCACCTATTTGGCTCAAAGAATAAGCATTGCAATTCAACGGGGCAATGCTGCCAGTATGCTAGAGCATTTGGACTGCCTATGAGTCCAAATACTTTTATTGTAGTAGCTGTAGTGTTGTATATAGTTCGTAGTATTTTGTTAATAAAGGCACACTGCCGGTAAAAAAAATTATATATATATTAATACTAAGAGTTAATTAGATTAATACAATTAAGTCATCACATTGAACTGAATGTCGTTAGATTTACATACATATGTCTGGTGGAAGGCATTGGTATGCCATAACACATGCCTCCTAGTTTGGGTACCAATGTACCTAATTATTATGATTGTCTATGAATTTTACGATGTTTGTGGAAATACAATAAATTAAATTTTTCCATTTACCGGGCATTTTAGTCAAAAAAGAATTATCTCTAAAACATCGTTTTCTTCTTTTTGCCGAAATCCCAACCATGCGGGGTCGCCAAATATGTATTTCTTTTGACATAATGGGCAGCATCAGATCATGTACGCCAAACAATTGATATAACTAACTGTTATCAGTTCATGCTACAATAGAAAGGTAAGTATAGGTACTTGCAAGAAGTGTTAGCTTTCGTTTGTTTTGTTGTTTAATAGCCAGGCACCTACCAGACAGCAAACTTTCTTGGAAATGCTCTCGTTGGTAGTATACCCACTATCTATCGGATAATCATTATATTACGTGGTATAAATGTTAAGGAGCCCTGTTACGCATTTCAATTAAGTCAATTAATATGCAGCAACGCCCGAAAATCATCGACACGATTAGTGGCATGTTGCTTATTGCCTTATTTCCCCAAATCGACACTAACACAGGCAAATGGAAGAGTCCGATTCTTATGCCGGACACATTAACTATTCATAATTTATTTTTTATCGTAACAAATGCAGTTACTATTTTACCTAATCGCAATGTATTATAAAAACATTATAGCCGCTGCTCAATCTTCACTTGCTTTATAAAAGAGCAAACTGCGTAAATGTAAGCAATAAAAGTCTATTCCACAACCTACTACAGCAGTTAAATGTCTACTTTATGAAGAATTATTTTCATCGCTACCTAATTATATGAGGTATTTTAGTACTTGCCGGCTTATTTTGATTACGCTAAGTGGTATCTGCTTTACGTAGATACGTGTTTTTCAATCGTCAGGTGGGCACGGAAAAACATCTATCGCTGATGTTTTTATGTTATATTTTGTAAGAATACGCTTTCATGAAATAGTTATGGGTTTTAAGTGGCGATTGACGTTATGAGCATAGATCAGGGATTTTATTATGAAAATAAATGGTTTTTGTGAGGATGTTGACGTGAATTTTACTCACGCTTGAGAAAAAACAATGTCTAGGTCATACTGAGTTGTTTTCTACGGGATTCCGTTTGTTTAATGTGAACGATTTCAACAACTTAACTTTTCAATGTTTCAAATAATCGACAGAATAATGTTGACAATTGAAAATCATTATTGAATTTGGCATGGTATTAGGGCATTTTGCGAATGCCCTGGTTACTCAGGTAGAAAATCTGTCTCCTAATATCCAACGGTACGTTTCTGCAGCTGTTCTTGAGGGAAAAAACGAATTTTTTGTTCATCTTGCTTACCTTCTATCACATCATCACTTACCACCAGGCGAGCTTGTGGTCAAAGGCAAATCTTTCAGTGTAAAAAACAAATAAGTCTGCAATACGTCTTTAATTGACCGAGCAAGCATGCAGTGCGAGTAACGTATCTGCTTCAGCTTACACAAAAATACTTTCGTATATCCGGTTGTTCTCCTCTACAGGTCGCCATTTCTCAACCGATTCATGTGAAAAATAGAGAGCAGGTATGATAACAAAAAAATATTTAAAGTTAAAAATTACTTTACATTTTTTTTGGAAGTGTTTTAAAATGACGGAAATATGGCAATAAAAAACTTTACAAAAATCGTATACCCGCCGTATTTTAATTTTCAAAAATGTTACTTAACACTTAACTTGGTACCAACTTTAAAAAAGGAGGAGGTACTTAATTCGTTTGTATGTTTTTTATTTATTTTTATGTATGTTATACCTCATAACTTTTGATGGTAATATTTTGGTGCCAAACTGTAATTTGAGCTGGTTTCAAATATCATAATGATATTAAAAATTCTTCCCGTTATTACAGAAAAATATGTTTCTTTTCACGTATAGCCAAGAATGCACCCTTTCGAAAACCGTTAGGATTATGAAAGTCGGACTGACGCAGATTTTAGGGTAATTTCGTAAATACGACTATCAACTCGCCAACTGATCCCCATTTGGACAGATGATGGAAAGCCGGGAGGCTGGTTTGGACAGACGAGGAGAGCCCGGTCGTCTGAAAAAAGGTTTACTGTGAAGCTTGTATATGATGCAGTGAGCCGAGACGGTAAGTATGTCGTCCCTGGAGACGGATCCGTTATCTACTCAGGTTAGTCGTCCATTATGGGCGTGCACTTGCAGATTTTCACAAAATAACACCCAGAGAATATCGTATGATCACAATTGTAATTCACAAGAAACTTATCACTGTAAAACTACAAAGGATCACGTGGATTAAAATGGATTAAGAGCCAATGACTTTGCACGCGTGCATCACGTTTGGTTGTTCGTCAAGAAGTGCGCACACTTCAAAGATCAGAGAGGAAGTGAACGAATTCGACAGTCATCCGGCCGCCATGACACCTACAGATCCATTCGGTGTTACCCGCTCAAAAATGAATTATCGAATACAAAGCAATATCGATTGTAGTACTGAACATAATAGTGATTTAATTAATCATAACGTTTCAATTTTATTCTTCGTAACTCCATTAAAATGTTCACGCGCCGTATATATCTGATCCTTATAATTCAAACGTTGCTAGTAAGTTAGTATCTTTAGCTATACAACACAAAAGACGGCATCACTCTACGACAAAGGAAAGTTATTCAAATCTTGAAATGAAAATAAAAACTATCACTCGACAAATTTTTCCGCGCAAACACTATCCGATGGAAACTAGCGTAATAAATAATCTCGTAACTACTTTTAAACTACTAAACCTAATAATCTGAAATAATTCAAGTGGATAGATTACAGGTAAATAATCATATCAAAAGAAGAACCAAAGTAGTAGGTGGTCTTTGAAACAAATTATTGCTCCTCCATTATTATCTTCCTTACAGTTTTACCGCCAAAATTCTTTGAAATATCACTTTTGTTTTAATCTCGTTACTACTTAAAAAAAAGTTATGCCTAGGTGAAATATTATCGGAAAAAACTAGTAATTAAATTACTGTTTTCCGCCATTTTCGTTCCACCAATTAAATTTTCCATAAAAATGTCTATTTTCATTTCTTTTCCCGTAAAGCATATATGATCATGATTGCATTGCTAAGAGTTCAAGAAGTTTATATGTTGACAGGAGATTGCATCATTTCACTCGATTTAAAAACAAAAAACCTCAAAATCTGTTAAAGTTTCGGTTCATTGTTCGGTTTACTCAAAATAAGCAAAGTTAAGCAACGTCGCCCGCGGTCATGAGTTGGATGGGTGACCGCTAGTGACTTTACTACTGAGCGCTTCCGTGCTTCGGAGGGCACGTTAAGCCGTCGGTCCCGGTTGTTATCTTAGGATGGCAGTCGTTATAGCATGGTGGTAGGGCAATTTGCGAATGCCCGCCTGGCTAGCTACCACCCTCAAGTAGAAAATCTGTCGCCAAACACCTAACGGTGTGTTATCCGGTAGCTGTCCTTGACAGCCAGTAATTCTAGGTTAGTCTGAACAACATCTTCGACCACATCATCGCTTACCATCAGGTGAGATAGTGGTCAAAGGCTAACCTATCAGGCATAAAAAAAAAAAAAAAAAAATGGATGAAAATGTTATTTTTGTATGGTATAAGTAATAAATTGGGGTATGTGGATATGAGGGTGACATGCTTAGGTAATGGAAAACCACTGAGTACTAATAAACGTCACGGGGCGTCGAGGGATGAAAACCTTGAAAAAAGCATGGACAGATGCGACGGGCCTTTTATGTAAAAAGGACGTTTTAGGGCAAGAAGCAAATTTTTTGTCATAACAACTTATTCATCAGATACACTTAAAGAGGCCAGGGTGGAAAAGAACGAAAAATAAATGCTGTTTTCCTGTGCTATATCAAATCACAAGGGAATATCATCAGCTTATGGAATAAATATATATACATATGGAAATAGCCCTTGATGGGCCGGGCTAGAATGTCACCCCCCCACGTCTCTACCCACACCAGAAGATGAGCAGCAGCACTTTTTGTGGATGTGGATCTGATATCTCACACTGCGATCCCCAAGCCTCCTGCCAAGCGTGGGGATTATGGCAACCCCCCCCCCCCCCTCTTCCTGGGGAGGCTGTGTTCAGCATTGGTCTCTCTGGCTGATACAGTACAGTACAGTAAATACCATCTTCCTACCCGGTCTGGGGTTGATACAGTATGTATTCCCTAACTACTTACACAAAGTCCCAACAAAAAATATAATTATAAATATTATCAATTTTAAAATACCTACTGTGAAAAATCGGCCAAGTGCGAGTAGGACTCGCACACGCATTGAACCATGGACCTGCGGCACCGCAGTCCATAAACTACGCATGCGTTGCGCTACAAGCGTCAAGCGTCTATCGAACAAACGCCCGTCCACGTGAAGGCAACGGGCCATTCAGAGGGAAGGTGAAGGAGGGACGCGCGACATGTGGCTGGCTGGCTACTCGCAAACAATGGACGCGCTACTAAACAGTGCACTAAACACTAATCAAAGTGCGAACAGGCCTTTACGTAAGTAACCAACCAACTACCAACTACGACCAAATAAAAAATAAAATAGGTAAAGAAAAATAGAATAAAGATAGCATATTGCCAAAAAAATATTGTCGTTGTTTTTCTTTTACATCCCGTTATACCGTTTTAAATAAAGGATGAAACAGCACTGATCAAACAACCAGATAAAAAATACTAGAGGACACCTATATGGATAGATTTTATCTGTAAGTCTACTCCAAAACAAACACGTGAATATATTCACGCTTGCGCCATAAAGGGGTAGCTGGCTACGATTTAATCAACCGATAAAAGATGCCGGCAGGCTCCGCTAGATGGCGGCATCAGATATGAACCGGCTCCCAGCGTAGTTAATGTAAATAAATGGATGAATAAAAACGTTTTTTTATTTATTTTTGTTCTATTTAGGAATGTGCAGATGGCCGGAAAAAGTGAGACATCGTGTAAATCTTCTATAATATTAGCTATAAGAAATTTTACATATCTTCAAGAGTGATTTGTTAGAACGCGCTTTTCTAGAAAGTACTTATATTTATTCGGAATATTATGTACCCCTGCCAGGGTTTCATGCAATATGTTCTTGTTTTCCTGTTTTATATGTTGTTACCGTAAATATTACTCGTAATAGGTGCGTTCTTGTGTTTCATTCAGTGTTGTGTTAGAGAAAACATTTTGTATGACCCTGAAACTGTGCAGGGTGAATGTCAATAGGCTCGTCCCCTATTACATGGGTCCAAAACCCAACCGGCGAAACGTGGGTGTTTACACACCTCTGCTTACCCCTTGGGGAATACAGGCATGATTATATATGTAGGTATGTATATGTATCCTAAATCTTAAACCAAATACTATTAACAACACTACAGCTACTAAAAGCTTTTAGGCAACCTAAGGGCATTTTTTTATGTTATTGTGATGGATCAAACACGAGGCTCACCTGATGTTAAGCGGACTAACCTCTGCCTATAACAGTTGCATTTCGTCACAAGTCACGAATTGCACTACGCCCGTCACCTTGAGACATAGTTGTTAAGTCTCATGTGCCTGTATATAGGTAATTTCACTGGCTCTCAAGGACTGCTGCCGGAACACACCGTTAGGTGCTTGGCGACAGATTTTCTACTTGAGGGTGGTCGCTAGCCAGGCGGCATTCGCAAAATGCCCTTCCACCATGCGGTGAAACTCAAGCCCGCGGCGGGATTCGAACCATGGACCTGCGGCACGGCAGTCCATAGCCAATGCCACTGAGCCATCACTGCCTCAAAAATGTTCTTTTTCAAGGATAAGACCAAGGGATTAGTATTTTCCTTGAAACGGACCATCGGATGTCGTTGAAACTATAGTCAGTCACCCTGAGACATTTAGTTGTTAAGTCTCATGTAGCTCTGAAGCTACATGAGACTTAACAACTAAATGTCTCAGGGTGACCGAGGCGCCCACTACTTGTGACGAAATGCATCTGTTATAGGCAGAGGTTACCCTTTACATCTGGTGGGACTTCGTTCGTTCACAATTCTATACAAAACAAAGGAAAACTCTTGCAAAAAAAACAATCACTGGTCAAATTACTTAACCAATATCACTTTGAATAATTGGATACCTATATTCTTCTTATTCCTTTTTGTCTTACTAGGTACGTAAAATCATTGGAGATGAGCGTTGTTGTTTTTTTTTATGCTTGATAGGTTAGCCATTGACCACTATCTCATCTGATGGTAGGTAAGTAATGATGTGGTCGAAGATGTTGTTCAGGCTAACCTAGAATTACTGGCTCTCAAGGACAGCTGCCGGAACACACTGTGGGGTGCTTTGCGACAGATTTTCTACTTGAGGGTGGTAGTTAGCCAGGCGGGCATTCGTTAAATGCCCTATCATCATGCTATAACGACTGCCATCCGAAGACGACAACCGGGGACGACCGGGTCCGACGGCTCAACGTGCCCTCCGAAACACGGAAGCGCTCAGTAGTAGTGTTCTTAGCGGTCACCCATCCATATCATCATGACCGCGGCGGACGTTGCTAAACTTTGATGGTCGGTTAAGTACAGCTAAGCAGTCTTCGCATGGAATCTTTTTTTACCTAAACCTGGAACCAACCTCAACACTAAAATAGGTGAAATAACTTGTTGAAGTCGGTACCATGATAGTTTAAAAGTACCTATTATCAAAATATTGTGTGCATGGTACCGTTTTCGTCAAGTTACTTCATTGTTTTTGAGTGTTGAAGGGAGTTTAATTTTTAGATAAAAAAAACTCCCTTTTAGTGTTCCTTGCTATTTACGAGATCGATTGTCATTCACTGGCAATGACTGTATCATCAAGATAGAAAAAGAACTGTTATTGAAGAGAATATTAAATGGGACCACACGGCAAGCATCAGCTTTCAAATAAAAAAGTAACATCTAAATCAGTTCACCCAGTAAAAAGTATACTGACGTAACAAACATAAAAAAGAATCACGTATTGAGTACCTCCTCCTTTTTTGAATTCGGTTAAAAATGATCAAAAATTTGTCAAACGGTGTCTTCCGTTTTACGCACGAATTTATGAACGTAAGAATTTATCTACACCGAAATGAAAAGTGTACCGACAGTACTGACGCTCCCAAGCAAATCGGACCGATTATATGCTTATATGAAGATTTTGAAGTGCCAAAGCGCGCGACCAAACATCAGTTCATGTGTTTTCAATCAGTAAGATTTTTCAACCAAAATAACAAAACGAAAGTCTTACCTTCATATCTATGGAATAATGCTCACTTTTTTTTGTAGGTACAAACACTCAACTTTTATTGTTTATTAATATTGCAATTACAGCTGTTTGACAGTGCCCATAATGCTCTCGAAGTCGTGAGCGTTGCAAGTACCGATGACGTCACTGATAACGTCACATGGATTTTGTGCGCGAGCTCTCAGTGCATCTGATCTGATCACGCTGCAAAAGCATTTAAAGCAGAAAACGGAACGCGCCCAAAGTAAGATTCATTTTCATTAAAATTCTAGTTAGTTAATGCTGCTGGTAAGATCACTTACATAGTTTAACAAAACTAAAATCACTAAAATAATACTAAAATACAATTTGGTGGGTATAAAAATATACCTACACTGATTTCATTAGTGATCGATTCAGCAATTTTTAGGGTTCCGTACCTTAAAAGGGAAAAAAATTAAACCTTATAGGATCATTTGTCGTACGTATGTCTGTCTGTCAAAACCCTTTTTCTCAAGAATGCGTGGAGGTATCAAGCTGAAATTCATATCAAATACTCAGGTCTATAGTTTCTTCTTGCTGTGAAAAAATCAAACTTCTAAGCCAATGCAATCAAAAGTTACAGCCGTTTATGCCGCAAATTTTCGTCACTCGCAAGGGAATCATAACCTACACCTACCTACAGGGTACTCCCGTGAACTCAGAATCTTGAAACTTGGCATAAAGCAACGTCTTACAGCACAGATAAAGGCAAAATTGCAAAAAACATACATTTTTAGTTACATCACTTATAATGAAAATATATTGAATATTAGAATGTAATGGATTTCATTTAACAATAAAAACCCATAACTTTTACTTTAACTACAGGTTTGTACGGAACTCTCGGTGCGCGAGTTCGACTGGCACTTGGCCGGTTTTTTCATAGCTTTTCATAGCTGAAGTATTTGAAGAAATAAGGTTATAGATATGGTAACAGGCTTGACCTGGAATGGGAAATGGCTCTCAAAGATAACTGCCGGAACACAGTGTTAGGTACTTGGTGACAAATTTTCTACTTCAGATAGAACCCTTTAGATATAAAATAGAATATATAATAGAATATATATAAAAGAATACATAGAACCCTTTTTACCAGGAGACCTACACCTCTTTAGAAACAGTCCGTCTTGGCGGGTATCACCCCAGAGCAGTGTCAGGTATTCTGCTTCGAAGCATCAATATCTAAGCATTACTGCACTTACTCATACAATGTTTTTTTTTCATAAATTACGTTTACTTGAAGAAACTGTTGTATCAAGTGAAATTATATGAGGGAACGAGACATGAGATTTAATGTTTGGGAGTAACGAGTGCAGTGTCATGCAAAGCGAGAACGGTGATACAACAGGAATGGACATTCTTCAAAGTGCATAATCTTACCATCAGGCCGGCGACATGTCCGTCTCGTCACTTCATCTCGTAAAAAAAGCGGTCACCCATCCAAATCATCACAGCTTAATAGATTTAGAAAGATTAGGAGCCTAAACACCGCTCGAAGCAAACAAACTAGCGGGTACGAACCAAGTAATTTTTAGAAACTGATATTGGATGAATGCCATGAGGCAATTTGTTGATTGGACAAAGAAATTTAACAAGTGGCTGTCACCATTGTCTGGTTCCTTTACCTTCTTCCTTCCCAGAGATGATTTTAGTACCTGAAACAATAAATATATTTTTTAACATTTTACTGCTTGGTAAGAATCTGATCATAACTTTTTCTTTACTTTACCGCTAAGCAAGGGTAACAGATAATAAAATAAATTGCGTAGCAATAAAAACCCTTCCATAAAGTAATTTATTAATAACCGTTATATATCTTAGTAAAATCTTAAAATTATTTTCAATGTTTAGTAGTGTATTTTTGTGTCTGATTGAGTAAGGAAGTGGTTGTGTGGTTTTAAGTATTAGTTAGACATAGAAAAATATATATTACATTTGAATAAAAAGTGATGAAAATATTCAGTTCACAAAAACAATGCATTTGGCTTGGTACCAATAACTGAAAAGTGTTGTGGTAATAATCTACAATAGAAACGACGTGTAACGTTAAAGCGGTGAGGAACATTCACATTAATTTTAAAATATGTAACTCTCTCAATACATCCTGGTGTGTATATGTTCTTTAATGCATTTTATACACACAATAAAATGTGATAAATACAAAAATAACATCATATTTTGTGCTAAAATCGATAAGCTATTTTTAACTCCATCTACTGGCAAATTGTAAATTCACAATGAGTGTCAGCGAATGGTCAGTGAGCTCGCTCTAATCAACTTGCATCGCCATCTATGAACTTTTTTATGCATTAAATGCGCAACAAGCATGTTGCACTCGAGCATACTACTTAGTTGTGTGAATTTTAGATAGATGTAGTTATTATATTTCCTCAAAGTTTCTAGGAAATTAGAAATAAAATAAAATAAGTATGATAAGGAATAGCAAAATTGACAGTAAAAGACATCATTTAGTAACAATTATTAATATTTTTATTGGGTAATATACATTTGTATTCATTTTTATAAACAAAAAGTACGGTATTCTTTTTGCTTACAAAAATGTTCAATTCAAATTCCGCTTCAAGTTTATAGTTTTAATAAAAATAAATTCCAATATGGCAGGAAATAAGTTTATTGGTGCCTCGTATTATATAAAATTCTGGTTTATAAGATCTTGTTGGAAAGTTTGGGAAATAAATATAATTTTCCGATTCGTTCTAATAACCCGTGTAATATTTTTTTTTCTAGATTAACTAACATTACTACCTTTGTTTATTTTAGAAAACGGTGACAGCAAAAAAAATATAGATATGGGTTTGAAACTCCTAAAAATGTATAAGGTTTATTATCTACTTGTAAGATTGTGATAATGTGGCCATACCAGCTTTATCTGAAAGTAAAATACAATTAAGTAAGTGGTTGATAAAATAAAAATTACAAAAAAAAGTTGCAACCCACAATTGGGGACAATAGAGACAAAAAACTAACTTACATAAGAATTCGCTCCCAAGGTAGTATTATTATATGTTCTATGCCCAAGGACAGAGTAGTTAGTCGTACATACTATTACTTGCTTAGGGACGGACTTTCTAATGAGGATAGTGAGCTAGCCATGCGAGCATTAGCAAAAAGTCCTATCACACCACCATATGCTGCGGCACGATTCGAACCATGAACCCCTGCGTGGAAGTTCAGACCCGATCTAGATCTACCTAGGTATTACTATTCAACCAAAGTCGAATAATCAAAACGAAACTTCTAATCAATATAATTGTGGAACGAACAAGTCAGAGGTGTTGTTCTAAAATCATGAGAATTCAAAATGTTAATGTTTTTCCCTACAAATCGATGGATGTGCAAAAAAAAGAAGAAAAAAACGTTTAAACTTGTCTTAGATCAGTTAGGTAACAAAGCTTTATTTCTTTTTTTACATTTGAAATTAAATTTATAAATGTCATAATAAATAAAAAAAAAATTGAAAAAAAATAAATTAATATTACACTGAAAACTAGTTATGCTTGTTTGTGTCTTGTGTGTGTGTCTAACTAACTTGTTAACTTGCCTTTATGGTCCCGACTTCGAAAAGTTATAGGTAACACGATTTTCAGAGTTAGAGAAGCTGGTTTCGTTTGTTTAATTGTGTCTTTTGAATCATGTATTCGTAAAACTGCGTTATTAACCAACAGTATTGCTCGACATCAGCAATATATTGTAAAGTAGCAGTAGAACTAATGTTGTCTTAGGTTTTCGAGATTATTACGCGATTTAAACCGTTTAAAGTTGTTTAATTACATACTATACAGTAGTAGAACTCTTTGTGAACAAGTTCGTCCGTGATAATACTGCCACCATACCTAAGGTAACCGCTTAACATAAGTCCAAGAGTCTCGTACATATTCCATGATGGTCACATAAAAAAACACAAATGGACTTTTTCAGTTAAAAATAGTTAAGTTTTAGAAAAAGTGATGGCTCAGAGGCATTGGCTATGGACTGCCGCGCAGCAGGTCCATGGTTCGAATCCCGCTGCGGGCTTGAGCTTCACCGCATGGTGGAAGGGCATTTTGCGAATGTCCGCCTGGCTAGCGACCACCCTGAAGTAGAAAACCTGTCACAAAGCACCTAACGGTGTGTTCCGGCAGCAGTTCTTGAGAGCCAGTGAAATTACAGGCACATGAGACTTAACAATTATGTCCCAAGGTGACGGGCGCAGTGCAATTCGTGACTTGTGACGAAATGCATCCGTTATAGGCAGAGGTTAGTCCGCTTCACATCAGGTGGGCTTCTTGCTTGTTCCGTCACAATAACATAAAAAAAACTAAATCGTTTTTTAGAAACCCATGCTTTTATTTAGTTCATTGAGTGTGTCCATTGAAGAACTTCTATCCGACTTAAAATAAATTTTAAGAACCAAGTTGAAGATGAATTATCAGACGAGAATCTATATGCTACTTTAGGTAAACAATATAAAACATTCATAAAAATGAACCAGTGAATACGTATGTGCGAACATAAATTAATATGTATGTAATTTACACCTATAGAAGCGTGGAAAAATAAAAAATGTTGATCTGTTCCCGCTATATATAAAGAAAAACAGTTCCATATTCTTCTATCAGATGTCTCTAAAGGCAATTTAAGAAAATAATGCGCTGAATGAGTCGCGTGCTACTCACCTCGTGTCGATGTGATTAAGGTGTTGCTGTATTTGGGTGCACAAACGGGCCCCTGATTGATAACCCGATATGTAGCGAATATACTATCAACAAAAGCATTACGAAGAAGGGTTCGCATCAGACAGGGGGCTGGTAGTAAAACCTAAGCCAAATATTTTTATTAAATTATTCTGTTCCGTTTCACTTTATAGTTAGCAATGTGACACATATTCTGTACTGCGAATTGTGAGCCAGACTCGCACTTGGAAGAAAAAACCGTTTCTTGATATCATTCTGGCGTTGGCTCTGAAACTACTTAATTTCTCTGAGGGCGTTGGCTACACAAAAACAGGTGTCTTTCATTGGGCGATAAAACTCCGGAGATTTGCAATTATACATATATTATTTTGAATTGGGTCGGATAGATTATCACCAGTTGGAATAAATACGTCAGTGATCCTCTTTTGATGGCCAGGAAAATTATTTTTCCTGGCCTGGTAATTATACTCACAGGTATAAACACATTGGCATCGGCGATAATGATAACAATAGAATTTCATTAATAACTAGGACGTAGTGGTCCTGACGATGGAAACTTATTAAGAGTCCTAGCAATATTCTTTATTTGTGCATGAGTAATTACTGAAGACGATCGTGGTTCCTGAAGTGAAAAACAAAACCGGAAACGTTGTTGATAAAAGTAATTATATTTGTTACTATGAACACACTCCCATCCTGACATCTTCACACACTTACTCACAAACTTTCGCATTTCTTATGCCATAGAACCATTGCCCATGAGGTGCCGGGCTAGAATGTCACCCCCATTGCTACCCGTAATAGGCAACTAAAGGTTAAATACCGGAAGGTGGGCAGCAGCGCCTTCTGAGGAACTGATATCTTAAACTGCGATCTCCAAGACGCCTGCCAAGCGTGGGGATTATGACAAATCCCCCTTTAATAGGAGAGGCTATGTCCAGCAGTGGACAGTCCGGCTGACACAATAATAAAAAATGGAATCATCGCTATCGAAAGATTGTCTGAAAATAACAAAATAAGTGAGTCGATATAAAATTATCTTGAGTGAATCGACTCAAATACTACTTTTATGTAACAAAAGAAATATGAAAAACTATTATATGAAACTTGAACATAAAATATTGTTCCACATTTTTATAAGCTGTTGCCTCTGCGAAGCATTTAGCTTGTCATTGACCAAATACTCACACACTCTTGGTTAAGTATCTGCAAAATCTGTAAATCTGCAAAACACTTTTTTATTATTGCTTTTTGATAAGCATTAGACCACAATCTCATCTGATGGTAAGTGATGATATGGTCGAAGGTGTTAACAGGCTTAACCTAGAATGACTGGCTCTCAAAGACAGCTGCCGGAACACGACGTTAAGTGCTTGGCGGCAAATTTTCTAATTAAGGATCAAATACGTCAACTGAAGTTTTGAGCATATCAGATGCTGATTAGGCCGGTGCACAGCATCATGGGAGCTCGCAGATGCTGCGCCGCCTGCGCCACGAGAATTTTATTTGATTGGGTATTTATTTATATGTATATATACTCATGTAGAAAAGTAACCAAGTCACTGTCACCAAGCACCTAATGGTGTGTTCTGGCAGCAGTCCTTGAGAGCTACCAAAATGAAGGGCATATGAGACTTAACAATTGTATATGACGGGCGCAGTTCTATTCGTAAAGTGACAAAATGCTTATGCTATAGGCCGAGGATGCCGTATATCATCAGGTGGGGCTCGTGCTTGTTCCGTCACAATCCCAGAAATATGAGAATAGGGAAATGAAGCCCAGTAAAGACACCAAAAGCCAATCGCAGCAGCATCTGCGAGCTGATACTGCGCACCCGCCCTAATGATGAGCATCTCTTAAGCGCTAAACTCAGTTTGACGTATTCGATCCCTAATGTGATTGTTTTGCTGATTTTTTTTACCGGTGGTATGCCTTTATTAACAAAATACTACGTACTATATACAACACTACAACTACTACAATAAAAGCATTATTTTCCTGATTAATCCTCCTAATATTATAAACGCGAAAGTTTGTAAGTATGGATGTATGTATGGATGTTTGTTACTCTTTCACGCATAACCTATCTGAATGGATTTTAAGGAAATTTTACAGTGATATAGCATATACATCAGAATAACACATAGGCTATAATTTATAAAGATATTGTGTGAATTGTCTAAAATATAACGATAAGTGTCAAGTAAGTAGAAAAAAATTCTGCCATATGCGACCTATTTTGGCGCGCGCTGCAAAAGCCTTTAGTATCACACGCACATAATGTTTAATGTTTATCTTAAATAGTTCTACAAAAAAGCCCGCGACAGCATATCCACTTCTTCACGCTCAAACGGCTGGACCAATTTTGATGAAATTTGGTATAGAGGTAGATGAGACGCTGGATATAGAAATACATGATCCATCACCACACGGGTGTAACCGCGGGGCGCAGCTAGTTCACAATATATAATAATGTAAAATTCACGTTTGTCGTATATTGAGTATTTTATAAAATGAGGAAAAATAATCCCAGTGTATGAAAGCACAAAATTGATTCTTTGTTTACATTGTTGTGTACAATAAAACATTTATACGACGTGTTGAATAATCGTTACCAGTTTGAGTGACCATAAATTTGTATATTTTTAAAGTGACGCTGTTTCAAGTCAATAAAAGTTTAACGATTGTGAGGGTGCGACAATAAAAGTGTAACAAGTTCGAACGTTCGGCAGCTAGTTTTCTTATTAGTTTGGGGCCTGGATGTTTTCGCAGTAAGCATCCACAAGAATTCTTTGAATTAGGCTCCGTAGGTACTTACTTCTAATTTTAATCAGTACTTACTGAATCTAGACTAAAACCAAGGGTAGCGACCCAATCTATATTAATATTAGAAAGAGAAAAGATTTATATTTTTGTATGTAAACTAAAATAAACTTAAAAACTACTAGACCGATTTCAAAAATTCTTTCACCATTAGAATCCTACACTATCCCTGATGCTAAGCTATAGAATATTTTCAAAAACTTAGGGATCAGTTGAAAACTTCGATAATGTAACACAACGCGTGAAAAAAATACCAAAAAAATCGTTATATGGCGTACCTACGCTGCGGGAATTGTTGACAATAGAGCAAAGTGATGTATGACAATTTTATAGAAGACATTGATATCTACAAAAAAAATTGTCATACTATATGTCTAACGATTACAGTTATGTCACTATAACTACTTTTTATGTGTTTCAATTTATATTTTTTTGTTAAACTATGATATGGCTAGAGAGTTCATCAATTTCTTTAAACAAGTACAAGATGCCAATGAATATATAGGTTCTATAGGCATTCCCATATAGGTATATTGTTTATTATGTCACAAGTTTGCATTATTTCAGAAACTATTCTTAAAGGGCTTGTTAATATATTATTTTCTGTACAATTTCTATATGCAACTTGAAATATTTTGAATTTATGTTACCTACCTGATATATAGAACTTAGCATTTGTAAACACCCTTATTATTATTTATTATATATTATTATTTATAGTATTGCCCCTGTCCCCACAGCAGGAATACGCCAGAAAATGTTTAAGGTTTAGTTTGCCAGTAAGTCCAGTAAACCTATATTACTAGTTATATCAAAATAATTTTAATTTATTTAACTAAACATCACTAGCAATTAGCACTGCCTACTGATATGTTGATATGCCTGTCGGTGTTTAGGATTGCAGATAAGAACTTTACCTAGCCTTAAATTATCGTTCATAGATCTAGGATGTACAAGAGAACATAATTTTGAGCAGGTATCCCATCTACGACTCTAATATAGGTATTAGAGGAAGAAATTAGGATTTAATGGAAGACCTAAGTCTGCTGTGACGAATTTTAGCTAATGTTCGTATACTGAACCAATTTGTTGACATCACTTATCTAATCTCAATGAAAAGGTGATTTGACCAACTCGGTCACCATGGCCTCTCCAGCTCTCGAAGTGCTGGTCGAATTTCCCGCCACGCCAGCCTTAACGATATCATTCGCCGGGCTTTTACCAGCGCCAATGTTCCAGCTGTTCTCGAACCGAACGGTCTGATGCGTGACGATGGTAAAAGACCTGACGGCATGACTCTGGTTCCATGGAAGTTAGGACGGCCCTTAGTGTGGGATGCTACATGCGTAGACACGTTAGCGCCGTCACATCTTTCTGAAACCCACGTGAGGGCTGGCGCCGCGGCTACTTCGGCGGAGCAACTCAAGCGGCGCAAGTATGATAACCTCGGTATGGGTTACATATTTGAGCCGTTTGGTGTAGAGACGTTGGGTCCGTGGTGACAGGGAGCTCATTGTATTTTTCAAAATTTATCAGAGCGCTTGGTCGATGCGACGCGTGATCAAAATGCTGGCACCTATGTGGCTCAAAGAATAAGCATTGCAATTCAGCAGCAGGTGCCTATTCTTTCTAGACTTGAATAATCCAACACTTTTTATATAATATATATTATCAAGAAATAGCTACGAGTAGTGCTTAAATGCATTTAATTTAAAAAAAAAACTGTTTGCTCTAACGCTCTTAGCTTTAGCTTAAAACGTTTAAAACCGGCGGACCTAAACGTTACGGGTTCTATAAAATCTTTTATATGCAATATAAGCTGTGTTTCCTAAGGAACCCCTGGGCAATATGGCCATAGATCACAATTTGATCGGGACATTGATTCATACACTTATCCAAGCAGAAATCAACAGACCATCTTTTGGATATCACCAAGAAACTCAACTGCGTACACCACAAATATCACCAGTAGATGTTTGCTTAGAAAGCCAAAAGGACAGGTGTTGGAAAACCATTGAGACCTTAAGTGAAAGTTTCAGATAAAAGGGAGGCGGTAATAGGTATTTAGGTTAGCCTTTTTTAAATGTTCCAGCGACACATCTGTTTTCAACTACGTGGACAGTTAGCAGTTGCAGAAGCCTGCTTCTACCGTTTAGCCATGGAACAAGATCCACAACTATCAGCAAGGTCAGAAGCGATCGGTCCTATTAAGAGGCATTTTACATTTTAATGCGGTATACGAAGATTTTAAGCGCTTAATTTACTATCATAGGAAATATCTACAAGTTGTTTAATAATTGATAAAAAAAGAATAATCTGTTCTCTTTTCAGTTAATGTACCAGATTTACAAACATAACATAAATTATTTTGTAGTGACCAATCTCCCGCACCTTGTTTTACGATTTAAAGTACACATAGCCAACTTCAGAGTTCTATCTCTTGTATAAATATTCATCAAATTAACTAAAAAACAAACTGTGCATCAGGCATATAATCCTGTTGACACATAGTGTACTAGAATATCGATAATTAATCGTCATTGTAGAAAAAAAAATAAAGATCTTGCGCCAATTTCCACGAATTATATCAGCAGTTTACCACGATATATTGTGTTTAATAAAGTGTAATTCCAAACAGATATTATATGAAAAAAAAGTCCATTCTTTTATTAATCTGATCTTCAATAAATTGTGATATTAACTCTGTTTTGTTAGACAAGAAAAAATATTTAATATAACTCGAAATGCTTATAAATTGAAATGTACAAGCGCGAGGCGATCAGTACCGCGCGAGCGCCCATCGAGGTAGGACCTGTGTTTCTTTGCCTTGCTCTGACGTTTCGTACGCGGAACGCTTAGACGCAAGTTTATAGTGCGACCACAGAGTTTTGATCATGTCTTTATTTTTTTAAGTAACAAACTATACTTTATATTTGTTGTCCATAATATAAGTATTGTTGTCTTGTTAAGTAACTACATCTTTAGTTTCTGTTCATCCATTGTGTTAAAAAAAGGAAACGTCACAATTATGCAGCCTTATACAGCGTTATTGGAAAAATGCTAACAACCTCAGAGGGTTGACTTCTTCTTTTTGGTCTGCTTGATTTTATATTATTCTAGTTTAAATTTGTAACTCACTATAACTTTTGTTTTAGGAGGATAAGATGGCAGGCGAATAATTGATTTCCAATACTTTTGGATTCAGTTTATGTCTATAAGTGAACACAGCGATAACTTCAGCTGGAAATTAAACTACCTTCCTCATTTGTACAAACCGGGATACCAGTTAGCGGTCGATAGTCGTATTTACAAATTTACTATAAAATCTGCGTAAGTCCCTACTTTCATAATCCAAATGGTTATCAAAAGGATGCATCCTTGCCCATACAAGAAAAATTCCATATTTTTCTGAGATAACGGAGGTATTTTGAATATTTTGATGAAATCTGAAACCAGCACAAATTACATTTTGGCCCCAAAATATTACGTCATTACATATAAATCTCGTAACTACGTCAACAGTTATAAACCTAGAAAACCGCAATTTTGCATATGTATAAGTCATTTTTCACTCGATACATTTTGCAACGCAAACACTTACCGATGCAAATTTGCGTATTAAATAATCTCGTAACTAATTTTAAACTTCTAAACCAAAAAATCTGAAATAATACAGGTGTATAAATTACATGTAAATAATAATATCAAAGAAGGACCAAAGCCGTAGGTGGTATAGTTTTTCAGAAAAAAATATTGCTCTCCAATACAGTTTTCCCGCCAAAGTTCTTAAAACAATTGGGTTGTTTTAATCTTGTTACTTTAAAATATTTGGCGTAAAAATCTCAAAAGTCAAAATCAATTTATGGCTAAAGAACAATAGTAAATTATCATATTAAAAGAAGAATCGAAGTTTTAGGTGAGTTAGTTACAAAAAAATAAAAATAGCAATTAAATTACTATTTCCCACCATTTTTGTCGTGTGTTCAAACACCATTTCCAGTATTTTTTTTTATAAAAAGGTGTATTATCATTTATTTTCCATAGAGGAAATAGTGAGCATAAGAGTATATAGTAAGGATTGCATTAGTATCAAGAAGTATATACGTTGGTTATAGATTGCATCAAAGATATTCGATTTAAAAACAAAAAAACCTCAAAATCTGTAAATATATATTTACATTTCGCTGTTTGGTCTACTCAAACTAAATGGATGAAAATGTTATTTTTTTAATGGTATAGGTGATATATTGTGGTATGGGAATATGAGGGTGACATGGTTAAGTAATGGAAAACCAAAAACGTCATGGGACGTTTGTACTAAGTTGTTTTCCGGATGCACAGAAAAATAAACCTCAATCCTATGCATGGTCATTATGGCAGACAGTGTTAACGACTGGATATAGATACTGAAGAGTGTGAACGAGGAAAATAGCAATTTTTGGAAAATTTAAAAGGAAGAGCTTTTAGTCCGCAGCTTTTAATCAATCCCGTTACGTCAAATTTTTATATAATTTAAAGCTGTATATTTTTTTTATTATTTAAGTTTATTGTTGCAATAAATGATTCAAACATATCTATTTTTTATTCATCAAAGATGAAATGTAAATATACGATTCACGATGTAGGTTGACTATTTAACCCATTGATATCTGCGATAATGATAACAATAGAATTTCATTCATAAATATGTACATGCCTACTTCTTTTCTATAACATTAGCAAGTAATCGACAAGAAATTGATTATTTACTCATGCCAATCACACAATTTTTAAATTCGCAACTTACATTTCTTTATTAATGAGTGCTAGTATCAAAATATTTTACACACAGTCACGCTATTCCGTCGTCACTTCTTTCGATTGTGTAAGCGATGCGCTGGCATTTACCTAAACTTCAGTAGCGTGATTTTGTGAAATGGCTCTTAATGTGATCTAAGTGAGCTTTCCTTTGCCTTGGCAACGGGATACATACGCACTAAAGTCAACAATCAAAATTCTCAACACCATTAGAATTTATTTAGATATTTGTGATATATGGGTGTATATTCTAGTGACAGTATTGAATTGAAGTCGTTAATGTTACGTTTACAAGGCAGATGGCTTATAGTCTGTTTTTTCTTACTTGTCTTAAAATGTAAACAAACATACCTCTGCTACAAAATCACATGTTGCCGTCATAATCACTTATATTTGGCCATTCACAACTGAGTAGACCTAATAAAAGAAACATCACGCTTCGAAAAACATACAAATATCATTGAAATTTATAGATATTTACAAAATATAAATCAATTAACGTAATGATCACAAAAACTGTTGACAGTAATGACAGTGTTTTGACATTAAGTAATCTATCTTATCTATGAATTTTAGTGATGGGAACATGGGTATCAAAATAATGAATAATTGAAGTGAACAACTGAACATATTTCGTTCATCTCATTATACTAACTGGTTGTATAGTTAAAACAAGTAGATAAGTATAATTTAGCTTAATTTTTAGGGTTCAGTTATAGAAAGTGGACCCTATTATATAGCCGCGAATGTCCTTCAGTCCGTCTGACCTTTAAAGGACTGTATCTTTGGAACGGTAATAGGTAGCCCGTTTAAATGTTCACGGAATATGGGTTAAAATAGTATATTGCCTAACAAATAATAATACATAATAACAATATGTTTAACATAAAGGGGATATTCATACAAGAAACCTGCTTTATTTACCGATTTTTATATTTGCTCTATAGTAAAAACGTTAATACGTACAAGCGTCAAACTTGATTTGATTTTAGTCCAATATCTACCAATAATAAAAACTTGCCAAGTGCGGGTAAGGCTCTCGCACTGTATGAAAAACATAACGATTTTATGGTAAATTCTGTGTTGATACGGAACTCATAATACGGTTACTGTTCCACATAATCTCAAAATACACTACTTTTTTTTATTGCTGATTGCCTTTGACCACAAAAAATATTTATTAAATGACATATATTTTTTAATAGATAATTTAATTTGTATAATCCATTTAAGTCTGATTCAATTTTGGTGGAATGGAATAAGGCAAAAACCAAGGGATGCTTTTTGCTAATTTTATTTTTTAAATTGAATGGGATGATTTTGTTTATTATACAGCTGGCAACACTGAATGACTTAACGTCAAGATACGACATTCGTTCCGTTGCTTCGCTTGATGTTGTACGTTTCGGGTGCTCTCCTAACATTGATTCTCGACGACCTGGCTTTCTTGTGGAGTTGTGTGTGCTTTGTGATTGGACCCTGTTATTATCTGGACCAACGACTAGCTGCTACTCTTCAAGGATTCTGATTTAATCGTGTGATTGAGTTTTACCGGAACTGACGACCTGGCTATCTTGTGGACTTGTGTGTGCTTTGTGAATTGGACGGTGTTATTATCTGGACTTTCTGCTACTTTTCAAGGACTGAGTTTTCGTGTAATTGTGATTTTCCTGGAGTGTTCACAAAAGTAAGTACCATATAAAGCTTACATTTTATCTTTACCATGTACTTACTATCTTGTCTCTCCAGTTCAAAATTTGCTATTGGTTTTAGACTTATTTCGACAGTATTTTGTCACATACTGTTGCACGAACTGTATTTACCTCGATAGCGTCACCTACTACCAACATTGAAATAAGTAAGAAAATATTAAAGACAGTTATTTTAATCATCGCCACAACTGGCATTAGATACGCACTGCCAATTAGCGTAATGGTCAATAGACTTACTAAAGATTCATGAAATGTGTTCTTTTGTTTTTCCGGCAGTCAAGGTTAGTGCGTGCTAGGCAATAAATCAACAAACAAAGGAATATACGCAGCTGCAGTTCCTAGTGATTTCGGCACTTAAGCAAGCGTTCTAAATTCAGTAATAATAATTAAGAAGCTGGCAAGCGATATGTGTAAATTGATTGCTCAAACTTTGTATTCATGATTTTTCGAACCTTTAATGAACTTTCGAACCGAACCGTGCTCATACCATGGAGCTTGCGGCGTACACACGGCGTTGCCGTCGTCTGAAAACAGCATAACGCTCCTCCTCACTACGCTCGTCGTCGCATCAATATCGAATAAAAGTAAATAAACAATTCTATTACAAAAATCGATTATTTCCAAGTTACGATATTAAAAAGAAAATGTGCAAAATGAATAAAGAGCAAACGAAACTATGTATTTATATTACGTTTTAATAAAATCACTCAGTTTCATAGTATTGTTCAGTACGGCTCGTCGTTCACTCGATGGGACCCCATCACTAATATTGTCATTGGATGATCAACCGCCATGTTTGTTTACATAATAAGACAGGTAAGAAAAAACAGACTTTAGACTGAGGCTTGTAAACGTACATATATCTAAGTAGCGTGTTTATTTATATTTATAGGTGGGTCCTTTGTAGAAGGTTGAGGCAATTGACAGCGTGGTAGTCAATAATAGGTACTCTAATCGGCTGATGAACTGGTAGGGTAGGTAAGTTAAGCATCAGGGCCAGCATACGTGTTGCTTGCCACTGTAGCTGTTTGGAAAAATAGTCCCCTGGGAGCAATATTTGAGCTGTAATAAAACTTCGTACATTTGCGGTACAGGCATTGCCGGCTTCTCAATTCTAGTTTCAATTCAATGATATATTACGTAAATAAAGATTTTAATAACAGTTGTTTGCATACTTTTTAACTAGTTCTACTATTTTATATGTGAATTTCTTGTTAAATCTGTTTATACAAAAGTACCTAGTTATTGAATAAAAATTACCCAGGTGGGATTCATTCGTTTATTGATTCTTGGTATGTGAACTCAATTTTTACGAAATCCTTCGAATTTTTCACATAAAATAAGTAGATGCTGGGTGTGACCACTGTAAAACGATATTTCCGTATCGTGCATGAAATTCTTCATTCCTATAGAAGAAATAATCAGAAACATACCAAGAAAAGCAGTTACTCGATATCGTTTTGGAAGTAATGGATTGCGTTTATATGTAATCCGAGCCAAAGGAGATAATAAGGTTGATTTTATACATCGAGATTACATAAACAACCCATTACACTTTTACTGCTTCGAGTGAGTTATGGCGGAAGGTAGGGTGAGTTGTGCCAACGAATGTTGGTAGGTATACGTACTCAGTGCGGGCCCATAAATAGACAAACGCCAAGAGGTTATTCCTAACATTCCTAAAAGTAATCTATCTCGAGACCTCACCGCAATATCGGTTTCTGAACGATTAACAGAGGGCGTGCGTGCCCTTCGGTTTTACGGCGCACTTTTACGACATCGTAAACTCGGTCGTATAATGTCTATAATCTTTTCCTGCGAGTCTCCACCCACAAGCCATAGATGGCGCTAAACTCAAAAACAGAAAATCACTGTCACCGAACCGAATGTCGAAGTTTTATTGTGAGTTCCGCTAATGTGGTGTGAAATTAATAGGTAATAATGCTTTTATGGGTGCTTGTGCTCTTTATAGGGGCATAAAGTTGGCAGGTGGATGTAGTACACTGTGTATTTGTTTTAAGTTGACCGCAGGTGTTGTGCTATCGTTTGGCGGCATTTATATTATAACGTTGCGGTAGACATCATAAAAATAACGAGATCCATGTTTAAATTATGGCGTACTTTTACAGCCTACTTCTAAGTTCGCGAAATGCCTTCATTGCTGAACGCACAGGATGTTGCTTTTTGATGGGGAGGTAGTCAGATATTGTGTTACTCGATATAAGTACTACGAGTACACACTAAATTCAAAATTAAAACATAACGAGTTTTTATTCATGTTTCGATCTGCGAACTGACAACAAAACACGCAATCTTGATATCGTCTGCAAGTGAACTCAACCGAGGGCTACGAACCCGAGGTGCGTTTTTATTGATTTAATTTTGGTGCCAATGGTAGGCGCGCTATGGTATATATATAGAGAGACATATTCTTCATTTTATAGCCACATTTAGTACGAGTTAATACATGTATTACATGTACTTAGCTAAAACATATTAACAAAGTTATGAGGAATAACTAAATTAAATACTTTTTAGTAGGCTGATAGATCATTTAGAAGCGAAACGCGTCGAATACTCTTCCGGTCTGGCTGCGTGGCGTTTGTGACGTCACGTCGGCTTAATAGGAAATTAGGCGAAATTGTCACTAGATATATATCATTTTTATAAAGATTTTTTACGTGTTTTATTAAATAATTAATTAAATGTTTTCTTAAAATACTTTTAAAATATTTGTTATTATTAAAAATGGATTTCCGCAAAGTAACGCCTGAATCTATTCATTATTCATTAGGCTGATAGATTATCAACCTACTTTAAAGATGTGCCTAAGTATTAAATTTTGTTATTCCTAATAACGCACCGATTTTTATATCTATGAGCATGCAAAATAAAGGATACTTAAAAGATTTATTTGCCCGGAATCAAAATATGGTATTATTCTCATTGTGAAGGTGGACATTTTAATTTTATTCCAAATATGACGTAGTTACAGCGTAGTTTCTAATTTTATTGTTCCCTTATTGTGTTTCTTGGTATTTTTTTATCATAAACCGGACTTTACCATCTCTTATAATCGTCTAAATTACTGACCAATTCTTTGACATCCACACACCATAGCATATCTTATTCAATTGCATGGAAAATCGACGGGATTTCTCTACCCTCTTTATCGACCATCTCTTTTTCACAACAGTTAAGGCCTTGCATTGGAGGAGGATGGAATTTTCGTAATTGTCGGCAATAGAGAAATAGTTTTAGTCTAGACGAGTACGAAATTGCAAATTACTGGGTTTAGTCGACGGTTTAAATATATTGTAATGGTCATTGCACACACGGCTCTTTGAATTTATACGGTTATTAAGGACAGTGTGGGAATATTGCCGTTTGGAACTATTTAAGCTAATATTTTTGAATAGCTTCAATATTTGAAATAATTTCCCGATGACTTGAGAGCGACGTGACTATGGTCATGATATGTCTGTTAGAAAATATACTCTTTCTGGTTTATATATTTTTTCTAACACATGTATTCTATACAGCAACCTGAACACAAAATCAGTAAAGGTCTATATTGGAAACGTGTATTTTAAACCGTCTTCAAAAAAGAGGAGGTTCTCAATTCTTCTATTTTTTGTCTTAACCTTATTACCTCTTACCTTTTTAACCTAACCTAACTTCCTTTTTAATGGATGACAATTTTTTATATCCAAAAGCTGATGATTTTCATGTGGTCCCATTTAATTGTTTGAGATCTGACGAGTAGTATTTGAACTACTAATAATGCGTCAAGGTATATTTACTTTTTTATGCATTTTCTTAGAATATTTTATGTTGACTTAGGTTATTCGTTACAATAATATTATACCTACATTTAATAACATAAACATCAGTAACGTCACGTCACTGTCAAGTCACCGAATAATTTCATCAACGGACAAATTTTGTTTGATAATAAGGACTGACATGTACCTATTGAGAAAATAAACCGGCCATATATAGACAGTACCAAAACTCGTTATTTTTTTTGTACAGTTCGAGATCCTTATGGGGGATGTATTAGTAGGTTGTACGTTAGGCTATTATATTGCACTATCGTACCAAGTTTGACGCTTGTATGTGTTATCGTTACAACTCTAGAAAACTAATATCCTAATAATTATTTTAACGAATAACCTAAGTCAACATAAAATATTCCAAGAAAATGCATAAAAAAGTAAATATACCTTGACGCTTTATTAGTAGGTAATTCAAGTACTACTCGTCAGAACTCAAACAATTAAATGGGACCACATGAAAATCATCAGCTTGTGGATATAAAAATTAAAATTTGTCATCCATTAAAAAGTTAAGTTAGGTCAGGTTAAAAAGGTAAGAGGTAATAAGGTTAATACAAAAAAGTAGTCGAATTGAGAACTTCCTCTTTTTTGAAGTCGGTTTAAAATACATGTTTCCTCTATAGAGTATCTACTCCCCTTTTATTTTTATTAGCCAGTGTCAGAATTAATCATGAAAAATAAAAGATTGTTATAAAATGTTTAGTTGTTGTGGGTAGTTTGCAAAATAATTGGTAATAAAAATGTAAAACCTAGGAACATCTGAACTAAATGCCAAACGTTTTATTTGGTCTTTATTATATATTTACAGCACACCCTTTAACAAAATATGCCTACCTAGTAAACCAAACTGGTTGTTTCACACCTTACAAAATGGAGCATAAAATTTTATTAAAATTAAAAACGGAAAGCACTTGATAACACGAAATACACGTCGTGTACAAAAGCCCAAGAGAGTCGAAAACGTGGCGGAATTTTCAGTAATGGTGCTTAGAACGGCCTGTGGCGATATTCACTGTATTTGTATTATCGTGATATTAACTACGTAGAATAAACTTTATTTAATGTTTACTTTAAATTTAAATAAATGTTACAGACGTTTTTTTTTAATCCATCAGGTTCATTGTTTACTAAAAATGTGGAACAAATTAAAACATTTTTATTCTCATTTTAAATCACAACTAATTTTAGCTTATCCATTGACTTTTTGATATATTGATATAGATATTATTGGAACTTAAGTTTTCCTGGTTCCTTCACTTATTATTTCTTCGTTGCAGTATAGTAAAGTTGTATCAATTTATCACGTAAAATAAAAAAAATAGTAAGAGGCGTGTTTAGTGGCAAATTTTTATAAACATTTCAAATTTTTCGTTTAAAGTGAGGTGGATTTTTAGGAGACTATTTATAACAGAAGGGCCATGAGAAAAGTTGATTGAGCGACTATATATAGTTCTGTAGGATGAATAATACCAGATGGGCGAAACGCCTAACAGAGTGGATACCACGAGACATAAAAAGCGGAAGACCAAGTAAAAGGTGGAATGACATATTTATCCAGAGATGTGGACCCCTATGCATGCGAGCTGCACCGGAACGTGAGACGTGGAAAGGTTTAGGTTCTCCTACCTACGCCAAAGAGCCAACTAGATAGATATATAGATATAACTCGTTATTGAAACAGATATATGATGAATTTAAAATGTTACAATTGGCGGCTTTATCGCTTATAGCGATTTCTTCCAGGCAACCATGTTTGAGAGGGAGCAGTAAATTATTTATTATGACGGCTTGGTGCACTTAAAAGTAATGTATAAAATTATACTTAACTTAATGAACGTTTTCTAAATGATTAGTTCTATTTAATTCACTACACCATTTTGTCGACTACTACTACTACCACTTATATAATTACATATATACCAATTTAATTATAAAATATAGTTTTAAGTATAAGTTGTAATAATTTAGTTTGTAGTAGAAATTAAGTTTTTTTTTTTACTTTTATTTCATTTTATAAATACTTTGATAATGAGGTTCCCTCTAGGGCTCACATTGCATCGACGACTCTTGAGCTGAGCGGACGTCTCGTGTCAGTGCAAAATATGAACTGTTGTTTTATTAATGTGTGCTTCTGGCTAGACACAAGGATGGGCCTGAACCTTACAGTGGCGACGAGGATAACAATTGTTAGTGTATTGGTTTGATTAAGCAAAGTAAGAGAAAAAGGATGGTACACGATTAGATAGTTGTTTCATTTTATAAATATTAAATTATATCCTGCATCTTAAGTAAGACTTCATTGGTTACATATGAAGCTACTTTTGGTTTCTATATTGCACTCCTGAGGGCTATAAACATTAAATTTTATTTGACTGTTAGCATTTAATTTGTCTTTTTATAATAATATCACGTCAAACAAAACTAAACTAAAGTACGGTGGACAACAGTTGTTGATTAGTTATGATATGTGCAATTAAAATAACGTTCTTACGTAACAAAGAAGGAAATGTCGCAGTTGATAACAGTCTAATTATTTTACTATTATTTACCGTACTTATTGCAAGATAACTACTGAACTATCAGCATAGTACATACACGGCTAACTATAGGCCGTAAGCAATGAGATTCTTGCTTTCAAAGGAAATGGAGCGAATCACACGAGCAGTTTCTGGGTTACCTTGAGAATTCAAAGCTTTTTAGCAACTAGAAATATGGCGTACATACACTGAGGATCTCTTGGTGTACCTTACTCATCGTTGGGCTAATGCCATGGAAAGCTGGGGTGAAACATTGGCGAAAAGTGTTGACATCGCTAAAGCATTCGAACGGGTCTGGCATCAGGCGCTCCTATCAAAGCTGCCTTCATATGGGATACACGAGAATTTTTGCACAGCTTTCTTGATGGGCGCAGCATAAAAGTCGTCGTCGACGGTTGCTGCTCAACCACAAAGCCTATCAACGATAGTGCGTACCTCAAGGTTGCGTGCTATCACCGACATTGTTCTTTCTGCATATTAATGACCTATTGTCTATTGAAAAGATTGATTATTATGCATATGACACCTATTGGTGACACCTATCTAGTGTCACCCGTGCACCGGTGGTCGTGCAAATGTCCCCCATTCGCTAGTAGAAGAGGATCGGGTAAGCTTTGTGTCTGAAGTAGAACTCCCTGGAGCGAGTATCTGAAAGGGTATGACAAATCTTATCTGTGTATTCTCTTCGAAAAAAATCCAATCATCTTTGCACCGAAGTTCAAAGGAACCCCCTTGAACATCTCCAGTAGTATCCTTGTCGTTGAAATAGCAAATGACGTGAAGTTTCGGGGTCATCTGGAGAGCAAGGCCAAACTTGCCTCTACAAGTTTGACCGCTATACTGATACGGAATACTGCTCACATCTATGGGCTGGGACATCCGCTTATCAGACCAACCACCTCGACTCCATCCAACAGCGCGCTGTTCGTATTGTTGGCGATCCCATGCTGACAGACGGTTTGGAATCGCTTAGTCTTCGGAGAAACTTTGCATCTCTTGGCATATTCTAGCGTCTGTACAATGGAGAGTGTTCTGAGGAGCTGTTTAATATAATGCCAACTTCTTGTTACCAACGTTCATAGGCGATGGTGACCACTTTTCATCAGGTGGGCCGCCTGCCAGTTTGCCTACTATTAGGCAAATATATATTAGGTCCTTACATATGAAATTGGCGTTTTGTATGGGAGGAACAAAAAGTCGAATATTTTTTAATATAATATATTTAATTAACCAAAGTATGAACCATTATTTTCTATGCACTTTTGCCATCTCATAGGTAGTTCATTGATCCCTTTACTAAAAAAACCAGTCGGACGGGAATCAATAAAATCTTTGAAGGCGATTTGGACTGCCCCATCGGAGTTGAATTTTTTCCCTTGCAAGAAGTTATCCAAATTTCGAAAAAAATGGTAATCTGTTGGAGCAAGGTCCGGGGAGTACGGAGGATGTCTTAGACTTTCCAATTGAAGCTCTTCTAATTTAGTAGCCGTCTGTAGCGCAGTGTGTGGTCTAGCGTTGTCGTGAAGCAGCAGTGGCGTGGAGCGATTGACCAGCCTAGGTTGTTTAGCCGCTAGCTTTTCCATCATGGTTTGCAATTCCTGACAATAGACATCAGCCGTAATAGTCTGGCCAGATTTGAAAAAACTGTAATGAACAATACCGGCACTAGTCCACCAAACGCTTACAAGTAACTTTTTTGGGGTTAATTTTCGCTTGGGGCAGGATTTGGCTGGCTGGCCAGGATCTAACCATTGCGCTGAGCGCTTCCGATTATCGTAAAGAACCCATTTTTCATCACAGGTAATGATTCGGTTTAAAATACCTTCATTATTGTGCCGGTTTAGTAATGTAACGCAGCAGTCGACGCGCGTTTGCCGGTTTGTTTCAGTCAATTCGTGAGGTACCCACCTTTCAAGCTTTTTAATCTTCCCAATTTGCTTCAAGTGAATTAAAACAGTTTTATCACTAACATTGCAGCCTGCAGCTAACTCGGACGTGGTTTGCGATGGATCCGCTTCCACAATAGCCTTCAACTCTTCATTATCAACTTGAGTCTCAGGCCGTCCACGGGGCTTGTTCTGCAGGTCGAAATTTCCAGAACGAAAACGTTGGAACCAAAAACGAACTGTGTTTTCTTTTGCAACACGACCGCCATACACATCATTCACCCTTCGAGTTGTTTCCGCAGCACTAGTGCCACGGCGGAACTCGTACTCGTAAATAATGCGATATTTAAGGTTTTCCATTTTGTAAAATGAGTGACGCAAACAGAAAAAAACAGAAGAAAAAAAACAAATGAATGACGATCATCGAAGCACAATACATGAGTCTATAGCTGTACAAATTTGAATTTGGAATTCCTTACCAAAGAGGAGAACTGTTTCCTAATAAACTGTAAGTTTTTATGTTTTTTACAGTTACATAAAAATGTGACTTGTTCTTGTATAATCGAAATGTTATTATGTATAACATATAAAATAACATTTTAATTATTACTCTAAGTGGAAACATTGAAGCTTGCACACATAATATAACATAAGTAAGTACGTATGAGTGTAACCCAATAAAACTAAATTAAATAGTTTACAAAAAAAAAAAAATCAAAACCCTTAAGGCAAAACTACCTTTTTGTACTTTATCAATTGAACTTTTGATTTAAACGTTGAGCGTAATATTATCTATGAAGGTTTGTGTTTTTTTTTATTATTCCTATTACTAAACAACCAATCCGTGAAAGTGCAAAAGTGCAAATACGAGTAAATACTTTCCGCAAGTGACGTAAGTGAAATATTAATAAATTTTAATTCTAACGAATCAGTCTCTCTTTACATTTCACTCTTATTAATAAAATACAATAAAAAAATTATAAAAAACTTATTCATGTCTTCTTCTTTTATAATATATATCCTAAATTTGTCTTCTTCAGTAGCCTCTGCTAAACAATCGACTGTCTTTTTATTAAACTTCAAATATCAATATTCTTTAGCACAATGGATAGGTACCAATTTATTAACATTTTTTTTAAAGCGTTGTACTTCTGTTTTGTATTTGGTTACGTAGCTGGGTATATATGCCGTCTGAATTCCCCGACGCCTGGAAATGTGCAAATGTCATTGGCATTCACAAACCAGATAAAAACTCCTCTGACTCCACCAGCTACCGTCCCGTGCAAGGGACGAGGCCTCCTCAGCACCCTGGGGAAGCTATACGAACGGCTTCTTTCGAACCATCTCTCGTCCGTTCCCGTTGCACGGGACCACCACCTTATTCCCGATGAACAGTTTGGGCTTATGCCCAGACAGTCATGATTCCAACAGGTGCACCGCCTCACGATGCACAGGGTTTCAATAATAAACCCAAACCCCATTCGACGGTAACAGTCTTCCTCGACGTCATAGTCTGGCACAATGGCTTGATTTGCAAGATATTCTACTATGGCATGCCAGTACATCTTGTGCACATCTTAAAAGACTTCCTAAGGGACAGAAGCTAGAAGGCATCCTCTCTACCCCCACTCAGTCAGATCCGGAGCCCCTCAGGGCTCCGTGCAATCACCCATTCTTTTTGCCGCCCCATCATGACATACGCTTCAGTAGTGTTTAGTCATGCTAGTGAGGCCCACATACATAAATTCCAAGTCATCCAAAACCGGTTCCTTCGCAGGGCAAACAGTGCTTCGTGGTATATATTTGCGAACACCAAGTTGCATTGCAACCTAAACATTCCCTCTTTAGCGCAGTTCAATAAGGACTGCACCCGCCGATACTTTGATCAAGCCCCCCACCACCCGAACCCTCTAGTTGTCCAGGCAGCGAAGTATTCGACTCCGGAAGTAATATTCCGTAGGGCCCATTCTCAACGCTGTCAAATTCTCAACACTGCAGTTGTACCGGACCATTTAGTTCCGACCCCCCAACGTCTCCCGGCAACGAGACAAGTCGAGGTCCGAACTACAGTGATGTCTTTCAGCTCGCTGTCAACCCCCCATATAGTAGCGGAGCGTTTTCCGCGTCAGCAGGAGACTAGGAGAAGCCATCCGGACTATAAGAAGGTCTTATATGGCCCAAAATTCGATGGAGCTGAACGACCGACAGCGGTTGTCAGCATCTAAGTCATCCCTAAAAAAAAGGAATGAAAGTAACATGTGACATGATTACTTGCAGCATTCTTTTGGGGCGCGAATAAAAAAAAATGTGTCGTCTAATAAAGGGAAGCACGGGCTAAAATTCCACCATAACCAATTTCATTGTAAGTAAAATGTCACGCAACCATGCCTTAAATGTTCAATAATTATATCGTTCCTACCTTAAAATACATATTTTTTCTTATTTTCTAAGTATTTATAACACGCTAAAATGTAGTAAAAAGGAAAATATGTTTAAAAGCCTCAATAGAAAACTGATGTAACCTTATAGCAAACTGCAAAGTCATCTTTTCATATGCTGACTTCCGCTGCCCGTCGTTCAGCTCCAGTGGTTCGGACCTCGGCATGAGTCGCTAGCGAGAGACGTTGGGAGAGTCGGAACAAAATGCCCTGGTACAACTGCAGTGTGCACCGTTGAGAGTGGTCCCTACGGAATAATACTCTGTGACTATTAGGCGAGACACTAATCGGGACTTTATTTTCGCCTCGAGCTCGCCGTTGAGCTCGGTGTTTGATAGTGTAACAAATGATTACCAAACACTTGGGGATGTTACCGGGACGTCTTGCGGATGACGCTAAAGACCCAGATGAGGCCATCACTGCCAATGTAATGGCTGCGATGGGGTCATCCGGGTCGTCCAATACCTGCCGTGGTCGGGGACGGGTAGGTTTAAAATATGGGTCGGATGAGAACTTTCATTCCATAAAAAGGCTGTAATTTATATCACATGTTTAGTAGTGAACCGCACTTTTGTTTTAAGTAAAAGAGTGTTAAAACGTCATTTTTTGTGATTTACAGCAGATTCAGTCGTAGCTATATGGGACCCAGACCTTTCGACGCAGATTTTTTTTTTCTGTATCTAGTAGTGTATCAGTCTACTTACGAGATTCTTGCTACTTACAACAAATTTGTTTTGTTACATCGATATGTTATATTATAATCAGCGTCCATTTAATAAAACATTTAAGCTTATAGCGATTGTTTCGTGGCTGGACCCCATGGTGTGCTACGCTTTTTCGTAGCAGCTACGGGGTATCGACTATACGTCGAATGAGGTGAAAAAACAAACACGACTTAGCTTCTTCTTCTCTCTTATTTAATTTTGTATTTATTTCTTTTAAATATACCAATGGTTTAATTTTGAAATATTGGATTCCAATATATTTGTATCCAAATTTAAGGTACATAAAGTAAGATATAACGTTAATTTTAACGCAAATTTTAGTCAACTCTAGCAATGTCCTCATAAGCCTTAAAGCGGAGAATGTTCAGCACCTTGTTAAGATAAAGGAATAATATTCAAATTAGGGAATTTCACTATCGTTATAGCGAGATACCAGCGCCTATAGCCGGGGCTAAGTACGTTGGCACGATAGTTAATTTCCTTAAATTTCATTAGCAACTCTTCCAATTTGCATTCAAAATGTGCGCTCACGTACCTAACCACCTACACAAATATATAAACAAGTACCGTCCATAGTTAAGCAAAGAACCGTCCGAATACGCCGTTATTTTAATACCCTTATCAAAAAACAAGGCACATTACAAAATGGCTGCCGTTTTCATGAGTTTTGCGCGGGAAAACGCTCGTGAGCCAGCCTGGAAAATTATAACAAAAGGCATCCACCGCTATCTTTCTAATTATAGTAAATCACCTTGCTACAGGCGAGATAAGACAATGCACACTCGCGCTAAAAAGTCGTAAGAGTTAGCATAGCTATATTCACTTAAGCCGTTTTGATTTCCATGCAGGAAATATTTCTAACGCTTAGATGTGAAACGACATAAGTAGAAAAGTGGTAAAAGAGAGTTGAGCCATTTGTATTTGAAGAGGAATTGGGTTTGTTTCGGGAAGCAAGAAAGTCTTAACTCGTGATGAGATTGCACGGATATAAGACCTTTTGTTACGTGAACGGAAACTCGTTCGATGAACGGTCACTAGCGTTGTACAATTGCATTGAGAAGTATCACGTACTCCTATTGTGTTTCGTATCAGTAACTTAGTATTGCGAAATAAAAATACACGGTGGATAGGTTTCTCGATTTTATATAAATACTAAAAGTGTACCTGCATGAATTCAGATTTTGAAATATCGGTCGAAAACGAAATCTGAATATTCATTCAGATTTTGTTTTTGACTTTTTCGGCAGGTATATTTTTAACATTATAAAATCGAGAAACCCATCCGTTATTTATTAAACTAGTTTTACACTAATTGTTAAAGCACCACGGATACTACGGCCATGTTCATAATTATTACTAGGATACCATTGAAAAATACTGTTATTTTCTTACATTACATTGTTTCATAACCACATACAATTGCACCCAGACATTAGGATGCTAACAACCCTCACCTGTACTTTGCACCCCACGCAAACACCTCAAAACCAATTAGACCAGATCCACCCTGCCCTCTTAGAAGTGAAGTTTCACAGATGAAAGAGAGAATTCTACTATGACATCAGAGTTCTAAATGAATTGGGCGGGGATGGGACTCCAGTTACGCGTTGGAACGTTCCAGTTTTCTTGGATTTTATCTTCGTTATGATACAGATTTTATTATGAATGGTTATATTTAGTGGTTTAAGATAGTCGACGCGATGAATCAAAGGAAGTCGAGTATAGATTTTTATTTTAAATCAAAAGGACTCTTGGGGTAGTGTAACAACGTCAACATCAATGCGTTTTGTTAAATTATTAAGCGTTTTATATATAATAAACTTAAAAACCACTCCTATCATAATATTCTAGTTATAATTATAATCGTCTAAGCCAATATTAGTAATATATTTGAAATAAGCCTAAATATGACAATATAGGATTCTAATTAGGATTTATATATCTAGTTTTTAGTAAATGAACGCAATTACTGAAACACTCTTATTAGATAAATCTTTCAAGAAAGAAGTCCCTAAATCACCAGTTTAATTAAAGCGTCTTAGGGACAAACAGAAATACCTAGGTAGACCTGTTAACCTGCAGAGAGCAGTTAAACCTACAAAAAGCTCCTGATATTACGCTTGCGGTTATACACGAACTACTATCTACGACACACTGTCCTATTAAATAGTTTAGAATTTATTACGTTTACTTTACATTGCCAATTGGTGTTGGTACTTTGTATATAACTGGAAAAACTGGTTGGAATTTAAGCCCCCTGTGCGCCCCCTATAACATAGGATCCAGAAATATCCGGTGAAACGTGAATAGTCACTTTGCCTACCGCATTGGGAATAAACGAGCGTAATTATGTTATGATAATAAGATGTGGCTTTAGTTTCCAACTAGAATTTATACTCAAATAGGTACGTTTTATAACTTAATCTTGCAAGGTGTCAGACCAATTTAATAAATCTATACAAAGTTATCTTACTATATATTATATTTTCAGCGTATCCGTTTGTCCTTCAAAATTTTTTTTTTAGTTTGTAATATTATTTAATATATGAGGTTTAGCAAAGGTTTTAAAGTGCAATAATAATATTTAATTTGTAAAAAAATCATGGTAAAATTGCTATTAAACACAGTTTGTGAAACAAATGTAGGTAACGTTTCTTCTAGAAACTCCTAGGGGAATATATTAGTACTAATAAGCTACTAGTCTGTACAATACTATTTTTATAGTCAGATAACACGTGCTTAGACTTTTTTTTTCAATTCAACCTCTGTTAGGGTAAGAAAGGGTGCAACATTTGATAGTAAAACATATTTTTTATCATAGTATAAAGTTACACTTTGTTTATACGGATTGCGTTGTGTATTATGTTGATATAAACATCGTTTTAGATATGGAAACATTAGACAATAATTTCGTACGCCTAAACTCACTTCCTCTTCGCAGCTTTTTTATACAGCGTGTGACATTAAAATAAATAAAAACACTAAACATTGAAAATTCATAAAGTTTAGGCGAGCTAAGGCTGAGTAGTGTTTTATATACACGGAAAGGTGGTAGCACATTTTGCGGATGCACGCTTGACTGGCTAGCATTATCAAGTAAACTGTCGCCAAGCACCTAAATGTGTGTTCAACAGCGTTCTTGGTGACCTAGTTTCCATTCTAGGTGAGCCTATTTACCGGTTTCAAGCACATTCTCACTTAAAATAAAAGATATAAATAAAAAAACAATTATTTCATGCTTCTCAAGACTTGAGAAGAAGAAAGAAGACCTTCGATTGTGATTGTGGTCAAAGTTATCTACAAGAAATACTAGCTTTCCACCCATGTTTTTTTTAACCTATAATAATATGAATAACATATTTTACTCGAGCTTTACTTATTGTGGAGGAAAAATCATGACAACATTTTAAAATATCTATTGGAGAAATAACTATTTTAGATTAACTGCGATGAGTTGATAATGTTTCTTATACCGCGTTTTTTCTCTCAAATAAGTTCTCTGTAAATATTTGTAAAATTATAACTAAAAGACTATATCTATACAATTTTTTTCTGTAGCAGAGATAAGATATTTTTATAAAGTGGTACTTTCATACAAGTTAAGTTTGTTTAGGAGCTTTTGCTTACCCAGCAAGCTACGGCAGGTGTAGTATCAAAATCAGCAATTTCCGAAACTGGCCCTATTCCACAGTGTATAAAACTGCTACAGTCCTCAAATTATTACGATCCCAATAGGAAAAGGACAATTCGACCGTTTCTTTCAATATTCCTGTATCTTTTCTCCGAAAATGTAATCGACCGTAGACTGTAATATTACGTTTTGTTATATAATAACGATTTTCCTTTCCAATGGCAATTCGTCGTTATTGGACGTAAAGTAAGAAACGGTGGTTTCAGTAGAAACGAACATAGGTAATAATAATATAGTTACTGTTATACCTACTGTCGTCGATCTAACTTGAATAGCGGACACGAGGTCTCGTGAGAATCGATGGTATTGTAGTTTACGAGTTCCATTGCTTGTTGTTCAAGGCAAAATACGAATAAGCGTAGTTTCGTAGATTCAATGGTTGTGATGCTTTGTTTTGTTGTAGTAGGGTGGTGTGCTCGTAGAGTAGAGGTAGGTTTGTGCGCTCCGACCTGGCTTCTATCTGCAAAATCAATGTGGCTATTAGCAAGTTTTCGCGCAGTCGCATAACGTTCTCGAAACGCTACCGGTCAAAAGTTACCGGCGGTGGCAGCGCTTGTATTCCATGCAGATACAGCAATTTGCAGTAAATGAAAAATTCCAACTTACGTCCTATTTGATTTCAATACGACGTTAATGTGTCTGCATTCATAATGATAATGGATTCGAATTGGTAGCGTCTTTCTAATTACGATTTGAATTTGAATGAAAATTTATATTTTGTAAAGCATTTTCATTTAAATCTTACGGTTGTTACGTGTCGAGTTGTTTGTGACGATAAAAATGCTAATATTTGCACCACGTTAGCAGTTCTCTCGTTTGTCGCCGAACGTTGGCGTTACTTCAACGAACTTGCTACATGATTGCCAAAGTTTGTTTTTGTCATATTTAGGGGGTGTTTGCACGAAAACTTATGTTTTACCCAATTGAGTTACGCTCCCAAAATGTTTTGTTACTAAACTACGGTGAACAGGGTCCTTCCATATTGTTCCGGTATTCGTACGACATCAGCGTTTTTGTATAGTATCGTAAATGATGTTTACTATAGAATTCTAGCGAAATGGAGAGTTTCGTTGGTCGTTACCTATGTCTTTAGGAATATACATACGCATTCTTTTTCCCTGTTGTAAAATTATTCTTTTTAATCATTATCATCAGCAGCAGCAGCCGAAAGACGTCCACCTTAGTTCAAATGCATCCCCCAAAGAAGATGAGAGGGGGGGATTCACCATAGACCTCACGCTTAAGAAGCATCTTGGGAATAGCAGTGTAAAGTGGCAGTTTTTCAGAAGCTGCTACTGGGCACCTTCTGGTATTTTCCACGTCATTGGCTCTGACGACTCCCAAGTTAAGGGGGGAAGTACGATCTAGCCCGGCACCCCACGTGGATATAATTCTGACATATCATAAATGTGAGACTGTAGTTGTCGATCTTTGTATGGATTGTCGTGTATGATGCCCGTGGGGTGCCAGGCTAAAATGTCACCGCCCCATCTGAACCCGTGGGTGTCGTAAGAGGCGACTAAGGGTAACATACCAGAAGGGCAGCAGCGCTTTCTGAGGAACTGATATCTGACACTGCGATCCCCAAGAAGCCTGCCAAGCGTTTGGATTATGGCAAACCTTTAGGAGGCAGTGTTCAGCAGCGGACAATCCGGCTTATACAGTGCAGTACAGTATGGATTCAAAGTCAAAGTCAAAATCATAAAAATAAAATGTAAGACATTGTATTTACTTTATAATAGAGTTATTACAATATTTGTTTAAATTATGTAGGTGACAGGCAATAGCTTGGCAGAGACGGAATTGTCCAGGCATTTTTCGTTAAGGTTAAATCAGCAACTGTGTAGTAGGATTTTTTTATCAATATGTTTTTCACATGCAACTTGAATTTCCCTTCTGTGAGCGTTGTAATATGTTTGGGAACTTTACTATAAAACCGTACACAATAACCTAAGAAGGTCCTTTTATTTGTCTTTGCTAATCTAAAACCTGGAGATTGTTGCTGCTTCACAACTGAACTGATTAGAATGAAATTTGCCTCAGGTGTTGTAGGTCGTAGTTGATACTTTTTTACCCGATTCTTTACTATTGTCTAAGGAGTGACAATACTACGGAATACTATAAAAAGAATTTGCATTATGATTTTGATACTTTGAAATTTGGAATACATGTCATCGTCATCGGCCGGAAGTAATGTACTGTTAAACAAATGCCTCCCCCATAGAATGCACTAATGAATGGTTATTATTAGATAGTTGTATCCATTGGCGAGACTCTTACGATGTTGTCAGTTACTTTATATTCCCGAAGTAGTAGGCAGAGGGTCTGTAAACACCCAGGTTTTGCCAAATATATCTATGTAATAGACGAGCCTATTACCATCTGCCGGATATTATTCCAAAATCTAACTGCTAATTAAATTTGGTTTATGAGCCAACAGATGTCCGATCAAAGGATTGTACCCAGGGCATCTAGATTCAAAAGCGACGCTTTACGACACTTTAAAATCGCTTATAAATGCTGGTCTTTGACCACTGTATCACCTAATGCTAAGTGATGATGCGGTCAAAGGTTTTGTTCAGGCTAACCTAGAATTACTTCTAGAATTACTTATTACGTTCTAGTAGGAAGACACTTAGTGAACCTACTGTTATCTATACAAAAATTTTTTTTTTTTATTTACATATAAAATATTTACCCGCGTATTATTTCACACTAATTATAATAAAATAACAATAAGTATGCATTTTATATACAAAAGGGATTTAATTACGTTTATACGTAAATTTTATTCAAAAAATCCAAATAAACAGACCATTTAAGGTAATTTACATATTAGATACTAATAAGTAGATCTTCGAATATATAAATCAGTCAATTTCATTATAATATTATTCTATATACGTGTGTCCGTTGCGACTGCAAAAAATAAAAGCAGAATACTAATAATGTGTTTATTGAAATAGATTTTACGTGTAAAAGATTTAATCTTTATTTTGATTAATCGTTTAAACAAAAATACCAATACATTCAATAAGGAAAATGCCGAGAGCTTTATTCATCACGTTCATAAAAATATGTTCATGTTTTTAATCTCTAAAAAGACAATAAATAAGGTCATTTCATATTAATACAAAAATATATTTAAAAAGCAACACAAGTATTAAGTCCGAAGATTTAATTAACTACTACGGACTACATTTTGAAATTATTGTAGTAATTCAAAAGATGAAGTTTTTTAACTTACAGGGCAAAGCGTGAAATTACTTGTTGATGTCGGTACCATGAAGTCACCACCTTCAACAATTTATTTCATACTTTGCAGTGTTAGAAGTCGATCTCGTTGTTGAAATCATGTGACAATACAACGCTGATATATATTTTTAATAAATAATCGCATATATATTTTATGATAATTATTTCTGGAATTTTATTTATATTTTGTTACTAAGTAAACTGCGTACGCGGTGGCGTTCAAGGTAGCAATTAGTGCTTTTTAAACTTTTATTTTGCATTCAATTACATTATGGTACGATCAATTAAAATCGTATCATGAAACGAGATTTTTTTAGATATTTTAAACGTAGGTACACTACGCTTAAAATATCGAAAAAACCTCGAACCTATTTCGGAGTTTTATGAGTCATTGTCATGTTAGCTCAAGAGGTCAGAGCATACCCTGGCTATAGGGATGGATGGACGCGGGTTCGAATCCCGCACATGACTATATACTTTTCACTCGTAAATTTGTAATTTGGTAATGTACTCCGCCAATCAGACGTTATTGGAAATATAACAATATTAAAATTATAAGTTGGCGTTATCATTTACAAGTTTAAAAACAATCGCAAAATTGGTCTCGTTTGTAGTACAACGTAAGTTGAACTATAGGTGTTACCCCATCCCAATACGATGGTTAAATAAAGAACGAGATGAAAAATTAGAGTTATGAGCCATTCTCATGTTAGCTCAAGTGGTGAGAGCATACCCCGTCTATAGGGGTGGATGGACGCGGGTTCGAATCCCGCACATGACTATAATTTTTTCTCTCGTAAATTTGTAATGTAATCCGCCGAGCAGGTGTTATTGCAAACAACAATATTAAAAAAAGCTCCTTAAATCGACTGATAGAGCTTTTGAATCTATTCTCCACAACCTGTTCAATAGCAGTGTAGATTCCACTACATAGCTATTTAAAAATCGAGAGGGCCTTCACAGCAACGGCATCTTCTAGCCAAGAAAATTTTCAATTTCCTAGAGTTGCCATTACATACGGGATATCAATATAGGGAATGTTATTTTATGGTTGCCGGTTATATAACTAAGTATATATAACTATTCATCAACAACATAATTATAACTATTAATATATAACAAATATTGATTAGTTTCTGAAAGCGCCGAAATAAAATAGCCTCATCAAAAAAAAAACACATAATAATTGTAAACTCTGGTAATTACTGTTTTAAAACTTATGATGCTATTTTGTTTTATATTTTTAGCAACCAATACTTGATGAAGGAAAAAGATATTAGTAGAAAAACTACCCCGTCTAAAAACTACATTCCTAGATACAGAATTGTACTACATAGTTAGTTACATAGTTAGTTTTAGTTATATGTTCAGAAAAAAAAAACTAAGAAGCTGAATACTGTACTAGTTTCCAACTATTTACAAATTTCAACTCCTCATTTTACCAGCATGATTGAAGTTACTCCTAATATCAAGCATGGCAGGAAGGCATTTTTCAAATAAATCTTCTACTGGCTACGCGATAAGACCGCCCATTGTCACTATTACTAAGTTTTTATATTGTCTATACTAATTAAGTTTTTAAGTTTGTTAATTTGTAAATGTCAATAAAGTATTATCTATGTATCTATCTATCTACGCTAAAGTAGAAAATATATCAGCAATATCTATCGGTGTGTTTCAGCAGTTGTATTTGAAAGCCGGAATACAAAGATAAACCTGTTTACCATATTCAAGCGATCGATCAATAGCTGAAAAAAATACACAATATGCTAAACTCATTTCTCATCAGCCTTTTTGAGCGCCACAATGAAGAGTTATAAGCAATTCACATACAACAGCTCCCAGCAACGTGCAACTCTATAACGTCATCGGTCAAACACATCAAACGTGTTTAGTTAATATTCTAGTTTCTTTTCGTACGGTACTTGTTACCGTAAATCGTTGGTATGATTTTAATAGGTTTTTTTAATGTATGACGATCATGTTATTATTAATTTAATGTTATATTGTACAAGGAAAATAGTATTACAAGAACTGAATTTGTAATATTTGATATATTCATCGGTGTTCCTGGTAATCGAACCATTACGAATACAAGAAATATTTATTTATATTATATAAAGCTCGATTACCACTGACTGACTCACTGACTGACTGACTGACATAAATGTTCTCCTAGAAGGAGTAGAGTAGGGTTAAAATGATGTATGGAAAAAATGTTCAGGAGGTTTTGGTGAGTATGAGAAAAATCGAAAATCAAAAAAATGACGCCTGCCAAGTAAAGATGGATAACACATCTCGAAAACGGTAAGAGATAGGTAGGGGGTGTTTGAACAAATGTCATAGGGAATCGGGAGAGCAGTAGAATGACACCTGTCAAAAATCCAAAATGGCGGATTTCAAGATGGCCGCCATACAAAATGGTCCGAGCCTGCTGAAGCGAGGCCTTTAGGCCGAGCTTCAGTAGGGGCGGAGCAGTTTGTATGGTGGCCGTCTTGAAATCCGACATTTTGGATGTGTCCCACGTGCTCCTATCGTTCTTTATACTGCATTTAGAGTGTTTTACCTTATATTTTCGACTGTATTAGGAGTTTTTGTGGGATTTTTGACTGAATTTGGAGTTAATGTCCTACATTAGTGAAGTAGCGAGCCCGAAGGGCGAGCTCCTGGTGAGGCCGAAGGCCGAACTTTCGGTCCGCGAGGCCGAAGGCCGAGCGTATGGTGCGTGAGCCCGAAGGGCGAGCGCTTGGCGAGGCCGTAGGCAGAGGCGTACTAATAACTTGCGAGGCCGAAGGCCGAGCTCCGACTTGAGAGTATTTTCTACATCTCCGACTGGTCTCCATGGCAACTGCCCGCGGTAACCGAAGCACCTACGAGTGGGGTTCCTTAACAAAAGTGACTCAGAACCTTGGTCCCATTCTGCCCGTACCACCTTTTTATGGCAGTAGGGTGAATTTGCTTTAGTGGCTACAGTATGGTTCTTTATTGTATTGAGAGTTTATATGGGATTTCATACTTCTATTGGAATTTTGAAATATTTTTTTTATATGTAAAAGGAGTTTTGATATTGTTAAGTACTGCATAACGATAAATGCGGGCCGCATGCGGCCCGCACACTGCCCGAAAAACTAGTTATTATAATATATAAAGCTCGATTACCATTGACTCACTGACTGACATAAATGTTCTCCTAGAAGGAGACGAGTAGGAGCAACGTGATGTATTGCAAAAATGTTCGGGTGGTTTTGGTGAGTATGAGAAAAATCGAAAATCATAAAAATGACGCCTGCCAATTGATGATGGATGACGTATCTCGAAAACGGTAAGAGATAGGTAGGGGGTGTTTGAACAAATGTCATAGGGAATCGGGAGAGCAGTCGAATGACATCTGTCAAAAATCCAAAATGGCGGATTTCAAGATGGCCGCCATACAAAATGCTCCGAGCCTGCTGAAGCGAGGCCTTTAGGCCGAGCTTCAGTAGGGGCGGAGCAGTTTGTATGGTGGCCGTCTTGAAATCCGTTATTTTGGATGTGCCCCACGTGCTCCTATCATTCTTTATACTGCATTTGGAGTGTTTTACCTTATATTTTCGACTGTATGAGGAGTTTTTGTGGGATTTTTGACTGAATTTGGAGTTACTGTCCTACATTAGTGTATAACGAGCCCGAAGGGCGAGCTTATGGTGATGCCGAAGGCCGAACTTTCGGCTCGCGAGGCCGAAGGCCGAGCGTATTGTGCGTGAGCCCGAAGGGCGAGCGCTCGGCGAGGCCGCAGGCCGAGCCGTGTTAGTAACTTGCGAGGCCGAAGGCCGAGCTCCGACTTGAGAGTATTTTCCACGCCTCCGACTGGTCTCCATGGCAACTGCCCGCGAAAACCGAAGCACCTACGAGTGGGGTTCTTTAACAAAAGTGACTCTGAATCTTGGTACGATTCTGCCCGTACCACCTTTTTATGGCAGTAGGGTGAATCTGCTTTAGTGGCTTCAGTATGGTTTATTATTGTATTGAGAGTTTATATGGGATTTCATACTTCTATTGGAGTTTTGAACATACTATTTTCCAACGTATCAGGAGTTTTGATATAATTTAGTACTGCATAACGATAAATGCGGGCCGCATGCGGCCCGCACACTGCCAGAAAAACTAGTTTATATTTATAATATATAAGGCTCGATTACCACTGACTGACTCACTGACTCACTGACATAAATGTTCTCCTAGAAGGAGCAGAGTAGGGTAAAAATGAAGTATGGCAAAAATGTTCGGCGGGTTTAGGTGAGTATGAGAAAAATCGAAAATCATTAAAAAGACGCCTGCCAAGTAAAGATGAATGACATATCTCAAAAACGGTACAAGATAGGTAGGGGGTGTTTGAACAAATGTCATAGGGAATCGGGAGAGCAGTCGAATGACACCTGTCAAAAATCCAAAATGGCGGATTTCAAGATGGCCGCCATACAAATTGATCCGAGCCTGCTGAAGCGAGGCCGTTAGGCCGAGGTTCAGTAGGGGCGGAGCAGTTTGTATGGGGGCCTTCTTGAAATCCGCCATTTTGGATTTTTGACAGGTGTCATTCGACTGCTCTCCCGATTCCCTATGACATTTGTTCAAACACCCCCTACCTATCTTGTACCGTTTTTGAGATATGTCATTCATCTTTACTTGGCAGGCGTCTTTTTAATGATTTTCGATTTTTCTCATACTCACCTAAACCCGCCGAACATTTTTGCCATACTTCATTTTTACCCTACTCTGCTCCTTCTAGGAGAACATTTATGTCAGTGAGTCAGTGAGTCAGTCAGTGGTAATCGAGCCTTATATATTATAAATATAAACTAGTTTTTCTGGCAGTGTGCGGGCCGCATGCGGCCCGCATTTATCGTTATGCAGTACTAAATTATATCAAAACTCCTGATACGTTGGAAAATAGTATGTTCAAAACTCCAATAGAAGTATGAAATCCCATATAAACTCTCAATACAATAATAAACCATACTGAAGCCACTAAAGCAGATTCACCCTACTGCCATAAAAAGGTGGTACGGGCAGAATCGTACCAAGATTCAGAGTCACTTTTGTTAAAGAACCCCACTCGTAGGTGCTTCGGTTTTCGCGGGCAGTTGCCATGGAGACCAGTCGGAGGCGTGGAAAATACTCTCAAGTCGGAGCTCGGCCTTCGGCCTCGCAAGTTACTAACACGGCTCGGCCTGCGGCCTCGCCGAGCGCTCGCCCTTCGGGCTCACGCACAATACGCTCGGCCTTCGGCCTCGCGAGCCGAAAGTTCGGCCTTCGGCATCACCATAAGCTCGCCCTTCGGGCTCGTTATACACTAATGTAGGACAGTAACTCCAAATTCAGTCAAAAATCCCACAAAAACTCCTCATACAGTCGAAAATATAAGGTAAAACACTCCAAATGCAGTATACCGTTAGGCCGAGGTTCAGTAGGGGCGGAGCAGTTTGTATGGGGGCCTTCTTGAAATCCGCCATTTTGGATTTGTCCCAGGTGCTCCTATCATTCTTTATACTGCATTTGGAGTGTATTACCTTATATTTTCGACTGTATTAGGAGTTTTTGTGGGATTTTTGACTGAATTTGGAGTTTCTGTCCTACATAAGTGTAGTAGCGAGCCCGAAAGGCGAGCTCCTGGTGAGGCCGAAGGCCGCACTTTCGGTCCGCGAGGCCGAAGGCCGAGCGTATGATGCGCGAGCCCGAAGGCCGAGCGCTCGGCGAGGCCGCAGGCCGAGCCGTGTTGGTAACTTGCGAGGCCGAAGGCCGAGCTCCGACTTGAGAGTTTTTTCCACGTCTCCGACTGGTCTCCATGGCAACTGCCCGCGGTAAGCGAAGCACCTACGAGTGGGGTTCCTTAACAAAAGTGACTCAGAACCTTGGTCCCATTCTGCCCGTACCACCTTTTTATGGCAGTAGGGTGAATCTGTTTTAGTGGCTTCAGTATTGTTCTTTATTGTATTGAGAGTTAATATGGGATTTCATACTTCTAATGGAGTTTTGAACATACTTTTTTTAATGTATAATGTGTTTTGATATTGTTCAAACTTGCACAACGATAAATGCGGGCCGCATGCGGCCCGCACACTGCCCGAAAAACTAGTTTATAATATATAAAGCTCGATTACCACTCACTGACTGACTGACTGACTGATTGACATAAATGTTCTCCTAGAAGGAGCAGAGTAGGGTTAAAATGATGTATGGCAAAAATGTTCAGTGAGTTTTGGTGACTATGAGAAAAATCGAAAATCATTAAAAAGACGCCTGCCAAGTAAAGTTGGATGACATATCTCAAAAACGGTACAAGATAGGTGGGGGGTGTTTGAACAAATGTCATAGGGAATCGGGAGAGCAGTCGAATGACACCTGTCAAAAATCCAAAATGGCGGATTTCAAGATGGCCGCCATACAAATTGATCCGAGCCTGCTGAAGCGAGGCCGTTAGGCCGAGGTTCAGTAGGGGCGGAGCAGTTTGTATGGGGGCCTTCTTGAAATCCGCCATTTTGGATTTGTCCCAGGTGCTCCTATCATTCTTTATACTGCATTTGGAGTGTATTACCTTATATTTTCGACTGTATTAGGAGTTTTTGTGGGATTTTTGACTGAATTTGGAGTTTCTGTCCTACATAAGTGTAGTAGCGAGCCCGAAAGGCGAGCTCCTGGTGAGGCCGAAGGCCGCACTTTCGGTCCGCGAGGCCGAAGGCCGAGCGTATGATGCGCGAGCCCGAAGGGCGAGCGCCTGGCGAGGCCGTAGGCCGAGCCGTATTAGTAACTTGCGAGGCCGAAGGCCGAGCTCCGACTTGAGAGTATTTTCCACATCTCCGACTGGTCTCCATGGCAACTGCCCGCGGTAACCGAAGCACCTACGAGTGGGGTTCCTTTACAAAAGTGACTCAGAACCTTGGTTCCATTCTGCCCGTACCACCTTTTTATGGCAGTAGGGTGAATTTGCTTTAGTGGCTACAGTATGGTTCTTTATTGTATGGAGAGTTTATTTGGGATTTCATACTTCTATTGGAGTTTTGAACTTATTTTTTTTAAATGTATAAGGGGTTAAGGTAAAGTTAAGTACTGCACAACGAAAAATGCGGGCCGCATGCGGCCCGCACACTGCCCGAAAAACTAGTTTATAATATATAAAGCTCGATTACCACTCACTGACTGACTGACTGATTGACATAAATGTTCTCCTAGAAGGAGTGGAGTAGGGTTAAAATTATGTATGGCAAAAATGTTCGGGGGGTTTTAGTGAGTATGGGAAAAATCGAAAATCATTAAAAAGACGCCTGCCAAGTGAAGATGGATGACGTATCTCAAAAACGGTACAAGAGAGGTAGGGGGTGTTTCAACAAATGTCATAGGGAATCGGGAGCGCAGTCGAATGACACCTGTCAAAAATCCAAAATGGCGGATTTCAAGATGGCCGCCATACAAAGTGATCCGAGCCTGCTGAAGCGAGGCCTTTAGGCCGAGCTTCAGTAGGGGCGGAGCAGTTTGTATGGTGGCCGTCTTGAAATCCGACATTTTGGATGTGACCCACGTGCTCCTATCATTCTTTATACTGCATTTGGAGTGTTACCTTATATTTTCGACTGTATTAGGAGTTTTTGTGGGATTTTCGACTGAATTTGGAGTAACTGTCCGACATTGGTGTATAGCGAGCCCGAAGGGCGAGCTCCTGGTGAGGCCGAAGGCCGAACTTTCGGCTCGCGAGGCCGAAGGCCGAGCGTATGACGCGTGAGCCCGAAGGGCGAGCGCTTGGCGAGGCCGCAGGCCGAGCCGTATTTGTAACTTGCGAGGCCGAAGGCCGAGCTCTGACTTTGGAGTAACTGTCCAACTTTAGTGTATAGCGAGCCCGAAGGGCGAGCTCCCGGTGAGGCCGAAGGCCGAACTTTCGGCTCGCGAGGCCGAAGGCCGAAGGTAGGGTGCGTGAGCCCGAAGGGCGAGCGCTTGGCGAGGCCGTAGGCCGAGCCGTGTTAGTAACTTGAGAGGCCGAAGGCCGAGCTCCGACTTAAGAGTATTTTCCATGTCACCGACTGGTCTCCATGGCAACTGTCCGCGGTAACCGAAGCACCTACGAGTGGGGTTCCTTAACAAAAGTGATTAAGAACCTTGGTACCATTCTGCCCGTACCACCTTTTTTATGCCAGTAGGGTGAATCTTCTTTAGTGGCTACAGTATGGTTCTTTATTGTATTAAGAGTTTATATGGGATTTCATACTTCTATTGGAGTTTTGAACACACTTTTTTTTTACGTATTAGGTGTTTCTGTGAAATTTTCAAATGAGTAAAGATAGATGCGGGCCGCATGCGGCCCGCACACTGCCCGAAAAACTAGTTAATAATATATAAAGCTCGATTACCACTCACTGACTGACTGACTGACTGATTGACATAAATGTTCTCCTAGAAGGAGACGAGTAGGGCTAAAATGATGTATGGCAAAAATGTTCGGGGGGTTTTGGTGAGTATGAGAAAAATCGAAAATCATAAAAAAGACGCCTGCCAAGTAAAGTTGGATGACATATCTCAAAAACGGTACAAGATAGGTAGGGGGTGTTTGAACAAATGTCATAGGGAATCGGGAGAGCAGTCGAATGACACCTGTCAAAAATCCAAAATGGCGGATTTCAAGATGGCCGCCATACAAATTGATCCGAGCCTGCTGAAGCGAGGCCGTTAGGCCGAGGTTCAGTAGGGGCGGAGCAGTTTGTATGGGGGCCTTCTTGAAATCCGCCATTTTGGATTTGTCCCAGGTGCTCCTATCATTCTTTATACTGCATTTGGAGTGTATTACCTTATATTTTCGACTGTATTAGGAGTTTTTGTGGGATTTTTGACTGAATTTGGAGTTTCTGTCCTACATAAGTGTAGTAGCGAGCCCGAAAGGCGAGCTCCTGGTGAGGCCGAAGGCCGCACTTTCGGTCCGCGAGGCCGAAGGCCGAGCGTATGATGCGCGAGCCCGAAGGGCGAGCGCCTGGCGAGGCCGTAGGCCGAGCCGTATTAGTAACTTGCGAGGCCGAAGGCCGAGCTCCGACTTGAGAGTATTTTCCACATCTCCGACTGGTCTCCATGGCAACTGCCCGCGGTAACCGAAGCACCTACGAGTGGGGTTCCTTTACAAAAGTGACTCAGAACCTTGGTTCCATTCTGCCCGTACCACCTTTTTATGGCAGTAGGGTGAATTTGCTTTAGTGGCTACAGTATGGTTCTTTATTGTATGGAGAGTTTATTTGGGATTTCATACTTCTATTGGAGTTTTGAACTTATTTTTTTTAAATGTATAAGGGGTTAAGGTAAAGTTAAGTACTGCACAACGAAAAATGCGGGCCGCATGCGGCCCGCACACTGCCCGAAAAACTAGTTTATAATATATAAAGCTCGATTACCACTCACTGACTGACTGACTGATTGACATAAATGTTCTCCTAGAAGGAGTGGAGTAGGGTTAAAATTATGTATGGCAAAAATGTTCGGGGGGTTTTAGTGAGTATGGGAAAAATCGAAAATCATTAAAAAGACGCCTGCCAAGTGAAGATGGATGACGTATCTCAAAAACGGTACAAGAGAGGTAGGGGGTGTTTCAACAAATGTCATAGGGAATCGGGAGCGCAGTCGAATGACACCTGTCAAAAATCCAAAATGGCGGATTTCAAGATGGCCGCCATACAAAGTGATCCGAGCCTGCTGAAGCGAGGCCTTTAGGCCGAGCTTCAGTAGGGGCGGAGCAGTTTGTATGGTGGCCGTCTTGAAATCCGACATTTTGGATGTGACCCACGTGCTCCTATCATTCTTTATACTGCATTTGGAGTGTTACCTTATATTTTCGACTGTATTAGGAGTTTTTGTGGGATTTTCGACTGAATTTGGAGTAACTGTCCGACATTGGTGTATAGCGAGCCCGAAGGGCGAGCTCCTGGTGAGGCCGAAGGCCGAACTTTCGGCTCGCGAGGCCGAAGGCCGAGCGTATGACGCGTGAGCCCGAAGGGCGAGCGCTTGGCGAGGCCGCAGGCCGAGCCGTATTTGTAACTTGCGAGGCCGAAGGCCGAGCTCTGACTTTGGAGTAACTGTCCAACTTTAGTGTATAGCGAGCCCGAAGGGCGAGCTCCCGGTGAGGCCGAAGGCCGAACTTTCGGCTCGCGAGGCCGAAGGCCGAAGGTAGGGTGCGTGAGCCCGAAGGGCGAGCGCTTGGCGAGGCCGTAGGCCGAGCCGTGTTAGTAACTTGAGAGGCCGAAGGCCGAGCTCCGACTTAAGAGTATTTTCCATGTCACCGACTGGTCTCCATGGCAACTGTCCGCGGTAACCGAAGCACCTACGAGTGGGGTTCCTTAACAAAAGTGATTAAGAACCTTGGTACCATTCTGCCCGTACCACCTTTTTTATGCCAGTAGGGTGAATCTTCTTTAGTGGCTACAGTATGGTTCTTTATTGTATTAAGAGTTTATATGGGATTTCATACTTCTATTGGAGTTTTGAACACACTTTTTTTTTACGTATTAGGTGTTTCTGTGAAATTTTCAAATGAGTAAAGATAGATGCGGGCCGCATGCGGCCCGCACACTGCCCGAAAAACTAGTTAATAATATATAAAGCTCGATTACCACTCACTGACTGACTGACTGACTGATTGACATAAATGTTCTCCTAGAAGGAGACGAGTAGGGCTAAAATGATGTATGGCAAAAATGTTCGGGGGGTTTTGGTGAGTATGAGAAAAATCGAAAATCATAAAAAAGACGCCTGCCAAGTAAAGATGGATAACGTATCTCGAAAACGGTAAGAGATGGGTTAGAGGTGTTTGAACAAATGTCATAGGGAATCGGGAGAGCAGTCGAATGACACCTGTCAAAAATCCAAAATGGCGGATTTCAAGATGGCCGCCATACAAAATGCTCCGAGCCTGCTGAAGCGAGGCCTTTAGGCCGAGCTTCAGTAGGGGCGGAGCAGTTTGTATGGCGGCCGTCTTGAAATCCGACATTTTGGATGTGTCTTACGTGCTCCTATCATTCTTTATACTGCATTTGGAGTTTTTTATCTTTATTTTCGACTGTATTAGGAGTTTTTGTGGGATTTTTGACTGAATTTGGAGTAACTGTCCTACATTAGTGTAGTAGCGAGCCCGAAGGGCGAGCTTCTGGTGAGGCCGAAGGCCGAACTTTCGGCCCGCGAGGCCGAAGGCCGAGCGTATGGGGCGTGAGCCCGAAGGGCGAGCGCCTGGCGAGGCCGTAGGCCGAGCCGTATTAGTAACTTGCGAGGCCGAAGGCCGAGCTCCGACTTGAGAGTATTTTCCACGTCTCCAACTGGTCTCCATGGCAACTGCCCGCGATAACCAAAGCACCTACGAGTAGGGTTCCTTAACAAATGTGACTCAAAACCTTGGTACCATTCTGCCGGAACCACCTTTTTATGGCAGTAGGGTGAATCTGGTTTTGGAGGCTACAGTTTGTTTCTTTATTGTATTGAGAGTTTTAATGGGATTTCATACTTCTATTGGAGTTTTGAAATATTTTTTTTTAATGTTAAAGGTGTATTGTTATAGTTTAGTACTGCATAACGATAAATGCGGGCCGCATGCGGCCCGCACACTGCCCGAAAAACTAGTTAATAATATATAAAGCTCGATTACCACTCACTGACTGACTGACTGACTGATTGACATAAATGTTCTCCTAGAAGGAGACGAGTAGGGCTAAAATGATGTATGGCAAAAATGTTCGGGGGGTTTTGGTGAGTATGAGAAAAATCGAAAATCATAAAAAAGACGCCTGCCAAGTAAAGATGGATAACGTATCTCGAAAACGGTAAGAGATGGGTTAGAGGTGTTTGAACAAATGTCATAGGGAATCGGGAGAGCAGTCGAATGACACCTGTCAAAAATCCAAAATGGCGGATTTCAAGATGGCCGCCATACAAAGTGATCCGAGCCTGCTGAAGCGAGGCCGTTAGGCCGAGCTTCAGTAGGGGCGGAGCAGTTTGTATGGCGGCCGTCTTGAAATCCGACATTTTGGATGTGTCACACGTGCTCCTATCATTCTTTATACTGCATTTGGAGTGTTTTACCTACATTTTCGACTGTATTAGGAGTTTTTGTGGGATTTTTGACTGAATTTGGAGTTACTGTCCAACATTAGTGTATAGCGAGCCCGAAGGGCGAGCTCCTGGTGAGGCCGAAGGCCGAACTTTCGGTCCGCGAGGCCGAAGGCCGAGCGTATGGCGCGTGAGCCCGAAGGGCGAACGCTTGGCGAGGCCGTAGGCCGAGCCGTATTAGTAACTTGCGAGGCCGAAGGCCGAGCTCCGACTTGAGAGTTTTTTTCACGTCTCCGACTGGTCTCCATGGCAACTGCCCGCGGTAACCGAAGCACCTACTAGTGGGGTTTCTTAACAAAAGTGACTCAGAACCTTGGTACCATTCTGCCCGTACCACCTTTTTATGGCAGTAGGGTGAATTTGCTTTAGTGGCTACAGTATGGATCTTTATTGTATGGAGAGTTTATTTGGGATTTCATACTTCTATTGGAGTTTTGAACTTATTTTTTTTAAATGTACAAGGTGTTAACGTACTGTTTAGTTCTGCATAACGATAAATGCGGGCCGCATGCGGCCCGCACACTGCCCGAAATACTAGTTAATAATATATAAAGCTCGATTACCACTGACTGACTCACTGACTCACTGACATAAATGTTCTCCTAGAAGGAGCAGAGTAGGGTAAAAATGAAGTATGGCAAAAATGTTCGGGGGGTTTTGGTGAGTATGAGAAAAATCGAAAATCATAAAAATGACGCCTGCCAAGTAAAGATGAATGACATATCTCAAAAACGGTAAGAGATAGGTAGGGGGTGTTTGACCAAATGTCATAGGGAATCGGGAGAGCAGTCGGATGACATCTGTCAAAAATCCAAAATGGCGGATTTCAAGATGGCCGCCATACAAAGTGATCCGAGCCTGCTGAAGCGAGGCCTTTAGGCCGAGCTTCAGAAGGGGCGGAGCAGTTTGTATGGTGGCCGTCTTGAAATCCGACATTTTGGATTTGTCCCAGGTGCTCCTCTCATTCTTCATACTGCATTTGGAGTGTTTTACCTTATATTTTCGACTGTTTTAGGAGTTTTTGTGGGATTTTCGACTGAATTTGGAGTTACTGTGCTACGTTAGTGTAGTAGCGAGCCCGAAGGGCGAGCTCCTGGTGAGGCCGAAGGCCGAACTTTCGGCTCGCGAGGCCGAAGGCCGAGCGTATGGTGCGTGAGCCCGAAGGGCGAGCGCTTGGCGAGGCCGCAGGCCGAGCCGTGTTAGTAACTTTCGAGGCCGAAGGCCGAGCTCCGACTTGAGAGTATTTTCCACGTCACCGACTGGTCTCCATGGCAACTGCCCGCGGTAACCGAAGCACCTACGAGTGGGGTACCTTAACAAAAGTGATTAAGAACCTTGGTACCATTCTGCCCGTACCACCTTTTTATGGCTGTAGGGTGAATCTGCTTTAGTGGCTTCAGTATGGTTCATTATTGTATTAAGAGTTTATATGGGATATCATACTTCTATTGGAGTTTCGAACTCACTTTTTTTCACGAATTAGGTGTTTCTGTGAAATTTTCAAATGACTAAAGATAGATGCGGGCCGCATGCGGCCCGCACACTGCCCGAAAAACTAGTTATTTATTATTATAATATATAAAGCTCGATTACCACTGACTCACTGACTGACTGATTGACATAAATGTTCTCCTAGAAGGAGCACAGTAGGGCTAAAATGATGTATGGCAAAAATGTTCGGGTGGTTTTGGTGAGTATGAGAAAAATCGAAAATCATTAAAAAGACGCCTGCCAAGTGATGATGGATGACGTATCTCGAAAACGGTAAGAGATAGGTAGGGGGTGTTTGAACAAATGTCATAGGGAATCGGGAGAGCAGTCGAATGACATCTGTCAAAAATCCAAAATGGCGGATTTCAAGATGGCCGCCATACAAAATGCTCCGAGCCTGCTGAAGCGAGGCCGTTAGGCCGAGCTTCAGTAGGGGCGGAGCAGTTTGTATGGTGGCCGTCTTGAAATCCGACATTTTGGATGTGACCCACGTGCTCCTATCGTTCTTTATACTGAATTTGGAGTGTTTTACCTTATATTTTCGATTGTATTAGGAGTTTTTGTGGGATTTTCGACTGAATTTGGAGTTACTGTCCAACATTAGTGTAGTAGCGAGCCCGAAGGGCGAGCTCCTGGTGAGGCCGAAGGCCGAACTTTCGGTCCGCGAGGCCGAAGGCCGAGCGTATGATGCGCGAGCCCGAAGGGCGAGCGCTTGGCGAGGCCGCAGGCCGAGCCGTTTTAGTAACTTGCGAGGCCGAAGGCCGAGCTCCGACTTGAGAGTATTTTCCACGTCACCGACTGGTCTCCATGGCAACTGCCTGCGGTAACCGAAGCACCAACGAGTGGGGTTCCTTAACAAAAGTGACTCAGAACCTTGGTCCCATTCTGCCCGTACCACCTTTTTATGGCAGTAGGGTGAATTTGCTTTAGTGGCTACAGTATGGTTCATTATTGTATTGAGAGTTTAAATGGGATTTCATACTTCTATTGGAGTTTTGAACACAATTTTTTTTGTATCAGGTGTTTTTTTGACAGTTCCTACTGACTCAAGATAGATGCGGGCCGCATGCGGCCCGCACACTGCCCGAAAAACTAGTTATTATAATATATAAAGCTCGATTACCATTGACTCACTGACTGACATAAATGTTCTCCTAGAAGGAGACGAGTAGGAACAACGTGATGTATGGCAAAAATGTTCGGGTGGTTTCGGTGAGTATGAGAAAAATCGAAAATCATAAAAATGACGCCTGCCAAGTGAAGATGGATGACGTATCTCAAAAACGGTAGGAGATAGGTAGGGGGTGTTTGAACAAATGTCATAGGGAATCGGGAGAGCAGTCGAATGACCTCTGTCAAAAATCCAAAATGGCGGATTTCAAGATGGCCGCCATACAAAGTGATCCGAGCCTGCTGAAGCGAGGCCTTTAGGCCGAGCTTCAGTAGGGGCGGAGCAGTTTGTATGGGGGCCATCTTGAAATCCGACATTTTGGATGTGTCACACGTGCTCCTATCATTCTTTATACTGCATTTGGAGTGTTTTACCTACATTTTCGACTGTATTAGGAGTTTTTGTGGGAATTTGGACTGAATTTGGAGTAACTGTCCTACATTAGTGTATAGCGAGCCCAAAGGGCAATTACCTGTTGAGGCCAAAGGCCGAACTTTCGGTCCGCGAGGCCGAAGGCCGAGCGTATGGTGCGTGAGCCCGAAGGGCGAACGCTTGGCGAGGCCGTAGGCCGAGCCGTATTAGTAACTTGCGAGGCCGAAGGCCGAGCTCCGACTTGAGAGTTTTTTTCACGTCTCCGACTGGTCTCCATGGCAACTGCCCGCGGTATCCGAAGCACCTACGAGTGGGGTTCCTTAACAAAAGTGACTCAGAACCTTGGTACCATTCTGCCCGTACCACCTTTTTATGGCAGTAGGGTGAATCTGCTTTAGTGGCTACAGTATGGTTCTTTATTGTATGGAGAGTTTATTTGGGATTTCATCCTTCTATTGGAGTTTTGAACTTATTTTTTTTAAATGTACAGGGTGTTAACGTATTGTTTAGTTCTGCATAACGATAAATGCGGGCCGCATGCGGCCCGCACACTGCCCGAAAAACTAGTTATTTATAATATATAAGGCTGGATTACCGTACACTGACTCACTGACTGATTCACTGACTGACATCATTGTTCTCCCAGAAGGAGTCGAGAAGGAAGAAAGTGATGTATGGGAAAAGTGTAGAGAGGGTTTGGGGGAGTATGGGAAAAATCCGAAAACTCAAAGATGTCGTCTGCCAAGTAAAGTTGGTTAGCGTATCTCGGAAACGGTAAGAGATAGGTAGGGGGTGCTTGACCAAATGTCATAGGGAATTGGGAGAGCAGTCGAATGACATCTGTCAAAAATCCAAAATGGCGGATTTCAAAATGGCCGCCATACAAAATCCTTCGATCCCTCAAAAAAGTAGCTGGTTCTACCAGAAAGAGTTGAGTACGGTTATAGTAATGTATTACGAAAATGACTAAGGGGTTTAGCTGAGTAGGGGAAAAATTAAAAACCCTAGAAATGACGCCTGCCAAGTAAAGCTGGACTACGTATCTCGAAAACGGTAAGAGATAGGTTGGGGGTGTTTGAACAAATGTCATAGGGAATCGGGAGAGCAGTCAAATGACACCTGTCAAATGTGCTACTCTCATTCTTCATACATTATTTGGAGTATTTAACCTAACAATGTCGACTGTATTAGGAGTGTTTGTGGGAATTTCAACTCAATTTAGAGTAATTGTCCTACTGTCAGTGTGGCGAGCCCGAAGGGCGAGCTTTTGGTGAGGCCGAAGGCCGAACTTTCGGGCCGCGAGGCCGTAGGCCGAGCGGATGGTGCGCGAGGCCGCAGGCCAAGCCGTGTTAGTAACTTGCGAGGCCGAAGGCCGAGCTCAGACTTGCACCGATTTGGCTGAAAATCGATATATAGGTTGTTCTTGTCATCCTTATTCCAAATATGAAATTTTTATTTCGATGACGTCTGCCAATTAAAAAAAGTTACTCCGATTTGGCTGAAACTCGATATTTAGGTGGTTCTGGGTGTCCTTATTCCAAATCTAAAATTTTTTTTTCGATGACGTCTGCCAAGTAAAACAAGTTACTCCGATTTGGCTGAAACTCGATATTTAGGTGGTTCTGGGTGTCCTTATTCCAAATCAAAAATTATTTTTTCGATGACGTCTGCCAAGTAAAAAAAAATTCTCCGATTTGGCTTAAATTTTATATCTAGGTTGTTCTGGACGTCCTTATTCCAAATATGATTTTTTTTTTTCGATGACGTCTGCCAAGTGCAGATAAATCACGTATCTCGAAAACGGTAATAGATAGGTAGAGGGTTTTTGAAAAAATGTCATAGGGAATAAGGAGAGCAGTCGAATGACATTTTGGATGTGTCTTACGTGTTCCTATCATTCTTTATACTGCATTTGGAGTGTTTTTCCTTAATTTTCAAATGTATTAGGAGTTTTTGTGGGATTTTTGACTGAATTTGGAGTTACTGTCCAACTTTTGTGTATAGCGAGCCCGAAGGGCGAGCTCCTGGTGAGGCCGAAGGCCGAACTTTCAGTCCGCGAGGCCGAAGGCCGAGCGTGTGATGCGCGAGCCCGAAGGGCGAGCGCCTGGCGAGGCCGTAGGCCGAGCCGTATTAGTAACTTGCGAGGCCGAAGGCCGAGCTCCGACTTGAGAGTATTTTCCACATATCCGACTTGTCTCCATGGCAACTGCCTGCGGTAACCGCAGCACCTACGAGTGGGGTTCCTTAACAAAAGTGACTCAGAACCTTGGTCCCATTCTGCCCGTACCACCTTTTTATGGCAGTAGGGTGAATCTGTTTTAGTGGCTACAGTATTGTTCTTTATTGTATTGAGAGTTAATATGGGATTTCATACTGTTATGGAGTTTTGTTTTTTTTTTTAAATGTATAAGGAGTTACGGTATTATTTAGTACTGCATAACGATAAATGCGGGCCGCATGCGGCCCGCACACTGCCCGAAAAACTAGTTATTATAATATATAAAGCTCGATTACCATTGACTCACTGACTGACATAAATGTTCTCCTAGAAGGAGACGAGTAGGAGCAACGTGATGTATAGCAAAAATGTTCGGGTGGTTTTGGTGAGTATGAGAAAAATCGAAAATCATTAAAAAGACGCCTGCCAAGTGATGATGGATGACGTATCTCGAAAACGGTAAGAGATAGGTAGGAGGTGTTTGAACAAATGTCATAGGGAATCGGGAGAGCAGTCGAATGACATCTGTCAAAAATCCAAAATGGCGGATTTCAAGATGGCCGCCATACAAAATGCTCCGAGCCTGCTGAAGCGAGGCCTTTAGGCCGAGCTTCAGTAGGGGCGGAGCAGTTTGTATGGGGGCCATCTTGAAATCCGACATTTTGGATGTGTCACACGTGCTCCTATCATTCTTTATACTGCATTTGGAGTGTTTTACCTACATTTTCGACTGTATTAGGAGTTTTTGTGGGAATTTGGACTGAATTTGGAGTAACTGTCCTACATTAGTGTATAGCGAGCCCAAAGGGCAATTACCTGTTGAGGCCAAAGGCCGAACTTTCGGTCCGCGAGGCCGAAGGCCGAGCGTATGGTGCGTGAGCCCGAAGGGCGAGCGCTTGGCGAGGCCGCAGGCCGAGCCGTGTTAGTAACTTGCGAGGCCGAAGGCCGAGCTCCGACTTGAGAGTTTTTTTCACGTCTCCGACTGGTCTCCATGGCAACTGCCCGCGGTATCCGAAGCACCTACGAGTGGGGTTCCTTAACAAAAGTGACTCAGAACCTTGGTACCATTCTGTCCGTACCACCTTTTTATGGCAGTAGGGTGAATCTGCTTTAGTGGCTACAGTATGGTTCTTTATTGTATTAAGAGTTTATATGGAATTTCATACTTCTATTGGAGTTTTGAAATATTTTTTTTTAATGTATAAGGTGTTTTGATATTGTTCAAACTTGCACAACGATAAATGCGGGCCGCATGCGGCCCGCACACTGCCCGAAATACTAGTTTATAATATATAAGGCTCGATTACCACTGACTCACTGACTGACTGATTGACATAAATGTTCTCCTAGAAGGAGCATAGTAGGGCTAAAATGATGTATGGCAGAAATGTTCGAGGGGTTTTGATGAGTATGAGAAAAATCGAAAATCATTAAAAAGACGCCTGCCAAGTGAAGATGGATGACGTATCTCAAAAACGGTAAGAGATAGGTAGGGGGTGTTTGAACAAATGTCATAGGGAATAAGGAGAGCAGTCGAATGACATCTGTCAAAAATCCAAAATGGCGGATTTCAAGATGGCCGCCATACAAATTGATCCGAGCCTGCTGAAGCGAGGCCGTTAGGCCGAGCTTCAGTAGGGGCGGAGCAGTTTGTATGGTGGCCGTCTTGAAATCCGACATTTTGGATGTGTCTTACATGCTCCTATCATTCTTTATACTGCATATGGAGTGTTTTACCTTTATTTTCAACTGTATTAGGAGTTTTTGTGGGAGTTTTGACTGAATTTGGAGTTACTGTCCTACGTTAGTGTAGTAGCGAGCCCGAAGGGCGAGCTCCTGGTAAGGCCGAAGGCCGAACTTTCGGTCCGCGAGGCCGAAGGCCAAGCGTATGATGCGTGAGCCCGAAGGGCGAGCGCTTGGCGAGGCCGTAGGCAAAGCCGTATTAGTAACTTGCGAGGCCGAAGGCCGAGCTCCGACTTGAGAGTATTTTCCACGTCACTGACTGGTCTCCATGGCAACTGCCTGCGGTAACCGAAGCACCTACGAGTGGGTATCCTTAACAAAAGTGACTCAGAACCTTGGTACTATTCTGCCCGTACCACCTTTTTATGGCAGTAGGGTGAATCTGGTTTGGTGGCTACAGTTTGGTTCCTTATTGCATTAAGAGTTTGTATGGGAAATCGTACATCTTTTGGTGTTTTGAAATATTTTTTTTTAATGTACAAGGTGTTTTGATATTGTTCAAACTTGCACAACGATAAATGCGGGCCGCATGCGGCCCGCACACTGCCCGAAAAACTAGTTATTAATAATATATAAAGCTCGATTACCACTCACTGACTGACTCACTGACTGACATAAATGTTCTCCTAGAAGGAGACGAGTAGGAGCAAAGTGATGTATGGCAAAAATGTTCGGAGGGTTTTGGTAAGTATGAGAAAAATCGAAAATCATTAAAATGACGCCTGCCAAGTAAAGATGGATGACATATCTCAAAAACGGTAAGAGATAGGTAGGGGGTGTTTGAACAAATGTCATAGGGAATCGGGAGAGCAGTCGAATGACACCTGTCAAAAATCCAAAATGGCGGATTTCAAGATGGCCGCCATACAAAATGCTCCGAGCCTGCTGAAGCGAGGCCTTTAGGCCGAGCTTCAGTAGGGGCGGAGCAGTTTGTATGGTGGCCGTCTTGAAATCCGTTATTTTGGATGTGCCCCACGTGCTCCTATCATTCTTTATACTGCATTTGGAGTGTTTTACCTTATATTTTCGACTGTATTAGGAGTTTTTGTGGGATTTTTGACTAAATTTGGAGTTACTGTCCTACATTAGTGAAGTAGCGAGCCCGAAGGGCGAGCTTCTGGTGAGGCCGAAGGCCGAACTTTCGGTCCGCGAGGCCGAAGGCCGAGCGTTTGATGCGTGAGCCCGAAGGGCGAGCGCCTGGCGAGGCCGTAGGCCGAGCCGTATTAGTAACTTGCGAGGCCGAAGGCCGAGCTCCGACTTGAGAGTATTTTCCACATCTCCGACTGGTCTCCATGGCAACTGCCTGCGGTAACCGCAGCAACTACGAGTGGGGTTCCTTAACAAAAGTGACTCAGAACCTTGGTACCATTCTGCCCGTACCACCTTTTTATGGCAGTAGGGTGAATCTGCTTTAGTGGCTACAGTATGGTTCTTTATTGTTTTGAGAGTTTATATGGGATTTCATACTTCTATTGGAGTTTTGAACATACTTTTTTCCAACGTATCAGGAGTTTTGATATAGTTTAGTACTGCATAACGATAAATGCGGGCCGCATGCGGCCCGCACACTGCCCGAAATACTAGTTATAATATATAAAGCTCGATTACCATTGACTCACTGACTGACATAAATGTTCTCCTAGAAGGAGACGAGTAGGAGCAACGTGATGTATAGCAAAAATGTTCGGGGGGTTTTGGTGAGTATGAGAAAAATCGAAAATCATTAAAAAGACGCCTGCCAACTGAAGATGGATGACGTATCTCAAAAACGGTAAGAGATAGGTAGGGGGTGTTTGAACAAATGTCATAGGGAATTGGGAAAGCAGTCGAATGACACCTGTCAAAAATCCAAAATGGCGGATTTCAAGATGGCCGCCATACAAATTGATCCGAGCCTGCTGAAGCGAGGCCTTTAGGCCGAGCTTCAGTAGGGGCGGAGCAGTTTGTATGGTGGCCATCTTGAAATCCGACATTTTGGATGTGTCCCACGTGCTCCTATCATTCTTTATACTGCATTTGGAGCGTTTTACCTTTATATTAGACTGTATTAGGAGTTTTTGTGGGATTTTTGACTGAATTTGGAGTAACTGTCCTACATTAGTGCAGTTGCGAGCCCGAAGGGCGAGCTCCTGGTGAGGCCGAAGGCCGAACTTTCGGTCCGCGAGGCCGAAGGCCGAGCGTATGATGCGCGAGCCCGAAGGGCGAGCGCTTGGCGAGGCCGCAGGCCGAGCCGTGTTAGTAACTTGCGAGGCTGAAGGCCGAGCTCCGACTTTAGAATATTTTCTACATCTTCGACTGGTCTCCATGGCAACTGACCGCGGTAACCGAAGCACCTACGAGTGGGGTTCCTTAACAAAAGTGACTCAGAACCTTGGTACCATTCTGCCCGTACCACCTTTTTATGGCAGTAGGGTGAATTTGGTTTGGTGGCTACAGTTTGTTTCTTTATTGTATTGAGAGTTTATATGGGATTTCATACTTCTATTGGAGTTTTGAACACACTTTTTTTTACGTATTAGGTGTCTTGATATAAGTTAAAATTGCACAACGATAAATGCGGGCCGCATGCGGCCCGCACACTGCCCGAAATACTAGTTATAATATATAAAGCTCGATTACCACTGACTGACTCACTGACTGACTGACTGACATAAATGTTCTCCTAGAAGGAGTAGAGTAGGGTTAAAATGATGTAGGACAAAAATGTTCGGGGGGTTTTGGTGAGTATGAGAAAAATCGAAAATCATTAAAAACACGCCTGCCAAGTAAAGATGGATGACATATCTCAAAAACGGTAAGAGATAGGTAGGGGGTGTTTGAACAAATGTCATAGGGAATCTGGAGAGCAGTCGAATGACACCTGTCAAAAATCCAAAATGGCGGATTTCAAGATGGCCGCCATACAAATTGATCCGAGCCTGCTGAAGCGAGGCCGTTAGGCCGAGGTTCAGTAGGGGCGGAGCAGTTTGTATGATGGCCTTCTTGAAATCCGCCATTTTGGATTTGTCCCAGGTGCTCCTATCATTCTTTATACTGCATTTGGAGTGTATTACCTTATATTTTCGACTGTATTAGGAGTTTTTGTGGGATTTTTGACTGAATTTGGAGTTACTGTCCTACATAAGTGTAGTAGCGAGCCCGAAGGGCGAGCTCCTGGTGAGGCCGAAGGCCGAACTTTCAGTCCGCGAGGCCGAAGGCCGAGCGTATGACGCGCGAGCCCGAAGGGCGAGCTCTTGGCGAGGCCGCAGGCCGAGCCATGTTGGTAACTTGCGAGGCCGAAGGCCGAGCTCCGACTTGAGAGTTTTTTCCACGTCTCCGACTGGTCTCCATGGCAACTGCCCGCGGTAAGCGAAGCACCTACGAGTGGGGTTCCTTAACAAAAGTGACTCAGAACCTTGGTACCTTTCTGCCCGTACCACCTTTTTATGGCAGTAGGGTGAATCTGTTTTAGTGGCTACAGTATTGTTCTTTATTGTATTGAGTATTAATATGGGATTTCATACTTCTAATGGAGTTTTGAACATACTTTTTTTAATGTATAAGGTGTTTTGATATTGTTCAAACTTGCACAACGATAAATGCGGGCCGCATGCGGCCCGCACACTGCCCGAAAAACTAGTTATTATAATATATAAAGCTGGATTACCGTACACTGACTCACTGACTGACTGACATCATTGTTCTCCCAGAAGGAGTCAAGTAGGAAGAATGTGATGTATGGGAAAAGTGTAGAGGGAGTTTGTGTGAGTATGGGAAAAATCCGAAAACTCAAAGATGACGTCTGCCAAGTAAAATTGGATGGCGTATCTCTGAAACGGTAAGAGATAGGTAGGGGGTGCTTGACCAAATGTCATAGGGAATCAGGAGAGCAGTCGGATGACATTTGTCAAAAATCCAAAATGGCGGATTTCAAAATGGCCGCCATACAAAATCCTTCGATCCCTCAAAAAAGTAGCTGGTTCTACCAGAAAGAATTGAGTACGGTTATAGTAATGTATTACGAAAATGACTAAGGGGTTTAGCTGAGTAGGGGAAAAATTAAAAACCCTAGAAATGACGCCTGCCAAGTAAAGCTGGACTACGTATCTCGAAAACGGTAAGAGATAGGTTGGGGGTGTTTGAACAAATGTCATAGGGAATCGGGAGAGCAGTCGAATGACACCTGTCAAATGTGCTACTCTCATTCTTCATACATTATTTGGAGTATTTAACCTTACAATGTCAACTGTATTAGGAGTGTTTGTGGGAATTTCAACTCAATTTAGAGTAATTGTCCTACTGTCAGTGTAGCGAGCCCGAAGGGCGAGCTTTTGGTGAGGCCGAAGGCCGAACTTTCGGGCCGCGAGGCCGTAGGCCGAGTGGACGGTGCGCGAGCCCGCAGGGCGAGCGCTTGGCGAAGCCGCAGGTCGAGCCGTCTTAGTAACTTGCGAGGCCGAAGGCCGAGCTTAGACTTGCACCGATTTGGCTGAAAATCGATATATAGGTTGTTCTCGTCATCCTTATTCCAAATATGAAATTTTTATTTTGATGACGTCTGCCAAGTAAAAAAAGTTACTCCGATTTGGCTGAAACTCGATATTTATGTGGTTCTGGACGTCCTTATTCTAAATCAAAAATTTTTGTTTCGATGACGTCTGCCAAGTAAAAAAAGTTACTCCGATTTGGCTGAAACTCGATATTTAGGGGGTTCTGGGTGTCCTTATTCCAAATCTAAAATTTTTTTTTCGATGACGTCTGCCAAGTAAAACAAGTTACTCCGATTTGGCTGAAACTCGATATTTAGGTGGTTCTGGGTGTCCTTATTCCAAATCAAAATTTTTTTTTTCGATGACGTCTGCCAAGTAAAAAAAAGTACTCCGATTTGGCTTAAATTTTGTATCTAGGTTGTTCTGGACGTCCTTATTCCAAATATGAAATTTTTTTTCGATGACGTCTGCCAAGTGCAGATAAATCACGTATCTCGAAAACGGTAATAGATAGGTAGGGGGTTTTTGAAAATATGTCATAGGGAATAAGGAGAGCAGTCGAATGACATTTTGGATGTGTCTTACGTGCTCCTATCATTCTTTATACTGCATTTGGAACGTTTTTCCTTAATTTTCGACTGTATTAGGAGTTTTTGTCGGATTTTTGACTGAATTTGGAGTTACTGTCCATCTTTAGTGTAAAGCGAGCCCGAAGGGCCAGCTCCCGGTGAGGCCGAAGGCCGAACTTTCGGCTTGCGAGGCCGAAGGCCGAGCGTAGGGTGCGTGAGCCCGAAGGGCGAGCGCTTGGCGAGGCCGCAGGCCGAGCCGTGTTAGTAACTTGCGAGGCCGAAGGCCGAGCTCCGACTTGAGAGTTTTTTCCACGTCTCCGACTGGTCTCCATGGCAACTGCCCGCGGTAAGCGAAGCAAACCTACGAGTGGGGTTCCTTAACAAAAGTGACTCAGAACCTTGGTACCTTTCTGCCCGTACCACCTTTTTATGGCAGTAGGGTGAATCTGTTTTAGTGGCTACAGTATTGTTCTTTATTGTATTGAGTATTAATATGGGATTTCATACTTCTAATGGAGTTTTGAACATACTTTTTTTAATGTATAAGGTGTTTTGATATTGTTCAAACTTGCACAACGATAAATGCGGGCCGCATGCGGCCCGCACACTGCCCGAAAAACTAGTTATTATATAATATATAAAGTTATAATATATAAAGCTGGATTACCGTACACTGACTGACTCACTGACTGACATAATTGTTCTCCCAGAAGGAGTCGAGTAGGAAGAAAGTAATGTATAGCAAAAATGTTCTGGGGGTTTGTGTGAGTATGGGAAAAATCCGAAAACTCAAAGATGACGTCTGCCAAGTAAAATTGGATGGCGTATCTCTGAAACGGTAAGAGATAGGTAGGGGGTGCTTGACCAAATGTCATAGGGAATCGCGAGAGCAGTCGGATGACATTTTTCAAAAATCCAAAATGGCGGATTTCAAAATGGCCGCCATACAAAATCCTTCGATCCCTCAAAAAAGTAGCTGGTTCTACCAGAAAGAGTTGAGTACGGTTATAGTAATGTACTACGAAAATGACTAAGGGGTTTAGCTAAGTAGGGAAAAAATTAAAAACCCTAGAAATGACGCCTGCCAAGTAAAGCTGGACTACGTATCTCGAAAACGGTAAGAGATAGGTTTGGGGTGTTTGAACAAATGTCATAGGGAATCGGGAGAGCAGTCGAATGACACCTGTCAAATGTGCTACTCTCATTCTTCATACATTATTTGGAGTATTTGACCTTACAATGTCGACTGTATTAGGAGTTTTTGTGGGATTTTCAACTGAATTTGGAGTAATTGTCCTACTGGCCGTGTAGCGAGCCCGAAGGGCGAGCTTCTGGTGAGGCCGAAGGCCGAACTTTCGGGCCGCGAGGCCGTAGGCCGAGTTGACGTTGCGCGAGCCCGCAGGGCGAGCGCTAGGCGAGGCCGCAGGCCGAGCCATGTTAGTAACTTGCGAGGCCGAAGGCCGAGCTCAGACTTGCACCGATTTGGCTGAAAATCGATATATAGGTTGTTCTTGTCATCCTTATTTCAAATATGAAATTTTTATTTCGATGACGTCTGCCAAGTAAAAAAAGTTACTCCGATTTGGCTGAAACTCGATATTTAGGTGGTTCTGGATGTCCTTATTCCAAATCAAAAATTTTTTTTTCGATGACGTCTGCCAAGTAAAAAAAGTTACTCCGATTTGGCTGAAAATCGATATATAGGTTGTTCTCGTCATCCTTATTCCAAATATGAAATTTTTATTTCGATGACGTCTGCCAAGTAAAAAAAGTTACTCCGATTTGGCTGAAACTCGATATTTATGTGGTTCTGGACGTCCTGCTTCTAAATGAAAATTTTTTGTTTCGATGACGTCTGCCAAGTAAAAAAAGTTACTCCGATTTGGCTGAAACTCGATATTTAGGTGGTTCTGGGTGTCCTTATTCCAAATATAAATTTTTTTTTTCGATGACGTCTGGCAAGTAAAACAAGTTACTCCGATTTGGCTGAAACTCGATATTTAGGTGGTTCTGGGTGTCCTTATTCTAAATCAAATTTTTTTTTTTCGATGACGTCTGCCAAGTAAAAAAAAGTACTCCGATTTGGCTTAAATTTTATATCTTGGTTGTTCTGGACGTCCTTATTCCAAATATGAAATTTTTTTTTCGATGACGTCTGCCAAGTGCAGATAAATCACGTATCTCGAAAACGGTAATAGATAGGTAGGGGGTTTTTGAAAATATTTCATAGGAAATAAGGAGAGCAGTCGAATGACATTTTGGATGTGTCACACGTGCTCCTCTCATTCTTTATACTGCATTTGGAGTGTTTTACCTTATATTTTCGACTGTATTAGGAGTTTTTGTGGGATCTTTGACTGAATTTGGAGTTACTGTCCAACTTTAGTGTATAGCGAGCCCGAAGGGCGAGCTCCCGGTGAGGCCTAAGGCCGAACTTTCGGCTCGCGAGGCCGAAGGCCGAGCGTAGGGTGCGTGAGCCCGAAGGGCGAGCGCTTGGCGAGGCCATAGGCCGAGCCGTGTTAGTAACTTGCGAGGCCGAAGGCCGAGCTCCGACTTGACAGTATTTTCCACGTCACCGACTGGTCTCCATTGTAACTGCCTGCGGTAACCGAAGCACCTACGAGTGGGGTTCCTTAACAAAAGCGACTCAGAACCTTGGTACCATTCTGCCCGTACCACCTTTTTATGACAGTAGGGTGAATCTGCTTTAGTGGCTACAGAATGGATCTTTATTTTATGGAGAGTTTATTTGGGATTTCATACATCTATTGGAGTTTTGAACTTATTTTTTTTAAATGTATAAGGGGTTAAGGTTAAGTTTAGTACTGCATAACGATAAATGCGGGCCGCATGCGGCCCGCACACTGCCCGAAAAACTAGTTATAATATATAAAGCTCGATTACCATTGACTCACTGACTGACATAAATGTTCTCCTAGAAGGAGACGAGTAGGAACAACGTGATGTATGGCAAAAATGTTCGGGTGGTTTTGGTGAGTATAAGAAAAATCGAAAATCATAAAAATGACGCCTGCCAAGTGAAGATGGATGACGTATCTCAAAAACGGTAAGAGATAGGTAGGGGGTGTTTGAACAAATGTCATAGGGAATCGGAAGTTTAGTCGAATGACACCTGTCAAAAATCCAAAATGGCGGATTTCAAGATGGCCGCCATACAAAATGATCCGAGCCTGCTGAAGCGAGGCCTTTAGGCCGAGCTTCAGTAGGGGCGGAGCAGTTTGTATGGTGGCCTTCTTGAAATCCGCCATTTTGAATTTGTCCCAGGTGCTCCTCTCATTCTTCAGACTGCATTTGGAGTGTTTTACCATATATTTTCGACTATATTAGGAGTTTTTGTGGGATTTTTGACTGAATTTGGAGTTACTGTCCAACATTAGTGTAGTAGCGAGCCCGAAGGGCGAGCTCCTGGTGAGGCCGAAGGCCGAACTTTCGGTCCGCGAGGCCGAAGGCCGAGCGTATGGTGCGTGAGCCCGAAGGGCGAGCGCTTGGCGAGGCCGCAGGCCGAGCCATGTTAGTAACTTGCGAGGCCGAAGGCCGAGCTCCGACTTGAGAGTATTTTCCATGTCACAGAATGGTCTCCATGGCAACTGCCCGCGGTAACCGAAGCACCTACGAGTGGGGTTCCTTAACAAATGTGACTCAGAACCTTGGTACCATTCTGCCGGTACCACCTTTTTATGGCAGTAGGGTGAATCTGGTTTGGAGGCTACAGTTTGTTTCTTTATTGTATTGAGAGTTTATATGGGATTTCATACTTCTATTGGAGTTTTGAAAATTTTTTTTTTATTGTAAAAGGTGTTTTGATATAGTATAGTACTGCATAACGATAAATGCGGGCCGCATGCGGCCCGCACACTGCCCGAAAAACTAGTTTATAATATATAAAGCTCGATTACCACTCACTGACTGACTGACTGATTGACATAAATGTTCTCCTAGAAGGAGCAGAGTAGGGCTAAAATGATGTATGGCAAAAATGTTTGGGGGGTTTTGGTGAGTATGAGAAAAATCGAAAATCATTAAAAAGACGCCTGCCAAGTGATGATGGATGACGTATCTCGAAAACGGTAAGAGATAGGTAGGGGGTGTTTGAACAAATGTCATAGAGAATCGGGAGAGCAGTCGAATGACACCTGTCAAAAATCCAAAATGGCGGATTTCAAGATGGCCGCCATACAAAATGCTCCGAGCCTGCTGAAGCGAGGCCTTTAGGCCGAGCTTCAGTAGGGGCGGAGCAGTTTGTATGGTGGCCTTCTTGAAATCCGCCATTTTGGATTTGTCCCAGGTGCTCCTCTCATTCTTCATACTGCATTTGGAGTGTTTTACCTTATATTTTCGACTGTATTAGGAGTTTTTGTGGGTTTTTTGACTGAATTTGGAGTAACTGTTCTACATTAGTGTATAGCGAGCCCAAAGGGCAACCACCTGGTGAGGCCGAAGGCCGAACTTTCGGTCCGCGAGGCCGAAGGCCGAGCGAATGGTGCGCGAGCCCGAAGGGCGAGCGCTTGGCGAGGCCGCAGGCCGAGCCGTATTAGTAACTTGCGAGGCCGAAGGCCGAGCTCCGACTTGAGAGTATTTTCCACGTCACCGACTGGTCTCCATGGCAACTGCCTGCGGTAACCGAAGCACCTACGAGTGGGGTTCCTTAACAAAAGTGATTCAGAACCTTGGTACCATTCTGCCCGTACCACCTTTTTATGGCAGTAGGGTGAATTTGGTTTGGTGATAACAGTACGGTTCTCTATTGTATTAAGGGTTTGTATGGGAAATCGTACATCTTTAGGTGTTTTGAAATAATTTTTTTTAATGTATAAGGTGTTTTGATATTGTTCAAACTTGCACAACGATAAATGCGGGCCGCATGCGGCCCGCACACTGCCCGAAAAACTAGTTTATAATATATAAGGCTCGATTACCACTCACTGACTGACTGACTGATTGACATAAATGTTCTCCTAGAAGGAGCAGAGTAGGGTTAAAATGAAGTATGGCAAAAATGTTTGGGGGGTTTAGGTGAGTACAAGAAAAATCGAAAATCATAAAAATGACGCCTGCCAAGTAAAGATGAATGACATATCTCAAAAACGGTACAAGATAGGTAGGGGGTGTTTGAACAAATGTCATAGGGAATCGGGAGAGCAGCCGGATGACATCTGTTAAAAATCCAAAATGGCGGATTTCAAGATGGCCGCCATACAAATTGATCCGAGCCTGCTGAAGCGAGGCCGTTAGGCCGAGGTTCAGTAGGGGCGGAGCAGTTTGTATGGGGGCCTTCTTGAAATCCGCCATTTTGGATTTGTCCCAGGTGCTCCTATCATTCTTTATACTGCATTTGGAGTGTATTACCTTATATTATCGACTGTATTAGGAGTTTTTGTGGGATTTTTGACTGAATTTGGAGTAACTGTCCTACATAAGTGTAGTAGCGAGCCCGAAGGGCGAGCTCCTGGTGAGGCCGAAGGCCGAACTTTCGGTCCGCGAGGCCGAAGGCCGAGCGTATGATGCGCGAGCCCGAAGGGCGAGCGCTTGGCGAGGCCGCAGGCCGAGCCGTGTTGGTAACTTGCGAGGCCGAAGGCCGAGCTCCGACTTGAGAGTTTTTTTCCACGTCTCCGACTGGTCTCCATGGCAACTGCCCGCGGTAAGCGAAGCACCTACGAGTGGGGTTCCTTAACAAAAGTGACTCAGAACCTAGGTCCCATTCTGCCCGTACCACCTTTTTATGGCAGTAGGGTGAATCTGTTTTAGTGGCTACAGTATTGTTCTTTATTGTATTGAGAGTTAATATGGGATTTCATACTTCTAATGGAGTTTTGAACATACTTTTTTTAATGTATAAGGTGTTTTGGTATTGTTCAAACTTGCATTACGATAAATGCGGGCCGCATGCGGCCCGCACACTGCCCGAAAAACTAGTTATTATTTATTTATTATTATAATATATAAAGCTCGATTACCGTACACTGACTGACTGACTGACTGATTCACTGACTGACATCATTGTTCTCCCAGAAGGAGTCGAGAAGGAAGTAAGTGATGTATGGGAAAAGTGTAGAGGGGGTTTGTGTGAGTATGGGAAAAATCCGAAAACTCTAAGATGTCGTCTGCCAAGTAAAATTGGATAGCGTATCTCTGAAACGGTAAGATATAGGTAGGGGGTGCTTGACCAAATGTCATAGGGAATCGGGAGAGCAGTCGGATGACATTTGTCAAAAATCCAAAATGGCGGATTTCAAAATGGCCGCCATACAAAATCCTTCGATCCCTCAAAAAAGTAGCTGGTTCTACCAGAAAAAGTTGAGTACGGTTAAAGTAATGTATTACGAAAATGACTAAGGGGTTTAGCTGAGTAGGGAAAAAATTAAAAACCCTAGAAATGACGCCTGCCAAGTAAAGCTGGACTACGTATCTCGAAAACGGTAAGAGATAGGTTTGGGGTGTTTGAACAAATGTCATAGGGAATCGGGAGAGCAGTCGAATGACACCTGTCAAATGTGCTACTCTCATTCTTCATACATTATTTGGAGTATTTGACCTTACAATGTCGTCTGTTTTAGGAGTTTTTTTGGGATTTTCAACTGAATTTGGAGTAATTGTCCTACTGGCCGTGTAGCGAGCCCGAAGGGCGAGCTTCTGGTGAGGCCGAAGGCCGAACTTTCGGGCCGCGAGGCCGTAGGCCGAGTGGACGGTGCGCGAGCCCGCAGGGCGAGCGCTAGGCGAGGCCGCAGGCCGAGCCATGTTAGTAACTTGCGAGGCCGAAGGCCGAGCTTAGACTTGCACCGATTTGGCTGAAAATCGATATATAGGTTGTTCTCGTCATCCTTATTTCAAATATGAAATTTTTACTTCGATGACGTCTGCCAAGTAAAAAAAGTTACTCCGATTTGGCTGAAACTCGATATTTAGGTGGTTCTGGGTGTCCTTATTCCAAATCTAAAAATTTTTTTTCGATGACGTCTGCCAAGTAAAACAAGTTACTCCGATTTGGCTGAAACTCGATATTTAGGTGGTTCTGGGTGTCCTTATTCCAAATCTAAATTTTTTTTTTCGATGACGTCTGCCAAGTAAAACAAGTTACTCCGATTTGGCTGAAACTCGATATTTAGGTGGTTCTGGGTGTCCTTATTCCAAATCTAAAATTTTTTTTCGATGACGTCTGCCAAGTAAAACATGTTACTCCGATTTGGCTGAAACTCGATATTTAGGTGGTTCTGGGTGTCCTTATTCCAAATCAAAATTTTTTTTTTCGATGACGTCTGCCAAGTAAAAAGAAGTACTCCGATTTGGCTTAAATTTCATATCTAGGTTGTTCTGGACGTCCTTATTCCAAATATGAAATTTTTTTTTCGATGACGTCTGCCAAGTGTAGATAAATCACGAATCTCGAAAACGGTAATAGATAGGTAGGGGGTTTTTGAAAATATGTCATAGGGAATAAGGAGAGCAGTCGAATGACATTTTGGATGTGTCTTACGTGCTCCTATCATTCTTTATACTGCATTTGGAGTGTTTTTCCTTAATTTTCGACTGTATTAGGAGTTTTTGTAGGGATTTTTGACTGAATTTGGAGTTACTGTCCAATTTTAGTGTATAGCGAGCCCGAAGGGCGAGCTCCCGGTGAGGCCGAAGGCCGAACTTTCGGCTCGCGAGGCCGAAGGCCGAGCGTAGGGTGCGTGAGCCCGAAGGGCGAGCGCTTGGCGAGGCCGTAGGCCGAGCCGTATTAGTAACTTGCGAGGCCGAAGGCCGAGCTCCGACTTGAGAGTTTTTTCCACGTCTCCGACTGGTCTCCATGGCAACTGCCCGCGGTAACCGAAGCACCTACGAGTGGGGTTCCTTAACAAAAGTGACTCAGAACCTTGGTACCATTCTGCCCGTACCACCTTTTTATGGCAGTAGGGTGAATCTGCTTTAGTAGCTACAGTATGTTTCTCTACTGTATTACAAGTTTATTTGGGATTTCATATTTCTATTGCAGTTTTGAACATTTTTTTTTTATGTATTAGGTGTTTTGATATAGTCTAAAATTGCATAACGATAAATGCGGGCCGCATGCGGCCCGCACACTGCCCGAAATACTAGTTTATAATATATAAAGCTGGATTACCGTACACTGACTGACTGACTGACTGACTGATTCACTGACTGACATCATTGTTCTCCCAGAAGGAGTCGAGAAGGAAGAAAGTGATGTATGGGAAAAGTGTAGAGGAGGTTTAGGGGAGTATGGGAAAAATCCGAAAACTCAAAGATGACGTCTGCCAAGTAAAATTGGATGGCGTATCTCTGAAACGGTAAGAGATAGGTAGGGGGTGCTTGACCAAATGTCATAGGGAATCGGGAGAGCAGTCGGATGACATTTGTCAAAAATCCAAAATGGCGGATTTCAAAATGGCCGCCATACAAAATCCTTCGATCCCTCAAAAAAGTAGCTGGTTCTACCAGAAAAAGTTGAGTACGGTTAAAGTAATGTATTACGAAAATGACTAAGGGGTTTAGCTGAGTAGGGAAAAAATTAAAAACCCTAGAAATGACGCCTGCCAAGTAAAGCTGGACTACGTATCTCGAAAACGGTAAGAGATAGGTTTGGGGTGTTTGAACAAATGTCATAGGGAATCGGGAGAGCAGTCGAATGACACCTGTCAAATGTGCTACTCTCATTCTTCATACATTATTTGGAGTATTTGACCTTACAATGTCGTCTGTTTTAGGAGTTTTTTTGGGATTTTCAACTGAATTTGGAGTAATTGTCCTACTGGCCGTGTAGCGAGCCCGAAGGGCGAGCTTCTGGTGAGGCCGAAGGCCGAACTTTCGGGCCGCGAGGCCGTAGGCCGAGTGGACGGTGCGCGAGCCCGCAGGGCGAGCGCTAGGCGAGGCCGCAGGCCGAGCCATGTTAGTAACTTGCGAGGCCGAAGGCCGAGCTTAGACTTGCACCGATTTGGCTGAAAATCGATATATAGGTTGTTCTCGTCATCCTTATTTCAAATATGAAATTTTTACTTCGATGACGTCTGCCAAGTAAAAAAAGTTACTCCGATTTGGCTGAAACTCGATATTTAGGTGGTTCTGGGTGTCCTTATTCCAAATCTAAAAATTTTTTTTCGATGACGTCTGCCAAGTAAAACAAGTTACTCCGATTTGGCTGAAACTCGATATTTAGGTGGTTCTGGGTGTCCTTATTCCAAATCTAAATTTTTTTTTTCGATGACGTCTGCCAAGTAAAACAAGTTACTCCGATTTGGCTGAAACTCGATATTTAGGTGGTTCTGGGTGTCCTTATTCCAAATCTAAAATTTTTTTTCGATGACGTCTGCCAAGTAAAACATGTTACTCCGATTTGGCTGAAACTCGATATTTAGGTGGTTCTGGGTGTCCTTATTCCAAATCAAAATTTTTTTTTTCGATGACGTCTGCCAAGTAAAAAGAAGTACTCCGATTTGGCTTAAATTTCATATCTAGGTTGTTCTGGACGTCCTTATTCCAAATATGAAATTTTTTTTTCGATGACGTCTGCCAAGTGTAGATAAATCACGAATCTCGAAAACGGTAATAGATAGGTAGGGGGTTTTTGAAAATATGTCATAGGGAATAAGGAGAGCAGTCGAATGACATTTTGGATGTGTCTTACGTGCTCCTATCATTCTTTATACTGCATTTGGAGTGTTTTTCCTTAATTTTCGACTGTATTAGGAGTTTTTGTAGGGATTTTTGACTGAATTTGGAGTTACTGTCCAATTTTAGTGTATAGCGAGCCCGAAGGGCGAGCTCCCGGTGAGGCCGAAGGCCGAACTTTCGGCTCGCGAGGCCGAAGGCCGAGCGTAGGGTGCGTGAGCCCGAAGGGCGAGCGCTTGGCGAGGCCGTAGGCCGAGCCGTATTAGTAACTTGCGAGGCCGAAGGCCGAGCTCCGACTTGAGAGTTTTTTCCACGTCTCCGACTGGTCTCCATGGCAACTGCCCGCGGTAACCGAAGCACCTACGAGTGGGGTTCCTTAACAAAAGTGACTCAGAACCTTGGTACCATTCTGCCCGTACCACCTTTTTATGGCAGTAGGGTGAATCTGCTTTAGTAGCTACAGTATGTTTCTCTACTGTATTACAAGTTTATTTGGGATTTCATATTTCTATTGCAGTTTTGAACATTTTTTTTTTATGTATTAGGTGTTTTGATATAGTCTAAAATTGCATAACGATAAATGCGGGCCGCATGCGGCCCGCACACTGCCCGAAATACTAGTTTATAATATATAAAGCTGGATTACCGTACACTGACTCATTCACTGACTCACTGACATAATTGTTCTCCCAGAAGGAGTCGAGTAGGAAGAAAGTAATGTATAGCAAAAATGTTCTGGGGGTTTGAGTGAGTATGGGAAAAATCCGAAAACTCAAAGATGACGTCTGCCAAGTAAAATTGGATGGCGTATCTCTGAAACGGTAAGAGATAGGTAGGGGGTGCTTGACCAAATGTCATAGGGAATCGGGAGAGCAGTCGGATGACATTTGTCAAAAATCCAAAATGGCGGATTTCAAAATGGCCGCCATACAAAATCCTTCGATCCCTCAAAAAAGTAGCTGGTTCTACCAGAAAGAGTTGAGTACGGTTAAAGTAATGTATTACGAAAATGACAAAGGGGTTTAGCTGAGGAGGGGAAAAATTATAAACCCAAGAAATGACGCCTGCCAAGTAAAGCTGGACTACGTATCTCGAAAACGGTAAGAGATAGGTTGGGGGTGTTTGAACAAATGTCATAGGGAATCGGGAGAGCAGTCGAATGACACCTGTCAAATGTGCTACTCTCATTCTTCATACATTATTTGGAGTATTTGACCTTACAATGTCGACTGTATTAGGAGTTTTTGTGGGATTTTCAACTGAATTTGGAGTAATTGTCCTACTGGCCGTGTAGCGAGCCCGAAGGGCGAGTTCCGGTGAGGCCGAAGGCCGAACTTTCGGGCCGCGGGGCCGTAGGCCGAGTGGACGGTGGGCGAGCCCGCAGGGCGAGCGCTAGGCGAGGCCGCAGGCCGAGCCATGTTAGTAACTTGCGAGGCCGAAGGCCGAGCTCAGACTTGCACCGATTTGGCTGAAAATCGATATATAGGTTGTTCTCGTCATCCTTATTTCAAATATGAAATTTTTATTTCGATGACGTCTGCCAAGTAAAAAAAGTTACTGCGATTTGGCTGAAACTCGATATTTATGTGGTTCTGGACGTCCATATTCCAAATCAAAAAAAAATTTTTCGATGACGTCTGCCAAGTAAAAAAATTTACTCCGATTTGGCTGAAACTCGATATTTAGGTGGTTCTGGGTGTCCTTATTCCAAATCTAAAAATTTTTTTTCGATGACGTCTGCCAAGTAAAAAAAGTTACTCCGATTTGGCTGTAACTCGATATTTAGGTGGATCTGGGTGTCCTTATTCCAAATCTAAAAAAAATTTTTCGATAACGTCTGCCAAGTAAAAAAAGTTACTCCGATTTGGCTGGAACTCGATATTTATGTGGTTCTGGGTGTCCTTATTCCAAATCTAAAATTTTTTTTTCGATGTTGTCTGCCAAGTGCAGATAAATCACGTATCTCGAAAACGGTAATAGATAGGTAGGGGGTTTTTGAAAAATGTCATAGGGAATAAGGAGAGCAATCGAATGACATTTTGGATGTGTCACACGTGCTCCTCTCATTCTTTATACTGCATTTGGAGTGTTTTACCTCATGTTTTCGACTGTATTAGGAGTTTTTGTAGGTTTTTTGACTGAATTTGGAGTTACTGTTCTACGTTATTGTAGTAGCGAGCCCGAAGGGCGAGCTCCTGGTGAGGCCGAAGGCTGAACTTTCGATTCGCGAGGCCGAAGGCCGAGCGTATGGTGCGTGAGCCCGAAGGGCGAGCGCTTGGCGAGGCCGCAGGCCGAGCCGTATTTGTAACTTGCGAGGCCGAAGGCCGAGCTCAGAACTGAGAGTATTTTCCACGACTCCTACTGGTCTCCAAGGCAACTGCCCGCGATAACCGAAGCACCTACGAGTTGGGTTCCTTAACAAAAGTGACTCAGAACTTTGGTCCGATTCTGCCCGTACCACCTTTTAATGGCAGTAGGGTGAATTTGGTTTGGTGGCTGCAGTATGGTTCTTTATTGTATTGAGAGTTTTTATGGGATTTCATACTTCCATTGGAGTTTTGAACATTCTTTTTCTTAAAGTATTAGGGGTTTATGTGAAATTTCCAAATGACTCAAGATAGATGCGGGCCGCATGCGGCCCGCACACTGCCCGAAAAACTAGTTATTATTTATAATATATAAAGCTGGATTACCGTACACTGACTGACTGATTCACTGACTGACATCATTGTTCTCCCAGAAGGAGTCGAGAAGGAAGAAAGTGATGTATGGGAAAAGTGTAGAGGAGGTTTAGGGGAGTATGGGAAAAATCCGAAAACTCAAAGATGACGTCTGCCAAGTAAAATTGGATGGCGTATCTCTGAAACGGTAAGAGATAGGTAGGGGGTGCTTGACCAAATGTCATAGGAAATCGGGAGAGCAGTCGGATGACATCTGTCAAAAATCCAAAATGGCGGATTTCAAAATGGCCGCCATACAAAATCCTTCGATCCCTCAAAAAAGTAGCTGGTTCTACCAGGAAGAGTTGAGTACGGTTATAGTAATGTATTACGAAAATGACAAAGGGGCTTAGCTGAGTAGGGAAAAAATTAAAAACCCTAGAAATGACGCCTGCCAAGTAAAGCTGGACTACGTATCTCGAAAATGGTAAGAGATAGGTTGGGGGTGTTTGAACAAATGTCATAGGGAATCGGGAGAGCAGTCGAATGACACCTTTCAAATGGGCTACTCTCATTCTTCATACATTATTTGGAGTATTTAACCTTACAATGTCGACTGAATTAGGAGTGTTTGTGGGAATTTCAACTCAATTTAGAGTAATTGTCCTACTGTCAGTGTAGCGAGCCCGAAGGGCGAGCTTCTGGTGAGGCCGAAGGCCGAACTTTCGGGCCGCGAGGCCGTAGGCCGAGTGGAATGTGCGCGAGCCCGCAGGGCGAGCGCTAGGCGAGGCCGCAGGTCGAGCCGTGTTAGTAACTTGCGAGGCCGAATGCCGAGCTCAGACTTGCACCGATTTGGCTGAAAATCGATATATATGTTGTTCTCGTCATCCTTATTTCAAATATGAAATTTTTATTTCGATGACGTCTGCCAATTAAAAAAAGTTACTCCGATTTGGCTGAAACTCGATATTTATGTGGTTCTGGACGTCCTTATTCTAAATCAAAAATTTTTGTTTCGATGACGTCTGCCAAGTAAAAAAAGTTACTCCGATTTGGCTGAAACTCGATATTTAGGTGGTTCTGGGTGTCCTTATTCCAAATCTAAAAATTTTTTTTCGATGACGTCTGCCAAGTAAAAAAAGTACTCCGATTTGGCTTAAATTTTATATCTAGGTTGTTCTGGACGTCCTTATTCCAAATATGAAATTTTTTTTTCGATGACGTCTGCCAAGTGCATATAAATCACGTATCTCGAAAACGGTAATAGATAGGTTTTTGAAAATATGTCATAGGGAATAAGGAGAGCAGTCGAATGACATTTTGGATGTGTCTTACGTGCTCCTATCATTCTTTATACTGCATTTGGAGTGTTTTTCCTTAATTTTCGACTGTATTAGGAGTTTTTGTGGGATTTTTGACTGAATTTGGAGTTACTGTCCAACTTTAGTGTATAGCGAGCCCGAAGGGCGAGCTCCTGGTGAGGCCGAAGGCCGAACTTTCGGTCCGCGAGGCCGTAGGCCGAGTGGACGGTGCGCGAGCCCGCAGGGCGAGCGCTAGGCGAGGCCGCAGGCCGAGCCACGTTAGTAACTTGCGAGGCCGAAGGCCGAGCTCCGACTTGAGAGTTTTTTCCACGTCTCCGACTGGTCTCCATGGCAACTGCCCGCGATAACCGAAGCACCTACGAGTGGGGTTCCTTAACAAAAGTGACTCAGAACCTTGGTACCATTCTGCCCGTACCACCTTTTTATGGCAGTAGGGTGAATCTGCTTTAGTAGCTACAGTATGTTTCTCTACTGTATTACAAGTTTATTTGGGACTTCATATTTCTATTGGAGTTTTGAACATTTTTTTTATGTATTACGTGTTTTGATATAGTTTAAAATTGCATAAAGATAAATGCGGGCCGCATGCGGCCCGCACACTGCCCGAAAAACTAGTTATTATTTATAATATATAAAGCTCGATTACCACTGACTGACTCACTGACTGACTGACTGACATAAATGTTCGCCTAGAAGGAGTAGAGTAGGGTTAAAATGATGTATGGCAAAAATGTTCGGGGGGTTTTGGTGAGTATGAGAAAAATCGAAAATCATAAAAAGACGCCTGCCAAGTAAAGATGGATGACATATCTCAAAAACGGTAAGAGATAGGTAGGGGGTGTTTGAACAAATGTCATAGGGAATCGGGAGAGCAGTCGAATGACACCTGTCAAAAATCCAAAATGGCGGATTTCAAGATGGCCGCCATACAAAGTGATCCGAGCCTGCTGAAGCGAGGCCGTTAGGCCGAGCTTCAGTAGGGGCGGAGCAGTTTGTATGGTGGCCGTCTTGAAATCCGACATTTTGGATGTGTCTTACGTGCTCCTATCATTCTTTATACTGCATTTGGAGTTTTTTATCTTTATTTTCGACTGTATTAGGAGTTTTTGTGGGATTTTTGACTGAATTTGGAGTAACTGTCCTACATTAGTGTAGTAGCGAGCCCGAAGGGCGAGCTTCTGGTGAGGCCGAAGGCCGAACTTTCGGCCCGCGAGGCCGAAGGCCGAGCGTATGGGGCGTGAGCCCGAAGGGCGAGCGCATGGCGAGGCCAGAGGCCGAGCCGTGTTAGTAACTTGCGAGGCCGAAGGCCGAGCTCCGACTTGAGAGTATTTTCCACGTCTCCGAATGGTCTCCATGGCAACTGCCCGTGGTAAGCGAAGCTCCTACGAGTGGGGTTCTTTAACAAAAGTTACTCAGAATCTTGGTACCATTCTGCCCGTACCACTTTTTTTATGGCAGTAGGGTGAATCTGGTTTGGTGGCTATAGTTTGGTTCTCTACTGTATAAGGAGTTTATATGGGATTTCATACTGTTATAGAATATTGTTTTTTTTTTTAAATGTATAAGGTGTTTTGATATTGTTTCAAATTGCATAACGATAAATGCGGGCCGCATGCGGCCCGCACACTGCCCGAAAAACTAGTTATTATTATTATTATTATAATATATAAAGCTGGATTACCGTACACTGACTGACTCACTGACTGACATAATTGTTCTCCCAGAAGGAGTCGAGTAGGAAGAAAGTAATGTATAGCAAAAATGTTCTGGGGGTTTGTGTGAGTATGGGAAAAATCCGAAAACTCAAAGATGACGTCTGCCAAGTAAAATTGGATGGCGTATCTCTGAAACGGTAAAAGATAGGTAGGGGGTGCTTGACCAAATGTCATAGGGAATCAGGAGAGCAGTCGGATGACATTTGTCAAAAATCCAAAATGGCGGATTTCAAAATGGCCGCCATACAAAATCCTTCGATCCCTCAAAAAAGTAGCTGGTTCTACCAGTAAGAGTTGAGTACGGGTATAGTAATGTATTACGAAAATGACAAAGGGGCTTAGCTGAGTAGGGAAAAAATTAAAAACCCTAGAAATGACGCCTGCCAAGTAAAGCTGGACTACGTATCTCGAAAACGGTAAGAGATAGGTTGGGGGTGTTTGAACAAATGTCATAGGGAATCGGGAGAGCAGTCGAATGACACCTGTCAAATGTGCTACTCTCATTCTTCATACATTATTTGGAGTATTTAACCTTACAATGTCGACTGTATTAGGAGTGTTTGTGGGAAATTCAACTCAATTTAGAGTAATTGTCCTACTGTCAGTGTAGCGAGCCCGAAGGGCGAGCTTTTGGTGAGGCCGAAGGCCGAACTTTCGGGCCGCGAGGCCGTAGGCTGAGTGGACGGTGCGCGAGCCCGCAGGGCGAGCGCTAGGCGAGGCCGCAGGTCGAGCCGACTCAGTAACGTAAGATTGCGAGGCCGAAGGCCGAGCTCAGACTTGCACCGATTTGGCTGAAAATCGATATATAGGTTGTTCTCGTCATCCTTATTCCAAATATGAAATTTTTATTTCGATGACGTCTGCCAAGTAAAAAAAGTTACTCCGATTTGGCTAAAACTCGATATTTATGTGGTTCTGGACGTCCTTATTCTTAATCAAAAATTTTTGTTTCGATGACGTCTGCCAAGTAAAAAAAGTTACTCCGATTTGGCTGAAACTCGATATTTAGGTGGTTCTGGGTGTCCTTATTCCAAATCTAAAATTTTTTTTTCGATGACGTCTGCCAAGTTAAAAAAAGTTACTCCGATTTGGCTGAAACTCGATATTTAGGTGGTTCTGGGTGTCCTTATTCCAAAACAAATATTTTTTTTCCGATGACGTCTGCCAAATAAAAAAAAGTACTCCGATTTGGCTTGAATTTTATATCTAGGTTGTTCTGGACGTCCTTATTCCAAATATGAAATTTTTTTCGATGACGTCTGCCAAGTTCAGATAAATCACGTATCTCGAAAACGGTAATAGATAGGTAGGGGGTTTTTGAAAATATGTCATAGGGAATAAGGAAAGCAGTTGAATGACATTTTGGATGTGTCTTACGTGCTCCTATCATTCTTTATACTGCATTTGGAGTGTTTTTCCTTAATTTTCGACTGTATTAGGAGTTTTTGTGGGATTTTTGACTGAATTTGGAGTTACTGTCCAGCTTTAGTGTATAGCGAGCTCGAAGGGCGAGCTCCCGGTGAAGCCGAAGGCCGAACTTTCGGCTCGCGAGGCCGAAGGCCGAGCGTAGGGTGCGTGAGCCCAAAGGGCGAGCGCTTGGCGAGGCCGTAGGCCGAGCCGTATTAGTTACTTGCGAGGCCGAAGGCCGAGCTCCGACTTGAGTGTTTTTTCCACGTCTCCGACTGGTCTCCAAGGCAACTGCCCGCGGTAACCGAATCATCTACGAGTGGGGTTCCTTTACAAAAGTGAGTCAGAACCTTGGTTCGATTCTGCCCGTACCACCTTTTTATGGCAGTAGGGTGAATCTGCTTTAGTGGCTACAGTATGGTTCTTTATTGTATGGAGAGTTTATTTGGGATTTCATACTTCTATTGGAGTTTTGAACTTATTTTTTTTAAATGTACAAGATGTTAACGTATTGTTTAGTACTGCATAACGATAAATGCGGGCCGCATGCGGCCCGCACACTGCCCGAAAAACTAGTTTATAATATATAAAGCTCGATTACCACTGACTGACTGACTGACTCACTGACATAAATGTTCTCCTAGAAGGAGCAGAGTAGGGTAAAAATGAAGAATAGCAAAAATGTTCGGAGGGTTTTGGTGAGTATGAGAAAAATCGAAAATCATTAAAAAGACGCCTGCCAAGTAAAGATGGATGACGTATCTCAAAAACGGTACGAGATAGGTAGGGGGTGTTTGAACAAATGTCATAGGGAATCGGGAGAGCAGTCGAATGACACCTGTCAAAAATCCAAAATGGCGGATTTCAAGATGGCCGCCATACAAAGTGATCCGAGCCTGCTGAAGCGAGGCCTTTAGGCCGAGCTTCAGTAGGGGCGGAGCAGTTTGTATGGTGGCCGTCTTGAAATCCGACATTTTGGATGTGTCTTACGTGCTCCTATCATTCTTTATACTGCATTTGGAGTTTTTTATCTTTATTTTCGACTGTATTAGGAGTTTTTGTGGGATTTTTGACTGAATTTGGAGTAACTGTCCTACATTAGTGTAGTAGCGAGCCCGAAGGGCGAGCTTCTGGTGAGGCCGAAGGCCGAACTTTCGGCCCGCGAGGCCGAAGGCCGAGCGTATGGGGCGTGAGCCCGAAGGGCGAGCGCATGGCGAGGCCAGAGGCCGAGCCGTGTTAGTAACTTGCGAGGCCGAAGGCCGAGCTCCGACTTGAGAGTATTTTCCACGTCTCCGAATGGTCTCCATGGCAACTGCCCGTGGTAAGCGAAGCTCCTACGAGTGGGGTTCTTTAACAAAAGTTACTCAGAATCTTGGTACCATTCTGCCCGTACCACCTTTTTATGGCAGTAGGGTGAATCTGCTTTAGTGGCTACAGTATGGTTCTTTATTGTATTGAGAGTTTATATGGGATTTCATACTTCTATTGGAGTTTTGAACACACTTTTTTTCAGGTATTAGGTGTTTCTGTGAAATTTTCAAATGACTCAAGATAGATGCGGGCCGCATGCGGCCCGCACACTGCCCGAATAACTAGTTATAATATATAAAGCTGGATTACCGTACACTGACTCATTCACTGACTCACTGACATAATTGTTCTCCCAGAAGGAGTCGAGTAGGAAGAAAGAAATGTAAGTATAGCAAAAATGTTCTGGGGGTTTGTGTGAGTATGGGAAAAATCCGAAAACTCAAAGATGACGTCTGCCAAGTAAAATTGGATAGCGTATCTCGGAAACGGTAAGAGATAGGTAGGGGGTGCTTGACCAAATGTCATAGGGAATCTGGAGAGCAGTCGGATGACATCTGTCAAAAATCCAAAATGGCGGATTTCAAAATGGCCGCCATACAAAATCCTTCGATCCCTCAAAAAAGTAGCTGGTTCTACCAGAAAGAGTTGAGTACGGTTATAGTAATGTATTACGAAAATGACTAAGGGGTTTAGCTAAATAGGGAAAAAATTAAAAACCCTAGAAATGACGCCTGCCAAGTAAAGCTGGACTACGTATCTCAAAAACGGTAAGAGATAGGTTGGGGGTGTTTGAACAAATGTCATAGGGAATCGGGAGAGCAGTCGAATGACACCTGTCAAATGTGCTACTCTCATTCTTCATACATTATTTGGAGTATTTGACTTTACAATGTCGACTGTATTAAGAGTTTTTGTGGGATTTTCAACTGAATTTGGAGTAATTGTCCTACTGGCCGTGTAGCGAGCCCGAAGGGCGAGCTTCTGGTGAGGCCGAAGGCCGAACTTTAAGGCCGCGAGGCCGTAGGCCGAGCGGATGGTGCGCGAGCCCGTAGAGCGAGCGCTAGGCGAGGCCGCAGGCCGAGCCATGTTAGTAACTTGCGAGGCCGAAGGCCGAGCTCAGACTTGCACCGATTCGGCTGAAAATCGATATATAAGTTGTTCTCGTCATCCTTATTCCAAATATGAAATATTTATTTCGATGACGTCTGCCAAGTTAAAAAAGTTACTCCGATTTGGCTGAAACTCGATATTTAGGTGGTTCTGGGTGTCCTTATTCCAAATCTAAAATTTTTTTTTCGATGACGTCTGCCAAGTAAATAAAGTTACTCCGATTTGGCTGAAACTCGATATTTAGGTGGTTCTGGGTGTCCTTATTCCAAATCTAAAATTTTTTTTTGATGACGTCTGCCAAGTAAAAAAAGTTACTCCGATTTGGCTGAAACTCGATATTTAGGTGGTTCTGGGTGTCCTTATTCCAAATCTAAAAATTTTTTTTCGATGACGTCTGCCAAGTAAAAAAAGTTACTTCGATTTGGCTGAAACTCGATATTTAGGTGGTTCTGGGTGTCCTTATTCCAAATAAAAAATTTTTTTTTCGATGACGTCTGCCAAGTAAAAAAAAGTACTCCGATTTGGCTTAAATTTTATATCTAGGTTGTTCTGGACGTCTTTATTCCAAATATGAATTTTTTTTTTCGATGACGTCTGCCAAGTGCAGATAAATCACGTATCTCGAAAACGGTAATAGACAGGTAGGGGGTTTTTGAAAATATGTCATAGGGAATAAGGAGAGCAGTCAAATGACAACTGTCAAAAATCCGCCATTTTGGATGTGTCCCACGTGCTCCTCTCATTCTTCATACTGCATTTGGAGTGTTTTACTCTATATTTTCGACTGTATTAGGAGTTTTTGAGGGATTTTGGACTGAATTTGGAGTTACTGTCCTACGTTAGTGTATAGCGAGCCCGAAGGGCGAGCTCCTGGTGAGGCCGCAGGCCGAGCCGTGTTAGTAACTTGCGAGGCCGAAGGCCGAGCTCCGAATCGAGAGTATTTTCCACATCTCTGACTGGTCTCCATGGCAACTGCCCGCGGTAACCGAAGCACCTGCGAGTTGGGTTCCTTAACAAAAGTGATTCAGAACCTTGGTACCATTCTGCCCGTACCACCTTTTTATGGCAGTAGGGTGAATTTGCTTTTGTGGCTACAGTATGGTTCTTTAATGTATTGAGAGTTTATATGGGATTTCATACTGTTATGGAATTTTGTTTTATTTTTTTTATTGTATAAGGTGTTGATGTATTGTTTAGTACTGCATAACGATAAATGCGGGCCGCATGCGGCCCGCACACTGCCCGAAATACTAGTTAATAATATATAAAGCTCGATTACCACTCACTGACTGACTGACTGACTGATTGACATAAATGTTCTCCTAGAAGGAGACGAGTAGGGCTAAAATGATGTATGGCAAAAATGTTCGGGGGGTTTTGGTGAGTATGAGAAAAATCGAAAATCATTAAAAAGACGCCTGCCAAGTGTAGATGGATGACGTATCTCGAAAACGGTAAGAGATAAGTAGGGGGTGTTTGAACAAATGTCATAGGGAATCGGGAGAGCAGTCGAATGACATCTGTCAAAAATCCAAAATGGCGGATTTCAAGATGGCCGCCATACAAAATGCTCCGAGCCTGCTGAAGCGAGGCCTTTAGGCCGAGCTTCAGTAGGGGCGGAGCAGTTTGTATGGTGGCCATCTGGAAATCCGACATTTTGGATGTGACCAAAGTGCTCCTATCATTCTTTATACTGCATTTGGAGTGTTTTACCTTTATTTTCGACTGAATTAGGAGTTTTAGTGGGATTTTTGACTGAATTTGGAGTTACTGTCCTACATAAGTGTAGTAGCGAGCCCGAAGGGCGAGCTCCTGGTGAGGCCGAAGGCCGAACTTTCGGTCCGCGAGGCCGAAGGCCGAGCGTATGAAGCGTGAGCCCGAAGGGCGAGCGCTTGGCGAGGCCGCAGGCCGAGCCGTATTAGTAACTTGCGAGGCCGAAGGCCGAGCTCCGACTTGAGAGTATTTTCCACATCACCGACTGGTCTCCATGGCAACTGCCTGCGGTAACCGAAGCACCTACGAGTGGGGTTCCTTAACAAAAGTGACTCAGAACCTTCGTACCATTCTGCCCGTACCACCTTTTTATGGCAGTAGGGTGAATCTGATTTGGTGGCTACAGTTTGGTTCCTTATTGTATATAGAGTTTATATGGGATTTCATACTTCTATTGGAGTTTTGGATATTACTTTTTTTTAATGTATAACGTGCTTTTATGACAGTTCCTACTGACTAAAGATAGATGCGGGCCGCATGCGGCCCGCACACTGCCCGAAATACTAGTTTATATTTATATTATTATAATATATAAAGCTCGATTACCACTGACTCACTGACTGACTCACTCATTGACATAAATGTTCTCCTAGAAGGAGACGAGTAGGAGCACAGTGATGTATGGCAAAAATGTTCGGGGGGCTTAGGTGAGTATGAGAAAAATCGAAAATCATTAAAAAGACGCCTGCCAAGTGAAGATGGATGACGTATCTCGAAAACGGTAAGAGATAGGTAGGGGGTGTTTGAACAAATGTCATAGGGAATCGGGAGAGCAGTCGAATGACATATGTCAAAAATCCAAAATGGCGGATTTTAAAATGGCCGCCATACAAAATCCTTCGATCCCTCAAAAAAGTAGCTGTTTCTACCAGAAAGAGTTGAGTACGGTTATAGTAATGTATTACGAAAATGACAAAGGGGCTTAGCTGAGTAGGGAAAAAAATAAAAACCCTAGAAATGACGCCTGCCAAGTAAAGCTGGACTACGTATCTCGAAAACGGTAAGAGATAGGTTGGGGGTGTTTGAACAAATGGCATAGGGAATCGGGAGAGCAGTCGAATGAGACCTGTCCCACGTGCTCCTCTCATTCTTTATACTGCATTTGGAGTGTTTTACCTCATATTTTCGACTGTATTAGGAGTTTTTGTAGGTTTTTTGACTGAATTTGGAGTTACTATTCTACGTTGTTGTAGTAGCGAGCCCGAAGGGCGAGCTCCTGGTGAGGCCGAAGGCCGAACTTTCGGCACGCGAGGCCGAAGGCCGAGCGTATAGTGCGCGAGCCCGAAGGGCGAGCGCTTGGCGAGGCCGCAGGCCGAGCCATGTTAGTAGCTTGCGAGGCCGAAGGCCGAGCTCCGACTCGAGAGTATTTTCCACGTCTCCGACTGGTCTCCATGGCAACTGCCCGCGGAAACCAAAGCACCTACGAGTGGGGTTCCTTAACAAAAGTGACTCAGAACCTTGGTCCCATTCTGCCCGTACCACCTTTTTATTGCAGTAGGGTTAATTTGATTTAGTGGCTACAGTATGGTTCTTTATTGTATTGAGAGTTTATATGGGATTTCATACTGTTATGGAATTTTGTTTTTTTTTTTTTTAATGTATATGGTGTTAAGGTATTGGTAAGTACTGCATAACGATAAATGCGGGCCGCATGCGGCCCGCACACTGCCCGAAATACTAGTTTATAATATATAAAGCTCGATTACCACTGACTGATTGACATAAATGTTCTCCTAGAAGGAGACGAGTAGGAAGCAAGTGATGTATGGCAAAAATGTTCGGGGGGTTTTGGTGAGTATGGGAAAAATCGAAAATCATTAAATTGACGCCTGCCAAGTGAAGATGTATGGCGTATCTCAAAAACAGTAAGAGATAGGTAGGGGGTGTTTGACCAAATGTCATAGGGAATTGGGAGAGCAGTCGAATGACACCTGTCAAAAATCCAAAATGGCGGATTTCAAGATGGCCGCCATACAAAGTGATCCGAGCCTGCTGAAGCGAGGCCGTTAGGCCGAGCTTCAGTAGGGGCGGAGCAGTTTGTATGGTGGCCGTCTTGAAATCCGACATTTTGGATGTGTCTTACGTGCTCCTATCATTCTTTATACTGCATTTGGAGTGTTTTACCTTCATTTTCGACTGTATTAGGAGTTTTTGTGGGATTTTTTACTGAATTTGGAGTTACTGTCCTACAATAGTGTAGTAGCGAGCCCGAAGGGCGAGCTCCTGGTTAGGCCGAAGGCCGAATTTTCGGTCCGCGAGGCCGAAGGCCGAGCGTATGATGCGCGAGCCCGAAGGGCGAGTGCTTGGCGAGGCCGTAGGCCGAGCCGTATTAGTAACTTGCGAGGCCGAAGGCCGAGCTCCGACTTGAGAGTATTTTTCACGTCACCGACTGGTCTCCATGGCAACTGCCTGCGGTAACCGAAGCACCTACGAGTGGGGTTCCTTAACAAAAGTGACTCAGAAGCTTGGTACCATTCTGACCGTACCACCTTTTTATGGCAGTAGGGTGAATCTGGTTTGGTGGCTACAGTTTGGTTCCTTATTGTATTAAGAGTTTATATGGGATTTCATACTTCTATTGGAGTTTTGAACTTATTTTTTTTAAATGTATAAGGGGTTAAGGTAAAGTTTAGTACTGCATAACGATAAATGCGGGCCGCATGCGGCCCGCACACTACCCGAAATACTAGTTTATTTATTATAATATATAAAGCTCGATTACCACTGACTCACTGACTGACTCACTCATTGACATAAATGTTCTCCTAGAAGGAGACGAGTAGGAGCACAGTGATGTATGGCAAAAATGTTCGGGGGGCTTAGGTGAGTATGAGAAAAATCGAAAATCATTAAAAAGACGCCTGCCAAGTGAAGATGGATGACGTATCTCGAAAACGGTAAGAGATAGGTAGGGGGTGTTTGAACAAATGTCATAGGGAATCGGGAGAGCAGTCGAATGACATATGTCAAAAATCCAAAATGGCGGATTTTAAAATGGCCGCCATACAAAATCCTTCGATCCCTCAAAAAAGTAGCTGTTTCTACCAGAAAGAGTTGAGTACGGTTATAGTAATGTATTACGAAAATGACAAAGGGGCTTAGCTGAGTAGGGAAAAAAATAAAAACCCTAGAAATGACGCCTGCCAAGTAAAGCTGGACTACGTATCTCGAAAACGGTAAGAGATAGGTTGGGGGTGTTTGAACAAATGGCATAGGGAATCGGGAGAGCAGTCGAATGAGACCTGTCCCACGTGCTCCTCTCATTCTTTATACTGCATTTGGAGTGTTTTACCTCATATTTTCGACTGTATTAGGAGTTTTTGTAGGTTTTTTGACTGAATTTGGAGTTACTATTCTACGTTGTTGTAGTAGCGAGCCCGAAGGGCGAGCTCCTGGTGAGGCCGAAGGCCGAACTTTCGGCACGCGAGGCCGAAGGCCGAGCGTATAGTGCGCGAGCCCGAAGGGCGAGCGCTTGGCGAGGCCGCAGGCCGAGCCATGTTAGTAGCTTGCGAGGCCGAAGGCCGAGCTCCGACTCGAGAGTATTTTCCACGTCTCCGACTGGTCTCCATGGCAACTGCCCGCGGAAACCAAAGCACCTACGAGTGGGGTTCCTTAACAAAAGTGACTCAGAACCTTGGTCCCATTCTGCCCGTACCACCTTTTTATTGCAGTAGGGTTAATTTGATTTAGTGGCTACAGTATGGTTCTTTATTGTATTGAGAGTTTATATGGGATTTCATACTGTTATGGAATTTTGTTTTTTTTTTTTTTAATGTATATGGTGTTAAGGTATTGGTAAGTACTGCATAACGATAAATGCGGGCCGCATGCGGCCCGCACACTGCCCGAAATACTAGTTTATAATATATAAAGCTCGATTACCACTGACTGATTGACATAAATGTTCTCCTAGAAGGAGACGAGTAGGAAGCAAGTGATGTATGGCAAAAATGTTCGGGGGGTTTTGGTGAGTATGGGAAAAATCGAAAATCATTAAATTGACGCCTGCCAAGTGAAGATGTATGGCGTATCTCAAAAACAGTAAGAGATAGGTAGGGGGTGTTTGACCAAATGTCATAGGGAATTGGGAGAGCAGTCGAATGACACCTGTCAAAAATCCAAAATGGCGGATTTCAAGATGGCCGCCATACAAAGTGATCCGAGCCTGCTGAAGCGAGGCCGTTAGGCCGAGCTTCAGTAGGGGCGGAGCAGTTTGTATGGTGGCCGTCTTGAAATCCGACATTTTGGATGTGTCTTACGTGCTCCTATCATTCTTTATACTGCATTTGGAGTGTTTTACCTTCATTTTCGACTGTATTAGGAGTTTTTGTGGGATTTTTTACTGAATTTGGAGTTACTGTCCTACAATAGTGTAGTAGCGAGCCCGAAGGGCGAGCTCCTGGTTAGGCCGAAGGCCGAATTTTCGGTCCGCGAGGCCGAAGGCCGAGCGTATGATGCGCGAGCCCGAAGGGCGAGTGCTTGGCGAGGCCGTAGGCCGAGCCGTATTAGTAACTTGCGAGGCCGAAGGCCGAGCTCCGACTTGAGAGTATTTTTCACGTCACCGACTGGTCTCCATGGCAACTGCCTGCGGTAACCGAAGCACCTACGAGTGGGGTTCCTTAACAAAAGTGACTCAGAAGCTTGGTACCATTCTGACCGTACCACCTTTTTATGGCAGTAGGGTGAATCTGGTTTGGTGGCTACAGTATGGTTCTTTATTGTATTGAGAGTTTATATGGGATTTCATTCTTCTATTGGAGTTTTGAACATACTTTTTTCCAACGTATCATGAGTTTTGATATAGTTTAGTACTGCATAACGATAAATGCGGGCCGCATGCGGCCCGCACACTGCCCGAAAAACTAGTTTATAATATATAAAGCTCGATTACCACTGACTGATTGACATAAATGTTCTCCTAGAAGGAGACGAGTAGGAGCAACGTGATGTATGGCAAAAATGTTCGGGGGGTTTTGGTGAGTATGAGAAAAATCGAAAATCATTAAAAAGACGCCTGCCAAGTGAAGATGGATGACGTATCTCGAAAACGGTAAGAGGTAGGTAGGGGGTGTTTGAACAAATGTCATAGGGAATCGGGAGAGCAGTCGGATGACATATGTCAAAAATCCAAAATGGCGGATTTCAAGATGGCCGCCATACAAAGTGATCCGAGCCTGCTGAAGCGAGGCCGTTAGGCCGAGCTTCAGTAGGGGCGGTTGTTGGTGCATGTTGGTGCATGGTGTGCAACCGCATGTTGGTTTGTTAAAAATAATAATGACAGGTTTTTTTTTTTTTTTTTTTTTTAATGCTGATAGGTTAGCTTTTGACCACTATCTCACCTGATGGTAAGTGATGGTGTGGTCGAAGATGTTATTCAGGCTAACCTAGAAGTACTGGCTCTCAAGGACAGCTGCCGGAACACACCGTTAGGTGCTTGGCGACAGATTTTCTACTTGAGGGTGGTAGCTAGCCAGGCGGGCATTCGCAAAATACCCTACCACCATGCAAATTAAAAAAAAACAGGTTAAGAAAAACAACAAAATTGTACACAAAAATCGATGCCACTTATATTGTTCAATACGTTTGTAATACTCCAGACTCGTTACTTAATTAACTTTTATTACGGAATACATAAGGAAAGATACGTTAGAAAAGAACAAAATAGTTGAAGCAAACGAATATAATTTTAGGTCAAAATTTGCATCTAGTTGCTGGTGACTTCGAAAATCACATAAACTACTTGTAGACTAAGGTTCATACTAGCACGTGCTGCAACGCGGCGAAAACGTCAATTTCTTTGTCAACAATGCGAAGTTAAATAAAATAAGATAATATAATACGTTTGATGCGATGATAATAAAAACATGGTATAAAATACAATGTCTGTCATAATTTGTTTTCCGAGTCAATGTAAAATTTTTGTCAAAATAAGGTATATTTGGAGATTTTTTTGTGAAAAATGGGGACACAAATGAAACTTATAAATAAAACAATTTGTTTAGCAAAGGGTAAGTTTTTTTTACAGTTTTGTTTTTTATAGAAACGAAAGAATTCACAAAATCACATTAACACAATAATTTTACCATGTCACCTACCCCTTCTAACAAATAAAGTCTGCTTAGAAACTCACCTAAATGCAGCTTTTCTCAAAGTCCTTTCTGATAGGTACGTAGGAAACCTCCTACACAATGAAACGAAACAATTTCCCCGATAGAATAAAAGCAAAAAAAGAAATAAAATAAAAGGATGGAGTTTTCTATCGCATCCGGAATAGTTTGCAAGCGGATCGCAGTCGCCATGTTCAATTCAGACTGGTTTCTATTACGTTTCGTGATGGAAATTGAAACATTGATAGAAATTCCAATGTTCCTTATAACACGAATTAAATATATCAGTTTCATGAATAACAGACTTTGAAAATATGTACAAATAATATATCTTAGTTTCTCATTTCCTCACGCTACTCTTAATTCATAACTGTCACACACATTTCAATATAGGTATGTATGAATACGTCTTTTTTGTTGAACTTGGCAGTAAAATGTTGAATATTACAGAATAAAAATTTGTAATTGACCTTCATAAGAACGTGGGAGACGCCTAAATTTAATAAACGTAAATTTAATATTTGAATTTCTAAATAATTTCATATTCCATGCGTAGATATCTACCAGAAAAGATCTATGGAATAATCCCCCTGTCATGTTTTCTTAAAGTTCGACTTATTATTTTTCTTAGCTTTCCGTGCTATTTTTAAATGTGTTATTCTATCACTTAATATTTCTGAGACCGGCAATAAGAAGTTCATTGCAACATACACAGTTTTCGATATAAGTGATACGTATTTAGTGATTCTGATGCAGAGCGGGAGCGTTAGACCATGAAATTGGCCTAGTCTATGCCTCAGGACGCATCGGCGCTTAATGGTATACGGCTAAATGAGATTTCAGCTATTTTCATAAATAAGAGAGCTTGAAACTACACCTCAGTGGTATTTATTATTCACAGTAGGTACGACTTAAAAGCTACAATGTTGGAAAAGGATCTATATAAAGATTTGGCTATCTCTGTCAGCCGACAAAAATATTACCATTGAAATATCTATATCTTATTAGAATTAATAAAGATAGGAACTTATAGGAACCATATAATCATACATTTCCTTCTTGATTTTTTTATAAATTCAAATAATTTACCTGAACCAAACGACATTGATCCCTAAGATGCACACACCAAGTGTGAAGATGATAGCAAACCTACCTTGATGTGTGAGCCTGTATTGAGCAGTGGACAATCCGGACAATACAGCACCCTACAATAATATTCTGTAAATTGCTTGATATGTACTCTGTGATTCACGATTGCCGTTTTTCATGAAAACGACAGAAGACATGACAAACATACCAAATGTGGTTGCGCTGTACGAAAAATGAACATGGAGAATTTTTTTAAATTAATTTAACCCTTAAAAAATATGAGGACTCTTAAATTTGGTCGATAATTATTCTCTGTCGTATACTTCTTGGTAAGAAAAAAAAAACTTTTTTTCATAATTATAAACTCTTATTCTCTGTTTTCAGATTATATTTTCTGGCTACACATTTTCAGTATTTAATCAAGATTGTAAATTTAAAGTCATATAACTATATTTTCTTTAAATCTAATCTATGACGTGGCTAATTCAATAGTTTCCGATATCAGCTAACATAAAAGCAACCGAATGTATTTTGGATATAACAAGCCATTTTAGCGACATTTAACAGCCATTAGAATTTGCTATGATCGTTCCCTAGATATCAGGCGCCATAAAGGTAATGCCGAAGATAGAAAAAAAACTATCAACAAAAACTATAAAGGCAAAGTATTAGATGAAAGGTCGGAACAAAAAATTGGTTCTAGGGTACGGGAATCGCTTGAGCCACTCGATCGCTCCTTCTTGCTTTTTGTTTGCAAGAGTGAGTGAATTGCTAAGCGATTTTCGGTTCAGTACTACGGTCCCACCTATTGTGAATTCCGTAGGTCTGATATTTATTTGACAGCACCAGTGTCTGTGGAGAATGGAAAATGGCGATGGCTGAATACATTATGGATATAACTCATGGTTTGTTTTTAGCGGGGACCCGACAAGCGTTATTGGTATTTAGGGGCATTTACTATTAAGGGCGATGACTTTTTTTGTCGTAATGAAATATGTGACAACAAAATGTTATCGAAACGACATGCCGACAGCAAATTCATTAGTTACGGTGGGAATTAATATTGTTCTAAGTAGGTATGTCACGACGCCTGTTGGAAGATAAGAAATCATTCCCGAGTGCCTCTTGAGAATACATCTCTTTAAATGTAAGGCAACAAAACGAAAAGAAGTAATGTGTGTTATATGTTATATTAGTGAAATATGAAATACTTTGTTATTATTTTATATTTGCTTTTGCAAAGTAACATTTTAAAGTACATCTATAAATATAGTCGTTGATGGTCATATATTCTTACTTTGTACTTTCTTTTCGTCTTGCAATACAATATTTTGGTAAGAGGTTATCAATGTAATGGATTTTCAACTAATTAAAAATCATTGTTCGTGATGTAACTTTAATATGTATATAGATTTGAAATGCCTACAATGACTTACTTTTTAATGATATAATGATTTTTTAATGATATTTAATTAAATTAAAAATATATTTAATTATATTATATTTGGAATATAATTTGCATAGTATGTAACAGAAATGGAGATTATGGTGCTCATTACTTTATTAGACTTACAATATTACTCCTGGTATTTACTTACAATACTATTAGTTGTTTATTTCATGCACTTTGCTTAAGCATTTATCTTTTGAAAATGAATAAAGGGCAGAATATAAAATTATTAAATTATTAAAAAATACATGCTTGTTGGGATCGTCACAATGGGTATTCTTCTTCCACGCAGTCCATCCACACCTGCTTCGGCCTTTCTTTAAATAAGTGTAAATTTGTAATCAACACTTAGAAAACCTCATCAAACACAACTGATGTTTTTCATCTCCATAAATGCACATACAAACTGCTATACCTACTGCCATGTGTCAATCCATTACTAATACAAATAATTGACTAATCTCCAAAAAAAATATGTTTTCGTGTTTAATTAGACCTTACTCTGTCTGATGACACACTTGCGTTTTAAAATTATCATCTCTGCCTCATGCACTCCTGTTCCATCCATCTCTTTAGTTGGACAAATTTTTTTTTTATTTACAGGCATTTCCGACTGCAATGTGGTTCTAGAAATGTTACTATTTCATCCAACCTTCATTTATCTTGTTACTTACTTGCAATCTTTGTTTTGGATCAATGAACCTTCAACAGAAATGTGAACCTTCATATTAAGGTCACACAGGACCATATCTGACTCACGAATAAAAAAAATGTCTGAATATTCTCCAACAAAAGAGCTGGTATAGACATATCTATACTGTTTAAGGCTATTTATAAGAAAAACAGTGATAATGATGAATGACCAAAGTATCAGAACAGAAAGTTCAATATAGTTTTCAGTATGCTAATCCTCAAAACTATCCTATTTTTACCTATTTTTTCAGTTTGCTTTGGACCTTACTTTATTGAATTTTATCCAACAATACCCGTATGGACAATAGTAATCGATGCGCCAATGCCGGCTTGTCTATGTCTGATTCATCCGAGGTAATAATGAACACGAGAAAGCCTTATAGCTAATTCTCAGTGTTAAACGTTCTCATTGAACGGATTGGCTGCAGTTTCGCAATGTATGCATATACTGGCTTGGTTGTATGTGGAATAAGTAAGCAGAAGTATGTACTCGTATCTTATTGAGAGCCCATACCACAGAACCTCTCACGGCTCACGCAACCCCACCATCAAGCGATATTATACCTTCTTCAGGTCACAGGTCAACGAAACACTATGTGTATACCACGTATAGACCCTATGTAAGGTTTCACGCACTTCTGTGTTTTTGAAACTTATACTAGAAACTTTGGGCTTTTTTCACGCCATGGCACAAACCCGGTTCAATTTTAGGCATCTTTACTGTCGTCCCTATTTTGTTTTGCGATCATATTTGTTTCAAAATGTCATACGTAATTAATTTAGCTTCATTCGTCCGTACTTAGCTCTAATGTTCTGTACCACGTTTGATTTTAAAGATACCTACATCAGCAAACTGTTGCATTCTTCATCTGGAATTGCCTTGACTTGGAAGTAAAAATAATAAATTTTAATGTGATGTAATGTATGGCATATAATGCTCTGGCAAGATGAGAAAAATTTGGCCAGCTAACTTTGCCAGGTTACTTTTGGGTTGCTAGAATATTAGATAACCTTATAAGTAGCATTCGTAGCGTTCCTAGTCAGTATTTTCTTCTTACTCTGACTTGCTGCAGAAAAAATGCCAGAGTTAACAAACAGTCAAACTCAGCTTAATTCAGCTATGGATTTTTTTTAATTATTTTACAGATACATTTGTTTTACTTGATCTCAAGAGTTTACTTGCGCCGTGTTCAATAATATTAAAAAAATAATTAATCAACAACCAAATCATGGAAGTCAAATCGAAGTTCATGCTTCGGTTTGACCGCCTCACGGAAGCTTTTATCCAAAAAGAACTATAATCAGCTAGGTACATATGTATCCATGTTGTAGTATTAATTGGATAAGTCAATAACAGGTACTGTTTTTTATTTTTCACTAATTTGTATCTTATTCTTATATTATATACCTACCTAGGACTCTATTGACCTTGCCCACTCTTTGTGTGGAGAGCAAGCTGGGTATTCTAGTTTCACTCGATTTTCTTCATCTCAAATCTAGTACCAACAAACACTTCGTAGTCGTCCTACGTCGTTCTTCTTCCCGTATATCTTCCATACAGTGTTTGGCCTTTTGACTCTTAACAGCACTGTACAAGACAAGTATGTTTTCATCCCTTGTCGTGACTATTCCAATGCCATATACTGCGCATTTAGGCTGCTTTCAAGCGCCACACATAATGTTATATTAAGTAATTAAGTACTATGATATATTTACTTTATAATGTTTAATTCTCTTGAAAATGCACTCTCCATTACGACAGATCTTATGATTGTAATATTCCTTACCTTTCCCTTGAGCTTCATCAGCACCTATTATATAACTGAGTAAAAGCTTCAAGATTTTCAGTGTGTCTTCTAAAGTATGGTACATACTTTTTTGTGGGTAACTGGATGTCTATTCAATTTTACGTTTTCAGGAGTATTAGGTATACTAACCCATCTTATTTCATTTTATGCAACTCTTTGAGCGAAACAAATTCTATAATCTTGTAATTAAAAGTTATATCTGTTTCTAGAAGAAGTAAGCAGACCAATACGGATTTCCTCGAGATATACGGATTTCCGTCCTGGCGAACTCGTACCTCTTTTGCTACATTTTCGGCCTGTAATCATTATCCTTATACAAGTAAGTATAGGAAGATATGTAAGTATATTCTACTGATGTCTAAGAGTTAAGGTTTCAAATCTTATTACTAGCAAAACTTGGTAAAATGATGGGGTATTGATAGTCAAAATTAAAAATCAAAGTGTCGTACATTTTATTAACTCTTTATTCTCTTGAATTTTTGAAATTAATATTACAATATTGAATGCGGGCTTCATATACAATCACCCAACTATTTGCTTATATACCACGACACAGTCACATAAGATCGCTCGGAGACAAAAAACCACTGCAATGAGACCTTGGATCTTTTAAATCGATCTAGAATGAGATATCAAGTTACGTAAGTTGGTGAGTTGCAAAATACTTTAATCGCAGATTCACAACCTTGTTTTTATGCGCCAACCACCATCACTTGTATCCTCTTTTCAAATAATGAATCTATAAATCTATGTTCCTACTTACAGTGGTGAAGTGTCTCAAACACACGATCACGTCAATACATAAATACATAACATAAACAAAAATAAACAAAAAATAATGCGCCACATAAAACTTTCACAACTATTTACAGTTACTTAAATTTAAGACGAACTTTAATTACTATATTCAAAAATATAGATATAGATACATAGCTACAGTTAAAGATAAAATTGATCGATTATTTTATATATTAAACTTAAAGAGCGAAAGTCTTGTTACTTTTAAAGTCAAAGAAACATTAAAAGAAAATATTAATGAACATAACGTTAACATAACAATCAGAACTTATATAGAATTTCAAACGGAATATCTTTTTAGTTTGAAAATAAAATTTATTTACTTAAGATAATAAGTAAAGGTGGGATGTGTAAGCAATAACCTGCAGTAATTCCCCATATAAATGTAAGAATACTATATAATCGAAGTACAGGACACATATGATTAATTGATTAGTTAGTATTGAGTACTACTAATATTTAATTTCACTTCTTAATTAATAGGAGATTGACTGATGTTTTGTATTAACATATCTAGCCCAACCAGTTAAAAAAATCACGCGACGTTGAAGTAAATTATTATTTTGATAAAAAAAAATAAAAATCGTACAGCATAACAAACATTTCGAATATAAAATTAAACATATACCTACTGCATTTTAACATACAGTTACAAAATATGTATATTGAGAAATCATGAAATTCACAGTCTCTTGAAATCATTGATAAGTAGCAACATTATTTTACACTATAGTTTAAATGACCGTGACAGTTTGAAAACGATTATTTTATACTAGATACTTGATTTCTGTTTAGTACCTATAGCGAGTATTAAAATATTTTTTTATTGTTATGAAAGAATAACCAAAAAAGATGCGAGCAAAGTAGCTTAAATGTAATAACGTAGAATTGCTTACACACCCACTTCTTAATGAACATTACTGATATTCATTTAACGCTCATGTTAGGTACAACACCTACAGTCTACAAAACACTAGCAATATGGCAAGACAGCAAAATGGATGGAGGACGTATAATAATCTATTTAGCAAATTGCTCATTGTCTCTACATGAATTACAGTTCTTTACGACGCAAAAACAATAAAGAAAACAGTCGTAAATCATTGGACGTACAGACTTACACCATCGTTACTATGTTACGAGATTTACCTATTGTTTAGAAACTTAATGTGGAAGCTAATATTAGCATTAGACGATATAAAACGCACAATGAAACGCTCATGCAGCAAAAGTCATATCTGCAGGTCTAGCTTTCATTTTGTTCAGCAGTTACACTATTGTTCATACATTTACATACACTGAACACATTGTTTAAAGCTGAAAGATGATGTTTAATACTTTGGAACTTCAATGCCAAGAAAACTTCTGACCTTTCTATAAAATTTGCACATTCCCAAACGATGACAACTGTTAAACAGAAAAACAATAAAAATGCGAAAATAACAATTTAATTTCGTATACACACAATGTGTTCAAATTCAACATCAACCAATTACAATCAGTGTGTACGTCCCCTTTGAATCATCCATAATTCCGATTTCAATTTCAATAATGAATGAACTTTCATAATGCGAATGAACTTTCTTAACGCGAACAAACTTTCTTAACGCGAACGAACTTCTCATGAACGAACTTTTCATTAAAGAACGAACATCTACAAACGACACTAAATTATTAAAGCGGGTTTTTAATTCAAATACTAACATCAGATTTACGCTTAACGATTATTACATGTGTCTACGATTATAACTATGCGTTTTATAATTTATAAAGCCTACTTATATACGACGTTACTTAAGTACATTTTGTTCGATTTCAATTCTCGATTAATTTTTATGTTAAAAATTAAGATGGGATAAGGGTTTATTCTAACGACAACCTTAATTTACGTAACATTAAATGAGAAATATGGCTTCTTAGAAAATGTGAAACGATATTGCACTTAGGAATTAAGAAATTATTTTTCAATACAATGGCAGGAAAATCGATTTCTAGGTTGTTGTTATTTAGGTACCGCAACCGTTTTATTTTTTGTTATACTGCATTCAACATTATACTGATGGTACATTTAACTTTTGTTCTTTGTAAAGGTTCTAGTACTAGTAAATAGTTATAATTTACACATTTCAAATCATTATCGGTTTTGTAAATACTATATCTAGTCATTTACTTTTCTACTTAGAAGGATTTAATTATTGCTTCTGACTTTTTAACTAAAACATTTTAAACCAAATGAGTTACGCCTATTTTCTTTGACTTATATTTTTCTAATGATATTATCACGAAGGTAAACATGTTTTATATAGCTTAAGATATACATAATAATATTCTGGATAAAAGAGTGGACAGATATAAAGAGGTGATTTACAAAAATCAAGCGAAATTTTCAATTTTATCATTACTAATTTTATAGAATTTACTTTTTAATTCTACCCTGACATTAATTTACGTATATAATGGTGACTATATCAACACTAATTTTTATAATATTTTTTGATCTGATTACGTATTGGGTTTTGAAAAGTAATTTGGTCGCGCTTGAGACAAAGCCTTGAAAGTGTATTATTAGTATATTTATTTTGGCACAACACGGAATTATAAGCCAATATAGTATGTTTAAATTAATAAAGAAGTAAAAGCTTGTATCTCTTACAAGGTAATGCCATTTTTCAAGTGTAACTCAGTTAATAAACTGAAGCACAAAAATTACTGAACCGGTAAATTGGAACGTGCTTAAATGGCTTCTAAAAAAATGCAGGAATCGTACGAGTAATGTCGCCGTTGTTTCGACCTCGAAAAACAGCAAAAACATTTTCTTTAAAGGAACTTCACATTGTTTCTTACTTATTTAGCGTGATTTAGCGAAAACAGGTTTATGGAGTTATTTACCTAAATCTTAGCAATTACTTCATACAAAGTCGAACCTAACAATCTATGTAATATAATACACTTATTCTACTCAACTTTTAATATTACGTGTAAAATTTATATTTAGTCACATTATTGTTAATTAATTAATTATATGTATCATCGTTACGTATATAATTTTGAACATGACATGACTCGAGATTCATGGACAACGTATCTACCGTTCACAGTTCCATGCGTTTTTTGTTCATTTTGTTCCATTCTATTTCAATAACTATGGACACGGTATCTTAGAAATATCAAAAAATACCTCCTACGTTTTAAATATATGAATTACTTTCGAAGAGAGAAATATAAAACATAACCTTAGTTACGACAAAGACCTATTCGCAATTGTACTTCCATACGTATTTTGTTTTAATTACTCATTAAGTTTTTATTAAATTAGCTATGTAGGTATATATTTTTAATGTTGCATGATAATTAAACTTTAGTTTTTTCACAAAAAAAACTTAAACAACTGAAAACAACAATTGACTGACTTAAGTTCATTTGAACTGAATCACAATCTGATCGAAATAATAAAACGAAATCATTTTGAAGTGAACTGATAAAATACAACAAATTTTACAATCATAAAAATATGACCTCAAAACATAACCAGTCCACTAATAGCGAACAAATAATAAAATATACATCAAAATGTACATAATATAATATCTATTTAAAATAATATAACATAATGGATTAGAGTAAGTGGTAGCAATAAATACTATGAGATTCACAGATTTAAAATCTTAACTAACAACACCGAAGTTCACTCGGGCTCCTATTTAATTCTTAGAGCGATACTAACTTTTGTAAATTTTAGTAAAAATATTATTGCAATACAAGGGTGTGGTTATGGCAACAAAATAAATGCTTAAAGCACATCACCAACTTGTCCAACCAGCGAACGACACGGAGGCAAGTCCTTCGCACTTGAGGAACATTACAAAAATAAAAGTCACTGAACGCCTCGAGGCGAGACCACACTCAAACCAGCCGCAAACATAAAACTAGTGGATACGAATCGACTAACGCCGCCGCAGGTCCCTTTGGACGCAACACTTCCTTCCATTCACACTATAATATGATACAGAATCAGTCATGATTGCCTACTCGGTGCGCACACCTTACGTGGGGACCTTGTTCACTTTTATAAGGTCGTTGGAGCCTTTGTCAATGGGCATCTTCATCGGGTCGTGATGGTGAGTCACGTGGTGCCCGTGGTGCTGCCCCTCTAGCTTGGCTTGCTTCTCCTGCTGTTGTTGTTTCATTCTGTCCTGCTCCTCCCTTTCCCTGCGTGCCTGCTCGTTTATTTCCTTTACGGCGCGGAGTTCTTTCTTTAACTTCATGCGTCGATTCTGGAACCAGATTTTGATCTGTCTCTCTGTGAGGCAAAGCGCGTGAGCAATCTCTATCCTGCGTCGACGCGTCAGGTAGTGATTGAAGTGGAATTCTTTTTCCAGTTCCAAAGTTTGGAACCTCGTGTACGTCTGCCGCCCTCGCCTCCTTGGACATCCGTTCGGACCTGGAAACAAAAATAAAACAATATTACCTATATTGTACAATACAAACTTCTATTCATATGCGATTATTCGCGATAAATTAAAATTTACAGTTACATTAACGTTTTGTGATCGATTTATTGCATCATATATCACTACGCTGCGGCACGTATTCTCGGGAGACTTCGAGTAAAAACCATTAAATTTCACTTTTATACCATTTTAGATTTTAATAGCTCATTAATATTTTATTGCGATAATAAAGTTAATTCTCAAGTTATTCACTACCGCACTAGACCAATGTAGATTAATTGCAATAAGATACAAGTAGAGAAATAGCCAGCTCGAAGCGGCCAGACCGGACTTCGGTCGGGTAACACAAGACTGTTTGTGTGCTCAACAAAATAAGTAAAAACAATATAATCAAAGCAAAAAAGTAACTGAAAGGGTTAGGAGCAAACGGTTCGCGAACAATAGTATCCTTTCTAAAAAGAAATCGCTACAAAAAAGTCAGGGATGCGTAAAAGAAGGGTTGCGCAACTTTCTAATGCTTTGTAAGGTGTCCTTTTATTTAGTCGCCGCGGAGACGCTTTCTCAGAATTCGTGAAAGTTGTAAACCCTTTCAAAAGTCATACGTAGATATTTTAAAAATGTTACCGGTTCATTTCGCCTGGATTAGTCAGCGCGAATGCATCAGGCATTCACACAATTTACTTACGTGCTTTATAAGCTCGGTATACATATACTGGTACATGCATACCGAGTCCACAAAGCGATCGGGTCTCAAGACTGGTTTTCGAGTCAGCCAATAAATAAGGTAAGATAAATAGCCTTCCCATCGAGTATAAAATTGATAGCGGACCAACGGAGTGTTGGAATGCCCGACCGTGTAGGCTGGACCTTACCTGTTCACATTAAAGAGGTATAGATACGGCTAATGGATTATTTTAATTGATGTTCGGACACTCTAAAGCTGTTGATGCCAAGTGAGTGAAGCTAAAAAATAATATAGGTATATACTTCTAAAGCTAAGGATAATAATGTTTTATGAATGCCATTAAATATCTAATCATCAATATTTTCTGTGGAAGTATTACTGATACTTTTGTGTTGTGTTATAAAATATACTTAACATAATTTTAAATTCGTTAATTGACAATTCAGGTCGATATCAATTTATTAAAGTCAAGCAGGGAGGTAAGTGGCAAAGTCAATTAAAGGTTCCTGTATCGATAAAATCACGATTTTGTTCTCTTAATTATATACAATTTAATACAAACCAATTCGTTGTATTAATATGTTAATTCTCAACTGAATAGTGACCGCTAGTGTGGCATTTAACATTCAAATGTGGGCGATACCTATCTGTATTTGGGTATCAATAGTTAAAAAACACATTCGTTTGATTTGTGAATAGTAACTGTCAATTCACATAAAGAGGCGCCTCATTGAGTCTCAATTAAAACGACCTATTTGGAGCACTCTATACTAGGCTTTACCAAATTATTGATTTTTTTCGGTTCCAACCTCACCATGGCACGCAGCGATGTTGCACAGAAAACTTTAAGGATTCTTTATATATATAGTCAATGGAGATATTTGATATACCTATTAAGGTCGAGCGTGAGTTAATAGCGTCTTATCATTTGACTACTTTAGGTATAAAGGTGCAAAAAATGTAGCATTTTTTATATAGTAAAATATTTAAGCTCATAATTAAGAGTTATACAAAGTGAGTACGAACAGCGAATCATAAATCAAATAACCCGACCAAAAATCCGATGCCACGTTAACACGAGCTATAAATTACCAAAACTGCGCTTTTACTGCCGCAATAACATTTATGGACGTTCTTATTTCAACAAAAACTTTTAAACTGTTTAAAATATCGTAAAAAGAGAAAGGAATAATTACACAAGTGCGGTTAGAGTAGATAAACCAAGAGACACGAGAGGGAGATGGGGATATCCATTCTAATTTTAAAAAGCAAAGATGGAACCCGAAACACAATACACGCATCCCGATAATGCTATAAAGGAGAAAGGTCGTAAGTGATGTTTGATGGCGCGTCAAATTGTACCTTCCGGTTTATGGGGTAGAGTCTAAATCCGTGTGAGATTAGAGGTCGAAAGCGCCCCTTTTTTGTCAGGGTATGTGTCGGCAGGTTAGCCACCCTTCGCGTCGCCATGACAACGGTCGAGCCACCTCCCGTCAGCTGGCTACCATCCTACCATTATTCCCAACAGTATTGTCACGAAGAGTCACTGTCACCTTTGTACCTGCAGGGTTCATCTTTTTTAATGGTAACTGCCTTACCTTTCCCATGGTGAGATAAAGATCAGATTTGTTGCTCAGGATGTAGAGTACATCACGTTAGCATTGTTTTATTGTAATTGACCGATCTGATAAAGTTTTGTTTATTTCAGTTAAATTAAGTTATTTTTTCGGCCTCTACCATAGTCACAAATTAAACAGTGAAAAGCATCCTAAACCCTTAGCTCTTTTTAATCAAAGTATGTGTAGGTATATTGTTTTGGTAATATTGTTATGAAATTATATTGTTTTGGAACAATATAATTTCATCCTCCAAATAAGATACCAGTTTATTTTTTATGTATTTGTGATGGAACAAGCACGACGCCCACCTGATCTTAAGCGGAATAACCTCTGCCTATAACAGACGCATTTCGTCATGTGAAGAATTGCACTGCGCCCGTCACACTGAGACTTACAGTTACAGACTTAACAAAGTCTCATGTGCCTGTAATTTTTCTGGCTCTCAAGAACTGCTGCCGGAACACACTGTTAGGTGCTTGGCGACAGATTTTCTACTTGAGGGTGGTAGCTAGACTGCGGCACCGCAGTCCATAGCTATAACCGTAATAAATTAATCCCGTATGGTACTAGATTTAAAAATATAACTGAATTCCTTATCTAGAAATATATTTAATTATAGACTAAGGGGATTAAACGCGAAATGAATAGCACGCCAATAAATGCAAAGTAGCTAGAAGGGTTTTGCTGTAAGCTTCATTTTCATTATAATACCCTCATCGATTGAAACGTAGTAAGTAGGTATACTACTAACAAGAACATCCTTAAGACGGATTGGCGTCAGTTATGCAACCAGCCAACTGTAGTTAAAACTTTTTAGAATAAGTTTTTGTCACCCTTTGTGTTTTTAGAGAAAATATATTTTTCTTGCGCCGTTTTTTAGAGTTCTATCATAGAGAAACATACGTTACCAACCCCAAGTACGTTGTATAAGGGTAAGAATGATATGATGAGTGTGTAATATATAAATAAATTAATTAATTATTTGACAAATTAATTCAAGTTTGTTTTACATGATTTGATATACATCATCAACATTTTTTAATTTATATTTGTGTGAAATGATTTAGAACAGATTATATTAATTTGCATAATTTGATCACCCCAAACTAGCAAAGAACCCTTTGTTCTGTATTCAAAAAAGTATCAGAACAGATTGGAAAGATACTGGCACAAACTATATATCTCCAAAGGCAGGGCATTAATTAGAGTCATACATTGTGGCTCGACACAGGCAAGCTATAAACATACCGCGACAAGCCCTGCCTCTTACAGACCCGAAGTAACTATTTATTCATCTGTGCCCTCGCTTTTTCCTCGAAATAAATCTCACGGCATCTTATTTATTATTTTATTTAGGTAACCCCGCCTTTGTACAAACCCGTTCTGTACATTTGATTAATGCCCGGACCGGACTGTAGTATTAAAGGTCTGATTGTGAATTATAACAGAATTTTTGTCCTCTAAGAATGTTATTTATGTAACAAATAAGCCCGCTACAGAGATTTGTAGCCAACATCCAGTTAATGCTGAGAAAATATGGTAGGGCTCTCTGTTAGAGGATACTGCGCTGCTTTAAGTGTAAAGTATTTAATAGGGACATTTTATCATTTAAACTGGTTGTTTATTTCTTTATATATAATTATATTATTATTTATTTTTAAATTAGATATAATTTAGAATTGCGTTTTTAAAAGTTCTGAAACAATTTACTGAATGTATTACTATGTATGATGGATGACCCACCTAATAATAAGATTTTATATTTTAAATTTAGACAAATGTTCGGAATTCATGGAGTGATTTTGGTCTCAAGATACTAAAAAACATGAACAAAAAAATAATTTTATAATAATTTGGTCTATAAATCAGTCTTCAGAAGTTTTGAGCTCATGGAGACTAATTCACTGAATATTTAACCAAAACATATGTCTCTATATTTTGGTCATACATGCACTAAATTGGTCACTTCAGTACATACATTTGAATACCTATTACGTATGCGTGGACAAAATTACAAGCTAACGGTTGTCATCATGTAAATACCTCATGTGTTCTATGTCAGGTCAATTCAGCTTCTTGGTAACAGAGGCTATACGAGTAAAATACAACAGTTATACGTGTAATCAATTGAATTAAATATAATAAATGATTTAAATCAATTAAGCAGGCATTAAAACTTCTTAAGGCCCGTAGCCGCGTGTCTCCGACACTCGTTTTATAGGATCGTAATTTGCCAATCCTCGTAAATACTCAGGAGTGTTCGGGAGACGCCATCTTAAAATAGTCTGCGTTCGAATTCGCTATGTTTATTGTCATTGTTTTCGTTGAAAGAGAACGGCGAAGAACTGTTCGCGACTTTGAATATTCGTTTTCTGCGCTCTCTGTTACCCCAGCGACATGTCCGTGTCTTTTATAATTATTAAAGCGCTCGTAGCGAAGTTTACTTAGCTGTTCTTAACCGATCAGCAAATTTAAGCAACGTCGCCCGCGGTCATGAGTTGGATGGGTGACCGCTAGTGACATTACTACTGAGCGCTTCCATGCTTCGGAGAGCACGTTAAGCCGTCGGTCCTGGTTGTTATCTTAGGATGGCAGTCGTTATAGCATGGTGGTAGGGCAATTTGCAAATGCCCGCCTGGCTAGCTACCACTCTCAAGTAGAAAATCTGTCGCCAAACACCTAACGGTGTGTTCCGGCAGCTGTCCTTGAGAGCCAGTAATTCTAGGTTTGTCTGAACAACATCTTCGACCACGTCATCACTTACCATCAGGTGAGATAGTGGTCAAAGGCTAACCTATAAGACATAAAAAAATATAAAAAAATATGAATGTCAGCAAGATTGTTAATGAGTGTGAACCGTTTCCAATATTACTTACGTTAAGTACAATTCTTGCGTAAAATATGATAGAGCACGCACGAGCAAACAGAAAAATCTCTATTACGCGTGTTAAACTTGTTTTGTTTCGGTTTAAATTAATGTGGCACGCGCTTGCGTTATTATTCAATGTCACGGAGCCTCGTCGGTTAACAACCATTTATTTTAATATTTAGGTGTTTAATTTGAACAAGGTAAAATTAAAGAGATTTTAGTAATTAATTGTTAAAGATGAGAAATAAATTTTATGTGTTAATATTAAACTACACTTCTGGACTCATCTATTGGCCCACCTTGTATTTTCAGTTTCGTTTGGTCCTAGCTAAAGTTTTATATTAGGTCGAGCAAAAAGTTTTTATGCAGTTTTGAACCTGGCACATTCACAATTTCATTCAATAGTCTTTTTTTGAATTTCGAACACAGAATTTAAAGAAACAAAAGACAATTTGGAGCCTGTTTGTTGATATCAAACAATCGAATACTAAGAAAACTTGGTTTTATTGGTTTACTTGGATTTAATTCTTGAAAAAGTGATTGATATCTTTGGTTTTGCAACAAACATTACTTATTCTTAACATTAAGGTGAGGTTCTATCAATAATCTATGGATACTTCACCTGAAGTCGCCGCCCAAGCTGTGGCACTTATTCAGGCCGGACACAACCAAAGAAACGTGAGTGCTCAACTTAATTTAAGTCGATCTGCGGTCCGAAATGTTTATCGGAGGTACCTAGAGACTGGCGGCTTTGTTCGTCGCCAAGGAAGGCCACGATCTCGGGTCACAACTGAAAGGCAGGATCGATTCATCGTGACGACCAGCTTGAGAAATCGTCACCTTACCTCCATTGAGATACAAAACCAACTTCGCGACTTCCACGGAGTATCTGTGAGCGCTCGAACTGTTCGGAGAAGGTTAAAAGAACGCGATATGGTACCACACAAGCCAGCTAATGGGCCCAAACTAACGCGAGCCCACCGAACAGCGCGCCTTCATTTCGCACGCAGTCATTTAAATTGGACACAGCAAGATTGGAGCCGTGTACTCTTTTCTGATGAGTCTAAAATTGTGTTACATGGCAATGATGGAAGGAAGAAGGTCTACCGACGTAAGGGAGAGCGTTTCGCACAATGCTGCTTTGAAGAGAGGGTTTCTTATGGCGGTGGCTCATGGACTGTCTGGGGCGGTATATCCGCGAGCGGCAAAACTCAACTTGAGGTTGTTACAGGACCACGGCTGCCAACATTAAATGCTGAAAGGTACATTCGTGAGTGCTTAGAACCTCACGTGATACCATACGCGGACTATGTGGGCCCAAATTTCCTTTTTATGCATGATAATGCAAGAGCCCATGCGGCCGGCATCGTCAGGGAATATCTTCGGGATGTGAACATCACAGTTATGGACTGGCCAGCCAGAAGCCCAGACATGAACCCTATTGAGCACATGTGGGACGAGCTAAAAAGACGTGTTAGGGCTCGTCAGCCAGTTGCCCAGACGATGCAGGAGTTGAAAACTGCCATAGAAGAGGAATGGGAGATGATCCCTCAAAATTTTATAGAGCGGTTGATAAACTCTATGCCTAATCGTATGAGAGCTGTGGTAGATGCCCATGGAGGCAACACGCGTTATTAAATTAAACCTTTATTTGATAAAACATGTTTTTTATTCAAAAATCAATTGCCTTTAACAAGGCGCATATCCGACTTGTTAGGCGTAGCTCCATGTCGTATGGTATTCTGAATTCAAATTTAAAACAATACGATCGAAAAAGATGGTAAAATGTGCCAGGTTCAAAACTGCATAAAAACTTTTTGCTCGACCTAATATAAAATTTTAGCTAGGACCAAACGAAACTGAAAATACAAGGTGGGCCAATAGATGAGTCCAGAAGTGTATTATGCTATGCCTTGACTTACACTTCGAATGTAGTACGTTACGACACGAGGGCCGGCGCCAGAATTATGAATTATTTCATAACAGCCTTTGATTTGCATATCTTGTACTCAATGTCTCTGTAAGACTTCTAATTTGTATGTTTCGATTTATTTAGCAACTTTTTGTATTTTCCTGGGTACTTAGTTTATAAATAACCTGTGTTGTTATGAGTACAAAGATATAGGTATATATATATAGACACAGCTATTGATTCCCGGGCGATCTACGGGAAAATGCTGAAGATTACGGCGTGGTGTAGGAGTGGATGACACAGAAGAAGTATGATTCTAAACCTTATTATCATCATAATCGTCGACATGTTTTGCTAAAGTGGACAAGTTAATTAAGGCGTCATATTGGAATATTGTCGTCGAACTGAATATTTCAACACAGTGTAATTTTTCTTTTGATAATATGATACCTTTGTTACTTATATGTCACATGCTTATCTCCAAGTTACTCTAAATTAGACGGAAAACAGCAATTTCGCTCATTGAGTTAAATCATCATTGTTGTGCAGTTAGCAGTGCACAGGGCGGATACTGGATAGGGTTGTCACAATGAATAATTTCTGAAAACTGAAAGATTTTATACCTATTTATTGATTTGGTACTGCAATGGAACACATAATTGTAATGCCCTGTTTATTTTGATGTTAGTGTTGCCAACCCTAAAATCGAATACAAGTAGTGTGCCGATGATAACTTTTTGATTTTGTTCTTGCAATGTTTGTGCACGGTTGACGTTATAATTTATTCAGAAATTAACAACAAAAACTATTTTATAGAAGACTACAAAGACACATATCTATAATGGATATGCTTGTCGTGATAACAAAATGGTTCTAGCCGAAAATGTCAGCAGGTTAGCCTCCTTATGCAGCAGGTGGCATAAGAGAAACCAAAAAACCTTCTTTCGATGTAACAGTTGCCGATTTGTTTATTTTTTTACCAGGACAGGCGGTGCCCATTTTCAGCGAAATTTGTAGTGTTTGTGTTCTAGCAGCCCCTTTTAAAACATACATTAAATTAGTACAATTATTATACAATCAATTTAAGTAAAATGTTTAAAAAGTTTCCTACGTACTTAAAATATATAACCTTTTTGCTCCCACCAACGAGGCGGGAATTCAAAGCAGGTGGTATTGTATAGAGCGCATGCAAAAAAGCCGCCAGCTGTTTATGTCAGTAGCTTGATTTTGCCGATAACATTTGAAAATATGTAAACTGCCTTATTTAGGTGACTCAAGTGGAATGTTAAAGTTTATATTTAAAAACAAAACATTTTTGCCTTTTAAACATTCTGTTAATGGAACATTGACTTTTGAATTGAACATGACATTGATTATTTTTAAGTCTATGAAAACTTTACGTAAGTACGTGGAGAAAACTTAATATGGAAACGCAATCTAAAAAAGAAAATAACATAAGTTTTCTGGATCATTGTTACGTTTCCTAAGAAACCGCCCTTTAAAAGGAAATCATTCATGGAATGTTGCAAATTATTCACATCACTTTTGGATGACAAAACAGAGCAATACAAAATGCTGTTTTTTTTGAGTTTTGTTCCAGTTCTTTGCATCCCTCCCTCGTAGAGGTCAGTCAGACAGACGGATGGAAATACATATAGACAGCCAAGTTGTAGTAGTAGGGCCTAGATTTCTGGTACGAAAACCTAATATATATTTATATGACGATTTATACCGCAGGTATGAAAATCATACCTTTTCAAATATGACCAATCACAAGTCAAACAAGTACATACAAATAAATTTACATAATTATAATATTGCAATGATAATATAAACAACTCATTCTCTACAATGTAGCTACGAATAAATATCTACTGCTGACAACCGTATCATATATTATATAAATGCTGTAAACAGTATTTCATTTAGAGAAAACTTGAAATTTGCATTTGCGTTTCTATTCAAGTCAACGCAACAAAAGCTTTGTTCAAAACAGCTGATACATGAATATGTTTATATAATTTGAATCAGATATGTTTCTTGAAGTTTTATTTTTAGTCTACGAAAACGATATTGGAATGTTTTCATTAGGTCACTTCATTAATAAAATTAATTTACATACCTCGCGTTTAAACGGTCGTGATATATGCAATCAAATAACGTAGTAAGCAAATAAATTGTTCACTATGTTGTATTTTATTGGAGTTACCTAGATTACATAATATTGAATGTTCTAGATGACTAACTGAAAAATGGCGCAACAAAGTATCATTTATATGACAAATTATTATTACCTGAATAGCGCTTAAGCAAATGCAGCGCATTATGCATTATAATATAGTAACATTAATAAAAAAGTCATAAAAAATCAATTAAATTTTGATTGTTATATTTACTACATCCAAGTACATACAATTATGAAAGTGGTCACAGTTCAATATGAGTGGTTCGTTTCACTCAAAGTGAGCCATGACCACTTTCGTACAACACAAACACACACAGCAATCTATGCAGTATCTACACAATGGTTGTCATAACCACAATGCACTTTGCTGAAGACGATGTAAGAGGAGTTGCTATAACTTTGTTAAAGTTTTACTGTCTATGCCTGGTGTTTGCTTTTGCGAAAGTCAATATTTTGGTAACAAGGATCAATATTACCAACAGCAACCTACGCATTTTTTTACACTCGTCTGTTGCATCATCATTACTGAAAGCTGTGACGTTAAATGCCACGATGAACAGCAATAGAATGGCGTCAGTCCTTGCGGAGGGCCTATGTCTTACGATGCCCTATCAAGATAACCTTCCATATCGATTACTGGTTCGTCGAGCACTGTGGTCTGCCCATTGCCACTTCTGTTTTTAACTTTTGAATACTATAACTTTTTAATACTAGCCACTACTTTTCCCTTATTTCAATTATATCACGCCAAAGAACTCTATTGCTGGCTTCTCGGTTCGTAGTGCGATGTGGAGCTTATTTTAAAAAGCTCTACATCGCATCTCTATATTAAAGACCACGAATTAGTCACTTTTGAAATATACTGGCAACACACATTGGCTAAAGATTTTAGTCATAAGACTCTGCGCAGTTTCCCAAACAATGCTCATCCGATTTGGATTCTTATGCCGATCTCTTTGTTTAAGCTTTACCTACCCAACTGAATAGACAGTTCAAGTTGCTAATCACCTCAAGAGTATCGATTTAATTTACTAATAGTATGGGTGCAACATGGGCATTAAACATATTTTTTGTCCTTTTTGTTAAAAGAAAAACCCGGAATCTGCTGCTAAAGTCAAGAAGACATTGAATATTATATATACTGAGCTTTTCAAGCAACTTTGCCATGAGTCAATACAAGTCACAAAGTATTCATAAGACCTTTTCAACAAGGTTTTGTCGATTTCGTACTTTCAAGTACGATGGAGTTAAATAACTTTTGGATTACTAAAGGTATATATTTTTCACCTGCTTTTTGAATGTCTGTGTTGATTTTATCTACACCCGGTTCCTTGTATCGTCAACGCTTATACAATACATACGAGTATATTAGTTCTTTGCGAACGCTTGGAGCCTTGGTTTCACTTGACTGAGGCAATAAATCGTGGCCTTATTATAAATACCTATTATAGTACTTGTAATGTCACTTCTAATGACTATTTCGTTAAAAATATAAAAACAAAAATGTTCACTTATTTTGAGGAAACCTAATCCCAGAGTCAACTGCTGTTTTCTTTGCAGTGCAAACCCTAATAGAAAACTGAAGTGTACATGTGTGCGTTCGGTAATGGTTCGCACAGCTGCATTGCGGGCTTGCGGGCCACAGTGGACGCACAACGACCACAGACAACCTGATTTAAAGCACGCCCGAGGTTCAACGCCCCTGCTTCTCTCTCGATATGATTTCATGCAGCAAGAATAGTGTTTTGTTTGTTTGACATAACTTTGAATAGACTAGCTAGGGAATCCTTATTTATAGCGATCAACAGAGCAATAAGATTGAACGTTAGTAGTTTTCCGGCTCCTATACGGAAGTTGCGAAAGTTTTTCTTTATGGGCCATTTACATTAATGAGCGATTTTAGCAATGTTTGTGTTCATTTGTTAGCCCAAATCGAGTAGCTATTTATTGTGGAACATTAAATGATATAATTGAATAACATACATTGTTACGCAATAGTAAGTATGTTAATAGTTTGCAGACCAGGATTTCGCTATACTTTCAAGAGTGCGTCAATAAGAGTAATATCGTTATCCCATGTATGAAATAAAAATGAACGTTGACCAAAACATTTGTGAGAAAAACATTAACCAAATTCAAAATGATACACTAGTAAAACCCTAAAATACTATGTACCGAAACTATAATATTATGTACCGAAATATATGCCACAATTAAAAAGTGGTAAAGAATAATTCAGTAATAATAAATAGCTGTTTCATCAATTTAACTAGGTATATATAATTTGGAAATCGCTCCCTAGTCTTGTTTTGTATTGTTTGCAAAGAGATTCAAATCAAAGAGCATGCTATATGCATACCTATTTACAAACCATTTGTTTCATTTTCCGAACATTAGCAATAACGATTCCTTTAATAAAATATCATAACACAAATCTGGATTAATTCAGAAATTTATGTCATATAAATTTCAATGAACTTCGTAAATTAATGAATAATTAACCTATTTTATTACTTTTCTTTATAAAGTCGCATTTTTTTCGTATTAAGTTAAAATATTCAAACTCGTGGCATAGCACCTACTGCGACTCTACTGGAATTTTGGAATTTGAAAACCAGCCAAGTGCAATATATACTCAGCTTTATTGGGGTTCCACATTGCAACAACACGTGAAAGAAAAAATATAGTTTTGATCAACGCTTAAAATCTAGGTACTTTTTGAGAAGTTGTTTTGAAGAAAGGTGAACGACCACCTTACTTCTTATAAGTTATGTGCTTTTTTGTAATATAAGTACTTAATAAGAAGTATGTACACTAAATATAAATACCAATATACACCAGTTACTCTCGGTCAATAAAACATCTAACTTGTTTACAAAATTACGAGAAGAAAATGGCAGTCATGTGCGGGAATCGAACCCGCGCCATCCACCCCTATAGCCGGTATCTGCTCTGAGTTTAACGGCTAACGTGACATATGACTCATAACTCTAATGAATCCGAAGAGCATGCGTTATTGCAAAAATAAAAATGGTAAAATCTAACTCGCTTACATAAGTACATGGTATGCAGATAGGTATATACCTATTCCAAATTAATTACTGATAACTTTTGCAGCTGTATATATAGAAAACAGCTTTTATGTATTGTTATTACCTAGAAACCATTTAATCTAGTATTAAGCTATAAACTACATACGTTATATACATGCTTATAAATAGAGGTCGTTATTACTTTGTGACATAGATTAAACAATAAATGACTATCTTTGTGGGCATTACGACCATAATTATTGAAATGGATGACTTTATAAGAGATAAATGGGTCAAATGATATCATTAATAGCATAATATAATGTTCGATTTAATTATTCTGAATGTTTTCTTTATATCTCAATATATAGTAGACTTATTTATATTAACTATACGATTTTAAAAAGGTTATTGAGAAATGACTGTGAAACAAAAATATCATTGATTAATTAAATGGTATCACCTATATATACTTTTTTGAAGCAGTGATGGCTCAGTGGCATTGGCTATGGACTGCCGCGCAGCAGGTCCATGGTTCGATCCCGCCGCGGGCTTGAGCTGCACCGCACGGTGGAAAGGCATTTTGCGAATGCCCGCCTGGCTAGCGCCCACTTTTAAGTAGAAAATCTGTCGCCAAGCACTTAACGATGTGTTCCGGCAGCTGTCCTTGAGAACCAGTGAAATTACAGGCGCATGAGACTTAACAACTATGTCTCAAATTGTCGGGGGCAGTGCAATTCGTGACTTGTGATGAGATGCATCTGTTATAGGCAGAGGTTAGTCCGCTTAACATCAGGTGGGCCTCGAGCTTGTCCCGTGACAATAACATAGAAATATATATATATACCACCGGACATTGACACGGGATACATATATATATATACCACGTACTTTCGTGACATTGGTCAATTAATTCAAGTTCTCTATTTTCTACTAGTTAGTTGTAATGTTAGAATAAATATTTGCCAATTCAGCACCCGTGAATGGTAGTATTAAAATAAAGATTAATGGCCACATTGTTAGGTTTTGGATTGCATGTGTCTCTGCAAAGGCCATTAGGTTGCTAAAAATGTTTCGTTGTATATTTCAGAAAAAATATGCTACAAATATTATATAAAGGCCAGATAATTAGGTTTTTAATATTTTGTATGCCATCTATAACTCATAAAATACGAAGCCAGTTTTAAGTATTTTTTTAATAAAACTTTTATATAAGTAGTTTAAAATTAAAATTTTGAGCTTTAATCACGTTTTAAAAACCAAAATGCCATTGCGATATTTTGACATATTTTATATGAGAAGTATTTTGTTTATATAGTAGTATTTTTTATCTATTAGGTGTTCGATGTAGTGAGAGCCGCATCAGGCAAAGTACTTTAAACTGATATGGGACTTAAATGAGAATAATCTGAATAATGACGACATCAATTGATAAATCATTATAATATTCAGGTTATACTCTGACCCAAGTATAAAAGGGGTCAGATTGGCATTATTAATAATTTTGAGATAAATATACATTTTTAGTCATATTATCTGTCTTTGATGTTAATTTTTATGGTTCCGCAAGAACCGCAGTTTGGATGGACGGCAGCTGTAGCTGCCTGCCAAGGCTGCAAAAGGCTGTTAAATTAACAAAACTGTTAAATAAACAGAAAGTTGACATAAAATGTATTATTAAGATAGATTGCCTTACTCATAATAATGAATCAAAAAGAAAATTATTTAAAAATATAAACAAAAAAAACTACTTTAAACAGAGACGCATTATCAAGGATAAGTCAAATTACTCGTCAGATCTTACTTTGATTTAAATGTGACTACATAACAAGCACCAACTTTCAAAATCATCAAAATCGGTATACCCTGTGAAGAGTTATGTTATTTATGAGTTATTTTTGTTGTTTAAGAGTTATCACATACAAAAAATACAGTTAAATTGAGTACCTCTCCCTCTACCTACTTTAAAGTCGTTTAAAAACAAGGGTTTTATTGAATATTAAAATTATTTCATCGTATATAATATACTTGGTATATATAAGATTATCCTTGTATACAATCTATAGCTTGGTGTGATCGCTATGGAGCAAGTTATATGTATATTTAAATAATAAATAACTAATAAAAAATACATGTAATAAAAAAGTGTTTGTACGGAATCCTCGTCGTGCATGTCAGACTTGCACTTTCCCGGTTTTATTGTAATATTCTCTGTATAAAAAAACTTGTCTATGCTTATATGTACAATTACGTGCTAATAGTCGTCGTATTATTGATTTAAATGGCAATAGTGAGTAGAATTAATAGATTTAGGCGTAACTTTATTTTTTCTCGATCGTGCGCTCGGAGAGTCAAAACCTCCTGATGATTCGTGGAGAATTGAAAGACATCGAAAATTCTTTCGGTTTGGCTACGTTGTGTTTATGATTTAACAGGAAAACTGATTGACAGTTTTATTAAATATTAATTTAGTATTTTCTTTAAATTACAACTGTAGTGAGTTAGTTATATATAGAAACTGGACACAACAAAATGATTTCAAATTTATTAGAATCGGGGCCAATAAGCCACGGAATAAACGAAATCCAAATGAATTAGTGATTAGTAAATTACAACTTAATTTTCGTAGATGGATATCTCAAAAACGAATTCGCTATGTATTCATACATTTTGTATAAATCAATACTTCTTCTTTATATATTCATAGTAGAGTTTTTGTAAATCTATGACTGCGAGTGCACTATTAGACATTAAAAAATATTTTATAGTGCAAATTAGTATAATTGTTTGCTGCTACTTGAAGTCTGACACAGTAATATAAATAAGTATGTTATAGATACATTGCAAGGAAAATAAAAACTGTATTTTCCACTATGATCATGAAATCTTAGAATATTATCTCTATTCCTTTCTATGTTGCCAAGCTTTCTATGTTGTGTATACCAAGGAGTATAGTAATATTTTCTTGAACATCAAAATGTCATCGAGCACTTCACGCCATGTCTCAGAGAAATACACGCTGTTTCACTGACATCAAATAGCCTAATGTAAAATAAAAGCATATGAACGTTATGTTATTCCACGTTATGTTAGTATGCACTTGCATTAGAACAACAAAGCTTGTCAAAGCTTGTTTTTCCTAAACATGTTCTTGAATATAGGAAGATAGGTATATGATTTACAAAGTAGAGTACCTTCCGGTCATTGCGTAGTTTGTGTATAAGTTATGAGTTTATTAATAAACACAATTTAGTTTGTAATAGTTACTTACTCGCCCCGTGGGGTACCGGGCTACAAGTAGAATGTCACCCCCATTGCTACCGTATCGTAAGAGGCGACTAAAGGTAAAATACCGGAAGGTGGGCAGCAGCGCCTTCTGAGGAACTGTTATCTTGGATTGCAATCCCAAGATGCCTCCCGAGCGTGAGGATTATGGCAAACCTCTCCATAATGGGGGAGGCTGTGTTCAGCAGTGGACAATCTGGCTGATACAGTATATTAGTTACTTGGTAAGATAATTCCTGGGATAGCAGCCCTACTCATGTCAAATTTAGTGCTGTAACTATCCAACTACCCGCATTTTATTTATGGTGTGTCTTCTATACACAACACAAGTACATATATACAAGTAGTTTAGTTTTCTTACTGACTTACAGAAATATTTATTAATGTTTAGTATTCCATTTTATATAATACCTATAAAAACTTAGCAGTCATGCTAGATAACCTTTGTTACAGCTGCTAAGTTGATACGATAACACCCTCATATTTAATTGAAGATTCAGCTCACCTAAAACGACCCACCTTATTGAAATTGTAACTTCACTTTTATTTTAATAGGTTTTAGTACAAGTCTTGAATAGTAGTGACATTGAGGTATTTTCGTATCATAAAGTTTAATTTAATAGTCAGGTTTCGACTCCAACAGTATGTTTAGCTATAGATGTTTTATATCAGCTGTATTTTTTTATTTGACCCGTTCTGGTTTAGTTTTGTTCGTCCAATATACGAACTTCTACAGCATCAATGTGTAGACACTAGGTGTCTGAAAAGAAATCCTGTCTTTATGAGACTGAACTTGTCCAGGCAACTTGGACAACAGTGTTAATGGATTAGGTCTTTATTGCTGCTCCAACTTTGTCGGCCATCACTTTTACATAAAGCTACAAAGCCTGTTGTCCCAAATTATATACACGTTTTTATTGAACTGAAGTCTTGTTAGAGACGTATAGACTATGACTTCAAGTCACGATAAAACCTGGAAAAAAGTTAAACCTAAACTTCACGTAAATTTAAGACTTAATCCTTGAAGTTTCTGCCCTGCCATTTAATCTAGAAAACACCAATGATGCTTGTCCGCTGAGTCATGTAAAGAAGTTAAACCAGTACCTATAGCTTAAATCCAGACGTCAAAAAAAAAGAAATCAATTCAATTTCTAGAATTATTAACTGTGAACTAACTAAATTTATACTTATGGTGGCGGCCTGCTTCATTTATTTAATAAAAATAATAATTTATAGAGTTGCAAGCTCCGTTAAAAATAATGATTCAAAAGTATAACATAATGTTGTGTATCTACATACTAAATTAAAACACTGTATTTGCGATTACTCTCCATATTCAACCAATATTTTGCATATGTATAAGCATAGATTTTACTAATGACTTTCGAAATCGAGTTACAGAAGGAACGCATTCTATACCAAAAGTAAGCAATGCGTGCCCTCAGAACAGCAAAGAAGTCAAGCACTAGCACTAAAGCAAACATGTCCAATACACTGCAATAGCGCGAATGCTATATGAATGAATGCGGAACGCATTACTGTATTACACTCTCTTGGTACTTAGAGAGGCCCTGCGGATTCTTTCGTTCACCTACAGTTGGCAAGATTTTTTCATCTACGTCGTCTACGTAAAAGCAAGTTACTTCTAACATCGAGTGCCCATCTCTCTCTATGTCATTGTCATCTTTAAGGTCACTGGTAGAACATGACCAAGATACTTAAATTGCTTTACTACTTTTATAGGATGGCATCTTTATGGGCAGAGGGTTTCGTTTGCAGTCAGGTAAAGTATCTACTCAAAAGCAGTTAAAGCTCGTTTTGATATAGGCAAAACACCTGCAAACTACTAGGTAGGTATACTGTACGAGAATACTCACGTCGAGAAAAAAGATTTATATCAGAGTAATAAAAGCGTTCTCAGTAGCTGCCCATAACGTGTTTACATGCATGAGCTTTATGAATTTGCATCTAGAAGCGTAAACATAGACATATTTTTTAACGTGGACAAAATCGTGACATCTTGTTCTGCAACGACTGTTTGACTACCTGTGATGGGTTTACTAGGGGAATTGATCTAGAAGTGTCTTTTTTATTATAAGAAGTGATGAGGTGGATAAATCGCCATCCTGATAATAATATGATGAGTAGTATAATGATACTGCATTGCACTCTTCACTCCGCAACGTTGGTTTTTATGTCTAGTTCGCGCATATTTTTCACTTGCTAGAGTGTGAACACAGTATTGTTTATCTTACTCTACAGTTTCGTGAAAGAATATCTGACACAGCAGTGGTACCCACTAAGACGGCATCTTACTAAAGAGACCTGAAGTACCTAATAAAGTGTAGTTACCACTGCATTTGAATTGAGATGCAAAGCAGCATACTATCGTTACTGTAAATTGTATTAAAAGATAGCTGGGATACTTCTAGGTTAGCCTGAACAACATCTACGACCAAATCATTACTTACCATCAGGTGAGATAGCGGTCAAAGGCAAACCTATCAGGGATAAAAAAAAAGATAATCATAGTATACTAATTGTAAAAATCCAACAATCAGTCACATCAAAATTGGAGGTTGCAAGATACCACCTACTTATTATTAATTACCTTAATTTTTTTACGCTTTAATGATATTTCACTAAACAGTTTCCGTTTGAAAGTTACCTTTAAAGAAGCATACCTATAAATTACTAAATATAACCACTTTCAAATAATACCTCGCTCTGTACTATCAATGTAACAAAACACTTCACCAAATCATTAACAATGTAATCCCTTGATCACTTGTTAAAATAACATTCCTCTAAACCAAACATACAACTAAATTAACCATACTGCCGTAAGAAATATATTGTGTTAAGTATAATCCTGACTAATTACATACGAACTCAATAAATATTGTAAAAACAAAAAACAGCGTGATGTTTCATTTTAAATAGTTCTATAAATACAGAACAAGAGTGCAAGTGCAAGATATAATTATACTGCAACAACGCTCAAACCGCAGAGCGTAATTATACAAAGTCTGGGCAGGATATGCAACTACCCTCAAATGCCAAATGTCCAAAGTTTACCCGAAACAAACACAATTTTATACCCTGTTGTACGAACTTTAGAATCTATTTCTGCAGATGAAGTTTGCATATTTTCAGCTAGGATTTTCCCTTTACTATAGCGCTCATTCTGAAATACGAGTATGTTAGCGACGGGAACAAAATAACTGAAGTCTACCGCCCACTGTTAGAGTACCTATTTGGTTTGCAGTGATATTTTAATTACTTTTTGTATGTAACTTTTTTGTCGTACATAAAAACGAAATTTAAATTAAAACCTAATAACTCATGTTCTGTTATTGTTCAGAAATCATTGAAATTAATGACATGCCTCATACATAGCATACTCATAAGTAAGTACATCGTACCTTCTTACTTCTTACGAGTTTTGATAGAAAGTTCATAGCGTTGTGACAGGTAAAATATATGTTTTATGTTATAATTAAGGTGTTAATTATTTTAGACTTTAAAACTCACGAACATGTTTAGGTATGAAAAGTATAGGTAGGTTAGAACTGCAGCTGATTAAATGTATCATCATCAACAGCCGGAAAACGTAAATAAACGTACTACTCATCCACGTTTCGCTAGATACCTTTTTTTAGGTCCCATGTAAGTGGGCGAGCCTTTTGCCATCTATTGGGCACTGTATCAGACAGTGGACTGCTACTGATAATTTCTGTGTAAGTAAACCTGAACAGTGTCTGACCCTGGGAACGAATACAGGACCTAGAGACTACAAAGTGGTACTAAAAGCTTCAATACTAAGCTATAAGGCAGGTATTGTATAAAAAATATTTTAAATTCATGTCGATCACGATATCGATATTTGCAGCTGAAACTGCTCGATTTATACATTTCATTAAAATACAACTCGTTAAAATACATAAAAAAGATAATATAAGCCTTTATTATAACCTCCGTAAATTAAAGTTTTGATCTTAATACATATATTGAACAAACAGTAACTTTGTTTACAAACAACAATAGCAGTATTGTAGAGCTTCTTTCAGGCCGCTCGAAGTCCCGGAAACAATCGGCTTACGCTCAAGTTTTTTCGTCGTCAATATTTATATAAGAATCCCACGTGTTAATTCTATAACAGGATGTTTGAAAGATCAAATTGCCGCTCTAAGTACGTACTTCATTTCCTATTAGTTATTATTTGTAAGTATTCGTGTTGGAGATAAGCCGACCGACTCAAGAGCTACGTACGAGTTATTTTGATAATATATTAGAGCCAAGTGATCGTATATTCTCGTCACGAGAGAAGAGACTGTTTTATTTTTGAAAATGACTCCATCAGTCACAGATAACGTTCTCGAAGCGTCAGAAAAAAACTGTAATGGCAGGTATTAGATGTCACGCACAATTTTGTAGTAACTATTTAGACATGGAGTAATGGATACATAAAAAAGAGGTAGGTACCATATTGAGGATAGTCCGCACAGTCGTACGTTTATGCAAATTGATATGAAATGTTGTGTTATACAAAAAATATATTCAAATTTGCTAGTTTGACAACTAATATGATTTATCGGGCTAGAAAAAATGTATTTTCCATGGAATGGAATGAGGTTTTGCATTGACATGTCATTCATATTCATTATGTTTGAGGATATATATAACGAATCGTGTTATATTAAATCGCCATCATAATTATTCTACTTTTAATGTAAAATAGGCTATATATTTTAATTTTATTTGTTGTACATTCACAAATATATGATAAATATATGTGACCTGATTTTAATAGTATTATAATTGTAGACAAACAAATGATCGCATAAATATTAAACATCTTAAACGATATAGCCAGTTAAATTACCGAAGTTGTTTTTTAAAATCCCAAAGAAGTTATGAATCACATATACGCGCAATACGTGGCAGTTATTTCTGAACGTGTGTCAGATACTGTCTGGAGCAACAAAGACCTTATTGTGCTCAATATAGAGTGTGATTTGTAACGGCCGAATACAGACTACGTATATCGGTCGCACAATAAAGGAGCTTTTAAAAACATCGAGGTATCTTAGCAGCTATAGACGGTCGAGTTACGTTATGTTTTGAAAGCGCATAGACCTATTACGATTACAGTTCCAGCGAAGTGTCGACTTCGAGTTACGTTTTATACCGTCATTTGAATCTTTAGCTCGGATGTTTGGTCCGAAACACCCGTTCATTAGCATTTTATGAATGATACGACCGATAAAAGTGTAATAAGACGCATTCAACGGGTCATACGATGTGACAGACATCGGTCGGCCTGCTGGCATACACTAGAGGAAGTCACCGCATTATTAGCCTATACTCATTCAGAGCAACGCATTCTGATTCACTGAACGTACATTATTGTACATTTTAGATGTTCATATGTCGGCTCTGTTTGTTTTATGTGTTTGGAAGCCAATATTAGCGTCTAATATCTAAGTCAACGCTTATTATATGAGTCATACGTAGTCGTGGACTACATTTTGCATGCTTTTATTATAAACACTTGCACATCTCCTCGGTGCAATACAATCAAGTTATATGGCGAATAAAATAATTCATTTATGTAAATAAACGTGAAATTTAAATTGCTGCAAAATCGTTCGCCGTTTCACCAGGGTGCATGTTGCATCGTAATTGCTTCATCGAGCTCTTGTAGAATATTTATATGATACACTTTGCGCTCTCAATTCTATCTTTGTTTCCGCTCATTCGTTTTGATTACCGGTGTCGCGGAAGATTAGTCATACACAAATTGTCATAGATAATTATTAAATACATAAATAGAAAAATGCTTTAATCGCATATACGAGTACCTATATTGTTGATAAAATACAGATTTCAAAGTCAAAGCTTTAAGACAGGTGATGGAAATTCGTGCCCCATCTGGCGTCTCGATCAATTGACCACGCTTCGATCTTTTCTCGACCCTCCTAGACATAAAGTCGCAGATCAGGAGTGCGGAAGATCGTTAACTTTTTTTAGAACTCTCTTCACAAAACGCGAATAATAAAAGTAATTGGAACCCATTCATATTAATAGACATTTACGAGGTCTCCACCATAAAACAGAGATTGTCATCGCGCCTTACGCAATAACTGTGCCTATAGACTATCCCATCGTGTTGTATTAATTCGTTTCTGTTTGCTGAATGGGTTTTATCGCCTATAAATCATTAGCACCGGATGTATTTCTATGAATATCTGAAGTTTTCTTCAAAATGGCACGCACTGTGACACGTTCCGCGCTTAAAATAGTTATTGCAGTTAGACGCGATTGAGATATAAAGTTGTCGATTTTGGCTAACAGCTGGCTTCTGTGAGATCATAATGCACAATCGTGTGTTGGGAAAGATAGTACGTATATTAGATATGAAGTCGTATACATCTGCGAGCGTTTTCCCGATCGCAGATAAATAGAGAGGACATTAGGCTCGACAGCTGCCGCTTCCCGCCCCTCCCCCTTTCCTTTGGGACTCGCAATTTTCCTACCCTCACTTTAATTCGAATCCCGAAAGGTTCCTCCCAGTATTTATTATAATATAACTTTATTAACGTTCCGTTCGTTTCGTCTCGTTTATTGCGAATAAGATTTGTGCTCGAGACTTGTACGGTGAGCGTCGGAGTGATAGTTTTTTATGTGTTGTTTTACGTTCGAAAGCTGATAAAATATGCACCTGCCTAATAAATATCTTTGCAAACGCGACGCGATAACAGGGTTCCGCTCTCTCGCAGTTGTATATTATGTTCGTTGGTGTATAACTTGATATTTTGAATTTTGACTGCGAAATAGTAGCTTATGTAGTTGACTTGATTGAAAAATTGTGTGATATAGATTAAGCCTATGATTTTATTCATATTTGAAAGTAATATTATTTAGTAAATCCAATGACTTCCCAACCATTACAATTAAGCCATCCAATTAAAATTGTTCATGGATAAGAAGTACCTAGCCAGAAAGTGATAAAACTTATTTCTTTAAGAAAATCTTTACAAGTAACTATAATGTTAAATAAATTTATATGCACAGATATCAACATGGTCCCATTTCGAGGTATCGCTAAAGCAATTTGTTGTACAAATTGCGAAATGCAAGAGCGTGTCTAATAGGTAATCTAATTACGAAACGAGTGCCTCCTAATATTTTATTCAACCCATCTCCACGATGTTTATATCAGCTATATTTAACTCGCAAACGCAATATCGTAACGTAATTTAAAACGAATTAGTTCACCCTTGCAAGGGTCTAAATTTGAATACTGAATGCTCGCGCCCTATCGAATGGGTACACCTTTGAAAACAAAGGGAGGGTCGTTCTAATATTTTATAATTTCGCCCCTCCCCAGCGGTAGTGAGATACGCGATATTTTTTTAGAATAGACACCCTAATGTACGGTAATGTTGTAGCTGGAGAGCTTTTGCGAAAAATGGCGGCTTTTATCTAAGGAAAAATTGGCTTTTCGTCTGATAGTGTTTAGGAAAGAGTATTAGCGTTACAGCAAACGAGATCCTACACTTAGCTGATAGATACCTGACCAATGTAATTAGGGTAGGTGTTTGGAAAGCCTAATAAAGCTTGTTCATTTGCTCTTAAGAATCATCGAATTCATTCTTATCACTTATTCTTATCGATTATAAGTATAAAATATTGTTACTAAACATTTCTGGTGAAATGTGTGTGTAAAATAATGAATATATTATTATAATACTATTACTTCATATATTATTTACTACTTTTGGCATAGATTATTAAGTAGCTATAAAAAGTATTTTCGTCTAGAATGTTCGCTTTTGTACTCAGGTACTTGTACATAAGAGTACATATTCCATTAATGCATCATTACCTATATTGTACTAAAGGCTTATTCTCACGTAACGTTGAAAATTATCATTTTTGAATGATGATCAGTAGTTTGTTTTTAATTAAGTGGTTTTTTTTTTTTTTTTTTATGAATAATGACAGTTTTCGACATGGTGAAAGTCGCGGGTAGCCAATGGTTAGAAGTGGCTAATAACCGTTCTTTGTGGCGTTCTAAGGGGGAGGCCTTTGTTGAGCAGTAGTTATCTTCCAGCTGATGATGATGACAGTTTTATTACAATGATAGACGGCAAATTCATCCTGCTTCGAGCATCTTATGTGGCTATATATTGAATGATATGCATACTACATAGTCGTAGTACACACATATCTTTGTATCCCTGAAAGGAAAGGCACAGGTGTTTTAAAACCCCTTTTCTCCAATTAGAACATTCCATGTAACAGAGGGCAAGCATATTGCATTATGCAAAATTAATTCAGTTTAAGGTCTGCGCTTGAAAATTTATTTGTCTGAATCCAATGACTTGCTTGACTGGAGGATAAAACAGGATTTCAAGTTTCCAAAGCAAAGCTTTACAGCCAATAGACCAACAAGGCAGCCGAGAAAATACATATTTATAGCAGATAAAGAATTCAAATCACCAACGTAGATGCCAAAAACAGATTGCCAAAACCGTATTAGCATCAGTGGTTCACCCCACGTGGAAACTGGACAAAAATGGCGGCTTAACCGGACAGGGAGGAGCGAGGGGTATGAGCGCATGGGGTTGCAAACATGCAAATTTAATTTGTTACCAACGCAGGCGGTCGCCGCCTTCTGTGCTCGTAAGCTTCGCTGTAAACTTATTAATTCAACCATGTAATTTATTGTCCTACAATATTGATACCGGACCACTGTGCACGCATAGTCCGGGTGCATAAATTGTTTTTAATTGGAAGTTAATGCGGGCAAGATGTGTGCTTGTGAAAGATAGGCGGTTGCGATAAATAAATATTAATTAAGAAGTTCTATAGATACCATAAATTGTTGAATGCGTTAGTTATTGCGTTATTGTGATCGTAGATAACTATTGGTCAAATTATTTCAGTATTGTTCAGAAAACAAGCCGTAAGCAAAAATTATATTTTAAAGATATTATTTTAGTCATAAAGTCTTGGGCTGTATGTTTCTCTTCCTGTCTCATGTTAAGTAAACATAGGATTAGTATAGGATACGATAGGCCCAGCGTTACATATATTCTTTTTCTACTCAATATTGTTAATATTTGTTAAGCTTTCCTTTGATCACTATCTCATTTGATGGTAGGTGACAATGTAAGCGAAGGTATTGTTCAGGTTAAAGTTACTGGCTCTACATGACAGCTAGCTTAGAGGGCATGAGAACAATGCCCTACCACCATGCACACTCTATTATTTCCTATCATTGCAGTACTCTACACCTTTTCTACAAATATCCAGTCCATCCAAACCTTCTTCAGCCTTTTTCTTCCTTTACATTCATATCCAACACTCCTTTGGTCAACTATATGTTTTTAAAGCCATCTGATAATTTGTATCTGATAACGTGCATTGGCACTAGTCCTTATTTAGGCTTTTTCAAACATTAGCCGGAAGGCTTTCACCACTGAACCAGTCATTAATTAGGGGGATTTGCCATATGCAATGTCCCAAGTTTGGCAGGCGTCTTGGGGATCGCATTGCTATACACAGATTCACCTCCAGCGTTGCCCATCATTCAGATACACACTTGAGCTTTTTATATACTACTAAAAACGATTTGTAAAATGGATACAATAAAGATAATTTTATTGGCAACCTTTCGAAAATGAAAATAAAATAAGGCTATAAATTATTTAAGTAGGTAATTTCAAAAGTTCGGGGTATTAATTAAAGGGAACTTCTGACCTAGGGTTGGATTTAAATGCAAATATCATAGAAAACTTTACTCAAATCTTTGTAAACTAAAAAAGAGAAGATATTTATTTTAGCATTATTCTGGATTTAATGACTTTATAAGATTATCATTCAAAAGTATGTGCACATAGTAACTGGTACCAAAACTATGGCACCAAACATCAGGACGGGCTCTTTAATTTGTTGCAAACTCTACCGACCGCGATGTTCATAGGTGCTTCATAATAGTCAGTTTAGGGCGTTTTAATTACAAAAGCCCTATTCCAAGGGTATAACGCGCCTTTAGGCAGCCGCCTGCGCTTGTAAACTACGATAGGGCCCACACTTGGAACTTAAAAGGGACAGTTTCGTATAGCGAATATCACCGCGTTAAACTATTACTGCAGTTATCCACTTAGCTATATTAGTAACGGTTAAAATAACGCAAAGACGCGTTATAACGAGTACATTCGGACGTTATTGTTAAGTTTTACGGCACTTGTGAACTGCGATAGGTCCACTGGGTGTCTCTCAAAGCTTAGAAATATTTGTTAGCTGTTTGCAATTCTATCTGCTAATGATAATGCCGTTTATCTGTTAGTTCATTAAAAATGTGAAACTACGTTTATGTAACTATTTTTACATATTTGGTTTTAGGAAAACCAACGTTTTTTACGAAATTGACTTATCTTGTATGTTGTAGCCTTGATAATAATTTCACTGTTATTGGTTCCTATTTTAAACCTGTGCAAGTTGAGTTTCAGATACTTACCGCTTTTAAGTTTGGAATGTTAAAGTAAATAAGACGTTTACATAGAAATAAACGGTGTGTAAACTTAACTTCTTATCTTTTAAACGTTTAAGGCAGGTCGTTAAGAAATTATTTATAACCAAAATGACTCGGCTATTCAAAAAAGGTTGATAAGTAGTCCCGTCACGGCTTCGCTCTCCTTCATTTAAAATGCCATATAAATTGTTAGGGCCTATTTAATAAGGCAGAAAATATCTAAGCGTAATTAAGGGGGTCTTTATAAGTCAAGAATGCTTAATATTCCCCCACTCCCCCTACCCTCGTAATAAGGTGGGTGATTAAATCGCGCCTCTCACGCATTCTAAGAGAATTCGCTGAACGACCTCCGTTTGCTACGCCGCAATTATAATTAAAAATTAATCCAAGATCCAAGTGAGTTTCATTAAAAATCTTCAGGGATAATTTTCAGTACTGAATTGGGACGTTGTTATTGTTAAGTTCATTAACGTGCGTGTCTTCTTATACTTTCCGTTTATGCACGTCGTGCTGATGGTGAACGACTTGTGTTTGAGAAATACCAGAGAATAGCGATATTCGTTACTACTGGATATGAATAGGCATCAATGTTAGAAAGTTTTTGATACATTTCATAGAATGCCATTTTTATTTTCAAAAAAGATCATGGAATTTCAATGTTTATTCTCAGAAATTACCTGGAACCTTGTTCAACTACTTAACCCTTTACCGAAAATGATGCCAAAGAGTACTTAAAGATTTTTTTTATAATCCAAGTGACATTTGTCCAACGACATGCACGAATACATTCTTTGAATTGAATATTAAAGCTTAATATTGAAGTCGTTAACGAACATTTTTCTTCGTCTTAAGCAGTTATACAAATGCATTGAAAATTGTTTAATTTTTAATGTTTAATAATAAACGCTTCAAAATGATATGTTTTTCTTCCAAATATGTTTACAAGTACAATTAACTAAGTTAAGCGAAAAAAACATTTACAAATTATTATAGCACAAAATCAGTGTCCCGGGCGGAAATCGAATCCGCGTCCCCCGATGTCGTGCCACGTCGTAAACCACTCGCAAGGATTTGTACTATTATAATTAGTAAATGTAACGTAGTGTTACTCCATCACAATACACATATAACGTGGTGTTTGATAAGACGTGATAAATATCGTATATGATTGTTGATAACCAAAACCAGGACACAATTAAATAGTCACATAGAAACTCAACTTTTACCATTTCATCAAAAATACTAAAATCCAACCTGCTTAATTCAATAGACACTGAACCTGTTTTCAATGACATACGACCCCTTCAAGTGACTACATGATGTACCAATGGCGGCTGAACTGTTATATTCATAAAGGTACACGTAGAAATGTCCAACATACAGTTATGTTAATGTCGGCCCTCCCTCACCGGTCGAAAAAGATAGGATTGCAAATTTGCCTCGGACAATTTATGATGGCTATACTTTCCCCCGGAGGGCGTGGGGGTGAAATAGACCTATTGGCATTTGGGTGAGCAGGATGAGCTAGCGTTGAGACCGCTCGTTGTCGGTCAAAATGACCCTAAACATTTTATTTCGTAGCTTTGCTATTCGCGTAACGTGGTGAAATTGCGTCGACTAATCTTGAGCCCCCATTTGAGGGGTGTTTTCGCGCGTTTTTCGTATAAATATCGTTGGGGATTACACACGTACGTCGGGGATTTGAACGTGACGCTATACAGCAGCAGGATTTTGCTGCTGGGTTTTGTTTGCTTATCGCTAATTGGCCGTATTCTACCAAAATTGTTGACAATAATATTAGTAATATAGCTTAACATATGTTCAAATTGTTAAAATTAGTTGCTGTTAGTTAGAATTGTAATATCTTTATAATAAAATGCATAAAATATTTTGAACTTGTTGTCTCAGTGACTATATTTAAGCATAATAATTATAATAAATATACAATTATGGATAATATTCAAATAATAATAAATTGTTTATTTGAAAAACTTATTAAATGTAAAGACATATTAAAAATATAGAAAATTGTACTAAAACCACTTAAATGTTCAAGTTTTTGGCCTATTATTTGTAAAAAGTATTTCTTTTCCGGTTGATAAAAAGCACTTTAGGCATTGAAAATGTGTTATATTTTAAACGATATATTATATGTTTTTTTATTAATCTGGTTAAATAAGCCAAGATATTAGTTACAAGATTATATACACACACAAGTAATGTTTAATGCACGAGCAACAATTTTAATAACTCAATAAATCTGTTTCTCTTTCAACTTTCGACTTTCACCATCCAGTAGCTAATCTTTTAGCAGATTACGCTCAATGCTAGTGGTTCATAGGGTGCATGAAATTATGCGTTCACCGGACGAATCTCAATTTATAGCAAATCGATTAGGCACTGAGAGCTTTGTTTAATGGAAGTGCCGTTGATTGGATTAACAGGCTGTAGGCAAGCCCCTATCGCTCCCATAAGTAATGAAATCAACATAAGCATATAGTTTATTCACTAGGAAAATAACCTTCAAGGAATAACGCTTGGTCTAACAGACCCAAACATATTTTTTTAACGACATTGGATAAACCTACATGTCAAAGGTGACACTTCTAGCACTGATACACGGTGAATACAATGAGCTATTTTTCTGGTATTCCCATGTCGATATCTTCCCGAATGTAAATATGACACCCCATAAACAGAGTGTTTTATCGGCTGCCACTGCCATTCCAATTTATTCTGGTCATTTTTGTCTACGAGGGTGACCAATTTTTAGGGGTGAATTTATGGGCTCTATGTCTTTTTTGTTACTAATACCACCTTGATATGTTGGTGTGACCAGTCCTTAAAAAATCATGATTTTATGGGTATACTCTGTATTACTTAGTATTTATGCACTACGAGTCGTTCCCGGATTATAATATTCTACTGCGATGGTATTGAGCACCGATAACTTTACCTTAATGGTACGTGATTCAATAAATGTAATCGTAGTCATTATAAATGTGATTTAAATATTTTAACTGGTAAATAAGCAATAAATATTACACAAATTGATTTGAAAGTATAATTGATATTTTCACTTTCCGCTTCTTAATCAAATAAACAAATAGCACGTAAACCTAATAAATAAGTATCGACTTTACAATTTATCAAGCAGACACGGATCGATATCGTTTAGCAGTTGCCTTCCCGCATTGTAATCCGTTGTTTAGGACGAACTAACAAAATATTCTGATCTCGTACAGAAGTAACGCCCTACGCCGCCGGCCCCTGCTATTTATACCTCTGTTATTGGCACTTCTTCAATGTCAGTCGCACCCTGTGCCTGTCCCCTAAGCCCTTAAGCTCCTGATGCCCCTCTGGATCCCTCCAACATACATTACACAACACCACTCGAATGCTAACAACTGTACAAAATTATATAAATTTTATTGCTAAATCACAATTTTTGTTATAACTCCTCGTTACTTGTTCATCAATTTATTATGTTTGAAATATTATGTTAAGAGTTTTCCTTAATTATGAAGTGTAATTAATCATAATTTGCGGCTTGCATCGGCTTCGCACGGGTATTTAATAAAAATATAAATTGATACACATAAAAAGGAGTTACTGTGACATAACTGTAATAGTTAGATATAAAGTACCTATTGCGTCCTTTTTTGTAGATATGTGTGAGTGATGTCTTCTATAAAATTGTAGTACATAACTTTGCTTTGTTTTCAATCCGCAGCGTACGCGATATAAAGTTTTTTTTGTATTTTTTTTTACATTATAGAAGTTTTCATACGGATTCCTAAGTTTTTGAAAATATTCTATAGCCTATGTTTATCATGGATAGTGTAGGATTTCAATGGTGAAAGTAGTTTTCAAATCTGTCTAGTAGTGTTTAAGTTTATTCGTTACATACAAAACTACAAATCTTTCCTGTTTATAATATTGTATACACTTACATACAATTAGGTAAACTATACCATCCGGTGTCAACGACAGGGTTGAATGCGTTCACAGCACATTTTTCTAACTACAAAGTCTTATGCCGACTCATTGAAAGTCTACCGTCCATAACATAGATATTAAACTACTTACATATTGTACTACTTACATATAGTAATGTAAACAAGGAATTTATCGCAATTCAGTATCCGGTCGGTACTAAGAAGCATGTAATATAATCGGTAAGATTGAAAAATATAGTTATTTGGAATTAATTATACATGAAAGGGCCAGTTTTGTCGATCGTGGGCAGATCCATTGATGTTAAACGGTTTACTTTATCGATTATCAAACAGTGCGTATTTTAAGATCATACAGATGTAAGCATTACCTACTATTTATACTGAATGAATGAGCTGTTACACGCGTATTATGTTTGACTGTTCGTGATGAAAATATGGTCGTGATACAGTCAGGAACGCAACTACGTAAAAAAGTTAGAACCTTATCACTAGAATATAAGGTTAAAAACTGTTATCAATGTTTTCAACCTACTGTACGAAAGCGTGTTTTAACGTTAATTGTTTGACTATTTTTATAAGTAGCTATTTAGTTACATAAGTAATAGTGAGCATTCTTTAAACATTTTTGGAACAACGTTATTCATTTTTTCTTATGAAAAACCAAAACAAATCATAAATCTTTTTGACTCTTGTGAATTGAAATATGAGAGCGTCAATGTCCATGTTTTCTTTTATGTTATTAATTATAATTATTACAGTATAATAACGTAAAAATATGCCGATGAAAAAATATGTAGCTGAAAAAAAACCTACACTACTATTTATAGTATTTCTTTAGTAATACTTTGAGTTAATAACTTTAATGCATCGTGGGTGGTAACCATAATAATTAACAATTCAAGATTACAGTTTTTCAAACTAATTTCCATAAACCGCAGGCAAAATGAGCAAGCCTGGATTAAATCAATAATTCATGCCGGCAACATGAACGCAACTGCTGCAACATAGGTACGACATCACGAATGCCATATTTGTAGATAAAGCAATTAATTGGTTTAATTATGAATACGAGTTGAATGTACTTAAAAAAGGACACAGCACGGTCGGCTGCTTTCAAAAGGCGCGTCAAAAATCTTTGGCTCTTACAATTAAGCTTCTCTACAATAAAAATCACCTTTTAATTTCTTATTGGCGACGATTAAGTAAGTTTATGTGTCACTGTAATTGGGCCCTGTGCGCTGTTCTCGTTCATATCCGTTTGTAAGGCAGAGGAAAAGTTTTACGTAGAATATAATCAATTGTGCGTTACCATATGTAGGTAATAGGTATGAGTGTATGTGTGGGGGATGTAAATTTCTAACTCACACGAAACGTAGTTAATTATAACCTCGTTTGTTAAATGTAACGAGCAAGTGGACTAGTTTGATTGTGTGAATCATAAAAACGCTGTTTTGTTTAGCTTTATCTATAGGTGGGTCGTTTTGATTTCCTTCATATTTTGGTGGGACTCGGTGGTCTTTACGATAATATCTTAAATGCATCACGATAGCTCGAAGGGTAGCATGCCGCGTTGCTTTCATGGTATGTTAAAAGTTTTAGTATCTTAATAAATGTTTCTATTGAAATATCGTGGAAAGTAAACTACTTACTTTTACTGTAGCAAAGTTTTTAGTAAATATATTTTTACATCGATATAATGAGTTTGAGTTTTTGAAGCAGTGATGGCTCAGTGGCATTGGCTATGGACTGCCGAGCAGCAGGTCCATGGTTCGAATCCCGCGCAGAGCTTGAGCTTCACCGCATGGTGGAAGGGCATTTTGCGAATGCCCGCCTGGCTAGCGACCACTCTCAAGTAGAAAATCTGTCGCCAAGCACCTAACGGTGTGTTCCGGCAGCAGTCCTTGAGGGCCAGTGAAATAACAGGCAAAATGAGACTTAACAGGTATGTCTCAAGGTGATGGGCGCAGTGCAGTTCGTCACTTGTGATGAAATGGGTGGGCCTCGCGCTTGTTCCTTCACAATAACATAAAAAAAGGAGTACTGAAATTCGAAAGTAACATAAATACAGTTAAAGATTGCATTATATATTATATATGAACATTAATATAATAAATATTAACATTAACTGATGTTGCAGACTTAAATAACTTTCAGGAACATGATTTATACTGCACATTTGATTGTAAATGTCTCAGAAAACGATAAAAAATTCAGCGTCATGTTATTAATTTCTTTTTATTATTGTGTTGATGTTTATATTGTGATTTGAATCAAAATTAGCTTATAAAAATTTTTGAAAGAATTATCTTATGAACATTTATGAAATAATAAACACAAAAGCATATTTCCCGTTTTCACGTACTTAGTTATCTCGAGAATGTTAACTATCTAAACTAAGATAAATTAAATCTATATAGTACATTTAGTATTCATTATAAACAAACCAAATTAAAATTTATTTACAGATTTTTAACCCAATCTGAACAATGAATGCTGAGTCCTTATCGACTCTCGAAGCAAAGCCTTGAATCCTCCCTTCAAGTACTTCGCTCACAGAGACTTCTTTAAATGTAAGCCTTAATTCTTAAGTCATTAGATTCAAAACCCTTTGAATGGTTAGGAAGCTTGTATATCAAGATTCTTATCAAAGATTTACACGACGCTTTCGACCGCGATTGTATCTCTCAGATTAATGCGACGAGTCTCAAGGAGGCTAACTGATTGTAGGTAACGTTACTGTTTACCTGGTATCATCTACTATTTAAGTATATATGTACTTAGACAGTTTCAAATAATAATTCACAGTGTAGCGTGCAGTGTAAGATCGGAAATATTATTTCACGTAGTTTTTTCACGCAGCCAAACCGGAAGAATTTTCGTCTCGAAAATCGAGAATCTCGATCGTGCGCTCGTTGAGTCAAGACCTCCTGAGGATGCTTCGCGTAGAAGCGAAACGGGTCGAAAATTCTTCCAGTTTGGCTGCGTGGCGTTTGTGACGTCACGTTGGCGTAACAGGAAAATTAGGCGGAATTGTCACTAGATATATTTTTGTATTTTTTAAGTGTTTTATTAAAATATTAATTTGATGTTTTCATAAAACATTTTAAAAATATTTGTTCATATTAAATATGGATTTCCGCAAAGTAACGCCTGAATCTATTTATTTTCATAAATTAACTTTTATCACACAACCTTTCAATATTATCTTACACGTCCTAGTTGCATGGCATCACATTTTGTCTTCAATTGATTTAATATCCCAATTGTATATAATTTTACTCATTGCATCCACAGTGCCGTGCTTTCTGCGATGTAAAGGAACCTTCATTACTTTCATTGCAGCATTGGTTCCAAAATTCTTTATTTGTGTTAATTGCTTTATTCATGTGTATATATTATATATTTTGCTGAATTGGTATACTTTATGAATGGTATAATAAATATCACTAAGACTGAAAAGAAAGAAGAAGAGAGCAGGTGTGGTTCGGCAGCTGCCCTTGAGAGCCAGTAATTCTAGATTAAGCCTGTTAGCACCTTCGACCACATCCTCACTTACCATCAGGTGAGACTGTGGTCAAAGGCTTAACAATAATAAAAGGAGCAAATGACGGCGGATTAAAAGAAAAGTTCACTTCTTTTATATTTAGTTGGATAACATTTTACACTCTGATTCATTATCTGATTATTGAAAACCCGACTCTTAACCCCTTACCGCATGGATTTTTAGATTTCAATTATTTTAATTTATGATGTTCCTGTGCCCCAGGGGTATCCATAAAAATTATTAAAAAAAAATAAAACATGCATAGTAATCTAAAAACACGAAAAAACAAAAAGTTCTAATTTTGGAACGACATGCACTCTAGTTTGTAAAAACATGTGTTCCGAATTCGTCACATTATGCAGTAGTACTTAGTAGTAGCATAAAAAAAAAACAAGTTTGTACAAGTTTAAGTTTTTATTAAGAAATTATCTTAGGTAATGGACATGTATGTTAACAGGTCGCTGGCGTCAACAGCTCAAACAATAAAGAGCTGGCTCCATAAAAAAAACATTTTTAGTTTTTTATTACTTTTCTGGTTGCCAGGGTGATTTCATTAGGTGCATTTCTAGGCTTTCTTGTAAAAGAAAGATGAGAAATGTAATGAAATCAACCTGGAAACCGTATATTATACAAATAAATTACACTCGAGATTTTCAAATCAGTTTCATTACCACACTGCATAGTGTGCCAAATTTGTTTTGTCATTCTACTGCATGATGTTCCAAATTTGAAGAGTAATTTAAAACTGGACTGCATGGTGTTCCGAATTTAGCTAAAGTTTAAATGACAAATTAAACACATTATAAATGTTATAACTTACGATTTTTGCCATAAAACCGTCGTGGGTTCATTCTTCTTCACTCCCAGACACTTTTTGTAATGATATTTAGCCCAAAACAAATAAAAATATCACTTCAAAAACTCACAACCTCATGCACGACCGAAATGGCGGAATGCACTGCTTTACGAACGAAATTTCGTACTCATATAATAAGTTACAAGCGCCATCTGTTGTTTCTTGGGTTAGTACGTGTATTAGCTAGGCAAATAATGCAAAACTAGATACAGAGATGGCGTACAAAGGTTGTTTCAAGCTATTTTTATAAATGTTCCAAATTTGTCCCAGTATGCGGTAAGGGGTAAAATAATGTAAAAATTTACATGAGTAAAATAATGTGAAAATCAGAGTTTAGCTATCTAGTGTTTTCACTTAAACTTATATATGTATTCAATATCTAAAAGACTGAAAACAATATTCGTAGTTGCTAATCCTAAAATAAGAATGTGGGCACATAATACAGTACAAGAAAATATATAATGTAAAAAGTCGATAATTATAAAAGTAACAATGAATTTGCACCTTCTAAGGTAAGCGTGCACACAACTTTATTACATCTAACCATCAAGTAAACATAAAATCCAATGTAAGCCTATATTGTTAAAAAACTACGTGTAAAATATAAACGTATGAAACATTTACATAACACAGCGAAATAAGTAATGCCTCCGTTAAAATATAATTTATAGAAAAAAAATTGTTTTAAAATGAGGCAATGCCTCATCGATTAAATATCTGTTGTGGATAAATTATCGATTATCATATTGAACGGCGCCGAATGTTATTTTTATGTAGTTACTGATCGATTTAAAAAGTGTTAATGTACATATCAAATTACTATTTGTCAAGTAGATACAGTTCAGGAACCTTGTTATTACTGTACTATTGTTATTTGTGTTTATATGTTTGTTATAGATTTGAAATGTCAGTAAATCACCTTCGGGCGTGTCGGCGAGTTTCCTCGTACGTGTATAATGCGCAACTCTGGTCAGCGAGCCAATTTGTTTTTATTGAGACTACCCTCAAGTTATGCAAACTGTTCGGAAACGCTGAGCCCGCTGTAAACAAACTTAAACGCGACCACTCCCGCTAGACACCCACGCATAACCAAACTTCACCCGATGAAAGCTCTCGGTACACCAGTGTTTGTGGCCATGCCTACCTTTAATCTCAAAACGAATGTTTTCACAAGCGCCCGAGTTTCGCCTCTGAGGCCGCGGTCAGACGTGTGTAAACAATACTCTACGTTAATAGAGATATAAATTGTACGTATTCCATTTAATCCCTTTGAAATCGATCGACACCTTACGTAAATCGCTTATCGTACGAAACAGGGCTACTATCGTATCATGTTTTGGGAGTGTTTGTTCGCGAATATGCAATAGTCGGGGAGAGCAAGTATACGAATACCAAACATGGGAGACCTAAGCTAGCACGTAAATTGTAAACTTAACAAAGTTACAAACAGCGTCAAATACACTGGATAAGTAGTCTAGATGGTAGTATTAGCATTAGTCAGTAGCTAAATTTCGTGGCAGACGAATAAAATAAATTCTTGCTCTGGCAGACGACTTGGTATCAATATTAGCATAACGTCGCTGGCATAAGCCAAGCGGAGTTAAGGTAGGTATTTACCAGGCAAGTCGTATCATCTCGTATCGTTCAGTTTACTGTTCGGTGCTTTAAAAAATGTACGATACATTGTTCTCTAACCACGTTACAATAAGAGATATAACAGCATTATCATTAAAATTGTGTTGTTGATTAAGGAATAAAAATAATAGGATTGACTAAAATTTATTTAGTTTGGAATACTTAATGTTTATATTTTAATAAAACTTTATTCCTATTAATATTGTACACAAGCTCTCATGTGTTTCTATATTGTCAAATCAGATATGGTGAGGATGACGTGTATATATTTACTTACGGCGATCAATTCATATTCATAACTATTTGACGGGAAAAAACGCGAATGGGGAAAAACCATGACTATCCTTTATTCACAGTAGTGCTTGTATATCCAAACACATCAAACACAAACCAATGCTAATACGCTAATATATTCAGTACTTTACATTGTGTCTTTAATTCGAGTGATTTTTGTTATCTTTTAATTGCAGCATCGATTTTTTTTACTTAACCCAGTTTATTTATTCATGTAACGGAGATTTTTGTGCGATACGCGCCGTCGCGTCACATTTGTCGCTCCGTGTGGAACTCCCTTAGTCGGAGCTTTCCAAAGTTCGACGGACTGTTGAACAATGCCTTCGTGCGCATTCTTGGCGCTATTGAGTCACGTCGCTTTGAGAGTTTTATACCTATGCAGTAGCTAGTAAAATAGTCTATTGCTTGCTCTTTGAGGCTGTTTTGTGTATTACATTTTATTGATTCTTGGATTCGGTTAGATTGGTTTGATAATTTTTTTGCATGTTTGGTAACTGTTCGTTTTATAATAGGACCCTATTTAACGAATTCTAATAATTATTTTTCTGTCTCCGTAACGCCTTCTTATATAGTGATTTCTAAGAATATTCTGCAAATTCAATAACCGTCACAAACGATAAAATCCCACGCTTTTAAGAACATCACTTAAAGCCTCAATGAGTTTGTGCGCCATGCTTCTATATAGATATCTGACGTGCAATTAATAAGTCATTACCTAGTTCATTAACTTAAATTTTATAATTATAAAGAACAAAGGGAAATTAACATAGGCGATAGACCTTTAGCTATCAATTGATTCAACTCAAGTAGTTCATATAACGCGATCGATTAATCCTTAATAAAATCATTAGAATCGAGTATATCAAACATGCAAAGTCGATGCCATACGATTTAGACTTCATTCAATTATTGACTCTCATAAATTCCTAACTGACGAATGAACAATTGAAATTATCATAACGATATGTAAAATTAATCGTGTGTATGATTGAAGTGTGTTGCATACAATGCATTGTGTTATCTAGCATTTTTAAATAGATAGACCGATGAAAGGAGAGGAAATCACGAACGAATTGTTCCTACGATCTATAATTAAGTGTGTGTAAGTAACATGCTGAAACTAAAAATGTGCATTTTTATGTAAGCAAAATGCTTGTTACTTCGGATCAAAGCTTTTCTTAAGTAGTTTTACTTTAACAATAGTAAGATAAGTTTATTTGAAGAAACAGATCGTGTACCTTCCTTGAACACACCATCATCAAGTGAGAGAAGGATCATATGCAAGCCGTTTTAAATAAAGTTAGATCTGATCAAAATTATAGTGACTATACCAAAGAGTTACTCATAAGTGACATATGTACATAATAATAATTCTATAAATGTACGCCTCATTTATTTTCTTAATGTATTTTGGAAGTCCTTGTTGTACACAAAATACATAATTAAAGCTAGAAAGGATTTCTATTTATTTAACATACATTTTTGGACATCCGTTCCAATACGTAAAGTCTTATGGTAAAAAGTAACTCCTTATTAGCTGAAGGCAAAAGTAATCTCTATACGGTTTGAGGTAATGTTAGAGTGAACAATGTAAAGCTAACACAAATTATAACTTTCATTGCAAAAAATACATAATCAATATTTTAAACAATTGAAGAAGATTTCTAAGCAAAGAATCATTTACTATCAAATATAACAAACAAAACCTTTTTAATAACCTTGTAAAGAAACTACAGTAACTTGTGTAGCAGTAAGTCACAAAACATTTTAAGATATTTCAATGTTAGCTAGAAGCTTTTGGAAAGTTAAAGCCTGTAGGTTAAGGCAATTTAAATTAAGTAAATTATTCACTTGTAATAAGCACCAAAATGAAATATATAAAAAGACTAAATTTGCATACTCACTAGTCTTCCAAGAATAAATCCTGTTGCCTAATACATAAAGATATATTCCAAGCAGTTCTTTAGAGCCAGTTCGTATTCTAGTTATAATCTTCGACTAGATAATTAACAGGATATATTGTGGTCAAAGGTTATCTAGTCATAAATAATTAGTTGTTAAAAAAACTAAAAAAACATGGAAAAATCCTTGTCACAATTTAAATAAGTGGTAGTAGTGAACTCCTTTAGATAAATCTAATTAAACTAAAATCGATGGTTTAGTTCATTCAAAGGTTTCAAAAGGTGATATTCCAGTACTTATACATAGATATAGGTTGATCTAACCCGTGAACTGCTACTTCAGGGTGCCTCCGAAGATGGTTGAGCCCAGGCAGAAAACACCGGCACGAAGAAGTAAAAGAAGCAAAAAGAAATGCACAGAAGGTGCAATACATATGTAGTTCAGAGTAACTGATAAAGTAAAAGAACCGGAACAAAAAGTGACCATGAGGCTTTGGCTTCATGAAGCTCAGCAGGGGCCATGAGTCGATGCTCGTTCCCCCACCAGCCGATAGGGGCTGATGATCCACATGATGATTTAACAAAGCGTGTTAAATCACGATAAGGCCATATAGTCTCTCTATCATGAAAAGTCACCTGGTTGTAAAGAAAAATGTACTCCATGCGTTTGGGATAAAGGTATACCATACATACGACTATGTGCATTCTATGAAAAGCGAACTGTAATCCTGATCAAAAATTAGCTTTTATGAATGCTTAAGATAAATGTAATATGCTTTACTTAATAGGTAGCTACCTACCTATTAAGTAAAGCATATTAAATTTATTTCTTTCAAAGGTTTCTTCTTCATAGGTTTCGTCACCAATCCAACTTCCAGCTCCACCGCCAGAGCATGTTGGCATTATTTTATTATGTATATATGGGCTTCAACAATTGCCAAGTTGCTTGATGGTACAAGACTGGACATATTTAAAATTTAGTTTCTCTGATTCCTTATTTTTTTATTATTATGCAGATGACTTGATAACTAGCGGTGTATTAAAAAGAAAATATAGATCTGTCTAAGTAGAGTCTGAAGTCAGCACAAATGTCTTACACTTGGATCACAGAAAAACTATTTACGAACCATACAATAATGTATTTAGCACACTTGGAAGTAATGTATCGCTAATGTCAATGTAGTGCCTTTGTGTAGAGGTGCATAATCTATTACCTATTCAAACATATTAAGTTGCAAGAAGATTTCTGCAAAATGCGCAATTTCGAGTGAAATCACGTTGATCGATAGGTAGAGTCGTAAAATTTCAATTTTATGGCAACAGGATATTTATTACTTTTAGTGTCATTGAGTTTTCTCATTTCTATGAGTTGGGACTTTTGAGACTGCTATACGTTATTAAGGCTCTTCATGTCATGTAATACACGTTGTTTGGATCTTTAAGATAACATTAGGTATATTTATGATTTTACTTCCATAATCCATAGCTAAATTAGTAAAATAATAAGAAATGTCTTTTGAATTTCATTAATTTATTTCTATGTTTGGTAGTACTACTTAGTACTTTTGGCTGGTAGCTTTTAACACCTATTTCACATCACATCACCAAATCATCAGCCGTAAGACGTCTTCCGTTGAGGAAAAGCCTTCCCAAAAATGACAGAGTGGGGTTTATCATAATCCCCACTCTTCGCAGGTGTCTTATAATACCTGTTTAGAAGTAAGGAATAACAAATGGGAGTTAAACGTAAACAGAATTGAAAGGAGAAGAATTAAACGCACGATTCATATCAAACGAGTAGTTGCTATGATTTTATTACTTAATTCAGAATTAATTTAATTTTTGTTTTGCCAGTGACATCTAGACAAATTATATTATATAAATTGAAAATTTTGTAGGTACGAAGTTAACTATTTTAAAGTACTATTATTGAATATTTTTTTAGCTATGATATAGTATATTTACCACAAGAATACGGTTTCGAGTATACAAGCGCATATATAGAAAATAATAATATGATAAATGGTTAGATGCAGTTGCATTCTGTAATTCAAATCCTCTCTGCACCAACTTTTCTCAAGCCTCAATTCTTAGAAACAATCTAAAATTCAAAACTGACCTACGTGGTTAGCCTGCGGCATGACGGCCATTAGTTGCATACGTTTCTGAGAATTTGTTTATATAAAATGACAGAGACTGGCTTCTCGTCTTATAAAACGACAAATTTTATGTTGAGTTTAATGCATCACTCTGCTACAAATATCCTTTGCTAATATTCAAGTTTCAGTAGACATTAAATGAAATAAAAGCGGCGTATTATTATCAAAAAGCAAAAGCCAAAAAAGGTATGAAATCATAGATAATCACTAATCACATTTAAAATGTTCATTTAATATAACTTTGACATCCTAACGCTTATTTTGGTGAATAGTCAACTTACATCAAATTTTTATAGGCATGCCAATGCCTACTGGCACTTCTATTGGTAGTAAAGAACAAGCACATAAGTGTGAATACTGAGTAATATTGTTTATGGTTAATAACAGTTCCGAAAGGAGTAATTCTTAATAGCATGAAATGTGAAATCTACTGGCCTCAAAGATGATCTACAATATTAACAACACCAACGATACAAAATAATTTTAACAGAAACGCACTTACACGCGTAAACTGCTCAATGGTTTTGGTAAGATAACGTACTCATAGCTCCACAATTAAGGCATAAAACGTATTTTACAAGCAAATAACATTGAACTCTGCGTTACTTTTCCATGACATCTGTCAAAATCTATTGAACAGAAAATTATATACATTTTTATTGCTTAGGGTTGGTTACGAAGAAGGAGGAACTTCTTCGTCGTGTCGCTGGTTCACTATTGAAATTTTCCCAGACTAGTGTTCGAGATTGCAGCAGATAAAATAAAAAAAATATTTGTTGGGAATTTGGACAATGAACAGGTTTGTAAATACATCGAACAAGACAGGATCTAAGCTACTACCTAGAGGGAGACTTTTCTGAAATAAAATCCTTTCGTCTGTATAAATGTTGAAGGAGTTAGATTAAATATTTAAACATACGCATTATGTTCGATGCTTTTCGAACATATTCCTAGATAGTATAGGGTGAGCCCTCAGATCATTGTTTCTATGATCTCAGGGTGAGTCTGGTCAATCCCTTACTTGGTATAATTCTATACCTACTAAGAAACTTGAATAAATATATAGTCTGTTACTTTTTTGACAATGATATAATAAAGGTACCTTACCATATTTCCACCAGACAAGTCTGCTATAAATCTTAGATTCTTAAGAACGAAACAGAATAAACCTTAAATCTACAAAATGTCAATAAAGAACATCTGCAATTCGTCTTCCGGTACACAATAGCAAAGACGTGTTGTATATCTATAGTAAGATAGAACACTTTCATTTATACACGTCCATAAAATGGATCATGAGTTTTGTTTATGTATAAAAATAACTATATAGTTTATGTAGAATAAAGATATAATGTGATGAATTAGGCAATAAAAAATAGAGCAAGTGATATGAATCAAACTTTTATTATGCTCTAATCAATAGACCACTATAAAAAATATTGGGCAATAGATTCTCGTTAAAATTTAATCAGGATCAAAGGTGTAACAAGCTAAACGGTAGAGTTGTTTATATAGAATGAAAATATGTACCATACGTAGTAGTTACAAGTAGGTACATACAATTATATCTATTTAGTTACTTCTCGAACTTTGTATGATAAACTATGTAAATAATAATTAATCAAAATCGAAAACATTGGAATCATTCGAATTGTGTTGTTAGCAAAGATGAACTTTATCTATTTATATATATGTAAATATGGAAAACATATGACGTAGCAGCTATAATATGCTGCACTCTCATCAAATAATACCGTATATGTAACAAAAATAGAATTTGACGTGTTTAAAAAGCGGATCCACAGTAAAAACCTTGAAACTATGTAGTAGTGAAGATGATGCTCAATTGTCTTGATCGCCCTTAATAATGAACACGCATGAGTATAGCTACTAGTGTGTGTACACGCATAGTCATATACATGCGTATGCGCACGTTTAGTTTGTACATCGTTCATGTCCGTGGATTTTTCGCCTCTATCACAAGGGATTAGAGTTCTCTAATTAACACGAGCTGTGGTTACAAGTATATGTAAAGGGGATCTTATGTCTTGAATAACGATGACACTGACATTATTCATCGAATGAACTTGAAATAAAAATAAGTTGCACTTGAATGTTGTTTATTGATGCGTTGGAAAGATGCCCAAGATAAAGACAGATGAGGTCCGATGCAGAGTAAATTTGAATCCTGTGTCTTAAATAATTATACTGTTCCCTCAGTTCGAGGAGCAATTGAAGATACGCGCCAAGCTTAAATTATGGTAGTTTTTTAACTTATAACTAAAATACAAAGCAAAAGCCACGGTAATAACAACAAAATAGCGACGGATTCTTTGATTTACACTTATCTTCTAAAAACTATAATACAATAGGGCGTGAGCGTATAGTTTGCTTTAAGTTGCGAGTATGTACAGAATGCATATCTGCTTTGCATGCTCTGAATTAACCTATTCGACGTCGCCACGCCATGATGTAGGCACTTCAGGTACCTATTCCTGTCACGTGTATTTCTATGAAACATGTAATCCACATACATCATTATGGAGATTGAACTTCCGGCTACAAGGCATTGCCGTCAATAAATATCTACAAATGTCTATGCACTGTTTTAATATGCGTAAAATCACATAAATTTTACCTCCCACAAGAAATTAAATCACAGATTATAAAAGAGTACCGTCAAGAAACAAATTCTCCGTTCAAGTCTAGTTTGTGAATAAATCGTAGAGAAACAACTCGAAAAAATTAACTGTACGTCGTAAATCAACAGTTTGTTTCCTTAACTCTTTACTTTTTTAATGACTTTAGAGATCGTGTGTCTGTCGCCACTAAAGAGCCCCCCAGATGTCAAACCAGCTGTTCCTCTATGAGTGTCACGTTCACGAATCTTGACAATGTGTTCTTACTACGGACTACGCAACGCCACGGGCTTGGCTCGTTAAATTTTTATTGCTGCAAGGTCGCCACTTTATGGTCAATTCACAGCAGTTATTGTTCGCGGACAAACTTTTTTACAACTAGCGTCAATCTATAATGGTGGAGTTACGATTGACAGTGATTAAGCGTTAATTGTTACGACGCTATAAACCGTTTTACACACTCAAAAAGTGATATGATTATCCGGTTGTTTGTAGTGGTGACATGCATTTTATAGTTGTGACGCGTTTAGATAAAGGCCATTTGATAGGATGTCAGCTCAGATTATTTTTTGCAGATCTTTCTTTCAAACGTGTTTCTGGGATGCGCAGTCGTATATTTATCGTAGACTCATATTAAACTTGTAAGTAACTACTTACTTTATACAAGAAATTGGTCATAGGTAGAAATTACAAAGTGCTCGCATATCTGATTTCTTAATTTGGTGTGAATGATAATAGTTGATAACAAACTGTGTTTTGACTGCGCTTTTGGCGATATCGACTTTCATACAACAGTTCCATTGGGACCGTAATAAAGCAATTTGCGGACGTGCCAACAAAACAATGGGTGTTGTTCTAAGCTTGTTTTAAAAGCTTTCGACACCGTGATTTAAAACCCTTTGACTCTACCTTATTTGTAAACATCTCGAGTGCACAAAGGATTGCTGTTTTCGCTAAAAAACGAAGAATCTGCACAATCGCAACCCTATTGCCGTGAACCTTTTTGTTTAGTGTTTGAATAGAAACAAAACGTAGAGAAAGTTTAGAGCCTTCTAAGGTTTGTATTGATACTTAAAGAATTACCTTAAGTGCTACTGATCGCATGTATGAAAATCGATGACCGGATATACGGTTATATTAATGAAAAGAGAAACGAAATTTATTTGACTGGTTTGTAATTATTAGAAAATTCTTTATGATAACCACGAACCAGCTACGCAAGTCCTAATTAAATGCCTAAATAAAATAGGTACTTAGGCGAGTGGTGCACCAGCGGATATAGGTACCAACTTTAAATTGTTATTATGTCACGGTCGGGGGTGCTAGGCTACCCCGTGGGGCCCGGGCTAGAATGTCATGGATGCCCATTGCTACCAGTGGGTGTAGTAAAAGGCGACTTAAGGTGAAATACCGTAAGGTGTGCAGCAGCGCCTTTTGAGGAACTGATATCTGCGATCCCCAAGACGCCTGCCAAGCGGGAGGCTGGGTTCAGGAGTGGACCATCCGGTCATGGATGGGCATAACACTGATAATCAGGTCAACAGCCTATTCATCTTATCACTTGATAAAATAAAATATTGCGGCAAAGGCAATGTAACCAAATTGAGCTATTGTCAATGTCTGCTATGAATTCAAAAATTGCACACATAATTACACATAAAACTTTAAAGAAGAACCCAGTTTCTAATATTTAGCAAACCCTTTTCATAGCAATTTCTTTACCTTAAGAGGCATTTTACGTTTTAATGCGGTATACGAAAATTTTAAGCGCTTAATTTACTATCATAGGAAATATCTACAAGTTGTTTAATAATTGATAAAAATAGAATAATCTGTTTTCTTTTCAGTTAATGTACCAGATTTACAAACATAACATTAATTATTTTGTAGTGACCAATCTCCCGCACCTTGTTTTACGAATTAAAGTAAACATAGCCAACTTCAGAGTTCTATCTCTTGTATAAAGATTCATCAAATTAACTAAAAAAAAAAACTGTGCATCAGGCATATAATCCTGTTGACAAATAGTGTACTAGAATATCGATAATTAATCGTCATTGTAGAAAAAAAATAAAGATCTTGCGCCAATTTCCATGAATTATATCAGCAGTTTACCACGATATATTGCGTTTAATAAAGTGTAATTCCAAACAAATATTATATGAAAAGAAAGTTCATTCTTTAATTAATCTGATCTTTAATAAATTGTGCTATTAACTCAATTTTGTTAGACAAGAAAAAATATTTAACATAACTCGAAATGCTCATAAATTGAAATGTACAAGCGCGAGGCGATCAGTACCGCGCGAGCGCTCATCGAGGTAGGACCTGCGTTCGTTTTGCTTTGCTCTGACGTCTCGTACGCGGAACGCTTAGACGCAAGTTTATAGTGCGACCACAGAGTTTTGATCATGTCTTTATTTTTTTTAAGTAACAAACTATACTTTATTTTTGTTGTCCATAATATAATTATTGTTGTCTTGTTAAGTAACTACATCTTTAGTTTCTGTTCATCCATTGTGTTAAAAAAAGGAAACGTCACAATTATGCAGTCTTATACAGCGTTATTGGAAAAATGCTAACAACCTCAGAGGGTTGACTTCTTCTTTTTGGTCTGCTAGTTTTTATATTATTCTAGTTTAAATTAGTAACTCACTATAACTTTTGTTTTAGAAGGATAAGATGACAGGCGAATAATTGATTTCCAATATTTTTGGATTCAGTTAATGTCTATAAGTGAACACAGCGATAACTTCAGCAGGAAATTAAACTACCTTCCTAATTTAAACAAAACGGCCTCCCGGCTTTTGCATCATTTGTACAAACCGGGATACCAGTTAGCGATCGATAGTCGTATTTACAAATTTACCATAAAATCTGCGTAAGTGTTTTCTGCGTAAGTTTAAGTTTTGAAGCAGTGATGACTCAGTGGCATTGGCTATGGACTGCCGTGCAGCAGGTCCATGGTTCGAATCCCACCCAGAGCTTGAGCTCCACCGCATGGTGGAAGGGCATTTTGCGAATGCCCGCCTGGCTAGCGACCACCCTCTAGTAGAAATCTGTCGCCAAGCACCTAACGGTAAGTTCCGGCAGCAGTCCTTGAGAGCCAGTGAAATAACAGACAAAAATGAGACTTAACAGGTATGTCTCAAGGTGATGGGCGCAGTGCAGTTCGTCACTTGTGATGAAATGCACCGGCAGAGGATACCGCTTAACATCAGGTGGGCCTCGCGCTTGTTCCATCACAATATCATAACAAAAAGTCCGACTTTCATAATCCAAATGGTTTTCAAAAGGATGCATCCTTGCCCATACAAGAAAGAATCCATACTTTTCTGAGATAACGGAAGTATTTTGAATATTTTGATGAAATCTGAAACCAGCACAAATTACATTTTGGCCCCAAAATATTACGTCATTTCATATTAATCTCGTAACTACGTCAACAGTTATAAACCTAGAAAAACGCAATTTTGCATATGTATAAATCATTTTTCGCTCGACACATTTTGCAACGCAAACACTTACCGATGCAAATTTGCGTATTAAATAATCTCGTAACTAATTTTAAACTTCTAAACCAAAAAATCTGAAATAATACAAGTGTATAAATTATATGTAAATAATAATATCAAAGAAGGACCAAAGCCGTAGGTGTTATAGTTTTTCAGAAAAAAATATTGCTCTCCAATACAGTTTTCCCGCCAAAGTTCTTAAAACAATTGGGTTGTTTTAATCTTGTTACTTAAAAATATTTGGCGTAAAAATCTGTAACAATTCATGGCTAAATAATAATATTAAATTATCATATTAAAAGAAGAATCGAAGTTCTAGGTGAGTCTAGTTACGAAAAAATAAAAATAGCAATTAAATTACTATTTCCCACCATTTTTGTCGTGTGTTCAAACCCCATTTCCAGTATTTTTTTCTATAAAAAGGTGTATTATCATTTATTTTATATAGAGGAAATAGTGAGCATAAGAGTATATAGTGAGGATTGCATTGGTACCAAGAAGTATATATGTTGATTATAGATTGCATCAAAGATATTCGATTTAAAAACAAAAAAACCTCAAAATGTGTAAATATATATTTACATTTCGCTGTTTGGGCTACTCAAACTAAATGGATGAAAATGTTATTTTTTTAAAGGTTTAGGTGATATATTGTGGTATGGGAATATGAGGGTGACATGTTTAATAATGGAAAACCAAAAACGTCATGGGACGTTATTGGTTGATATTGAGTTGTTTCATATTAATCTCGTAACTACGTCAACAGTTATAAACCTAGAAAAACGCAATTTTGCATATGTATAAATCATTTTTCGCTCGACACATTTTGCAACGCAAACACTTACCGATGCAAATTTGCGTATTAAATAATCTCGTAACTAATTTTAAACTTCTAAACCAAAAATTCTGAAATAATACAAGTGTATAAATTATATGTAAATAATAATATCAAAGAAGGACCAAAGCCGTAGGTGTTATAGTTTTTCAGAAAAAAATATTGCTCTCCAATACAGTTTTCCCGCCAAAGTTCTTAAAACAATTGGGTTGTTTTAATCTTGTTACTTAAAAATATTTGGCGTAAAAATCTGTAACAATTCATGGCTAAATAATAATATTAAATTATCATATTAAAAGAAGAATCGAAGTTCTAGGTGAGTCTAGTTACGAAAAAATAAAAATAGCAATTAAATTACTATTTCCCACCATTTTTGTCGTGTGTTCAAACCCCATTTCCAGTATTTTTTTCTATAAAAAGGTGTATTATCATTTATTTTATATAGAGGAAATAGTGAGCATAAGAGTATATAGTGAGGATTGCATTGGTACCAAGAAGTATATATGTTGATTATAGATTGCATCAAAGATATTCGATTTAAAAACAAAAAAACCTCAAAATGTGTAAATATATATTTACATTTCGCTGTTTGGGCTACTCAAACTAAATGGATGAAAATGTTATTTTTTTAAAGGTTTAGGTGATATATTGTGGTATGGGAATATGAGGGTGACATGTTTAATAATGGAAAACCAAAAACGTCATGGGACGTTATTGGTTGATACTGAGTTGTTTTCCGGATGCACAGAAAAATAAACCTCAGTCCTATGCATGGTCATTATGGCAGACAGTGTTAACGACTGGATATAGATACTGTGTAGAGTGTGAACGAGGAAAATAGCAATTTTTGGAAAATTTAAAAGAAAGAGCTTTTAGTCCGCAGCTTTTAATCAATGCCGTTACGTCAAATATTTATATAATTTTAAGCCGTATAACTATTTAAGTTTATTGTTACAATAAATGATTCAAACATATCTATTTTTTATTCATCAAGGATGAAATGTAAATATACGATTCACGATGTAGGTTGACTATTTAATGTATATGCCTACTTCTTTTCTATAACATTAGCAAGTAATCGACAAGAAATTGATTATTTACTCATGCCAATCACACAATTTTTAAATTCGCAACTTACATTTCTTTATTAATGAGTGCTAGTATCAAAATATGTTACTCACAGTCACGCTATTCCGTCGTCACTTCTTTCGCTTGTGTATGCGATGCGCTGGCATTTACCTAAACTTCAGTAGCGTGATTTTGTGAAATGGCTCTTAACGTTTGGATTACAACAGCGGTACAGTGACCTACAAATAATCTTTTGTTCTTGGAGAAAGTTTGTGTTTATTGCCGTTTTTTAAACCCTTTATATCACTTTTTGCTTAAAGTGAAATCATTGTTCGTTTTTGCATTTTGTGCAAAAGCGACAAAGAGATGCATTGAAGTTGTTTTATTTCTAAAAAAATCGAAAATGTTGATATATGATGCAATAAATATCAGGTAGCACATCAGTTTTTATAAACTACCTTTGTTTTATTCTCCGTTGAACCTGAAAATTCAAAGTTAAGTAAACAATTTTCACATGAAATACATTTTGACAATGCACGTAACATTACCATTTTTCGACTAAAAATGATGTAAGTATTATAACAAAATAAAAATTGTTTACCAAAATTAGCGTAATAAAGCCATGTTAAATCAATGGTTGCAAAACAATGGTTAAGTTAAAGGTTCCTTAGATTTCAAGTATCAATAAAGTTGCGATTTGCGCCTCTGTTCATACAAACGGGTGGCTTTTTGTCGTCAATATCTTTAACAAGGAAGTTACATAGTTATTTATCCACAAGTATTTTTGTTGCCAGACTATAAAACAAGAGAGTGAAAGGTAAAAAATACGAAAGTTTTGTCATATCTTGGAAAATTATCAAGTCAAAATAAACCTGGGCAACATTATTAAACCTGGACATCTGATTGAATTCAATTTTAATTGCTGTTATAATATGTGACAGATATTTAAATGTTACATATATTTTAAAACTCAAGTATCTGTAAAATGTCCAAAGATGTATGCTTTTCATAACCAACAAAAATGTTTAAAGAGAAACTTAAATTGTAATTACTCATTACATGTTTTGACAGGTTTACTATCAAAAACTTCTTTTTATGTAAAAAGATGTGTTGAGCTAATACAATTCAAGTATTTTTTTAATAAATTTTTATTTTTTTAATAGTTATTTTGCTCAAACTTATTGACATGACTATTAAGTATAGTTTATGATAATTTTATTTGACTGATTTATTAGCCAAGTGCGGCATTCACAAAATTAAATACCTACTGTTATATTCTCTTCTATGCGAAATATCTGTCACATACTTTTATCAAACAGTTTTTTGATGTTGCGTCGCGTTAGTTACATACAGGTAACAAAGTCGCAAGTTTACCGAGACTGAAAACCAAACCAAATATACTTAAAACTAAAAGAAAATAAATTTGAAACGATAAATACCATTGAACTCACCGCAGACCACGCGGTCGAAGGGGCTCATCCAATCTGGAAATGGAAAATCTATTATCAATCGTATTGAAGTTCTTTGTTTCGGCCCAGTCGCATGCATGACTGTAAAAGCCTTTGAATTGTAACATAAAATTCATTCATGCTTAAATACATATATTGGTGAATGTTTTCTTATAAAAATAATATTCTACAGATGTAGTGATGTGCAAAATCTTCAATTTTATTAAAGAGGCCACGTCACGAACGTTGTGTGACGCTTGGAACGATGGATCTATGTTGAATATCTATGAATGGATGGGAATACCTATGCTTATTTTTACCTTATGAAACCGTGTATTCTTAGAAATAGATGTATATGATTAAACATATATAAAAAGTTTTACTCCATTAATTACTACATACACAATTATTAATAAATTGTTCTGCAGAAATACATATTTGATTCGTTATATTATGTATAGCAAGGACTATAATCTGTATTTGAACTAGTATTCGGATGCTTTCTAATCGCTATCTCACATTCAAAATACTACTGGCAATAATGACTGTCATGAATTGTGTGAGATGTCATACAATTTATCAGCCTTACTTTATCATGGTGGTTGTTAAAACTAAATGAGGCTTCAATATATTTCATATTTTTTCGAGAACGCTGAGGTGAAGGAATAAGAAAAAATACTTCTTTGTGAGAAAAAAAAACAAAAAATGCAATGCATACAATATAAATTGAGATGCAGATGTTCAATTAAAGTAGTTATAGCATTTTTCGGAATAAAATAGCAGGCAAATTGATACTGAAATCTAAAATATGATCTTCTACTATTAATTTCAATAAAAAAACATACCTAACAGTACGGAGTATGCTTACATGTAATCTTCACATTGATTGAATTCGTAATTGAAACAAAATCAATCTCTCAGCGCTATAATAACAACTGTTATTGTATGCAAGTTCAATTAACTAACTAAATGATCAATAAAAATTACCTTGCAATAAAAATCAAACGCCATACAAGTTGAATGTTTCACATAGAGTATGTGAAGTCTAAACAATTGTAGCTATTGTAGAACAATTGCCACTTTATTACTTTTTATCGTGAATCTAAAAGTCAATTTAACGACTAGAACATTTCTAATTGCATTTATTAATCAATTAAATACAATTCTTTGGGTTTTATTGCCGCAAGTGAAGCAACATTGTTGATAGGTTGTGTCGAATCTTGGCTTTATGGATTTTTTATTTAAGACTTCTGTTTTGAAAATTAATAGATGCTTTTTTGATGGGCGCCGCATCTTTTTTGGCAAATATATGTATGAAATTTATCTTATCTAGTCTAGACGATCACGTTACAATGTAGGTACGTGTAAAAAGTTTATAGGCATTTGATTTTAATGTCATTTAAGTGTTGATTATTAGAAAGAGTTTATTGTTTAAAAAGATATACCAGCATTATGACACTAACTGTTTACAATTATTGAAAATTAGGTAAATAGCCGGTAATCTGAAGTACCTTTCTACAAGATTGTCCTTATCGTGTCTGTAGTAAATTATTTATTATCTAGGTTTATTGAACGATGTGAGTAGGTTTCAATAATGAGAGAAGTAAGAACATCGTCATATTCATAACTAATCTCTTTAAAACGTTTTCTGCATCAGAGAATAGAAATATCTATGGACAGGGAGTTCGAATTATTTTAATAAATGGCACCAATGACGGAATAAAGCGGTTAATCATTTAATTAATTCGGATATTAATCACACTTGTTAACGTATCACATTCGAGGAAACCTGTTTTTAGTTTTTTTAAGAATTCCGTTCAACGTCTAATTTCGATCGGAAACATTTTAATTGAATCAATTAACTGGATTATTAATTACTTTAAAAACAGCAATTACTTCTTTCGTGTGTTATTCGCCAAAGCAGAAGGTAATAACTCGTATAGACTCCGATAATAACAGGTTGAGATAAAAACAAAAAGCGGCTCTACCCTGAAATGGAAAAAGTTAAGATTGCGGTATCAGAGCTATATTTCAACGTCACAAGATAATGATGTCTCTCGTATTTTATTTAACCTTATTTTTACCTTTTATTTGGTAAATTTTAAGCACAATCTGAACAAATATTTAAATTATATTATAAGCATCCGCTAAGCTTACATTCAAAACAAAGTACTTTGACTGACCATACACAAAATGACTTGATAGGCTTAACAGAAGGGCCACGAAATCAAGCGACTAGCTTCAAACGCTGCTAGCGTTTAATGAAATATCACAGAACTACCACGCTCTTACATTGTATTTGTGAGTTAATAGATTAGGTATGTATTTCTACGCTTCGCATTGATTTATAATCTGACTACTCTTGTATAACTACTAATCTTGTGTGCATGACAATAGGTTGTATTTTGCTTTTTGAAAACCTCCAATAAACCTTAAAAACAAGCAAGATTTTTTGCCACTATATTGAAATCCATTTCTTTTAATTCCCATTTTATTGTAGCTAAAGTCTAGTCACAAGGAGCTCTCCAATAAACTTTTTTTAACTGCTGCCTATTTTCATTTGACCACTAATGTCACATATCTGTAAGTGATGATGTGGTAGACAATGCTCAGACTAAAGCAAAATAGAAACGACAGCTGAAACCGAATATACCAGCAGCTTCAGCTTCTTAGTAATAGATTGTCTACTTGAGCGAGAAATCTAGAAGCCATGAAATAAGTGAGGTCAGCTTAGATTCTGGATAGGATTTGAATCTTAAAGTCTATGAACAGTGCCACTAAGATATCATTCAATTAATTATTTACACATAAGGGAAGCCGTCTCGAATATATATACTAAATATAAATCCAAGGTCTCTTGCAAGGCTCTTGAGTTGTTACTAAAATCATGCGTCACGTCATCAGACAAGCGCTAGGCCCTCTCAGCTTTCCAAATAAAATGAATATATAAGTTTATTGAAAAATGCATGAACATTGTCATCTAACATCAGGTGAGCTAGCGCGTGTTTTAAAGCGTAGCAATAACAGAAATAATCTCTATGCTTCAAAACCAAACTAAAACCAAATGTTACTAGAGCCGCTGGCGTGGCGGTAGACACGTATCGCTGTTTTCGTGGCCCTAGGGTGTAGATTGGCTACGAAATTCACAGAACCTAGTTGTACACAAATTATATTTTATACTGGGAAAAGCTTAGTGTACATAGGGAATTTTCTATTTCTTTACCAGCCCCAAGATCTGTACTATTTTTGGTACAGTGGCAGTATCTCGGTTATAATACTCGTTAAAAGTAGAGTAGCCCTTAAAACTTATAGAAGCAGGGTGAAGGACTGAATAAACATGGCGGATTTTTATTTAATTAATTAACAGTGGCACAAGAGCAAGCACAAGAAAAGAGAGTAGGTACTTATGTTGATATTATCGATAACGTTTACATTAAGATAAAACATGTAGGTATTTCAATTATTACCTACATTTTAGAAAAATAACTCTACCAATTATCTCTACCTTCACTTTGTTAGTTACATATATCGTTTGATTATGAGACGAGTAGAGACATCAAACGGTAGAGTTCAAAGATAACCCAGGGTACTCTATACTCTACGCATTAGCAGTACTCCACTCCATCACAGCTTCTACATTGAAATGGTAAGAATCATTGTTTTCTGATCAGGCTTAGTTTTTGCTGATAATAGCAGCTCAGGCTTGTGACCGACCGGTACTGCCTGTACTAATTTCGAATAAAAACTTTAACACGCTAGTATTACCCACCGATTATTCTCAGTGTACACCAAATTAACAAACATAGAATCGCCATTTTATAACAGAATAGAAGCGGCTGTGTAATTAATAACGTGCTACAAATGGCAATCAATAGAATAAAGGGCATTTGTCGGCATGTGGGTTCCGATTGGTGGCGGCGCGTTGTGATTGGTCGCGCGCGACGGCCATATTGGACGCGCATGCGCCCGGCTCACCTCGCACATGTGACTGGCTGGTTCTTCTTTTCCGCCGGTATACAATTTAAGGCATCAAGTACGACTAATAGCTCTAATATATTATAAGTTTTTGTTGAGTACGGTTAACCAACATAACTCTATGAGTCGATATGTGAAACCAGTTTTTATAAGCCTTGGGGCTAGATGACTATAAAAAAAGTAAGGTGCACACCTCTTTATTCTAAGTAGGTAACTATACGTATAATATCTGGAATGTATCATAAAAGTAGGAAATAGTTATACATGAAGGCTTTTATTTATTTATCATCTATTGGAAAGTGAATCATCATCCGCTTGTTGGTGTATCTTTTGCAATTTTATGAATCTTATAAAATTATGTGTATGAGCTAGCTCGTTAATTAACTTTGCGGAAAAAACATGTATGTAACTAGTTAATTTTGGCAACAGATTGCCATAAAAATAACAAACAGTAAATCGCACTTGCAACTTCATTGAAACTAACATTAAAGTAGTGTTTGAGTAATACCCCGTTTACTGTTAAACTGTGCGCATTACGTCAAATAACTGTCGGCTCTCTGAATCTTCACCATTTTATTTTGGAATGCGCGCGCGCAGGTACCTACCTACACCTAGCGCTTTATTTTCGTATCGACGAGACGGATTCTCGCCTCGATTTGAACGGACATTTTTATAAGCCAACATTGCCAACAAATCAACAGAATAGTCCATTCCTAAACAACAAACAAGATGATTATAGACCATTTTGAATAATTTTTGTGAGCTACGAACGAACACTTTGGCTTTGATAAGTCAACTTTGCCACTTTGTGTCGTTTTTATTCATTGCAGGCATGTGCCAACAAGGTCGCTTCGTTTCTCGACGTTTGTAATCACTGTGATTCAAGCACGAGTTTAAATTTTATAGCAAAACTAAAGTCACGTCTGAGTATTTTTTTTATTTCTTTTGTGATTTATCACAGCATATATACGACAAACGTTATTTTTAATTCGAATCTGATCCATTATCTAAAGATAAGCAGGTACTCCAAACTCTATAACGATTTCATTGATAAATACATCAAAAAGCTTTGGTAGATTCTATTAAATGATAATTACCTAATACTGTTTCTTCATTATTATGAACGAGTATTTAATTGCCCTAGTGTCTGGCTATATAATTTTTCTACAGTACATACTATGAGATTTGAATTTTTTAATGACGATTACTTAAAATGCAGTAATAATTATTTTACTGTAAACCTATAAATGTTTGGAACCAAAAGTATTCATTAGTAATCATAGACCTGTAAACAATTTACCTATGATTAGAGGCTAATCCAAGTTTTACCCATTTAATGAGCTGTTTTTAAATATTATTTACTTATTTGTTTATTTTTAAAACATTATTGATTAATTGAAGTAATTTACATTGTCTCGAAAATTAAATAAAACCAGCCTTCAGCTAGCTTTGACGGAAAGCGCCATCTAGTGCCACTTTCATAATAAATCGACAGGTTATTAATTCAAAAGCAAGATCTGTTCAACGTAATCTTAATACATTTATTATCCCTAATCATACCTACACTCAATTGATCGAAGGGTAATAAAACGGCAAATAAAAAATAATTGAACTATTGTATGCTAAACATACAGGCACTTTAGTTTTATAATGGTTCGCCTATTATGTGTACTAAATAGACCTCACAGAACAATATGTGCGTAAGTACTGCGTGTTGTAGATATAATAAAACAATGCGCAGGCTCTGCAGGAAGCACATGTCAAAGTTTTTAATCTTTAACCTAGGTTAACTAATTACGTTGTTATGTTTTTATGGCATTGGTCAAAATCATCAGATAGATATGATGGTTATTAGCTCTATGAGTAGAATTTAATAATATTGTTTAATGTGTTGACCAAAATACTACTTGAATAAATTACATACCACTTTTTTACATATATTTAAGAGTTTTTTTTTATATATAAGTTGTTTAAACTATCTAGTTGGATAGTAGATGCTTGTTGTAGCTTTATACTGTGTAACAGTCATAAGCGCCGCAGCAAATGAGTTTGAATAAGTACTAGGTACCTATGATGATTTAATGAATTAGGTTTGTGAAAAAAATCTTTATTTAATGTTTTTTTATTAGGTTTTTTTTTTATTATTATATTGCGACGGATCAAGCCCGAGGCCCACCTGATGATAAGTGGACTAACCTCTGCCTATAACAGACGCATTTCGTCAGCGACGAATTGCACTGTGCCCGTCACACTGAGACGTCCAGTTGTTAGGTCTCATTAGCCTGTAATTTTTCTGGCTCTCAAGGACTGCTGCCGGAACACACTGTTAGGTGCTTGGCGACAGATTTTCTACTTGAGGGTGGTCGCTGGCCAGGCGGGCATTCACAAAATGCCTGCTGCACGGCAGTCCATATCCAATGCCACTGAGCCATCACTGCTTCAAAAGGTATATAATGATTGTATTTCTTATGGAATATCTATAAATATATGACGCGCATTCATCATATTTTTTCACGGGATCATAGTTAGGTAGGTAATGCACTAAACTTTAGCTTAATGCGGATATAAAGAATAATTCGAAAAAATTGAGTATAGTGAATTCATAGTAGATTGGTACCGACATTTACACCTGCGTAATTATACTTTATTTAAATACACAATTTAGGTAATAAATTATACATTAATATACTATTTTAAACAATTTACGCCTAGGACGTTAGTTACCTACGTTAAAAAGCTAATTATAGATTTATTTATTATATCTATATTTACTTTGACAATAATATATTATTTTAATGGTCCCATTTTTTTTTATCCGCCTTGTTTTAATTATAAATGTGTTAATCGCCTTGGTAGTAATTGCGCGTAGTTAGGTAATAATGAATAGAAATACCTACATAAATTGAATGATTAATTAAGGGATAATACTATCAAAACCTATTTTAAAAATAATTCATTTATAATTAAATGTTAGACGTTGCTGGCCGTGACTGATTAAAAGTAGAGCTTTACCATAAATTTAATCGACCTCATTATTTTATTACTGTTATAAAAATATATGTCAAAGTAAATAAATGTGTATTAATATACATATATATATTTACATATAATATGTAGATTTGGTTATGTTTCCATCTGTATATATATACCTATAGGAAAAGTATATATATATGTGTATATACATATACTCTAAGTTTACAGATATAGGTGGTAAGTTTTTATAATATATATATAATTAGAAATGAATATTAATATCGAAATTGCAATGATTTTATTTTTAATGATAATTATAAAATTTTACATTAAAAATAATAACTAGCCCGTTTTGTGCTTTTATAAAACCGACTAGTTTTAACTTATAAATATTTACTCAGGTATGTATCCTAGTATAATTATATTTTTACTACAGAGAGTAATAATATAAAATCTAATTTTCCGACGGCAGCGCCGGTCTTTGGATTCAAAATGGCTGCTTGCATATTGAAATATTTGTAAAATCTATATAAGCGCTAAAAGTGAAATAATAGCAGTTAAAAAAAACATTAAAGGTAATTAATTTAACATTATTAATTTTGAAGTACGTAATTAAATGTTTTATTCCGCAAAATTATACCAATAACGATTATTACTCAATAAAATACCTATCCAAAATTTTATTATGTACATAAATGGTTTATTATAATGATTCATTGACAATAAAAACAATAAAACTGATTTTATTGTATTTATATTGCTGCCGTGGAACGATTTTATTGTTAGATAAGTGTGCTACGAATTGGGGATAAAAGTTTAATTAGCAATGAATTCATTAACCTCTAATGATAATTTTATTTAGAGCATGATCCTTTTGATTGACATAGTTACCTATCTGTCTAATTAGTATTAAGTTTGATGTCCTGTAAAAAGTGCTAAAATAAAAATACTATGAACAGAAAATACTGTGTGTAATACTTATGTACCTAATTAATGTTTTAACAACATCTAATTCTACTTTTAGCATGTCAATAGCTTTAAAAACATAAATAATTTACTACCAAACAAAAAAGCATTCGTATAGCAAAAATTTTACGCCAATCTTTTTAACTCTGTCACGTTTAAATAAAGGAAAATAAGGTCAAAGCAAAATCACTAAAAACTTTTTATACGCTGAATGCGAAAGATACAGCTAATTAATAGGAACATAACAATATATAATTATTTTTGTATGATTTCAGGTAATGCAATACATCAAAGTTTCAATCAGCATGCAGACGTAGAGGAAAACATTTACCAGTGATGGACATCCAGGGATATCGGGGTATGTCTGGTAGAGGTTGAGCTGAAGGCTGCGAACAGGCCGCTCCCATGGCGTCAACAGAGGCTGCTGAGGCTGCTGATGCTGCAGACGCTGCGGCCTGGTGGTAGAACTGAGCTGCTGCCGCCATGCTCGCCGAGGCGGCAGATACCGCCGCGCCTCCGTTGTGCTGACCCAGCGCGTAGTTCACCATCGGATCTCCACTAACCGCTGTCGGGTACCGGCAACTCTTGTCATCTGCGGATAGTCCTCCACCAGCCGAGAACGGCACCGTCCCGCCGAACTGCTGGTGATGAGACACATATGGGTACATCCTTGCCGGCGCCCCTGGAGACGCCGAAGATGAAGATGAAGACCGCTGCGGGCTGCCGGCGCCCGGCGAGCCTGCCCCCAACGCTGCCGCCCCCAGCCCGCCAGACAGCGAGCTCGACAACGACGTCGACAGCGACGACGACAATGATGAAGAAAGCGACGCCTCTATAGGCGACGCCCCAGCACCCGCGAACAAATTCTGGTGATGGAACTGCTGATGGTACTTTGGGAGCATGCTATCGATGATGAACTTGGAACTCATCGCTCGGCGGCGACGCGGCGCGCGACGATCGCCTCGCGGGAGATGCGTTTATCGCCGGCGATTCGGATCGATTCTCGCGCGTGCACCTCTACTATGGCCGCGGATCGTTTATGACCCGCGTATGAGGCTCTACGACTCCGAATTCCCCGTCGTGGCGAGCGTTACCGCTGCCGCGCGCCGCGCTCGAGACGGCAAAACCCGCCACGTGCGTGCGAGCGGGACGCAGCGATAAAGAGGGGCGACCCGCCGGAACCCTCTCCGTCTCATTAATTCCTACCTGCGTGGCTTATATTAGAAAGAGATAAAAGCTATTCGCTAACGACCATTCCGACAGCCATTGTTCGTAATGGCGCCTGGTTCCGCGCTTCCCCGCGCCGACATCGTCTACGCCAATAGTGATCCGGTGCAGAACATTCACCGCCAATCACAAACCATTCCGGCACTTCTAGCTGTCAAATTGAATGACTTTAAGCAACATTGCAACATTCAAATAATTAAATTTGTTAACCATTACTATCGTTAATGTATAAATAATTATAAAGGTACCTATATAGATTTTTATAGGATTATTCTTTCTGCATTACCCACTGTACGTGAAATTTGGTTTGTTGTATAAAATTGTTATATATTATGCTTATTTTTATTATTTAACAGCTTATGCTAGTAACTTTGCCCGCGTTTAAAATGGTAATATTGGGGTCTCTCGGATATAGTTCAAAATTATTATTAAAATATTTTTTTGTTATTAAACCCGGATTACAAAATCTTTAATAGTACAAATAATAAAATTAAACTTATGCATTTACTATGTTAGTAGCACCTATACCTATGTTTTTTTTGTTTACATGATTTCCGACAATTAGTTCTTTACATAAGCGTTTTAATAATATACGATTAAATGATTATAATTATAATAAATCTATTATAACTTATTCTGGGGTTACAAATTAGAGATTCAGTCTGTAGTTAAATTTTATAATTCCTTATTCATATTAGGTAGGTATACTACTTGAGTTTGTTACCATACCTACCTAAATGTGTTTTGGGATTTATTAATTTTTGTGTTTTTTTGTGTTTAGTAATGTTTGTATATTTATGACATATTAGTTTTAGACTTAGTTTAATTTTGTTCCATGCTGAAATAAAAAAATTGCATCAAAATACGAGTATTATGTTTTTCATCGATAAAAACACTAAGTTGGTAAAACATACCTAATTTAGGAAATTACTGTAATATTTTTATATTGCAAGAATACTTCACAATATAATCAACTAATAACTTAAACATACAAAGGTCACTTAGGATATCTATGCAGAGATACTATTTTATTCCTAACTTTCTTGGCGTAATAAGAAAAGAAAAATGTGATATTGGAAATTTATTACTTATTAATTTATGTAATTCAGACAGTGACTAGTTTCATGTCGTGACATACCCATTATATGGTATACCTAATATTAAAAATAATATACCTATGTAATTTGTAATGTTGCCTTTTATTCTCCTTTATTACCTAACCAGATATAGTTCGCTGTCGCTGTTAGAGGATAAAATCATGTCAAAATGTACTCAAACATAAAAATTAAGTATTTTTCGTAATAATGTAGTTCCTTAGCCATATAGTGTGTGGAACTTGTGGTCTACACACAATCGATATAAGTAGTTATAAAATTGATTTGTAGTCATCCAGATTTTAAAATGTATATTGTTTAGACGTATTTAAATATTTTGAGTTTGCTAAACCTTATAGTTTACGCACCAAACAATAACATAAGGGCTCAATAAGTCAATAAATTAAACATTTCCTATGAATGAAGTACGGTAATGTATAAGTGTATTTTTTCAAAATTAAGAACTTACAAATAAATATTTAAAAAAGAATTGCACATGTCTGTGTTACGCCGACCACGTGGACCGACGAGTATCGTTCATCTCTCTTCTGCCGCTCTACCTTTCTCTTCCGCACATTTCATTCATCCTCACGAGTCGTAACCGCATGACGAGCACGTGCAATAACAATCTTTACGACCATTAAAATAAAACCTTTTATTGGCTGCGAAGTTTATTTATTTATTACACTTTTGATTGTTACGTGCGTTTAGTGCATGGTTTTTATAGGCTTAAGTTGCCTTTTCAGCTTTATCAGGTCTGCGGTACGACGGTGTGGCAGTAGAGCATTGCATAAGTATGGGTTTTATGTTGTTATTGTGATGTTTTTGCTATAAACGTATGGAATCCACGATATGGGCAGTTGAGGACGTTTTTGTAGCGATAAACACATTTTTTTCTGTAATTTTCTTATTGATTTTGATGAGAGTCTACAATTCGGTAGAGCAGTTAGTCGATGTTTTTTTATGAGGTCGTTTGACTTCAAGTTTTAGTAAGAAGTAGAGCATTATGCAAATAATTTTATGAATTTAAATTATGCTAAGCTTTGATGCTTTACTTTTTAATACAACACATAAAAACATCTAAGTAGGTATAACCGGTTTATTTACCACCTTGCTGAAAATTTGATTATTTTAAATGTGATAATATATCTAGAAAAAATACACGGAATTTGAGAAACTACTAACTATCTACTTATATAATAAATAAGACAGGATATTAAGTTGAACATTATTTAATATGTAATCACGAAATAAAAGCAATGAAACGTGTATTTGTAGTTTACTGTAGTTTGACGTTTATTGTAGTTGTATTGTGGAGCACGTGTAAAAAGTATTGATTTTATTTGACAAAATCTACAAATAGTAAATATAATTCGAAATTCATATTTTTAACTATGTTTCATTACTTCTCCTTGCATGTTCGATATCATTACATACAATTTAATATAACCGATTATAAAGAATAACAGCTATATTTTAATCACAACGATAGGTCCCTCATAATACATATAACGAAAGAGATAAATAACTTAAAAATTATCCATGGTTACAGTTATCTATTATTCGGTGTATTCCAATTTAATACCAATATCCCATTTCTTACAATACAGGCTATATGTACTTGGTACATATAGGTATTGGTATTTGTTGGAACTTGGAGGAATGTCAATTGCTGATATTTATTAACAACTTAACTAAATACTTGATTGAGAAGGCTATTGATACATTAGTTTACTACATATTTCATACCTATATACTTTGACAATTTACTATATATTGCATAGGTAAATTTGCATGGTTGTAAGGCATTTTGTAAATGCTCGTCTGCTGCCACCCTCAAGTAGAAAATCTGTCACCAATCACGTAACGCTGTGTTCCAGGAGCTGTCGTTGAGAACCAATTTCGATTGTTATTAAGCCTGTACTACTACCAATCTAATCTAAATTAGAAAAATGACTCTGATATATTTAAGTTAAATGATGTTTGTTAAACTATAAATAAAAATAAATAAATTTAAAAAAAAAAACACTAGTTTCAACCGTTTCATCACTTACTATTAGGTTAGAGGGTGGACAAAGGCAAGAATCTCCTGAATAATCATTTAGATCACAACAAAAACGACTCTGTCATAATTTTTTTTTTTGTGTTACCAATCAGAAATTTGTACCGCACTTAGATATTCTAATAAGACCAAATACTTTTCGTGGACTAATTAATGTGAAGCAATAAGGCTGTTAGAGCTATTTCACTTAATTAAGTATAGGTAAGAATGGAATCATTCTGCATATCTAAATTGAATTTATGCGTATTACTGAAATGCGCAAAATATATAGGTACAGCTATTTACTAATTACTTTTTATTTACTTTGGTAGTTACTTTATCTAAATTAGAAATATGTTTATTTTAACCGATGGTGTCAATTTTTTTTATATAATAAATTAATTTGTGTTTCATAATGTATTCTATTAATACCTATATAATAATCAGTGGTGATAACGCAGTGATTGTAGATGTCGGCTGCTATGAACGGGTTCTTAGTTCCAATCCCATCGTGGATTGGAGCTAAGTAACAAGGTGGGAAAGCAATTTTTGAATGTTTTCTTGGCATGCTACAGCTACAAAACTGTTTTCAAACACCTTTCGGTGTAGTAAGTCAAACATAATAATTTATTTTAAATATTCATCTTGGTATTTTTATGTAGTTAGCTACTCAGTTATAAAATATTTATTACAATTAAGATTAGTTTACAACTTCTACAGACAACTGTTAAAGATACAGTAAAATTTTGTAATTTGGAGGTAACTAAGAACATTAAAGGTAATATGGGTAGTATTTGACATTTTTACCATTGATAGGTAATCTACCACGATATTTTTCTAGCTCACTGTAATGACTGGCATAACAAGAATACCAAGAACGAAAGCCTGGTCCATAGGTTATGCTATGAGTATAGCTGGTTATGCTTACAAATTAAAATCGCATCATTCATCTTCTTTTGCACACACCTTCAAGTAGAAAATCTGTCGCCAAGCACCTAACGGTGTGTTCCGGCAGCTGTCATTGAGAGCCAGTATTTATAGGTTAGCCTGAACAACATCTTCGACCACATCATCATTTACCAACAGGCGAGATAGTGGTCAAAGGCTAACCTATCAAGCATAAAAAAAAAAAAACCTACAAGCTATAAGTTTCAACATGCAAGTATCAAAAATGACGAACTCTTGCGCACCCTTATTTTACGATCCATGCAACTCGTTATGCACCCACAAAGTCTCAGGTGGGCGGAGCGACTGTCCATCGTAAAAGCTGCACAGCTCTTGGGCAAATTTACAGCTATCACTTGCAAGATTTAACAACCAGTTTATAGATACGTAGCTTTAAAATTCGATATAAACTTGCTTTGTCTCAATGAAATAAACATCAATGTGACAAATGTGATGTTCCAAAGTGAATTATTGGCCTATTGCGGTGAGGTTATTGGGTCATTTCGCTTTTGATGGCCACCATCGGGTGTGATTTGGACTGTAAAAATGTTTTTTGTTTAGTGGTATGATGGTATTGAGCAGATGTTGGTGGCGTGTGCCTGGCGCCTCAAGCATGTGTTTGAAGTCTTATGTAAACAACTGCCAGATAATACAAGTACTTTCCTATAAGAATAAAATATTAATACTGGTATCCATTCTGTAGGTACCAATATTATTAGAGACACTAGAGAGATATACGCATAAATGACGTTAAAAATAAGTAGTTGAAATATATATGCGAAACAATGGTGGTATTCTACATTTTAGCAAGATATAAGAAAATAAATTAGTATTAGGGATATTTTAGTTGGAATTTAGGTTAAGATTCTCCCGCCTAAATTAGTTAGTTCACATTGCCATAATAAAATCACAATATAAATGTTTGACAATATGTATCAGTGACCTAGTGAAGTCATCACTCGAATTGGTAGTCGGTTCAGATTTTCAATCTTTAGACTTTTAGATTTCTATCAGTAAATGTTCTGACAGACTACACTTCCGCCTTTGTTGCAGCTAATAAGTTATATTTAGCATTAGCTAAAATGCTACATTGAGCCAACAGGAATACCTTCAAGGCCTGATCTAAGATACGAAAGGAATTTGAGTAGGTGCGATATCTGTACTTGCTTTTAACAAAGCAATTAACAAACATATTAAATTCAGCTAATAACAAAATATACTGAGGAACCTCTTAACAAAATTAATTTGGTCAAGTATCCTGTCATATAAATAAGGTTTACAAAGTGGTCAAATTAATACATTCTTATCGGATATTGTCTGTTACACTTTCATCTACATAAATAGTTGGAATTCTTTTTAAGAATAGATTTCCAATAATACTCGAATTCGATGTAAAGACGAACTAATAGGGCTGTTTAAATTCCTATTTCATGATTTCATGTGTTAAAAATGTCCCTATTTTCGTCGATTGTAGAATCTAATTTTGATGTTTGCTCTCCAATTTAAAAATTCTATCTGTGTAAGTGCCTTGTGTTGTGACAACAATCTAGAAGTTGTGTTTATAAATTATAACCATTAACACCTAATCTGATATTATATCCCCATTTAGTATGGGTAGAGACCGAAAAAAAAAACAATGTAACATTCATTCAATTGTCCAGGCTTAATTAAAATCAAACAGTATGGTAAACACAATGCTGGGTAAAAAAGCTCTGTAAGCCTAATATGCTGGATTTTTGTGTCGTGGGTTATGTTGTCTTTAACAATACGCCAATACTCAATTGCTTCGTTATGCAGCGTCCAAAAAATGTCATTAAGGCCTATATTTTATTTTAGTTTTATTTTAAATTAAATTATGTTAAGAAGAAGCAATTCTAATCCGACACCACATGATCTCATGATCTTTCAAAAGAATCACTGTGGAACGTAATCTGCAAAAATATGACTTTATCAATTCAAACCAAGAATCAAACTATATTTCTTAAAGCATATTTTATATATTTGAAATATTCACTCAATCACTCGTATCACCTCGATTACACATTACAAATCTTAACAAAAACTTGACAAACACAAGTTTCATGGAGTAATAGAAAAGCCTCATGCCATGCTCCGTCACCTCATCATATATGATAATGATGTGAGATCTCAAAAGCTCAAAGCAGCCCAAGGTAGCAGAGCTCAGGTTAATCTGGCCATGAAGAGGACGTGACTCGAAGGTTCAACTTACCAGGATAGAGCACTCATCACCTGAAAAGATAAAAAAAAACAATGTTAATTACCTCTGTCGTTTCAAATCTAAGTGCAGATTCATATAGGTACATACAAATTATACTTTATACTTATTCCCAATGCCATTAATTTTCTTTATAACATCGTATAACTTAGGTAAGTACCTAGTGGGATAAAATACATCTCAAGCTTAGAGTCGAAATGATACTAAGTGGCACAGTTTATGTTCACTATGAATTCAACAATATCTTGGATATTTAAAGCTGGTTACAGTTTCATTAAATGAACCTTAAAACATAGTAAAAACTCGAATTTGAAAATGCTACAGAAGTTTCGTTACCATAGTATGCTTATCATTGACTTGATGTTTGCTAGGATAATAGTTTTATAAAATTACCAAGGTTAGGTACCCATAATGTTGTGTTCTAATCCGCCATTAATGCTGTGCTTAACATTTTAATTGGCCATTAGAAATTTAAATAAGCTTAATAGAGATAACGAATTAATATAATGGGGAGTCGGCCCCAAGGACAAGTGGATGTTTTGATAGGTTAACTTCAAATAAATTCCATAATTAGCAAACTGGGCACATACATATTAATAATTGTACTTACTTAAAATACATATCTAAGTTATATACCTATTATGTCGAAGTAACAGACTGCGCCACATAGCGTGACATTTAGGAACATTAATCAGCTGGAGTGGGTTTGCAATAGACAAGCAACATCTGATTTTTGCTGTTGGTTCACTGACAGCTTAAGACTGACCAACATGGCAGACACAAATAAACTTGGTTTGATCAGTATGACAATCAACATCAAATCGAGGACCGTTAACGAACCAGGCTATAATTTTATTTTAGTATCGTGACTCGTACTGTGATAATCTTATAGGAAAATATTGGTAGAGGTGTCTACGTTCGGAAATTGGTCTTATTAAATAGATATGAATTGAGGTATGACATTATAATTATACTGCCTGAAAAATTAAACCAGAATTCAATTCCACTTGAAAAGTATTATTTTCTGTTTAATTTGTTCTTGTTTTTGCATTTGTGAGTTGTTGTAAAAGTCTACCAATGACACTACACCTCGTGTTCTAAGTGATGGCTTTGGTGATGCAAGACGACAGATGTTTCTGGAGCAGCAGACTGATACGGAGGATGGCAGACTCACCGCAGTGATGATAATTTGAGACCTGTAGTGAAGAGTGTGAGATCGGTTCTATAAGGCGAGAATTTTAATATCTATTGAGGGAAGATGGTGTATACAATAAACTGCCCTCATCACCTACTCCTATCGTGAGATATACCTAATGAGTCACGTGTTCCACGTAAACATTGACTCTGAAAATGGGCTGCAGCAACGCCTACTAACCTATACCTAACAATTCCTGGTATTTTTAATATTACTGACGGTTTTATGGATAATTTATGGAATCGCGTACAATGTACATTGGTGTTTAGTACAATGTACTTTTCAAAATATACGATTATTGTTATTTTATACTTGCAAATATCACTATCAAGTAAAATCGTTACCATATGTACTTAGTTATAAAAAGCGCGATAAAACTGTTTACATTTTGAATTTCCCGCCACATAACGTGACTTATCCCCTTAAACTAGAATTCGGCGTAACCAGTATTCGATGTAGAGCGAATAACTCGTGCCTGGTTGTAGTATCGAAAATATAGACTGTAAGTTTATTTTTTAATGCCAATAATTAAAATGGCAAACTACAATGTTTTAGACAGTATGACCTCAGTACCTACTAGAAACATTGTTGATAAATGAATCGAAAAGGACATAAAATATTTACTACTTATGTTGTAATTGTAAATTGGTAGAAGCTGAGTGCTAAGCGTTCTTAGAAGATAATATAACTACATTGTTTTAGGTGGGTAGACAATAAATTATGAAGTTATTTTGCAAAATAATTACCTGTTGGTTATCTGATAGTGTTTATGATTTTCAAGCATAAATAGGTTATGTGGTTAACCTACTAACATAGTTAATTATCAGTCGTGTGGGTTAATTGGAAATTATAATTCGAACGCTAAACAAATTAGCCATATTTACCCATGACATGTGGCCAACAGTATATAACCGATACCAATTATTGTTGTTAGTACCTAAATCACTGACGCTTAATAGCTTTTGAATTATATTAAATGCACAATATATTAAAGGTACTTAATTACATAAAGATTGATGCTTCAAATCGTTTCTTAAATATGCCACTATTCCGCATAAAACGTAATAGATAAAAAAAAAATATTGTGGGCTATCCCTAAGAGATGGACAAATACCAACTAAGACTTTTTTGTAGACCTTTTTAAGGTGTACAATACACTGGATACATTATTTTGATCTATCTCGTAGGGCTCAGCAAGCGTTTGTCATGTCAGCGCAATGTATTATATTACGAAATTACATTGGAGACCCCTAAAATAATCAGTGTTTTTTTACTATATTATGCATGTATTATACATATAAACCTGCTGCCTTTTGAATGACTCTATTTAATACGCGTTATAAACCATTGCGTAGTTTTAAAGATCTAAGTATACATAGGGACAGACAGCGGAAAGCGACTTCGTTTTATACTACGTAGTGATGATTTTTACACTGGCTCTATTCTTGTGAGGAATTCTTCACTATGGTAGTGACGTAACATACGAATTAATATAATGTTCTTATTATCATTATTATTAATATTTTATTGACACCATTTATCGTGTCACTGTATTAATGAATTGAATTATATAAGTCAATGTCTACATAATCAAATGTTCACCTACCTATGCGTAGGTACATATTTGCATTTTGTGACGTGTATTTATCTAACGAATAATTGATAATCTAATCTAAGTTGGTATATGAACCCGCAAATTGGTAGAAAACTCATTGATACTGCACCAATTCTACTATCCGGATCCAATCCACTTAGGAAATTCGCATTTAAAATGGGTAAAGTATAGTCACCCAATTGTGAGGAGTGTATAAATCTGAGGATGTTTACCACATATTGATGGAGTGTGTCCGGAACCACACTGATAGGCGTAGAATATGTATAGATATTAATGTGAGTGAGGCAAATATCAGTGCAGTGTTTGACGTATTGCCCAGGCCAACTTCAGATGAAGCTGCTATGATTTTGGAATTAGTGGCTCCTTGCCTAAATTCATACCTAAATCAAACTACTCACTCATTATATCGTCACTAATTGTAGGTAGTATTATATTGTAATATTGTATTTTGTTGTTATATAACTAATGTTTATAAGCCCCTAAATAAAATAAGACTAAAAAAATCTGCAAATTGAAAGCTTCAGGTGCGTAGTATATTTAATATTAGTTTGATTATTACTACAGCCTGTGATTTTCAATCCAAACTCTGTTCTTCACGTTTCAGATCAGGAGCTAGATTTTCTTAACAAGTATCTGAGCCCTCCAGGCTATTTAGCAACCTGAAGTAGAAAATCTGTCGTCTAGCATTAAAAGCTGTATCTTCGGGCCGCTTGTCCTTAAGACCCAATTTCTATTCTTACTTAAGCCTATTTACCACTTCCTACCACAACATTCTCATCAGATGTATTATTGTGAAAGGCTAACATAGCACTACCAAAAAGGCTGGCACATGAGTCAATAGCTTCTTCCTTAGTCACTCTTGTTAAATTCTTTTCTTCTGGTTTTATTTTACGAACCTTAACTTGTATTGCTAACCAATCAACGAACCATAAAACTGACAATTGAATTCGTTTACTGCGGAAATATAAAAGGTGGAAATATCAAGGTTTCGTTTATCGATTATTGCAAGTTTTCAGAAGCCAGTATCAACGACGATGCAAAAAGACAAGCAGTTAAGCCTATTCCATTTTAAACTAAATTCTAGTGCGCTACCCACCTGTTCTCGTTTCCTTATTTCTACGCCATATATTGATTACATCCTACTCAAAAATGATACCCTACAACTAAAGGTTCTTAAGTAGCAATATTTATTAAGCAATTCAGGGCATATCGTACCCCGCCCGTAGGAAATTTTAATTTCGCGTCTGGAGGGCGGCGGCGTACGGAAATTTGTGTGGCATAATAAGTGAGATTGTTGCGAAATTTGCTACAAGAAAAAGAACGAGGGCTCGCATCGCACTGATGTTGAGATTAGCGTGGATGTGGCTTTGAACTTTTTTTAATATCGTGTTTGTAAAATAGTTCAATTAGCGAATATGATTTGATCACTATTAATTTTATTGTATTTTTATATAAATGTTGATTTCACTTATTATTTTAACCGTCTGGTATGGAAAAGTAAAAAATAAGTACCACAATTTTATTATCATACCTATTATTTTCATTAAGAAAGATTGTTTACCGTTATTATTTATCAAATAATTATTTGTATGAAAAGTTTATTTTGTATTATTTCTTTTATTTTTAACCCTATTGATTAGCTTCAAGGCCTTTGTAGTTCTTAATTAGAACCATACTTGAAGATTTCACTACAGTATAACTTTAACAAATCCATTTTTAAGATTTTGGAATCGGACTATGCCATTTATGTAAAAGAAAAGACTATCTCAAACTATGTCGTAGTCGCCACATCACAGTGTGCATTTATATTGAACCTTATTTTGTATCTTTTTTCGTTGCAAATTCCTTATTGAGCTGAATTTGACCCCTTATTTTATCACTTCACTGTCGCACTTCAAGTTTATTTATTTACCTTTAACATAAATATATAAAAGTAGAAGTTTTGAAGCAATGATGGCTCAGTGGCATTGGCTATGTACTGCCGTGCAGCAGGTCCATGGTTCGAATCCCGCTGCGGGCTTGAGCTTCACCGCATGGTGGAAGGGCATTTTGCGAATGCCCGGCTGGCTAGCGACCATCCTCAAGTAGAATGTCTGTCGCCAAGCAAATAACAGTGTGTTCCGGCAGCAGTCCTTGAGAGCCAGTAAAATTACAGGTACATGAGACCCAACAACTGTACGTCTCAGTGTGACGGGCACATTGCAATTCGACGTTGACGAAATGCGTCTATTACAGGCAGAGGTTATTCCATTTAACATCAGGTGGGACTCGGGCTTGTACCGTCACAATAATATAAAAAAAATTATAACATTTTACTACATTTATGCAAAAAAAAGTAGTGGTAAAACGACTTTCTACTAAGTAGGTACTCATTATTTTATAATTTAAAGTAATTTTTTCAAAGAAGTATCTCACAATATGATTAACCGAAATAATAGGTACGTGTTTATAATCATGACATACTTATATATTCAGACCAGTTCTCAGAATAAACCGTTTTAGATTAAGTTTTGAGCTTGAGTTTAAGTGCCCAAGTAGGTACGAGTACGTAAATATTTGTCTTAAGGTTCATTCTAACATTTTTGCACTATCAATTATTTTTGCATGAGAACAAATATTGATATTTTATATCTATCTATAATTTTATACATTATGCGTTAAAATAAGATACACAAAAAATCACAATAAAGGAATAAAATATTCGCTTAGCTGGAGTTCATGTTTTATTGTACATGAACTCCAGCTAAGCGAATATATTATTTTTGAATTTGAATTACTGTCAATGAATTTTCCATATATTGAAGGAATCATTTGTTTTATTTTTCAAAACGTTTAACATAATTGAGTGAGTGAACTCACATTTTCGTCATTTTCTTAAGGGATATCAATACTAAGCTAGCGCACGTCGGTGGGCGCACGTGTAAGTGGCAGCTTCAATATTTATGTGCAATTTTTCCTGCTACCCCTCTCACCCCTGGCCTCACCCCCACCCCCTCGCTAAAGGATGCAGCGATCTTCCGCGAATCACACTGAAGCACGCTGGAATTGCGTAACAATGGGGATCGTTTATAATAATTTTATTAATAAGAATAACCCCGTAGAATTTTCAGAATGGTGGGAAGAGATGTTTTGAACTGCTTCTATTGACTTCGGTAGGGGCAACAAAATCCGTGCTAAGTAACTCAAAGTTAATTAATCAACATCCAAAATATTATCTTAGGTAACTTGAGTAGATAAGATAGTTATTAAATTTTTTTTTAATTTACGGGTAGCTTCATTTTATATTTTATGGTAACATTTCAACTAGCTAAAGTGTATGTAAAGATTTTGCAAATTAGTTATTGCCGTAGAGAGCTATTAGATTTGGCTAATATACACGTATATAGGTCATATGGTACCAGGGCAAATGAACGCATTTGTAAAGGACGGCCTTGTCACCAATAAGACTAAGCCTCAAAACATCTTTTGTTATCGTCCAAACATCTTCCTAACAGCCCATGCCATTCGCAGCCGCAATATTATTCAAATAAAAACAATTTCAATTTGTTTCCAAATTGAAACAGAGAGCAGCCGGCATGTTATTACGTTTGGGCGGAGGTTAGCGGCGGTAGAGCGTGTAAAGTGCCTATAGAGATGCCTCTATAGTCCTCTATAGCTTCCCTCCCTGCCCTCTCATTGCCTATAACACCAACATCGACTTCCCTCAAAAAGTCTCACAGAACTTAGCTTTAGATATAACGCTTTCGATGTAAGATAAAGCCAATGTAATGGGGCAGAAAAAAATTGTAAGCTGTGAATTGGCATTCATCATTTCATATAACTCACGCCTTTAGCTCTGAAGGAGGCGTGACTAAATATTCACATAGCTACATTTATCTTAGTCCCATGTAATAGGACGAGGGCCTATTGCCTCTAGGAAAAGATCTAGACTCCAGACTGCAACTGAAAATGTTTCTCAGGAGAATCCAATAATTATTATCTGCCTCGGAGATTGAAGCTAGAATCTCGATATTACTCAAGTTTGAAAAATATGTTTCGTTTATGAGTTTGGACGGAACAAGCACGACGCCGTGTTAAGTGGTTACCTCTGCCTACAACTGATGCAGATCGTCACATGTGCGCTGCACCCTTCACCCTAAGATATACCGTTGTTATGCTTCATGTGAAACACACTGTTAGGTGCTTAGCGACAGCTTTTCTACATGAAAGTGGTAGCCAAGCGAGATTTCGCAAAATGGTCTTCCACCAAGCAGTGAAGCTCAAGCCAGCGGTGGGGTTCAAACCACGGACCTGCGGCACTGCAGTCCATAGCTATAACCGCTCGGCTATCATTGCTTCATGTTGATCTGTGAAGTTGGATCTTGGTGTATAAAATTGGTTTATAAAAGAAATTGTCGCTAAAAGTGTGTAATTCCTATGTGTTTACATAGGAATTACACACTTTTTCCTTCTCTTCAGTATCATTGCCTTTAATACTTACATCAATTTCCCTCAAAAGTCTCAAAGAAATTTCAGCTTTGGTTGTAAAACCCAGAATTAGACACTTAAGATGCTCAGTAGAGTTAAAGGAATGGTACAGAAATAGAACCGTGTAATACGCTATTGTTTTGAGACACCTGCGATTCGGCATTCAATTTCTGTACTACAAACTAGATTGTATGATGATGTTTTGTATTGATGTTGGTTATTTTTTACATTAAAAACAGGTTTGTAGACAGCAGTTTTAGTTTTACAATTTAAAAATAACTATCCTAGAAGTACTTATTGTTAGAAAATATGCAATACAAAGTGCCTACAGATATTTCTCAATAGTTTCTATCTTTGTTGTTTTAAGTATTGCATATAGGTCGTAATCGACATTATTGTATATAACTATTGTATATTGGAAAAACGAAAACGAGAAATAATATTTTCCGAAATGAAGCTGTATATACCGTTTAGAACATTTATATATAAGAAACCTTTAATACCCAGATAAAAAATCAGAAAGATCCCATAACATCACAGTTAGGTGTCTTAAAAATTTATCTTTTTTTTTTTATAGTTTAGCCTTTGGTCATTATCTCACCTGATGGTGAGTGATGATGTGGTCGAAGATGTTGTTCAGGTTAACCTGGAATTACTGGCTCTCAAGAACAGCTGTCGGAACACACCGTTAGGTGCTTGGCGACAGATTTACTACTTGGGGGTGGTAGCTAGGAAGGCGGGCATTCGCAAGATGCCCTACCATGCAATTATTAGTATAGCAGTACCAACATATGTACTGTTTAATTATAGTTTTAATTATAGCCTTCTCACACTTTGGCAAGCGGATTGGCGCGGTCATTCGAAATGGCCATGCTCACGAAAATATATTGGCCAGCGGCGGCTTCGTGTGTCGGGTCCTCTTTGAAATGGTTGGGGAAGACGATGGCTGGCACGCAAGTCAACTCGTGAACGAGCGCTGCTTGAGGACACTGGTCCGTTCAGAATGCCTGTGCAAACGTGTTTGTATCTGATTTGTGATAGTTTATATTGGGTAAAATTAGCATTCCTTATAGCTGTGTTTCCCCATATGTAAGAATGTTCCCCATAGTAATACAATTGTTTAATTAATATCTTTGTTAACTTCAAAAATGGCCGGACCCTGGAGTCTGCGGAAAAAAATGCATATATTTTCCACTTAGGTCTATCTACGCATCGGTGATAGTAACATATCGCATTTTAGATCGTATTCACTCACATAATAAAATGCTTGATAGAGAAAACATAAATTAATATTGTAATGCGCTTATATGTAGTACATAGTTATATAGAAAATGGTAACACGAATAATAATTCATCAATTCATAATAACGCGACAGTAAGGTATATTGCTACTACATACTTTACTGTCGAGGTCTGCAATGAGTTCGTTGCTGGCAGATATTATGATGATGTCCTAAAGCGCAGCATAGCGCAGGTCCAGACTACCATAGCGCAGCCCTTGATGGACTAGCTGGTAAGGCCAAGAGACCAAGGGTTGATGTCTTTTAAGTGAGACAGCAAGAGCTGCAATGATGACCCTTTCTAGCATGGCCAGTAGTGTAGTCATTGCGGAGAAAAGGTTGTATACTGCTTTACACAAACAACTCGTACCTATTGTTTATAATTTAAATAAAACTACCTTGGTATAAGTAAAATCAATTTGTATTTTTTATCTACAATAACGGTATTTCAAATGAAATTCCTGATGGCTGGTATTCATCAGCAATGAAATTCCATAGAACTTTTCTGGCGCCTATTCGAGCACGAAAAGGTCGACTTTGCTCAAAGAAGGTTATCAAAATATTTAACAGAATAATATATATCAGTAAAAGCGATTAACCCACATTTTGCCAAATAAAAATTAATTCCATGTAACGGAGGAGTGAACATGGTTCCAGCCTTCTGACTGCATTCAGAAATTATTACGTCAAAAATAAAAATGATTAAATGACACCTATTTTGTAACAGATTTGAATGGTTAAATGTAGAATATTTGTATAATAAGTGGATATGCTCATAGTAAACGGTTTAAAGAATAAAGTAAAAGTTAGACGTAGTTTTAGGATCCCGTATTTACGCTGGTATACCCTGAAAATAAAGTTTTTTCATTTGTATTTCATTTTATTTTACCAGTATTTTTTTTGTATATTATTTTGTATTCATTGGAAGGTTCATAATAAGACTAATGAGTCATGTACTTATCCGGTAACTTTTAAATAGAAATATAAAACAAGCGTGTGCATAAGTTTAACAGCTTGGCAAGCTCACGAATGGGGATTACCTAGGTGAGTGGTCGTAAAATAACTACTCTACCACAGGTACGTATTTACTGTTCTACTTATAGTGACACATCTGCAGTTTGTTCAATACTTTACCATAGCTAGTAAAGTGACATTTAGAACGACTTGAAAATGGTTTGTTCTAATTTATTAGAGATTTTATTCATTATTCCTTTTTAAGGGTACCTCTAAGATATCAATATAACGGGTACAAAAATAGAACGTTTCTTTGCTCGTTCCACCATAATACGGAATAACACCAATGTGGTTAGGTATAGTAAGTTGTCAATGTGATTTTCTTAGATGGACGTGTAAGAATGTATTTACATATCTATTTCATTTCTCTGGTGGTTTTCCAAAGAGAAAATAAGCAGTTTGTTTTTTTTACTTATAGCTGAAAGACTACTATTTGACCACTATCTCACCTGAAGGTAAGTGATGACGTGGTCGCCAGTGTTGTACAAGCTAAGAAGAGATGATAGCCGTGGTAATAGCTATGGACTGCCGTGCTGCAGTACCCTGGTTCGATCAACACCGCCGGCTTGAGCTTCACCGCATGGTGGAAGGGCATTTTGCGATCGCCCGCCTGGCTAGCTACCACCCTCAAGTAGAAAGTCTGTCGCCAAGCACCGCAAGGTGTGTTCCGGCAGCTGTCCTTGAGAGCCAGAAAAAAACAGGCACAATGAGACTTAACAACTATGTCTCAATATGACGGGCGCAGTGCAATTTGTGATTTGTCATAAATTGCACATGTTATAGGCAGAGGTTAGTCCACTTAACATCAGGTGGGCCTCGAGCTTGTTCCGTCACAATAACAAATAAAAAAAAATAAGCTTACCTAGAATTACGAGTACTAGCTCTAACCTAAATAAAGCTGCCGGACCACACCATTAGGTTCTTCAAGACAGATTTTCTACTTGACGGTGTTAGCTAGCCGGGCAGGCATTCACAAAATATTCTACCACCATGGTATAACGACTGTCATCTAAGGATGACAAGAACCGAGACCGACGGTTTAAAGTGCCCTGGGAAAGCACGGAAGTGCTCAGTTTAGTTTACCATTAGCGATCACCCATCCAGGTCATGAAGCAGCGTAGTTTACTTAACTAAGTGAAGCAAAGTCCACTGCGAGCGCTTCAAATATATATCTATCTTATAATATAAATAAAATAGTGTTTATCAAATCATTCCATAGACTTAGTTGTAAAGTTGTTAGTAACGGCATCTATACGAAGTACTGTGAACTACCTGCACAACTTGGCAAGGCTTTGAAACGAACATAGAGCTTACATGGTAGAGCTATTTTGAAGAAAAAGTCACAGAAACCTTAAACTTACTCTATAGTTTTTTGAAGAAAGAATATTGTGTGTATTTTGAATATGACATTAAATTATGTACATCCCGCCCGGAATACCTAGTTTGGTTTGTAGCGCCATCTCTGTTGGGGTGCTAGAACTATTTAAGAAAGGGTTGAGAAATGCAGTTACAAAAATGCATACCCTTTAGTGGTGGTTTATAAAAAATAGCAACCCACGACTGTGCAAGCTGTTTTTTATACTAATCGAGAAGTAGGTATATGTAGCGGTTTCAGTAAGTTTTTAAATGTAAATTAGATTTTGAAAAATGTTTAAATAATACCAGGCCAAAATCTATTTGGGCGTTTTCAAAAAATATTCTACCTTTATAATAATTAGGTAAGTAGATGTGTTGTGATTATTGTTTACTATGATATCTTAGTATCAAGTTATCTTGGGGGTCAAATTAAAATATATATTTTTAACACAGAAGAATCATCCCAGCTATTGCAAATAAGTATGGATGATAAAAAAAATCAAGACCAATTAAATGTTCACCAAACAAATTAAAAACTAATAAATGTTTTTTTTTTAAACAATAACACTGGCTGATTTTATATTGGTTCTTATACGTAGTAACTATGTGACTTAGCCAAAATATTTATAACAAACTATTTAGCTTCTGACCGTGGTTTCATCCGCAAGTGGGTATTTTAAGCTCCCATAAGAACTACTGACTAAATAATGATAAAATTTTACTGAGCCATTAGATTAAGTACTGCTATTTTGGAACTGTTTGGCACCATACCTACGTCCTACATACATACTTTTTCATTTATATTAGTGTGCTTACATCACAAAAACTCGCAAAAAATCTCATTATATAAATGGTACTCTCAAAACATTAATAACACGAAGTATGTATGTATATATCTACCTACAACTTCATCATATCCTCCACTATTGGGTATGTTGTCAAAGGCAGACATAAATAATATTGAGAACAATGGACACAGTCTCATGGGTACCATAAATAATTACTCAATTCAAAGTCGTCCGAAACCAATTCAATAAATATTAATTCTATGACAGCTGCTTATGATTTCGAAGCACGAAAATAATGGAAGGAACTTCAAAATAAATTAAACGGAATGCGTGAAAGAATGAATCAAAATATTCGTAGACACGTTAATGGTGGAGCTGACAGCGGCAGGTAAAATTATGGAATAGGTCTCATACCTAATTTATTTTAATGAATGCGAAAATTGTGGAATTGTTTCCTTGTGTCTATGGTATTTGAAAATTGTGTAAAGATGATATATTGAATTAAACAATTGAAACTAATTAATTCACGTTTAGTTTGTGCTAGCTGCGACCCGTAGTTTCACCCGCGTATACAGACAATCATAGTAGGAATAGACAAGTCCAGGACCTAAACTATTTACATTCCAAGTGCCATCCCTATTCTTTCAAGAGTTTCAGCTCAAAGAAGCTTTTTTAAATTTGTGGTTAACGTCGTTGGTATCGCAATTAGTTATTTGTTTTGACTTTAAACTTTTTTGTACATTTTTTATTGTGTTGATCCATGAAAATAAATGAAAAACTAAAAGGACAAAAAAAGAAGTAACAAACATTTAATCTCACATCATATATCTCCACTCATTCACTTACAAACTTTCGCATACATAGTATTAGTGTGAAATTTTTATTCTAACGTTTCAAACTTTTTAAGTGATCGTGGTCACGGGTTTCCTGCTTATATTTTATTATTAGAAATTTTCACTAATAAATTTTAATATTAGAAAATAACTTTAAAAATGGCTGAATTATAAGATTTGTGTCAACAGTTAATTCCTATATGATTATAATTAAGTAGAGACTAGAGACCCAATTCCATTCTTGGTTTAGCTGCATCATCATCTTAGCCAGTGTCATTACTTATCAATAAAAATGGTGATTAACTATCAGTTAAAAAAAATACGGGTATATCCTAAGTAGCTAAACATAATGCATCTTTCGCACGTATTGATTTACTACTTCATACCACCCCACTATAAGACTACTAAGTGACACCTACCGCAGCTATATTTCGGGGCCATACACAATTTTTTTCACACGCAACGATTTAGAATTTTTATCACGTAAATTTTCCGCTTGAAAGGGAAATCCCTATTGTCATTCTGTACGCACAGGTCGTTTCCTCACGAACACGTGTTTATATATATAATTTTATATATTCTTTGTATACTGGAACGTATTTATTTCAGTCACGCAATTTCGGCTCCGGTGGATTCCGATTTTCATAGTTCGTTGTTTTGTTTGTTAACTCAGGGAAACCAATAGTGACTCAATTGTTCTAAATTTATTTGACAATAGCATGTTAGAAGTTGTGCCATTTAAGGTACGATTTATTTTTAATGGTGTTGCGTAGGTCGTTAAGGAGTGTAACGATTTTCTGCTTTTTAAATAATGTTAGACTATCTATTACAGATAATAAAGTTTCAATGTATCTATTTATTTAAAGCAAATTAGACCTTAGTGAAATTATAATTTTCCAGAATGTTCGTAACTTCAGGATAATAAAACAAAATATCAACAAATAGATACATAAAATTGTCCGTGGGTGCCGGGCTAGAATGATACTAGAATTTCACCCCCCCTTCACCCCCCCCTACTTTTTTTACTTTACTCGTTTTTCTAACATGAGCTACTTATCAATTAAGCCAAGAGCTAAGATCTAAAACAAACCCTTAGCCTAATATGCTAAGCAAGTCTATTCGTGCTAATAGCTTAGAAAATGCTGCTTAGTTTCTTGTAATAACAAATTTAAATAGCAATAGGCTGACTATATCTACGTTTTCTTACTTCAGGGTTTACATTTTTATAGAACTCTCAGTTGTTGACTCAAGGTTTAAAATTGCTTGTTTCTACGATAACATTTTGTTCCTTTCTTTGAAAATTACATATGAAGTAATTAAATAGAAATGTTCCGTAGAAACAGCAGTGAAATTTGCATAGGAAGTACCTGTGATTTGTAATTGGGTCATGTGAAGCGATTCTACTGAAATAATTGTCCAGAAAATAATTAAGTTTCTTTTTAAGGGACAGACTAACGTAAATAAAGTTAAATACTAGCTCTAGAACAAGTAATTACTATGTTATTGATATTTCATTTGACTTTGACAGTGATCTCTTTCAAACTGACCGTTTTTCTACCCTTACTTCTAATACCTTACAGATTCTACTGAAGGGGGCTGCTTGGTTGGTACCACTGCTGCGTCAGATATTCTACCACGAAGCAGTAGTGTGCAGTGTCAAGCTGAATCAGAAAGGTGACGCTGCAACTGTAATAGACAGGCTTGAAGCTTTTCATTAAGCGGGCGACTTGTTCATCTTATAATTTCATAACAAAATAACAACTATATAATCTTTAAGATAAATCAGAATGTGAGCTGATGTCAATGAGTGTAAATTTTAAGAGATCAAATTGTTTTTTTTTATTGTTATTAGCTGATAGGCTACCTTTTGAGCACTATCTCACCTGATTGTAAGTGATGATGTAGTTGAAAATATTGTTCATGCTAAACTGAATATACTGGTTCTCAAGAATAGCTGCTTGCATACCATTAGGTGCTTGGCGACAGATTTTCTATTTGAGGGCTTTGTTCTACCACTATGCTAAAACGACTGCCATTCATCAACCACGACCAACGGCTTAATGTGCCACGAGCAAGAAAGCGCTAGCGGTCACCCACCCAAGTCATTTCCACAGCGAACATTACTTAACTTGGTTGATTGGTTATGAACGACTAAGCAAGCTACGACACGAGCGATTCAAATAAGTTATCTTTTAAATACTTATTTCATAGTAATTAATAATAATAAGTGCGAAGACTTCACTTCAAACTACACTAAAAACGTGAACTGGTTCTTAACGACAGCTGTCAAATTTAGTGCACAATTCGGTGCTTGGCGATAGAATTTCTATTTAAGGGTGTTAAGTAGCCGAGCCGTCCTCGAAGTTATTTTTCAACATGCAAATGAAGCATATACCTCAGCAGGAAAACTGTTCTTCTTTTTATGTCATCTATATGGTCATATGATCTATATGAACTTCATACAGTTTTGAGCTTTTTGTAGGTATATCCATTGACCATGTGTATAAAAGGTGCATCATGTCTAAACTGAGTACAAGGACGGAATTTAATCTAAAGCACTACATATTCCTGTATAGCACAAAAGGATTAACCACGAGGTCTATGAGTCTGGCTAAGCTATACGTTAATACGTTTGGGGGTGCTGCTTTATTAAGTACTGAAAAGAGTTGCTATCATAACTAATAGCAATAGAAAGTACCAAAAATACTTCTGATTCATTTGGTTTTTTGCAATTATAATAAATTAGTGCTGAAATATAATTTACATAATTAATCCAACGACATCGTTCTAAATAGTGCCTGCAGTAATCTATACGTATTGAAGATCACTCACTGTAAAATGTTTTTACCATTGACATAACGGGTTAGATAATTTAAAATATACATTATTAAGACCCTTGCAATTTATCTTCATAAAATCACAAATTAATGGTATATTATACATGGATTACATCTTCTGAGTATTAAAGTGTTTGCAAACGATATTAATATGAGTAGGCTGTGAAATGTATTAGTGTTTGTAATTGGTAAGTATTATAATTATGATTATATTCGTAATAGTATTTTGAAATCTTAAATATGTTTCATATTTGGCCAATAATTATCAACGCGCCTCTTTACGGCTCCAAAAAATATGTCGGAGCGCTAGTACGTGATGAACATTTGGACCGAGGTGGAGGAAAGTTTAAAATGCACATTAAATAGTGACTTTTCGGGATACATTGGACACTTTTGGATATCATGTTGCTTGGTATCGTCCCAACTTTGACATATTTGTTTGTTAAGGTTGGTGCTAGCCAGGAGAACGTTCGTAAAAAACCCTTCAACCAAGCGGTGAAGCTCAAGCCGACTGTGGGGATCGAACCATGGACCTGCGGCATGGAAGCCTATAGCTATCACTATTATAAAAAATACCTGAAATTAGATAGTACTTGCAACGGAGCAAGCTGAATTTTGCGCCTACTGCTTTCATCGCAAGAAGGTAGAACGTTTTCAGCGCTCTCATGAGGTGGTCCATCTACTGCGTGCAATTGCATCCCTGCACTATTGTGGGCCTTTCTAAGCCTCTCCAAACGTTTAGTGCCGCTGCAGAAGTCGGCGAGCTGTAAACCTTTCTTTCAGATGTGCAATTTTAGATAACATACCCTACGGAAAAAGAGAAATTTGAGAATTCTGAAGCGCTTGTAGCGAAGTTTGCTTAGCCGTTCTTAATCAATCGGCAAAGTTAAGCAACGCCCGCCGCCGTCATGAGTTGGATGGGTGACCGCTAGTGACATTACCACTGATCACTTCCGTGCTTCGGAGGGCACGTTAAGGCGTCGGTCCCGGTTGTTGTCTTAAGATGGCAGTCGTTACAGCATGGTGGTAGGGCATTTTGCGAATGCACGTCTGGATAGCTACCACTCTCAAGTAGAAATCTGTCTCCAAGCACCTAACGGTGTGTTCTGTCAGCTGTCCTTGAGAGCCAGTAATTCTAGGTTAGCCTGAACAATATTGTCGACCACATCATCACTTACCAGGTGAGATAGTGGTCAAAGGCTAACCTATCAGGCATAAAAAACAACAAAAAAGAAAGGTAGGATTTTAACTTTTGAAATTTTATAACATAGGTATATTTCTATTATGAAACCAATATAATTTTGCCAATTTTGACATCAAAATAAGATTTAATTCAGTGTATTACAGTTAACTGTTAATTCGGGCACATCAATTTAACGTTCCGTGACAAAGGTGAGATAATTACGGTAAAATACCTAATTTTCCTAAGCGCAACATTAAAATTCATTGTTTAATGTTTTTACGACACTTTCTATTGCTTTAAAATAGCACATTAAATATAACGCAAAGATAAAGTTTTAAGCGCTTTAATTAGGTGCCACAAGTCGAGAAACTGGGCATTTTATTTCTATGTGAATATATTATAATGATATATTTTACACGTATCTTAATTATCTTTATCCTGCCATTACTTAAAGCTAAAAGGGTCGGTAGCACGTGTTTCTCTTCTCATCTGCATCAATGTTAGGTTCAAATGTTTCACAGCGAAATCATTCGCTGTAATATCTATATCAGTATTCATTGGTCAGTGTCTATTTGTTAAATGCAATAACAAATTGAACATAAATAAAAAAGTCAAAGTAATAAATTGATTAAAATAAACATTTTATAATAACACTTGTTTTATTGGTATGTAGCTTAGTAGGGCGTGTGATCCAAAGCAGACCTTGTCGAAATAAAAATGTGGTATTGAATTTTTTTACTACTACTTAATATATTAAATTACTAGCAGATTAACCCAGTGACATCATACGATTGTTTTTTTTTGTATGAACTAATCACCTGAGAACTCTAACTTAACCAATAGGTATAAAAAGCTCACTACAGTAATATGGCCTGAAAGTGATATAAGATACTTAGTATATCGATTTTCTTGAAGAAACCCAGTACAACATATATTTACTAGGTACCTAGTCTTGTTATTTATTACCGTAAAAGTACCGGTACAAACATTCTATCCCGTCGTTTGAATCATACTAAAACTTTTGTGTTCTAAACTATACTCTAAATACACCCTATATGAAACGTACAGGCCAAGTTTTAGGTTTGTAGATATGTTATATATCGTATTTAATGGTTAGTGAGTGAGTTAATATTTGGATTTTACATATCGCTCATCCAGTGCAATATCGACGCAACTAACATTTTTTCCAAAATGTTGTTAAATATTCCACATATTACAAAAAGGTGCGTTTTATCCGGTGTAAGAACGGCGTAGTGATAATTTGACTGCAAGCCACCATAGGGCACTTATGCCAGCGGTAAATTTGAACAATATCGCGAGTGCTAGTGACAATAACGTCTGATTGGTCAGTTGTGCGCGGGAAGCCGCTGAAAGTGCTTGCGCCTGGGTCTGAGTTGACATAAAGGTAATTATGACAATATTTTTTTTTTACTTTTCTAGTGCAACAACAACGCAATTGTCATTTGCGGCGTTGTTGCACCAAAATTTATTTTACTGTACTGACGTAAATGACCTTTATCTCATTAATTATTCTGCGATTTGGCGTTACTTACCATGGTTTTACCAAAAGTTTGTCTATTAGGTATGAGTTCTTGAAACGGAATTTAAATTAGTATAAAGGAGCAATATTATGGAGTCAGCGAACTCATCTGATAATGGGCCAGTATCTATTCTAATTTTTAACAGGACTCGGTGAATAACAACAAAATGCTCGTCTTTGTTACCTATTTTCTTATTTTTCAGTTTGGGATGTCGAACCTAATGATAAATAAGGGAAGCGAGGCTATGTAGCTCCACCGTTTTTAAGAAGCAACTTGATGAATTATCAGCCCCACGGGAATGGTTTGTAAATTCATATCTACTTACCTAATACATTTTAATACCCTATTATCTTAAGGGTGTTTGCGGCAAACACCCTTAAGATAATAGGGAATTATAAGCCTGTTTTATTCCTCTGTGATATTTCCTTTCTTCATCGTAATAATAAGATAAAATAGGTAGTGGCGCTAGTGTGCGGCATTAACCACCTTAATAACTACATAACTAACTTTTTGTTTTCTTAGACTTAAGTACTGAGGACCCAGAACAACAGATCTCAACACCTTCAGATTTATATAATGTGGCAATAACATCATCAAATGAAAATAAGAGCGTTGTTGAAAATATACTGACATCAACACAAAAATGCGGAACGTCTTATGAGCTTTATAATAATGAGCCACCACAGCCACTTACAAGCCAGAAGAGTTCTTCAGAAAACTACAATAGAAATGATAATGGTACATAGGTACATTTACTTTGATGTTATTTTATTGGTTCACTATACTAACTGTGGTATCTCCTTGATTAGTACGAAGGGTATCTCTTCATCATCATCAGCCTAAGTTAGCCTACGGCTGCACATAGGCCTCCTCTAACGAGCACCATAACGCCATAGCGTGTAAGGGTATCTATCACTCGCAATAAACTCAAAAACTACTGAACGAATGTACATGCGGTTTTCACCAATAGACAGTACAATAGAATAGAGAGTGATTCATGAAAAAGGTTTAGGTGTAGAAATTGTAATCGTGAAAAGCCAAGATAGGTTGCTAGTTACATCTATTTACAGCTACTATTTATAACGAATCATGATGATGAAAGTAATATTTACAATTTCACGAAGTAGATAGGTATTTCATATTCTAGGTATGGAAAGAAATGTTGGATCCCCATCAATATTTCAAATTACTGATGAGACAATCTCTCTTAAGTCTAATGGCGAAGATTTTTCGCCAAATGAAAGTTGCGATGAGTTCAGGCTTCCAAAAAAGACGCCTTATGTCAAGCTCAAATAAAGTTGTGTATGGAGTCTGAAAGCAACCTAGTGGTTGAAATTTATGATTTGCAAGCCGTGATGCCGGTGCCGTTCGGAGAATCCTCCGCATTTTTCTACAGATCTAAGCTTAATTGCTATAATTTCACGGTCAGATCTCCCTGGAAAGAACCATTTTATTTCTAATACCTACTCTTAAGGTGATATCAATATTTTTTTCAGATAACCGTCATGAAAAATAAGACGACATCGTGTTATTTTTGGCATGAAGGACTAGGTAACCGAGGTGCCATTGACATCGGGAATTATGTGTACAAGTTCCTACAAAAAGTAGCCCAGCAGAATCCCAAATTGTGACGTTATTTTTTATTCTGACAATTGCTGTGGGCAGCAAAAGAACCGTTGATATTTAAAAAAAATATAATGAATACTATTTTACTCTCTCTTTATAAAAAATCTAAGTGTTAAAATTATTCCCATTCAGATTCTTGATGTTTATATATTACTTTGCTGTCAATATATTGCCAATTAAATAGGTAACCCACAAGTTCCTAATACGTGGACACAAAATGAGGGCGACAGTGCCCATTCATTAATTGAAAGATCCGTGAAAAGGGCAAAAAAATCTGGTCACATACACACGCCTGATCATTATGTGCAGCTAATAATAACGCAAAGAACTCTGGAAAGCCATTTATAGTCAACGAGCTAAATTACAGCGATTTTTACGCTAAAAGTATGCAACATAAGATCAATAATTATGAATGAAATAATGCTGAAACCGGCGTACACCTAAAAATCAGTATTGCTGAGCGTAAAAAAGGGACTTAATGCATAATGGTTCAAACTAACATTATTCCTAACTACTACCAAGGATTCTATAACAGTCTTTAGATAAGTCAAGTTGGTTAAGTCGATTTTAGTTTTGTAATATTTAACATTAACGTTTTAAAACGGGTATTTAAATGACTGAAATTACTACGGTTTCTACTAGTAATTGTAAGTTTGTTTTTTTTTCAGTTTGTTTTTATTTTAATAAAGAAATTGTATTTTAATAGTTTTTTTAACACTCCTAATAACTTGACATATCTGTCTAAATATACATATCCTAGGACAATAACGACGCAAATGTAAGTAGTAATATTTTTATTGGTGTCTTAAGGGTTTATATAAAGAAATATATTTCACTTATTGCATTTAGTTAACAAGTTAATAGTCTAAACTAAAATAATAATCAGCAAAATTAATGAAAATACTCAAACAATACCTTGTTACGGCTATTACAATCTTTAATTGCCTCTCCTGTAAAATCACGTTTAATGTATTTGCGTCGATATTGCACTGGATGAGCGATATATATGTTTATATAAACATATGTAAAAGCGAAATTCTGACGTGACTGTAATATATATATGTGCAGATTATTGACACGATCATCGTTGTTAAAAGCATACAAGTTATTTCATAGCAATATTCTCATTCATAGCAATTCGGTTGACACGTAATAAGAGCACATGTTTGTCACCCTGCCACTACTGTGCAGACAGGGGTTGCAGACTGGGGTGGCGCATTGTATTGCAAATAGCGTCTGTTCTCAACCCCTAAAGATGGTGCTACCGTAAGTACCTACGTAGAACAGTAGCTAGTTCGTCTTTTGATGCATAGATGGTGTTGTGCTGAATTCTAGCTAATGAAAAAATTTGGTTCGCGCAAAAAATTTTGAGGACCTGGCTAATTATTATTTTTCTATGCTACTTTTTTAATAAGACTCTTAAAGTCTCTATTTGTCTTTATTGTTTATTTTTTGTGTTTACGTCACGTACGATATGGGTTGCCTATTCATAAATTGCACCTATTGTGAAATTAGAATCATTAACACATAAATAACTTGGAGTTACCTAACAACCCTCAAGCAGAAAATGAAACGACAAGTACAAAACGGCGTGTCCCGGCTGCTGCCCTTGCCAGCCAGTAATTCAACTTAGCTTAAACAATATTTTTCAGTTCGACATCATCACTTACCATAAGGTGAGATACTGGTCGAAGGGTAGCAGACGGGAGACGAATTTACTTAGCATTCCATGGATTCACCGTGCGGGTGCAGGGTCCATAGCGTTGCAGAGGAAGAGTCCCAAGTCAAGGTGTCTGGGACTTGCAACCCAGTGAGTAAGGTTGAGGGGCCCTTGTATTAGCACTAAAAATACTCATCTTAAAACCTAAATATTTGTTGAATATTATATATTCGGTAGAGTAAGAATAAATAATTATAAAAACGAATTTCTGCACTGTTTATGCATCATGATGTAGATTAGAAATCACTTTTGGTTTTGGTTATTGCGTTTATAGGGATAGACTATACATATATTTTTTTATGTCACTTTTGACGGATCGAGCTCGAGGCCCACCTGATGTTAAGCGGAATAATCTATGCCTATTACAGATGCATTTCATCACAAGTCACAAATTGCACTGCGCCCGTCACCAGACATAGTTGTTAAGTCTCATGTGCCTTTAATTTCACTGGCTCTCAAGGACTGCTGCCGGAACACACCGTTAGGTGCTTGTCGCCAGATTTTCTACTTGAAGGTGGTAGCTAGCTAGGTGGGCAATCGCAAAATGCCTTTCCACCTTGCGGTGAAGCTCAAACTGGCGGTGGGGATCGAACCAGGGCCTTGCGGCACGGCAGTCCATAGCTATTACCGCTTGGCCATCATTGCTTCGCTGCTAAAATGGTGTTTTCTTAAATTATATAACCGACTACAGCAATGACGTAATTTACTAACAATTTTTAAGTTAAATAAACTGTAAACGGTCAGATGAAAACACCAACACAATGACATCAGGTACCTCTAAAATGACAAAAGGTTTTACAAAAGGTACTGTTGCCCAATTTATTGACACCTTTCTCTTAACTGTTTCTTTAGTAAAAGGATTATTATTGGCACCTTTTTAAAGTGAACAGTTTATAACGTAAAGGGTTGACAATAGATTACAGCTATTGTTAGGCCAATGTAAGTCCTTTATTTAGTGGTCTAGCGGTCAGTAATATTGTGCAAACAAAGTAATGATTTTTAATGGGACTTTTGCAAGGATTTGTTACGCAAAATAAATTGAAATGTCAACGCCAAAATCCTGTTAAAATGTAGCGATCTTTTTTATAGTTACCAAATTTTTTTAAGTACCTACCTATGCAGCACGGATTTTGTTTAATGAGAGATTTAGATATTGCTTTTAGAAAACTTTCGATAAATCACGAATGGCTGAAACCCTTTTTTTAAGACTAGCACGAATTCTCGAGATATTATGGGTGAGGGTATTATGCGGATAATCTTCTAGCCACCTCTGTTATGCTGAATGAGACGCCACTAATTCATGGGTAAGCATATTAACACCTCAACGATATAATTTAGCTACCTAGTTCCGAAATGTGAGGTGAAATAGTGATCAAAGGCAAATACCGCACACTTTTCCATTGCAGTTGCAGTGTCTTTGTTCTACGTGCTGCAATGCACTCCTCACGCCAAAACGTGCCCAGTATTTTATTTTCTACAACGTCCTTTGCGCCATAACCCAGTAGTGTTTGCATACTATTGCTTTGAGAAAAAATATCAGACACTGCGGTAGTACCCAAAAGACGGACATTTGCTCAAGAGACCTACCTACCTACATGGTAAATAAATCATTACAAAAAAACTATACAAGCATTTCATTGCATCCGTGTAAGTTAATAAACTTATTCATTGCCTCCGTGTAAGTAAGACTAATTTCATGAGAATTCAGATTGGTAAATTTTTTTTGAAAGAACTTTATTTTCGTTTTCTGTTTTAGCAACATTTTTTTTTTCAATTTACTGTCTTTCAATCTACTGTCTTTGATAGGCAATAAATTTAATTTGAGAGTACCATTGTTTCTGAACGCCTAGTTCTTTGTACAAAATAATTTCTTAACTCTGGTAGAGGCATGTAGAACACGTGATCCTTTCTTGAACTTATGAAACAATCATAATTGTGCATGAACAGAATAAAATGGCAATGGTATTAAGTTAGGAAAAGCAACTTTCTATCCTAGTGGTAAGACCAGGAAATAGACTTCCTAACCGACACATTGCTGTACCAACAGTATGAATAAACTGGCGTAACGGCGAGGAAATCATTTTCCTCACCGACACACCAGTGTGACAAAGTAGTGTGAGCAAAAGAAGACAGTCGCAACAAATTTACACACCAAAACTAGTTACTCATTTCAACATTCTTTCAAAAAATATGTTTGTTTAGTTTTGCCGTAAATATCTAATATAGATTATACTACAGATTATACTTGGTTAATGTCAGAAATTATTGACAGCCCTGTATCTTACTTAAGTTATCAACGTTGTGTTCTATTTTAGTACGTCATATCGTAAACGTCAGCTTACGTTTACTTTATCCTCGTACATATTTAATACTTATGTTCTTCACGTATCATACTTTGATATTACATAAGAAAAAATAGGTATTCATTGATAAGAGTATCATTAATGGATAATAGCATAAAAGTGAATTAATTTAAGAGTTATTTTGTGTTGTCAATGGTATATTTTGGCATTAACAGCCATCAAATTATTGTTTTTATTACTTTAATTATGCACTTGATAAGAAACACGAATGATTATTATTTATTTAAACAAAGTGAGCTTGAATGTTATTTGATTATACATAAGTACGCCGTTTATGATAAGTAATGCTGTAATGTATAATTATGCATGATTCATTTCAATTGAAGAGTTGTATTCATTACTTTAAAGATTGTATTAGCTGGTGTTGAATGGTTCACTTGTTGTTTTAATTACTATATGCTTTTAGATTTCCGTAAAAATAGAATCCTTTTACTCTTTGTTATCTGTCCATATATCTGTCTCGTGCATTTATACGAATATTACGAAACGTAAAACTGAATTTGATGATAATATTTTATTATAAGAGTTAGCAAATAAATAAAACCGTACAGTGCGGGGCGGACTCGCGTACCCTGTACTGATGATGCTAACCATTTTATGGTAACTACATTATTCAATATTGTGTTGTATTATACGGAACCCAAGGTGTGCGAGTGATATTAGCATGAGGTCAGTCTTTAAATAGTATATGGATAGAATTGAAAAGCATGATTGGAGTCAAATGGAGTGACAGGATAAGGAATAATGTGATGAGATGAGGGAACGATGTGGTGTGAGGATGTAGTGACAAAAATCGAGAAAGATATGTTAAGATGGTTTGGGTATGTGGAGATAATGAATGAAATGAGAATGACTAAATAGTATATATGGGACAAGTGAACGGAAAAAGTGAAAGGGGAAGACCTAGGCGAGCATTCGCAAAATTACCTTACACCATACGTAGAAGCTCGAGCCGCTGGTGGGTATTGAACAATGGAACTGGGGCATGGCAGTCCAAAGCTATTATCACAAAGCTATCACTGCTTCAACAGTAAGTATATTTTTCACTGTGGTTTGCCTACATGGCAAAGGTGGGTGTTATGGATGTGATATATATATATGTGCTGTGATATTGAACATTTCAATTACTAAAATAATTTGTTGATTATTACTAAAACCGCAAATACAAAGAACAAATCAACTCTAACGAAATAAATTCTTAAAAACAGCACAGCAATATACATTGAAGCACAAAACTGTTCAACCCTTTGAGGTGTCACAAAAAGTCCTTGCATTACATTTACATCCTTCGATTTTCAACCTTGTCTTAATGGAATTAAGCTCAATTTAGTACATTGTTTTGTGACGTTTTTTTACGGTTAAACATCTATAAGATAATTATACAACAATGGATTGAGGTGAAAGCAATCATCACAGGTATTAGGGTAAAGGAAATGCCTCTCAGTACAAGTTTGGTTGCAAAAGTGAGCGTACAGTTATGTTGGCTGTTCTTAGTGGAACAATTATCGAGTGATTTTAATAAAGTAAGTGATTTAGTCATAGTGTTCGTGTTTAAAAGGTTTTTCTAATTAATGTTAAGCTTAATTTGACTGTCGTAGACATTGTTGATAGTTAATTAGTGATAACCAAGATCATCATTATTTTATAAACAGGAAGTGCTATAGCGTATAGCAAAAATAACCAGCCAAGTGCGAGTTAGACTCTTCCACCGAGGGTTCCGTACAAACGTGTAGGTATATAAGTAAAAGTTATGGTATGTTTATTGCTAAATGAAATCCATAAAATTAACAAATTTTTTAAAATATTTTTGTATATGATATAACTAGAAATATATGCTTTGCGCAATTTTCCCTTTATCTGTGCTATAAGAAGTTGCTTCGTACCAAATTATAAGATTCTGAGTTCACATTCCATGTAGATTTTGATTCCCTTGCGAGTGTCGAAAAATTTGCGGCATAAACGGCTGTATCTTTTGATTGCGTTGGCTTAAAAGTCCAATTTTTTCACAGCTTGCCAAGGGACAGTAGACCTGAGTATTTGATATGAATTTCATCTTAATACCTCCACGCGAACTTGATAAAAAGGGTCTTGACAGACAGACAGACGGACAGCAAAGTGATCCAATACAATTTTCCTTTATCTTTTTGAGGTACGGCACCCTAAAAACAGTCATAAACCTAAATTTGTCCTCAGAATGTACAGTTTATCAAATTTATGAAGAAAAATGGGCTCACCCGTGTAAGAATTTCGTGTTTATAAAGAAGTATCGACATAAGTGTGCTTTACATTGTACAGTCGTCTACACAATGACCGTTCTTAGTCTATAAAGATTGAAATAGACGAACTTGTACACTTGTGGGTAGCTACAAATTAATGATAGTACTGACTGTGTTTATGTGTGCATATCTATATAATAGCGATTATCTACAGTTACTCATTGATTTCTATATATGATGCGTAGCACATAATAAACTTAGATAGGTATATCATAATTAAGTTCTCTATGGACTTTTTTGTAAAATAAGTTAAACACGTTATACCTACTTATTATTTTACTTTGTTTTTCTATTCTGTCTATTTTTCTGATTAGTATATATTTTATAATAACTTTTAAACTCACTTTTTTATATTGCTTATCGGATAGCCTTTGACCAATATCTCACCTGATGGTAAGTGATCATGTGGTCGAAGATGTTATTCAGACTAATCTATTACTGGATCTCTTGAAATTGTTCTAGAACAGCTGCCAAAACACACCGTTAGGTGCTTAGCGACAGATTTTCTGCTTGAGGATGGTAGCTAGCCAGGCGGATATTCGCAAAACGCCGTACTACCATGCAAACAAAGCATATAAATACACAATACAAACCATTGCGGTGCTAAATACTTATTTTATTATATAAATAACAAATTACAATACCCTCTGAAATAGAAATATAACTTAATAATGTACAATTTAAAAAGCCGCACTGCGCCTGAAATTCTACCTATTGATAGGGACGTAGGTGTATAACTAATCAGTTATTAATTATCTATTACTGCATGCTCCAAAGTTTTGTGTTAAATTATTTTGTTCGAGTCAGTTTATATAACGTATTGAGTATACCTACATTTTGCTTTTGTTTTAAATGAAAAATAAACTTTGAATTTAAGTTAAAATATTGAATATCTAATAAAATCTAGTAGAAACCGGTTATGTAAAGAATTGAATCCTCCTCCACCAAACTATCACCTGTCACCCTAAGATGTATTTCAGATATCTGCTGGCACCTACGTTATTAAACAAATATTGTAATAATTTAATAATATAGGTAATTTGGAATACATTGTTAAAGTACGTTGAACAGAATGGCCCCGAGTTTCTTGCACGTTCGAATTGCAGTGGCTCCATACATTGTTTTTGTTGAACGTGGCAGTACCTACAATGTAGAATATTTCAACATTATAATTTGTAATTGTTCTTCATTAAAGCGTCACCGTGCACACCAAAATTTATTAAATTATTTTGTTTTTGACTTTTATTTTGAGTAATAATGTACAAGTGAGAGGTAATGGCTATTGGTGCCATTTTAGATATTTTAACTATTGACCTTTTAATATATCCGCATTGGACGATATCGTCCATTTATATTGTTATTTTTTTTAGTTATAATTATTTACGATTCACATGGGTTAAACCGGGTTATTATAATACATCAATATTTTGGATAGGGCAGTATTGAAAAAGGTCAGTTGGTACCTAGTATTTTTATGGGTATGTATGCTATATAAATTAGTACCACGTGGCGCCAAGAATTTACCATGCCTAATATAAATCTTCATAATTTGACTTAACATTCAAAATGGCGAGTAATCAACTTAATAACACTCAAAGAGTTCCACACATTTCAAAGTACTTCAGTGATTTGTACCACTTTTCTCACCTCCAATCATACCGCTCTCAGGCCAATAAAAACGCTCTCTGAGGTTGCACCGCCGTTAAATGTCCCATAAAACTTTTTACGATCCATACATACACACATTAAACAGATATGTTTTACGATAAATCATCATTAATATATGTTATAAACAAAACACGGCAAGGGTTTGTCTTGAGTAAATAATTTCATGACACTTAACAACCTTGGAATTGTCTCATGCAAATTTTATTGTTATAGTAAATCAATTTCGCTTTATACATGATTTAAGTTTCCTTAAAGCTCTATATTATACCTTACATTGTTGTTATCGTTTTTACTGTCATAAAACTGTATGATGAACGAACTATTTGTGTCTAACTAGGCGCCTTTCAATTAACTTATATAGAAGGACAGTCCGGTTGTGTTATGAAGCGATAAGGGGCCATTAAACTGTCTAAAAATAAATTCTACGGTCATTCACAGGAATTACAGGTCAGAGAAAACATGTGTGAAAAAGCACGAGTTTTTAAAAACATTCGTATGTCTTTAGTGTAAGGGTGGAAGTCGTGTGTCTGGATTGAAAAATATTGCAGTGCGGAGGACGCAGTTCCAACGTCTAACACTTGCCAATCTATTTATAAACAAAATATGTATCAGACTCGCTAAATATCTGACTCGTGAATAATATTTTGATGGTTAATAAGGCTAAATACAAGTAAGTTACGATGAAAAATTGTGTTAATACTTTCATGTCACTTGACGCCATTTGTTCGGTGTCAATTTTTTTTTGGCCATAGGGCGTGTCCTCTTTTTAGTCCCACCTCAAATGTCCTTTTAGTGAGTCACCATTACAATAGTTGCACAAACCCCTCGAATCAGATTTTATTGAACACATTTCTTGCATTGTTTTGGTGGGTAGTTTTTTGGCAAAATTAATATTTCAACAATACTTTCAGCTTAAAAATACTCAGCGTGGTCAGCGCGAGTGATATAAAAATAGTAAAAAAAACATAATCTGGCCTTACTTAACTATTAATTAACTTATTGAAGTCCTAATATAAAAACACAAGTCACTATACTCTTAGCGAAAAAGACCTGAATCGTTCAAATTTTGTATGTATTATATGTCTCTGTTATTTACCTAAGCCAAAATAATGAAAGAAGGCAACACTTTTTGGGCATTTTTTCATTACTTTTAGGTTTATTAGACATATCTATGAATAGGTAAGCAGCCAATGGCAAACAAACCATAGTCAGGTAGGTCATCAGCGTAGGTAATCATTAAATTGAGAACAGAACATATTCAGAATGAACAGGTAGAATAGGTTGGGAGCCACTTACCACCTAATAAAAGGAAAGTTAAGTTTGTAGGTAGCAAATTTTCTCGTTACTAGTTCCCCCATTCACTGCGTCTCGATGGTGGAAACCAATTTAAAGTTTGCGTCCGACTGGTTAAAAAGCAAAAGTTCCTTTGAACTTTACCCGTATAGCCGCCGGCGAGCCCTTTTTTACTTATTTTACAACGCCAGCCCTTTACGACCGTCCGCCATGATGCGAAATCCGGTACAGTCGCCAATAATATTTTATTGCGAGAAAGTTTTTGAAGTAACTTGCAAAATTTCTGCGATTTTATGAGTAAGCGTTTAGCGAGTCTCAACATTAAAACGATGAGGTTTTGAGCTTACTTATGATAATATTTTATGAAAATCTATTTACACGATAAAATTATATTACATAATTAACATGGAATATTGCAAAAGTTTGTGTCATAGAATCAGAAGGAATTGCTATTCTATCACTTTTAATGCACAAAAGGAAAACTTGGAAGATAATTTTTTTTTTTTTAGAAAATTGAATTCTCGCTTATAATAAAGCGCAGCTGTGTAATAAAGTTCAATATACATTATCAGTCACCTGATAACATAGTTTTATTTTAATTGCAGTTTATCGCGCTACCTCATTTAAATATGAAGTTAATAACATGTTTGATGCAGGAAGCTGTCACACAGGTTACGATTGGAGACAAAGCTCAACGCTGTTTAGATTAGAGGAAAGAAAGAGGTCTTCGTCCACGAAAGGGTCTTAACAGCAGCTATACTCGTATGTTAAACCAAAACTAGTCAATTAATTTATATTTATTTATTATTTCATTCATCAGGCTTACATGGAATTACTATTATGGTGTACGACTTGTGCAAAGCGTTTTGCCGCCAAGCACACTTGCTGGTCACAGAAACGAAGTCAACATTTAAATAAGTGTTTCTAATTGTCACAAATGCGAGATGAAATTTACTCACCTCTATTATATGGGGAAATGGCTATAGTAATATATCTTATTTGATCTCATAAAACTGATAATTTGCCGTAAATTAGGCGTACATATATTATAACTTATTATCAAATAGCTAAGTAATCGTTCAACTTATTACTAAATTAAAGTTTTATGAATACACATATATGTGGGTGATCTCTCCTGCACTAACATTATATATAATAAATGAAACTATAATCATAAGAATTCAAACAATTCACAAATAAAATGTATGGTCGCCATCAAAGTCCTAAACAAAGCATTAATTATACAATTAATATTTCTTATTTTGTGCCTGAGCGTACCAGATTGTACGTGAATCTCAGATGGTCGGTAGTCTACATAATTATAGAATCTCGTTTATATAGACGCATATACAAATAAACATATTTTAAGTGTAATTACAGCTAGTTAATTGTACAGTAATTAAATAATAATCAATTAAGAATTCTGATTGCGTACAAAATCGCAATTGTAAAAAAATATATGTAACTTTATAAATTAGATCAATAAAGAATGGAGCAGGAAAAATTAATTTGACAAATTCCCTCAACAGATTTTAGTGAAAACTAATTAACTGTAGACTGCATTTTAAAAATTGTAAAAATTGTAACTAATATGAAACGTTATGTAAATTCATAAAAAAAGTAAATTAAGTACACCACGACATCTAAATGCATGTAATTAATGATTGCAAGACTGCCATATTAGTTGCTCTACTTACATATAATGAGAAACATTTATTTTCAGTGTGAGATTGAAATTTAAATTCATTCGAGCACAAAGCTTGATCAAGCCACACAATTTGGATAATGTACAAAAATGCTTTACATAACATACAATGAGTTTCACGGCTGATTAAGTATGAGAATGATTGTAGTGATTTCCATAATACAAGGAATCGCAGTTGGATCAGAACAATTGTGTGGGCCCGGTTCCCCTAATTTATTTATTCATAAGCAACGGTTCATCGTATGGGAGTGGACGCACGTGCAAGAAACGACAAAAACGGGTTAAAAAATCATAGTGTACATATACGTACGTATATGCTACTAGTTGTAATATGGTATAGTCGTTTTTGTCCTTATACTTTTGTCAAGATTAGGTTACGATGCACCATTGTCATAGTTTCTGACTTAGGTATGAGTCAGTACCGTTATATCTACAATGTAAGGTTATTAATTCGCTAAATAAGGAAGCTTGTCGATACTATTATCGACGTTTTACGGGACCGTGTCACTGTGTATTAGACGTGCAATACGCCTTAAAAAGGCTTTGGATGCACCTAATAGCTGAATAGTAAACAGAGGTCTGGAATACTACCAACTTAAATTCCCAAGGCCTATTGTGACTTAGGGGTCGCTTATATAACAGAAATCAAAATATTTTCAATAAAAATAATGTATTTACTATAGAAATGAATAGTTTTCTCTGAAAAAGAACAAATGCAAGTCGTTACAATGTAGGGTAAAAATTTACATCTTGGTGTAGGTGAGAGTATTTATAGTCTATTGTGGAAGGTGTTATCTCAGATATGCGGCAGATATAACGATCAGCAATTGAGTGACAAAATAAAGAAGTTTTTCCCAATTTAAAACATAAAAATGCGATTTATATTGTAGGTTAAATATTATTGTCATAGTTAACGTTTATAAACTCGAGATACAACAAATTAGATTGGGTTTAAAATTTCTATAGAATGTGTCAACGCGGATACATGACTCTAAATAGATAACGAACTAACCGCAGCACAAACATGCGCATTTAAATGTAAAAGGGGCGCGTTATACAAATCGTTTACAAAATATTCCGGCCACGCAAACTTCATTACTAACCGACGTAATTAAGGATGATTAGAAAAGTTTTAAGGCTACCGTCCACCGTTTGCAAACGGTCCACGGCCCATAGTTACCGTGTAATGTTAATCAGTTAACTTTAAACAACGATCAAGACGATGCCAGCCCCAAATTAATGAGTTTCAAACTTTCTCAGTGACATTTAACTGAGAATAGAAATTGGACCTAAAATTGGGTTCAATGTTTAGATATTTATAAAACGGGGAAGCGTGCCGTCCCACACGAAAAAGAGATTTTCTGCTGATCCCGAACCGTACGTTTGTTTTGGTTAAAAATTGTTTATTTGCATTTTGTAAGGCTGATGTTTAAATTTAGTATATGAAATTAATCATTGTTATTCTTCATTTATCATTATTATTTTTGATAAATTTATTTTCTTACCTACTTTAACGATGTTCAATAGCCCCTTAGAAGCTTTTATAAGTTATCCTACTATCAATTATATAAAAAATATGAAAGTTTTGTGGGTGTATAAGCTATTTGAGTTTCTTATAACATTCTTTCATTCGAAATAGCTAGATAAATTTTGGTGGAATGATTCATAGATTTATTAGGAAGACAAATTATTTAAAATGCTTATCGTATGATTATATTATCAGTCATTTATATATTCATTACACATCATCTTTTGAATGTAAGTATTTAAATTAATTAAAAACCTGTATACAATACTAAGCATGTATTTTTATTTGGTAAGTAATAATATTTATATGTAGATGTCATTTGTTTCTAGACTGGTTCTGTATGAGCCGGATTGTCCACTTCTGAACACAGCCTCCCTCATTAAGAGGAGTTTCGCCATAATTCCCACGCTTGGCAGGCGTCTTGGTGTCCCTGTATCAGATACCAGTTCCTCAGAAGGCGCTGCAGCCCACCTTCCGCTATTTTTCCCTGAGTCGCCTCTTACGACACCCACGCAAAAAGATGTGGTGACATTCTATCCCGGGAAATCACGGGACAATTTTACAAAAAAAAAAATGTCATTCAGCAGTCACCAGCCAGTTAATTTTTATGTGTTAGAAATCATTTATCAATGAATCAAACATACGCATATAAAATGCAAACTTTATTAACATGTACGAGTGAATACATCTTGCTATATAATATTTTATACATTGTAATTGAATCCAAAACTTTGCCTATCCCGTCGCACCGACTCGCAGACACGATAAGCTTTCGGCAAACTTTCAATTTCGCCAAAATGTAATTAAGTGTTGGCAACTTGGCTGAATTCTACACTATTAAATTGTATAACTTTTCCCATTAGGTAGACCCATTACATTTTTGTAGATAAATGAAAATAGAATGAAAGATTATAAACTATAAACTTTTTAAACTTTCGCGAACCGAGTCAGTCAAATAGATTGCCATAACGGAACTATCTGCCGTAGTAGTTAGACTAACCTGACGTTACGATTAAATTGCATCGACGGTGATCACGAGTGGAATTTCAAAGCAGATCTTCATATTGAATTACGGGCATTGAAAGTACCCACATTTGGTGGCATACATTCAAAAACTATTGCACACAACACTACTTCTTCATATATTTCACTTGTGATCGGACGATGCAACTCGATCGAGGTTAGTGAAAATTCTATATTCATATAATTCTGTGCGCTTTTATCTCTTTCCACTTTGAGAGTTTATTTGTCAGATAAGAATGTATAGTGCTTTTAATGTTAAAAAATAGGCAAAAATGTATTTTTTTTACTAAATTTTTATTTTGTTATAAATTTTTTTTTTATTGTGACGTAACAATCTCGAGGCCCACCTGATGTTAAGCGGACTAACCTCTGCCTATAACAGAATTGCATGATGCCAGATGCATTTCGTCACAAGTCACGAATTGCAATGACTCTGATAGTTATCCTAAACAGACAACATTTATTTTGAGCTAAAAAACTTTCGCGAGTTTTGTCCATAATTATTATTTAGTAACCGAGTAGTAACCGAGTGAGGCGGCGAGCGCGGGCCTCAGCACGTAACTCGAGTTACGTGCTGAGGCCCGCGCTCGCCGCTGTGCACAATCGTGACTCCCAGACGAAGAACTTCAAATAAGTTCGAAACTGGTCGGAGCAATATCCGGTAAATATAACGCGAGTCCTAGCCGGATACTAAATAAGATTTATTTTGCTGCAAACATATCTAACTCATTGAAAAATCTGCAGTTTCCTTAGCCTACGCACCTGCATGCATGACTTACACCTTCAAAGCAGGAGTTAATGAGCATATTTTATTACATATTAAAGTCTCCGATTGATTTCTTATTTCAGTTATTGGATCATTTGAAAGACTTTTGATCGTTTTTCACGTTACAATTTGCAGAAATGGTATTGTTTATTCAACTGAACCATACAAATAATGATAATGTTTATTGCTCATTGAATACATTAGTACAAATAAAAAATAAGTAATTTTACTAAGTGCGAGATACTTCTAATGTTTGACTTAATAAATAACAAAACCCACACTAAGATAAATTTGTACTGTGGGCGTCATATTTATAATTTCCGTATAATACAATGTTTGAAAGTTTCCCATGAAATATTTATTACAATCTTTTTTCGGTTACCTACTAGCTGATCAGTTTGTTTATATATTGTATGTACAAATTGCACGACCTACTATTTCTACCAGGAAATTGATATTGTTATGGTTTTTATTCATACTTTTACCTATACAGCTTTTCTTACATTATAACATATTCTGCATTATGGTTCTTTATTCAGCAAACTCTCCGTAAAACCTTAAAATTTCCCTACCCACCTTACTACAGCTTATTTTATAGCATATAAAATAAGCTGTAAGAGAAGACAACTTAGTAGTGCTTACCCTGCTTAGACATCTTCCTGCCTGGACATCTTCGCTTGCAACCACCCTTCCCTCGTCTATTGATTATATGCAACTATTTCTAGTAAGTTTACTATAGTTAGAATACTAAATAGAATACCCAGTGTGCCCACCTCGCGTAAACGTTTAATAACCGTTTGTCACGTCAAAACAGTCCAAAGTTTCATCGAAAATAGGTGGATTAACGTGATTTACAAGGCAATCGGAATTTCAATAGAATTTTCTTTAGTCGCGACTCGTAAGATTATGTTCCAAATTTAAAGACGCAGTTATCAGTTTTATTGCTGTTGTTTTAATATTGTTATAGTGACTACAAATATCAATAAAATTTACACTAATTTATGAGATGTTTTTAATTTTTATGCCCCATAAAAAATCCATTAGGTATAATTAATGAGTTTAAAATAACTCATTTGCCTATTATGTTAGGTAAGTGTATAAATATAATATATTTTAGTGCGAATAAAATATGCGTGTGCATCTCATTAACCGCAAAAGTAAATAAAACGTAAAATATATATACAGCGTATATTTTTTGGACCCATTATTTAATTTTATTGTTTTACTGTCCGTAACGCAATCGCTTGTTCTGTGGTAATTAGTTTTTTTTCTTCTCGGTGATCAAAATCGGTAATGCAATAGCTAATATGAGTATAGCGATTGGGTACAATATAACTTATTTAAAAAGAAAATTTCTTCACCTACTTTTTCTTTACAAAGCATTGTAATTACTACTTATCTACTAATAATAAAACTTGTGTATATTACATTTTAAAATGGATTTATTACAATTTGACCGTATGCAAATGTTATCGGATACGACAATAAATGTAGGAGATAGGTAAATCGTCTACTACAACGGCATCAACGTGAGTTATCAATTATCATATTTATTAATTACTCTTAATAAAGATGATAATTGATAACTCACTCATAGGTAGTTTAATTTCAAAATTACAAATATGCGAGTGGAAAAATATTTGAATTAAAAGGTTGCGTCATAATTTACAAGTATAAAACCAATTGCAATTTTTTTTGTTTGTAATAAAACGTAAGTTGAACTATACATGTCAGTCCATCCCAATACGATGGTTAAAGAACGATAGGAAAAAATTGGGTTAAGACTCATTGTTATCTTAGTGCAATTGGTAAGATAATACCCCGGCTAAAGGGGTGGGTGGACGCAGGGTTCGAATCCCGCACATAACTAAATTTTTTTCTATCGGATATTTGTAATTATGTAATGTCATCCGCATAGCAGGCGTTATTGCAAACATAACAATAGGTCTTTTAATTTACAAATTCATGATGGAAAAATATATTTTCTATATATCTAGCACACCTGTAATTTATTTCGATTAGCCATAAAATTTTGAATTAAAAAATTAGACTTCTATTGTACTATGATTTTAATTGAATTTATAGTAACGAGTGAAGCAGTATTTTAAAATGAATCATAGCTAGTGAATTAATAAAGAACTGAACATAAACGTCTAAGTATTGGTGAATATATTGAGGGACAGGTTAATTCCGTTTTGCCAAGTTATGGGCATAAACGGTAATAATGAATGTTACGTCATAGTATGATTATGTTCTACTAAATTACTAAATAATAGTTGACGCCAGCCGCACCCCTAATTTAAGTTTGAGCTAAGTTGGATGTGGTACTGTCGAGGAAATAAATGCATAGTTGTATTGTTGTTATTTAAATAATTTTTGCACAGTTGTATGAAGAAGTTATTTAAGCAAGGAATTAAATGTGATTTCATATTTATTTACAAGCAACAAATAGCTGCCTATGTAGACTTTCAATTAGCTACTTTTGTTATATTACTCTCGGAGTTTCTAAAATAGCGGTTTAGCCTATTTTCAATACGTATACGTCATCTGTAAAATGCGAGGCAGCCTATCGTAGGTACATATGTTCAGTTTCAATCAGACCAACAATATGCACCAAACAATAAAAAAGTGTGTGAATCGGAATTATTAAAGAGTTGAAAGTATATTCATCGAGTAAAATTGTGTCTTTAGAAATATCAAGTAACTAATTAGAATTTATAAATGAGTATATGTAACTCCCCGTGAAGTATTTGGATAGAATTGCACCCCCATATCTTTCTATGGGAGTCGTAAGAGGCGATGAAAAGAAAAATACCAGATGATGACCAGCTTTTGAAGAACTGCTATCCTACACTGCGTTCCTCAAGCGGCCTGCCAAGCGTGGGGATTATAGCAACCTTCCTGGGGGAGGCTGTGTTTAGCAATGGACGGTCCGACTGATACAGTAGAGTATACATAACTCAAATAGCACATTATGTTACTAGAAGTATTGCCGGGAGAGAGCCTTCGTCATAGGTAAGCTTTTTGCCCTCACCGCACTCTGGAATTTACTAAAAATAAAGGAAATCCCTTACTTTGCTTTAGATTAAACTACAAAATTCCTTCGTAATACTCCTAGCAAAATGTAATCCATGACATAAGATTCGGTAAGTTGTATATAACCTCGTTGGTGTGTTATAAATTATAGTTCATCCAAGAGAGATATATTTCTTAATAACAAACACTTAATAATATTTTAATTAAACACTATTAACAAATTAAGACCTCCTGAGGATGGTTTATGTAGAAGCGAAACTTGACGAAAATTCCGGTTTGGCTGAGTGGCGTTTGTGACGTCACTTCGGCTTAGCAGGAAAATTACGCGGAATTGTCACCTGGTATTATATTTTTTATATTTATTAGGTGTTTTATTAAAATATAAATTTTATGTTTTCTTAAACTATTTTTAAAATTACCATATTTATTAAATATGGATTACTGCAAACTAACGCCTGAATATATTCATTATTCAAACAAGTCAGTTTACCTCCTGCTACTGAAAACTGCACAAAGACACTCAAAATAAATTTTGACCTCAGATACTGATTTCGAAGTGCAATCTACATACGTTTTGAAATTTAAACTTTTTTCCGCGACTGTAGGAAGGGTGAAACGGGCAAAAGCCCGGCGTCATATTGCTCTGACAGCTTTTAAAATATACTCACGTTAAGTTCAAAGCAGACTACGTTATTACTTACATACAACATTGTAAGCAGACATCTTTTGTTCGAGTTCCAAGGTGCTCGGTACTCGGGAATTAAAGTAAACTACGCGATAGGAATGAGACCGAAATGCCATAATTTATCATTTTTACTTCTCTTGGAAAATTTACAAAGGCGCAAGGAAATGCGATTTTTGAATCTTTAAACATATTTTGTTAATGTTATTGTGACGGAACAAGTACGAGGCCCACCTGATGTTAAGCGGACTAATCTCTGCCTATAACAGATGCATTTCATCATAAGTCACGAATTGCACTGCGCCCGTCACTTTGAGACATAGTTCTTAAGCCTCATTTGCCTGTAATTTCACTGACTTTCAAGGACAGATATATGCTGCCGGAACACACCGTTAGGTGCTTGGCAACAGATTTTCTACTTGAAGGTGGTCGCTAGCCAGGCGGGTATTCGCAAAATGCCCTTCCACAATGCAAATGTAGATTTGTTCGTTCTTCTATATTTTTATCATCCTATAAAATCTGAAATATACTGAAATTTATTCCGCGCAATATAAAGGAATATTCTTGAGGTTTATCAAAGTAATGGGAGAAAAGGCTAATTACCTAAAAGCCGCTATGAAAAATAAATACGATTAATACCTAAGATTAGTTTACAAATAGCAGCATTTGTATTGATCTTCTATAACATGCAGCACATTCATAAACTGCATGTTCTCTTGCAAGTAAACGTTTGAGCACCGTCTTCATAAGCATTTCCTTCTTAAAGTGTTTTGACCTACTTCTGTATATGTGTCGCCTTGCAGTCGTTTGGTAGCAAGTATATTGCACTGGTTCAGACTTTCAGGTCACCTTTGAGTGTCGTAGCGACTGAAAGTTACCGCTTTGTTTAAAAATATTTCGCCGTCGATAGAAGATTTTACGATGTGTTGACTTTTTTTCTCATTTCGATAGGAACAGATTTGATGTATATACACATTTTTTTTTACCTCAGCAGAAGCAACCAGCAATCAGCAGTTTTTAAGGTTAATTACTAACAATTATTTTAGGACTATATATTAGCACAATTAAGTATAGAATACATATTTCTTAATATTACGAAAATATCCGTGCAAATTGTTAGGGCACTATTCGCAAGTTAAGATCGACATGAAACATTGTTTATATAATTGTATTAATTACAAATTGTGTTAGCATGTCATACAGAGCTTATCTATAGTATTTTACACTTGAGGACAGATTTTCTACTTGAGGATGGTCGCTAGCCAGGCAAGCATTCGCAAAATTCCCTTCCACCATGCAGTGAAGCTCAAGCCCGCGGCGGAATTCAAACCATGAACCTGCTGCACGGCAGTCCATAGCCAATGCCACTGAGCCAACGCTGCTTCGAATGTGTTTTATTTGAAAATTAGCTCTACTAATTTATCACAACACAACAACACAGACAAATTATTTCTGTCAGTAAACTTTTGCCCATATAGGTATATAACTATTTTTAATTCATTCTTTAAAAAAGGATCAATAGGATCTTTTGAATTTTTTGTGGGTAGGTATTAATACCTCAATTATTTTGCTGGAAAAGTATAGTGTGGTATCTATGCCAAATTTTATCTTCATTTAAGTGAAGCTAACCAGAAACCATTTTATGAGAAAAACAATATAACATTGTAAAATTTAGTAAGAAATAAGTTGACGTATCATGTTTCTGTAATATTAAGCAAACCCTAGTTAAACGATAAGATTACTTACCTACTGAGACGAAGCACTTGATGGTCTGTAATTTAAACGTATACCTTCAACGATTCCTGGACGACTGGCGACAGTTTTCTAACAATAAAAAAGTATGTTATTGTCTCAAAGAGCTGTTCTTAAATTTATGGCGCAATAAGGAAGTGTCGCTTCGACATATTTTGACGAAAGGGTTGAATGGTTTATTGTGCATTTGTTTTTTAACCCTTTGTTGTTAATGTTCTTGTCCATTGTTGTGTTGTCCATTGTCTGAGAGACAAAACTTTTATTATGTGTTTTCATAATTTTTTGGAGAGGGTTTTGTTCGCATTAATATTGCAGCGTGTCAAAATGGATATTTTTTCCAGTAATTTTAGGTCGGATTCTCTCAGTCAGTGAAACGAATTGTTTTAAAGTTGCGTAAGTTATTGGTTTAATTAAAAAACTCGTAGCTGTAATACTTCATGGATACTGGATATATTTTTACCTTTAATTCTTAAACTTGTCCAAAGTCTAAAAGCACGGGCTGTAGATGGTAATAGTCCCATGTAGTAAGAACCAAAACATTCCCGACAAAACGTGGGTATAGGTATATACACAGATGCTACCCCTTTGAAGATATACCGGTGATACATATTATTATGATGTATATGAATGCTGTAACTACTAAACAATTGCTACCATCTTATTAATAACATATCAAGTTAACTTATTTTTACATGTCCTTTGACCTAATTACTCGTAGCACACCGTAGCTCAATATACCTATACATTTGTTTACGTAATTATACATAGGTTAAACTGAGGTTATTTAATGATATTAGTATTGTACCAATGATAATGATTTCTTAAGTAATGTATAATCTTAAAGATGTATTGTTATTTACTAATTACTTATTATTACATTTTAGTCTGTGTGTAGCTTCGTAGCCAGACGTAGCACTTAATCTATCCTTAAATCTACTTATCCAGAGAACAAGTAACACATTATTTGAGTAACTGTATTTCTCAGTGGTAAAACCAGACTTCATTATTCAACACAGGCATTATATACGTAGGTATATGCGTTTTAATTCGAGCTCCCGGGCCCACATTCAATTGCAAGGGACATTGCAATTGCATCCGCATTGTAGGTACCTCCATATCGCACAATATGATATATACGCAGGCACAACTGCACATCCTTTCATGTAAAACTGAATCTTACACTGAACATCATAAAGTTAAATTTAAGTTGTATTTGATATATTAAAATTTATACACAGTGCATCCAGGTACTATATCAGTCTATTACGAGTGATTGTGGACGCTGACTGCATTGATTAAGGAAGGTCGCTCGCTACAATGTTGTTAATATGAGATGCGTTGTTGTGTACGTGATTAAAACCTTTGTATATATGTGACAATAATATAATTATACATATGTGGTATTTATAGTTTTGGGGGCAATGTTCTGATAATCAATATTTAATATGCTGTTGCTTGCGCATTTAAATTATATTAATAAAACATCAAAATAAATAAATAAATATAATAATAAATACATCATAAACTTATCAGAGCGGTTGGTCGATGCGACGCGTAATCAAAATGCTGGCACCTATTTGGCTCAAAGAATAAGCATTGCAATTGAACGGGGCAATGCTGCCAGCATGCTGGGCACGCTACCAACTGGTAGTGGGCTGGAGCATTCGGACTGCCTATGTGTCTGCAATGACTTATAGGGATCTAAATGCTTTTATTGTAGCAGCTGTAGTGTTCTATATAGTTCGTAGTATTTTGTTAATAAAGGCATACCGCCGGTATTAAAAAAAATAATACATCATCACTATGGAAATAACGTTCTTCTATACATTTATTCATATATTTCCTTGCTCAAATCTTTTGTATAAAGTTAAGTTTTATTTTTAATTGGGTTTTCTGTCAACTTTTCAGTTACAGTCTGGAATCTAGCACCCTGACTAAAGATAGTAACAGGTTCACTGCATATTACATGTGACCAAAGCCTACAGAATAACTTAAACTTTGCCTACTTGTCTTAGTTATGTTATGTTTCCACTGTTTGTGTGCAATAAAATATTAAAACAATCACTATTAGAAGCAAAACTACAATAACCTTTAACTATATAGACAGTATCGTCTAACAGACACACGACATATTCAGTAGTATTTTACTGTGTGAACTGAGTGCACTTCATTAATAAAATATACCGCGTAGGGTCGATTACGACAAGATCATTCTAAAAGGCGCCATGACTCCGTCAAGTTGGAAATATCAATTTGATATTAAGTAAAGTGCAGTAAAATATCGTGAGAGGAATGAATTGCATGGACAATGAGCTCGACGTTCTTGGTAGTAGAGGGTGTAATAATATGATGTGAATGTCTTTATTGAATGATGATTTATTTCATGTATAGTGATTTATTGAATGATCATATATCCGGCTGATAATGATAAGAATCTTGATTGTCAATAGGTGTTTCTAAAAATGAGCTTTAGCTTTACAATAAAAAAATAAAATTTTTTATTTTTATTTTATCATATCATCTCGCTGCTATTTAATAACAACTGACGAGAAATATTTGTGAGGTTTTTTTTTTCAATACTATCGTAATGGAACAAGCACGAGGTCCAGATAAGCAGTAACCTCTGCCTATGTTCGTCACAAGTGGCGTTATGGTGTTATAGTATAGGTATATAGTAGTTATAGTAGAGTTATAATAGCAGTACGTCCCCGGACGAAGTTGCACTAAGGGTTTATTGCTACTATCACACTGTTACAAGATGAATGTACATATTTAAAGGTACTAATTTGCAATAACGTTGAAAATACAAATGAATTTCGATGCAGGTCATTAATAAATGTGTCCTCACAGTACATACGTCCAGAGCGGAGATCAGTCACCTAGGTATTACGTGAATGATGACTTAACATATGTGAATTAAATTCTGTTTCTTTTTTTTTGATATTTATGAGAAGCTTAATATGGATTTATATGCTTCAACTAGTATAAAGGCAAGTTTAAATATGAAAAGCAGGAGAAGGCAGCCGTTGAATTGAATCGATTTGCAAAATTAACAAAACTAATCGAAAATCAGAAAGTACAATCACTAAGTGTACCCATAAAAGTTCAGAATAATAACTGTCTGAAACTTATTCAATGGCTCGATAAAGTAACTGAATTGACTGCAAAAACTGATTAGAATGCCGTCTAGACAAATAAGTAGATACATTTAGAAAGTTGACTTAATCCACCCACGCTGCAATAAACTTAATTATTTATTGTACGTACAAATTCTATATCAAACTAGGTTTCCAATTAAATGATGAATATTACTTCATGCTAATAGTTATCTACAATTCTATGAACAATTAATATTCAAGTATTCCTGACGAAGTTACACACTTTTATACATACAAAACGCGAGCTTATCCGTCGGACGGAAGCTCCCTCCGTCGAGATCCGAGACTCATTGTGATGCAAATGAGTCTGCTGTCTGCCTCCAAATTACCCCTATGGTCAAGCGAAACTCCGGACCGGACATTAGAACCCCCGCTTTTAAAATCGACCGTGCAAAACTCACAGAATTCTCATCTCTATTTTAACATCACCTGCAGTTATAATTGCGTGAGCGTTTCCCGATGTCAACACGGTACGGTTAAACGCATATTTCATAGCAGATATAGTGTTATGAGAGCTGCTAATGTGAGCAGGAGCAGGGATGGTGCAATTGTGTGGACAATAATTATGGGTAGGAAAGGATCGTAACGAGGTTTATGTGAAGCGATTCTGTTGATGGGTGTACTTGAAGTGACGCAGTTATGTGTGATAGTAGTTATGGTGTTGCTCCGCTTTTATTTGGGTAATGGGTTTTAGTGATGTTGAAGATCGTTGGCAAATGGAATATAAAAAGAGTCTAATCCACGTGGCCTTCATGTCATTGGGCTTGAGTAGTTCTTGTGATACTTTCATATCAATTTTTTACATAAAATACCTCCTGTGTTTTACATCCTACCTATTTGAAAACTAATGATGAGCTATAAAAGCGAGTAAAGTTGGCCTTTCCTGTTAGATAGTTTTATAAAAAGCGGCGTTAGAATTAGGCAGGCACATTATTATTGCTCTTTGCAGGGCTGATACGATTCGTGACCAACTAGATCTTAACTTATTAAAAAAAAAAAAGAAGTATGTAACTGGCTTGTAATAACATTGGCGCGAAAATAAAAACAAATGAAGAACGCGCGAATGCGGTCTGTTTGAGACGCGGCAAATAAAAGTCACGGATTATTATATAAGCAAATTATCACAAAAAAATTAGTCCATATACATTTTTAGTCATTACTTTACTCAAATTTTATACTAAAATAATAAAAATATTAAAAAAAACAAGTCTTTTTATTTATTATATTAATGAGTTGTTCTATATAAATAGATAATATTTTTAAACAATGATATGTATATTGAATCCCTCTACGCTTAGGATTCTTTTCTAAAATGCTTCGCTCCGCTCTATACCCAAAACAGCGCCCGCGTGTTAATAATATTATTATTTTTTAGGTACTGTAATCATTAATTTTATTTTATAATTAAAACATTAATTATATGAGCTAAGAAGTATTTTCTCTTATTATTTGCTCCCTCCTAGTTAGATTTGCATCTCTCCATATCATCCCGTGGGTGTCGTAAAAGGCGACTAAGGGAAAAATCCTAAAAGATGGGCAGCAGGACCTTCTAAAGAACTGTCATCTGACACTGCAATCCCCAAGACGCCTGCCAAGCGTGGGGATCATGGCAAATACCCCCTTTATAGGAGAGGCTGTGTTCAGCAGTGGACGATCCGGCTGATACAGTGGTACAATATACTATTGCTACATACATAAGTACATAAATTGCCCACGTAGGTATGTGAATCAAAGTTACAGTCATGCCATGACAGATAATAAAATTAAATGAGGTATATTCAATATAATTTCAACTAGGTACGTTTCTAGTATTTTAATTTTAAAATTACACTCTGCTTCGTTATTTTGATCAAAGCAACGATTCATATAATAAAAGTCAATAGACAGTAAAAAGGTTTGAATTAACTAATATATATATATATAAAATACATATAGGTAATTATTTATTGCAACCCTATCACGAATCTGCTCATGATAAATCTATACTTATAATAAAACTGTAACAGGTCCAATTCAGTACATTGAAGATAATTTGCAAAAAAAAATTGAGTGCACTCTGTAGCTGATACTGATGCCAAAACTGTATTTTTTTTTATTTTTGTCTGTCTGTCTGTCTGTCTGTCTGTCTGTCTGTCTGTATCCCGACCGCGCATCACTCCAAAACTACTGAATGGAATTCAATGAAACTTAACACGATTTGAGTTCATACTACGAAGAAGGTTATTGTATACTTTTTATCCCGAAATTCAGCACGGTTCCCTCGGGAAAGGGGATGAAAGTCAAAATGTACACTTAGTTGTAATTTACTAACGCGTAGTCCGATTTCAAAGATTCTATTTTGTTAGAATAGTGATGAGTGAGCTCGGAACCCCATGGGCAGCCCGGCACCCCACGGGCAGCCCAGCACCCCATGGGCTACTGAATGGAATTCAATGAAACTTAACACGATTTGAGTTCATACCACGAAGAAGGTTATTGTATACTTTTTATCCCGAAATTCAGCACGGTTCCCTCGGGAAAGGGGATGAAAGTTATAATATTACTTAGTTGTAATTAATGAACGCGTAGTCCGATTTCAATTATGATTTTTTACTTATTTATAATTTATGAACGCGTAGTCCGATTTCAATTATTCTTTTTTTGTTAGAATAGTGACAAGTGAACTCGGAAGCCTACGGGCAGCCCGGTACCCCATGGGCACCCCGGCACCCCACGGGCTACTGAATGGAATTCAATGAAACTTAACACGATTTGAGTACATACTACGAAGAAGGTTATTATATACTTTTTATCCCGAAATTCAGCACGGTTCCCTTGGGAAAGGGGATGAAAGTTATAATGTTACTTAGTTGTAATTAATGAACGCGTAGTCCAATTTCAATTATTCTTTTTTGTTAGAATAGTGATGAGTGAGCCCGGAACCCCATGGGCAGCCTGGCACCCCACGGGCAGCCCAGCAACCCATGGGCTACTGAATGGAATTCAATGAAACTTAACACGATTTGAGTACATACTACGAAGAAGGTTATTGTATACTTTTTATCCCGAAATTCAGCACGGTTCCCTCAGGAAAGGGGATGAAAGTCAAAATGTTACTTAGTTGTAATTTATAAACGCGTAGTCCGATTTTAATTATTCTTTTTTGTTAGAATTGTGATGAGTGAGCCCGGAACCCTATGGGCAGCCTGGCACCCCACGGGCAGCCCAGCACCCCATGGGCTACTGAATGGAATTCAATGAAACTTAACACGATTTGAGTACATACTACGAAGAAGGTTATTGTATACTTTTTATCCCGAAATTCAGCACGGTTCCCTCAGGAAAGGGGATGAAAGTCAAAATGTTACTTAGTTGTAATTTATGAACGCGTAGTCCGATTTTAATTATTTTTTTTTGTTAGAATAGTGATGAGTTAGCCCGGAACCCCATGGGCAGCCCGGCACCCCAAGGGCAGCCCAGCACCCCTTGGGCTACTGAATGAAATTCAATGAAACTTAACACGATTTGAGTTCATACAACGAAGAACGTTATTGTATACTTTTTATTCCGAAATTTAGCACGGTTCCCTCGGGAAAGGGGATGAAAGTCAAAATGTTACTTAGTTGTACTTTATGAACGCGTAATCCAATTTCAACTATTCTTTTTTTGTTAGAATAGTGATGAGCGAGCTTGGAACCCCACGGGCAGCCCGGTACTCCATGGGCATCCCGGCACCCCACGGGCAGCCCAGCATCCCATGGGCAGCTTGGCACCCCACGGGCATCTCGGCATCCTTATTTAGATTTGCCAGCTTGCTAATAAAATTCTAAAATCTTGAACATTCTATTTTTTTAACTATCTATCTTTTGCCGGATACATTTTGGAGACTGCGCAATAGAAGTGTACAATCTAATATATTTTAGTTCTACCGCCAAACAAGGAGAACCTCGGAAAAAAGATATCGTTTTATAATCGAAATTCCAAAGAAACGCTCAAAGTACCCACTTTGCTTCAACATTTATTGTGCGAACCGCGAAGGAACTCTCTGAGTTACTTAACTACTGTCTTCGGTCGGAAAAACAAGCTGGGGGTTATCAAACCCAAAGTAAAAAGCTCCTTTCTGAGCTATGCTTTACTAAGAGTGCTTCACCACAGACCACAACGTTGCTTAATATGAGATAAACAGTGCTCAAATGTGAATAATTAGTTTGCGGGTACGGCAATCGCGAACGAAGTCGCGGGTACAGCTAGTATTAAATATGTACGTGATATTTATGTATTAAAGATTAACAAAAACATATATTACCTAACTAATGGTGTCGACAATTATTCATTCAACGATGAGAATATTTTCTTCCTACAACGCAAAGTAATTTATGCAATGATATGCATTTCAACCGGATTTTCTACTATAAACGGTACTTTATAAGCGCAGAGTACCATTGGTAAAAAGGTGTCACAATATATTTTACATTTAATGGTTACTTCTCCCTTAATCCTATTCTGCAGAGATCGGAGATTTTTCTTTTGTACCGACACAAAAAAACTTTTCTTAGTCACCTCATTGTGGTAGAGATTTGATATAGATAGTTTGTTGAACTGGTTCTGACCACACAGATGTTTGTAATTTCGAATTACAGCTTAAAGTCACAGATATGGGCGTTTGTTTTGATTTATAGTAGAATACAGAGCTTATCATTTTATTTCATATTATATAGATTTATTTTTAATGCTTGTCGAGCATAATCGATAACACTTTAAAATATCATTATGATGAATTGATGTATGATATCAGAAAATTAGATACCTGGAGAGCAGTGTAGCTTTTTCCAAGGAAATATTTAGACGTTTAGCAAAGTGGCTTGAAAAAATCAGTAGGTATTATTACTTCTAATATTTAAGCTTGCATGGTTGCAGATTTTTTAGTTATTATTTTAAAATATGAAAGCAATAATTGATATTAAACAATCCTCTCTTCTAACATATTTTTTTCTTTGGCACATTTTGTACGCCCATAAGTAGCCCAAGACGCTGAAGTGGAAACAAAGAGGTGTTTTTGGTAATTATCTGACTTTTAGCCTTTACTTGTAATTATTTTTAACACAGTCGTTTTAAATCATGTGCTGCTGTCTGTTTTAGATTTTTAATGTGTGAAATTACTTTGACAAAATATACACGAATGAAAAAACCTCTCAGCTCATATAATTATTGTTATCTGTCAGAAATATGCAATAAAGTGCGAAACATTATAATATTTCCACGATTATAAAATCGGAAACCCAACGCAAAATTGCCATTTTATGAGACAAACCATTTATCCATGCTTTTTATTTATTAATAAAGTTTGTTTTATATGATAGTTCTCTACTAAAAACTATCATATAGGTAAAATGACACAGAATCTGTTTGAGAGGTAGGTATTTGAAAAAAATATTGTATCGTAAATAATCAAGTGAAGTACTTACTGAGTTGATAATAGACATTTTTAAATGTTTAAATGTATCTTAAATTTATATTTCTCTGATGTTTATTACGCTTATCAATGCTGTTAATAATATTCTTTAATATTGAATAATATTGTTCAATAATAAATAATTCACTAGTATTTATTTGTACGTATATATTCAAGAGTTTAACACGTTTGTTAATTTCTACGCAAAAACAAAACATGGTAATAACTTAATCCCCTCGTAGAGACAAAAGGTAGTCGGTATTAAGTCTAAAATATATAACAGAGATAAAACGAGGTGTTTAGACCAGACAGTCTTCCCTAGGGCGCTACAGGAATGCTCTAAGCTCCCCCGCAATTTACCAAAGCGCGATACACACCTACCTATTGTCTACTATATTCGCGTATACCGAAAACCAAGTATCCAAGAGCTCTTGTCTCTTAAGAAGTTTCAATTTAAATTTGCATCACAGAAGCTACGAAAGATCTTCATTAAATGGCCATCTCATGCAAGCCGAAAATAGCTTCCAAATTAGAATGCTCTCTAGAGTTTTCAGCTTCCGCTATTTTAAAGATACAATGTGTAAATATTTTACACTTTAGTTCTGTATATCTCAAAATTATTCTTGAACCGGTTATGTGCGTTTTAATTAAAACGCATAAATATTAATCGTTATCCGTTCACCAAAAGGCAATTTACCTAACGATACGGTACGACTAACAATCTGATAAATTATAAAATGAACACATATCCACAAAGCACCTAGATAATAGATTGAAATAGGCATTCGTATATCAAATAATCGAGATTAGAAATGGCCTTGTGAATAAAAACCATTTGATTCACCTACTGAGAGCTCCGATATCGATTCTGTTGTTTGTAAATCTGTTCGGAATGAGTATAGTTCAATAGATTCGAAGAGATCAATCTAGAATGGTTATTGGCGTTCGTTCTACTACGAGTAACTGCGGGCGGTATTATATAAGTTATATCGATTTATTTTATCCGAAACAGCTGCAATTATGACATTAATTCGTTTCATAAGCCATCAGTGTTCATATACAACGTTGTATAAAATAGCTTTATCCTTCATACGGTGAGCACGAGATCGGTTTGGAGCATGTGTTTTTTGTATTATAGATATTGGAAACAGGTTACGATTGAGAGAAGTAAGTCAGGTTTTGATTAATACTAGTTGTATTATAGTTAATATTGGAACAATTTCACCGGATATGACCGCCGATTTCATATTTATTTCTAGCTGATAGGCTAGCCTTTATCCACTATCTTACCTGACGGTAAGTGATGATGAGATTACAGATTATGTTCAGGCTCAACTAGAATTAGTGGCTCTCAAGGACAGCTGCCGGAACACACCGTTTGGTGCTTGGTGACAGATTTTCTACTTTAAAGTGGTAGATAGCTAGAAGGATTTTCGCAAATTACTGTACCACCATGGTGTAGGCTACTGCCATCCTAAGGCAACAACTAAGGTCGATAGCTTAACCTGCTCAGAAGTAATGCCACACTAGCGGTCACCCATCCAAGACCTCAGCGGACGTTGCCTAACTCAGTTGATCGGTAAAAAACGACTAAACAAGCTACGCTACGAGCGTTTCATGATCCAAACGGTGTTTTAATACTAGAAATAGCTATATCCATATCATGTATCAAAACCATTTTATTTGTATTAAAAAAAAGTGTAAAATCCAAGCTCTACGTCTACGGCAGTTCCTTTCATTTTATAAAAACAAAGTAAAGATGATATAGTTTACTTTTCCTTGCACAGGAAAACTTCAAACATACCTTTGTCTAAGTATTGTATACTATTGCCGTAAATGTATTTTATAGAAAATTAAAAAGTTTAATATAAACTGAAACTGTTGAGCAGAAAATATAACGATCCGTTCGTAAGCTTGTAAAACTAGTTATGGAAATTCTAGATCCCAACTGTTTAATCTGAAGATACCTTACGACAGGTAATTATTTTTGTGGTTTAATTTCCAGTTAAGAACACATTACCATAAGACTACCACACTACCATAGTATTATTTGCATTACACCTTTTACCATCTCAAATAACATTGTGCAGCAGTATAAGTACACCGTTTTCTTTTCTTATTTTAAATAAGAACTTACATATAAAATGGTTAAAGTTACCTTGAGTCTGCGACCACTCTAAGCATATATTCCATAAATTTATCGGAGACCGATTTCATATAAGCAATATTATCAAGTACCTAATACATAATTTAAAATATATCTTAATTTATAACAGGTAGGCGACATATTTAAAAGTCACTTAAACTCGTTTCACGTACTTATTTATTGTTTTTGATGTGTGCTTAATTTTATTTATGACCATATTTTGATGATGTTATCTTTGTAAATTTTAATGTTTACGAATGTATTGAAGCCGTTTTTAACATACATTTAAATAATTTAATTGCCAAACCTAGATATAAGAGAAGTTATAATGTTGAGAAAATGAAAAACGATTGGTAGGTTGTTCTACTTATAATTTAGGTGATTTTAATGTGTAAATATCACCGATTACTGCCTCGTTAGTTCATAAAGCGTCCATTTCATATAGACGTACATATAGTTAAAGGCGCAAAGTATTGATTTGGAATCTGGAGGCCCTGGGTTCGGTCCTAGGCTTAAATGATTACTGATTGTTTCTGACATATAAATGTTTTGAGAAATTCAGAGTGTGGATATGTAGATGACTACAAACTCACCCATATTACATACCTTTGTCTACCCTTTGAGGGACATAAAAGCACGGTTATATCTGATCTCAGATGCTTTTTTCAATAATGATTTCTAATATTGATAACTAGAGGTACTGAAAGTATACATTTATACTATTATATATTATTTTTATATTGTTATGATTGCAATAACGCCTGCTAAGCGGATTATTATATATTATTTTATATTAGTATACATTTGTGAGCAGTGGGGAAAGGATGTAAGCTATCGGTGTTATTAAAACATAAACATTTAAAAAATGATGTATAATTCACATTATTAAGGCAGATAGATCTGACAAGATATAGATATAGATCTATTCTGTACGAGCATCGGATCGGCTAGACAGTTGTTGGCCAGGGATTTTTTCGGATAATTGTGTGATATTTGTAATGTTAGTTAAGTATAGTTCACACTGTTGTTATTGCTTTGTATAAATTGTTTATATTCGTGAGGACCTATAATTGGCCCATTGCTTTGTATACATGTTTCTATTTGACATGATGGCTGTTGGTCTTCCAAGCAAATAAATAAATAAATGTATAAAACGTTTGAAAATCCTGATACTTTAGTAATATATTTATGAACATAATCTAGCAAACTTATAAGATATTAGATAACTATCGTGCTAAAGAAGAAGCAAAATAAATTCAAATAAAGAGATTCCTAAATAATCATACTTTCTCGCTTACTGTTCAATATAAGAAACTTGACTAAGACACGCTTCGAATAAAGGCCCGTTACGTCCGAACAACAAGGAAAGGGCTGTATTTGTGGCCTACTCAGAGTCATTAACTGACAATCTCTTAAATCACTTGTAGATCCTCCCTAGGGCCCGGGTCTTATTACAGGGGAGGCAATATTAAGAAATTTATCGGCATAAATACGTAAATAGGTATGGGTAAATTGGGGGTTTTCAGGATTAACACTAATAAGCAAAGAATGTTTTCTTTTACCTTGTTTAATTTGTTTTTTCTACTTATTTAAATAGGCATAACATAAGTATGGTTTTTTGACTTATTTACTCGTATTTGGTAGTCCACGGGCTCTAGAATTAGGAGAGTAGGAACCCACATTCGAAGCGCTCGTAGCAAAGTTTAGCTGTTCTCAACCGATCAGCAAAGTTAAGCAGCGTCGCGCGCGGTCATGAATTGGATGGGTGACCGCTAGTGACTTTACTACTGAGTGTTTCCGTGCTTCGGCCGTCGGTCCCGGTTGTTCTTAGGATGGCAATCGTTATAACATGGTGGAAGGGCATTTTGCGAATGCCCGCCTGGCTAGCTACCACCCTCAAGTAGAAAATCTGTTGCCAAGCACCTAACGGTGTGTTCCGGCAGCTGTCCTTGAGAGCCAGTCTTTCTAGGTTAGCCTGAACAACATCTTCGACCATATCATCACTTACCATCAGGTAAGATAGTGGTCAAAGGCTAACCTAACAGGCATAAAAAAAACATAGGGCCATTTAAAATTATAACTCAGAAATTGTTGCAATATAAATTTTCCTACTTACATATTTTTTTATAATAAGAGTATGGAAAAGTAAATTAGGTAAACGTGATAGGTAAAAAAATTACATAATTATGATGTTTAATAAATAAAAAATAACAGAAAATAGCATTTACAGTCTAGAACTGTGCCCGCCAATAAGTTAGCCTTCTATTACAGGAAACTAAATATATTTGGCATAAAGTAGGTACTTGGACATTGTGCTGTCTGCATCTTTGTGTATATAAGAGCAAGAAAATCTTATATGTATACCTACCTACCATTTAGTAGTTTACATACTTAATATTAACTTATGTACATTGTTGTAGTAATTCGTTTTAAATTTAGTCTGTGTTAAAACTTCGTAACGTACTAAGATCACAAGATAACCTCAGTACCCTTTCCCTGCACGACCTTCATGAAAACCATAAATAATTATGATACCTATACAAGTACCGATGAACTTTGACTACCCAATTAGGCTCTCCTTTCACAAGCCATCAAACATAATCACCGATAATTCTGCAGCCATAAATAGAAACCTATTTACCCTTACTTAACTAACATGCGAATTGCACATAGCTTCGTTACGATAGTTCAAACAATAAGCTCTTTCTTCCCTGTATTATTTTACGACCGCGAATTTTATCTCGTTGCTTCAACGCTGAAAATAAACGCAAAATATTTACATACAATTTGCATGCTGAAAAATTATTTAATGCGAAAATAAACTTTAGCTTTACAGAAATAAGGCGGTGTGTGCCATTTGTGTAAGCAGTTTAAGGGGCGTTGTAAAGTATTACTGGCAAACATAGGGTCCCAGTGTGTAATGTTGTGTATAAGCTCCGAGTTTCATTGCAAAATGCTGGTTTTGTCTTTTTGTATGGCAGACATCATAATTTTTTCATTGTTATTTTCTGTAATTACCATGTCAAACAATACACAGGTGGCATATCTGTGACCAATGACGTATGCTTCTATACACATCCTGTAAAATACCTCAAAGTAATGGTTTGTCATTCGTATTTTTGTTGTAAAGTGTCGTACAAGTATAGTGCCCCTCATTGACTTAGATGACGATAAGTGAAATAACTCAAGAAAAGGAGTGAAATACAAAATATATAACAAATATTTTCATTCCAAAGAAATGATATAGAAACAAATTAATTATAAACCACCCCTAAACTGGAAACAACAACAGAGAGGAAAGCCCACTTAATTTTGAGGATATCGCACCTATCCAAACAACCATTACAACATCCCCTTTCTTGACAACAAGCTGCGTTAAAATACGTGAATACTAACTGCCTCATTTTGATTTTTCAACAATAGCAACGAGCTTTCCGATCGATCCAGGGCCCCTCGGTTCCGTTCTCAGCAAACTCTACGTTTTAAAAATCCCCGGACTGAAAACCGGCCAGCATAAGTGAACACTCCCACGTTTCAACGTCCAGTTTCGAGCGGGAACGGGATAAGTAGAGATGGGGATCTCGGTAAATTGGATACGTTATCTGCAGCAGGTAGCACAGAACTAATTGTGTATTCTTTCCTCGCTCCAGCGTCCTTAATCTGCCCTGTTTGCCTCCACCCCTTTTGCCTCCCTCACCCGCCAACCACGTCTCAACTAAGCGGAAACTTTTAAAACGCTGTATTTATGCAGATTTAAAAGTCACTTGCTTTTATTGCGCAAATTAGGTAGATAAGGTGATTACGGTACCTTTTCCGGAATTTATCTTTTTAATTAAGAATTGGGGAAACCTTGATAGTATAAGAAGTCAGCCTGTGTTGTTTGTGTGTTTCAAAGTCAATTTATAGCTCCTGGAGATATTTAAACAGTACTTGAAGATTCGTCAATTATTTATTTTATAAGCATAATGAAAGTTTAACTATTGTAAAGGTTGAGAATAAAAATAATTTGAAAATAAATTATATAAAGGAAAAAACCTTGCATTAGTTACAGCCAAAACAAGACACAAATACCTACCTTTGACTCGGTATAGTGCCAATTTCAAGGGATTATGTCCCATTCTTGCGCGTGCGATAACAGTAATTTGATGGGTTATAACATTAACAAGTAAATTGCCACAATGTAAGTAGGTAGGAATACAGATAATCCACTGATGTGGGTATGTTATAATATAACGAAGCAAACCCGAACATAATGCGGTAGGACCCAATAACCGAGGCGGCGGTAGTGAGAAGGAAATTGCTTGGGAAAAATTAGCATTTTTATTGAAATTTCCACTCTTGGTCGCGGATGAAACTATGTCTCTAAATACGTACCTTAAGCTTTGTATAAGCGGGTGGCTTTGTGTGCTCTATCTATACTTACGCTATCTATGTGTGCACAATGCTGGCATGGGGATGACGTGTCGCCAAAAATATCGATGTTATCGATAAACGTGGTCGTAATTACATCTCATCGTCGTTGTCGACAATAATCCGTCAATTTTAATGTAAAAAATAATATTTACTGTCGATTTTATTGACACACCGACGACAAACACATACCTGATTAATATGGGATTACGTCGGAATTCTTAATATATAGTCTGTTTTACACCTGTTAACTTAATTGGTAGGTAGTTTATAAGTGAAAAGTTTTTGAAGTAATTTATTGTTAGATTGATTATTTAGGTATGAAGTTACATAATATCGATATTTTTCACATCCTTAATGCAGCGGACGGCAGACAATCGCTATACAAGTAGTACCTACCTATCTATATGTGTGTAAGTACCCATATGAAGTTGACTTTAGGAAAGGGATCATAATAGGAAATTTTCTCTGTCGAATATGCGCGCAGTATCCGATACCCTTTTCACTTGTATTGTTTTTATTTTCCAACCCTAATGAAAGAACTTGCCTCGTCTGTATTGCAATTTCAATATATTGGCTTAGTAGCATACGTTTTGCCGCGTACACAATGTTTTGGCGAAGGAATGATTTGTGTTTAATTAAAGGTGTGTACAATCCAGATAGGGTTTATAACCCTGCTATTTTTTTTTTTATTTTCTTTGTTTTTATAGCTACGTAGATGTGTACCTACCTACACATAATTGATAAGTGTATACTAGTATTTGTTTTGAAATGTATGAAGTTTACAGAAAGAAGTTTTCGTCAGGAATCAATTTTAGTTAAAATTAAGGTCAACATTGCTGCTGGTGACTAATCCAATGCTACGAAATTTCACACAAAGACAAAAAGAACCGTTTTTTCGTTCATCAGCTGTAAATGTCTCCACAAACTGGCCATAAATTTCTGCTCTATTAAAATTTACTACCTCAAAATGTTTATTGTTACATTACGTAACTTGGTAACCCTTCCGAGGACATAAAACAATGCAGACAAAAAATATTCGGAAGTTATATAACACCTGGAAATAAAGGTCCTATTCGCATGACAAGAACTGAAGCCGATTTTATGACACAAGGGGCAGCGTTTTACGATCCGTCATCGAATCGAAAATTTTCTTCAGAACAAACAAATGTGTAACTCCTATAAAGAGCTAATTTGAATTACAATTATGTACATGATAGAATCTCGTTACATTTTTGGAACGCCTTTCCTAAGCAAACGAATTTTGTCAATTTTAATTTTCGCAAAGAGAAATTTATTGTAATAAATAATGAATAGCTAAATTACTACATGAATAAAATATGTCTTGTTAATTTACACCATATTATAACATACACTTCAGACTGATAAAAATAAAACTTAAGCCGTTTTAGTCACACTTAAAACAGCAAAGTATTGCTTTTATAAATCAATCATAGCTTATCGATATAATTATAATCATGAACAGTATTTCCCATTCCCAAAAGTATAAGGGGTAGTCAGAGTGCTATAAGCAATCACATCACACTAGATATCGTATAGTTTCACGTACGAAAACCTATTGCCGTCTACATTATACAGTTCTAGGCTTCGAACTTCTGTTGAGTATTTATTTGTCAGGAAAACTTAAAACTTTTTTCCTTTAGTCGTAATTTTGTCGTAATTTTGTGAACTTATTCACTTTTTTATTATTAATTTTACTCTAGCCTTTGACCACTATCTTACCTGATGGTAAGTGACGATGTGTTCGAAGATGTAGTTCAGGCTAACCTAAAATTAGGGGCTTTCAAGGACAGCTGCTGGATCACCCCGTTAGTTGGTTGGAGACAGATTTTCTACTTTCATTTGTAAAATCCCCTACCACCATGCTATAACAACTGCCATCCTAAGACAACATACAGGACCGACGGCTTAACGTGCCCTTCGAAGCACGGAAGCCCTCAGTAGTAATGTCACAAGCAGTCACCTATCCAATTCATGACCGCAGCGGACTTAGCAGATCGGTTAAGAACAGCTAAGCAAACTTTCCTGAGGGCGCATCGCTTATCACGCGTTACTGCGAATATTTAATTAAGTTCTATGTAAGAATACTATATATTACTTATAAACTGTTCATTTTGGGATGGAACCAAAGACCTTAAGATTCCAAGGCGCCGCATTTGCTACTCTACCAACGATTGTTTTTATTTGCTTTTCATTTATGGTTGTATCGTGGACGTTGTTCAAAGTTTACTCAGTATAACTGCAAGTTTAATTGGCTAGCTAAAACTTTTCTTATACCCGTTATTGAAAACAGCAATAGTCATTTGCTACTATATAAAAAAGTAGATTCAATAAATTAGGAGTTTTAGTTTAACTTCATATATCTCGAGGTCTTCGCCAAATGTTCGGTTATACACGAAAATTATTGATTTAGTTTCCTTATTACATTAAGTTAGCAAAAATACTTTGCCTGTTCCGAAACACCTAATTTCCTGGGAAACCTAATTTCTTAATAAAACTTATTAATAGCAATAACCAACACATTGTTTTTCATTGCAGTATAATTTTTCATTATCAATTTGTATGCAAAACTTATCTTGCTAATTTTTATGTAACTAATTCAATTTATCTTTTTACGACGTGTGAATCATGTAGATTTGCATTGTTAATAATGTTTGTTTTATCTTTATACTTTAATGGTCATAAAACTTTCAAGTCCTGTCATAAAAACGAACTTGATGTGTATGATCAAAAGGATATTAATTTGTTTAATAAATTTGAGCGTGTAAGATTTTTTGGGTTCCGCACATCAAAAGGAAAAATGGAACCCTTATAGGATAACTTTGTTGTCCGCCTGTCTGTCAAGACCCTTTTTTTTAGGAACGCGTAAAGGTATCAAGCTGAAATTCCTATCAAAGACTAAAGTCTACAGTCCCTTAGAGCTGTGAAAAAATGAAACTTAGAAGCCAACGCAATCAAAAGATACAACCGTTTATGCCACCAGTTTTGGACGCTCGCAAAGAAATTAAAACCTACAGGGTACTTACCGTGAACTCATAATCTTGAAATTTAGTACAAAGCAACGTCTTTAATATAGGACAGATAAAGGACTACAATATAAATACTACAATTTTTACTTATATACCTACAAGTTTATACGGAACCCTCGGTGCGCGACTCCGAGTCGCACTTGGCCAGTTTTTATTTTACTATATTCACACCCAGTTTGAAGCCTGTGTATGCTTTTCTATAGAGTGAAAACAATATTATATTAACTTAGTAACTTTTTGTTTTTATTTATTCAATACTTCATACCAATACAAGTAAATATTTCATTGGCTTCTTATAACGGGTTTAAAAAAGAGATTTTTAAGAGATGGGTGGACAGAAGCCTAGGCATAAGTTCCTGTTTTCTAGTATGGAACTCTATAGAGCTTTAAAGTATTTAGAAAAGCTTTTTCCTTTTCTTTATATTATTAGTATTATACACAGTTATTTTACTCTATTTGAGGTTTCATACTATACCTGTGCGGTTAACCTCCTTTGTCATTGACGATGATAAAAGTATTCTATGTGTTAATACAGGACTTAAACTATCTATAATTCAAGTTTCATCAAATCCGTTACAGCGTCAAGGAGTCACAAACGTCTTCCATACACTACTCACAAGCACTCGTATTTGTATGATTGTGAAAATTAATTGTAGGAAAAATAAATTAAGTAACACAAAGTGTGGTATGAACTGTGGTCCTCTTGTCACTGCAAGGAATAAACTATTACATACATTAAAAAATAATTTGAAGATGAGAAGGGAATAGCCAAAAATAATTTGGCTAAACCTAAAATTGCCACTGTGTTGGTACTGTCACAGAAGAGAGGCACTAACGTAACATCATTGTAGCAAAGTTGTAATTTCTTGTGCCTTGTGAAAGGTGCTTGTTCTGATACCTTATAGGTAGTTGAAGCAATAAAATATTACAAACCATTTGACGCACACCTTCCCTTAGCCAAGTTAAAGGAAACACCGCTGTGAGCAGATAAGGCGTAGAAATCGACCGCAACTATATAAAGGTTTGCAGTGATAAAAATATCATGTTTATTTGCACGTCCTACATCAGTTCCCTTAACCTGAAAAAACAGCTTAAAATTAAATTCATTAACAAGCGAAAACAAATCGCAATATGATAGATATACGACCCATTTTCGAGGGCAGCGAAATGTGAAATTATGATTTTACTTTTCACGATTCAACTTTCATTCGCGCTGTGCCAGTAAATTCGAATTCCTGTATCGAGCTGTATTTTCGTAAAAAAAGTTTTATATAAAAAAATGCACATGTTTAATTCCATGTTTAATTCTTGCTTTATTTTATGAAGACAGGTGCTACACATAACGCCTGACCAGAGTCTAAAGAGATCGGGCACTTAAAAATTCTATACATTTTGTTTTCTTTACGAGCTTTAATAAGGATGTTTATTTTTAATCACTCTTCACTCTCCGTTTTCTAATGTATACTTATTTTTGTAACAGTCAAAGGCTACGAAACGGATAAACAACGCAGAATTTACAATATTAACGTATACTGTATGTAGGTAACTTATTTCTGGAATTCAAAATATAAGTCGTATCATATTATGGTTGGCTTCGATATGAATAAAATCGATTACGCCCTTTTCGCCCCTCGTAAAAATGTGCAATGAAACCATCATAAAGTAATCTAGTTTACTAGTACAGATGCGTTTTCGTAGATAAACGAAACTGCACATGCTTTGTTCTTTCCTTTCGACCCAGTTATCTACGAGAGGGAGCGAGACACAGTTATTTTGTTAATTCAAGGTTCCATACCCTCGCGTATTTTAAAGGTGATATGGCAAGAGTCACAATGCTTGAAATTTTCTATTAATTGACATTTTTAGTGCTTTTTGTCGATGCTATTCTATAGCTTTAACGTGATTTCGTATCAGCAATGTCATGTAAATGCATGTTTATAGGGCAATGTTATGACGGTTTTATATATTGTAAACGGGGAGTATCTACTTCAAAGTAACTGCTTTCAAACAGTGCGTTAATCCAAGCCAGATGTTTGATTTTAGACGTGTTTCAGTTTTAAACGTACTACTGAGTATTTATCGTTTAGCTACATAAAATTTTATTCTTGTCATTCGCACTCCCCAGCTGATAGCAATGGCGATATTAATATAGTCCCATTTATTTTTATTCTTTTACAAAACGGTCTACCAAGTTCTCTTAAGTCAGAAGCGAAATATACTGTATACTAATGTCATCACGGCTGTTTTAATTCATGAAAGTTTGTCTCGATGTTATTTGGCCAACACGGGCATGTAGGTCATAAAAAGAGCCTTACGCGAAATATAATAATATAATAAAGAACAACATGAAAAATTCAATAGGTCGATAGCCGTTGCACGAAAACGAAGAAAAAAAAACGAAAACAATAACGCAGATTTAATCAGTATTCCGTTCGCGACTCTTCTGTCCACAGCTGGGATTATTTGGCAAGGGGACAAGTCCTGTGGCTACCACGGGATCTCACGAGCACTAAGCTCACGACACGCTCCTGAGTTGTTGACGACAATGCAAATTTACAGCGTAATTAACGACGCGCATTACGCAAGGCGTCACCGATCTCAGCACAGAAATAAACTCTTAAGTATTTTGAATGCACTGATTTATTCAGCCGTGAGAAGATCATGTATATCAACTCGATTGCATTTCACCCAGTTAGCGGTCGATTGTAAATAAAATAGTCGAATTAATAAAAAAATAACCTACGACAGTAAAGTCTACATAAATAACACAGCCATTTGTTATGTACTTAAATTTGCGCAATCAATTGTCGAGGATTGGTACTAATCATGCCAATGAAGAGTCGTCTGTCGCCTCTATTGTCGTAAATAAATTGATTATTGTTGTGAGACGGTCAAATACCTGTGTTTTAAATCAGATGTAATGTGTGTGGGTGCGATTTGTTCAGCTAAAATGGCTCCTTTGTTGGAACTAATAAATTATTTAGTGGTCGGATGGGCGGCCCGTAAGTTCATGCTCCGCTAAACTACTGTAAAATTGCACGTATGGTTGCTACTTCACGTCTCCGAAAATGATTTATGGGGCTATTTCGAGTGGATAAAATGCTAATATCAAACAGTGATAAACTCTACCCATTAGACTTACATATTTTAATATAAAATAATACACTATAGGTATCAGAAACATTAACACCTATTTCTCGTATATGTCAATATTTCGTAGCATAAAAAAATTACAGATGAAACCATTAACAAGATTATCAAATCCCTAAAATATTTAATTTAGAATTGTATGGGTAGTTTAAGAAAACAAAGCTTGCATGTTACTTAAAATTCGATGAATAGCTCATTTAGTTACGAACAACATTTTAACAAAATAATATTTTAAGAAGCAAATGTTGCCTCCCACGATTTGCATCAATTGCCTTCAGATGTTGTCGTACACACTGATTTTTATTCGTCCACCATTTGATAGTAATCTGTGAAGATAGAGTATCTGTTTATCTCTAGCCCATGACAAGTAAACTGTATACAAAGACATTGATATCCAATTACTTTTATCCAGATAGGAACGACAAACAACCGAAAAGGACGATTTATCAGTGGATAGGCAATGAGCTTTCTTGACAAAATAAATATGCGTCAAAAGTAATCCATATATCAAGCAAAGATAAAGCGTTATCCTTTGAAACTGTTATGTTATCATACAAAAGCACTATGTTACTATGTCATCGCGTCTCGTAGTGCTATCTACAGATGTCGGCTAGATGTTAAGTAAGCAACCTACATATCTCAAGTTCGGCGACCCCGCAAGGCCGGAATCCGTCATCCTCAGTTCAAGGTCACCTCGCCTCATGTCACTACGTCACTCGTCACATTCTGCATCTGTGATCGCAGACTATACACACAGTACCTCATGTTTAGAAGGCAAATAACGTATCTTTCAGATGCAAAGCTCTAACATAGCTCTATTATTTACCTATTTATTAAATACCTATATTTTCTCCTACATCATCTATATCTCATGGCATTTATTTAGGCTAAATACTAAAACCTAAATAAGATTGTTCAGTAATAGTAAATCAGCTGAAAAATAATTGCAAATGGGATCATTTTACGACTGTAATGCAAGGGGTTTTAAAACCTTATAAATATTTTTAAGTAGATAATGTAAATGGAAATCGGCTTGAAATCTTAAGCTTCCAAACATACGTCTGTATATTTTTATCCCCGATATTGGATCCCAAAACTTGCATTGCCTTGGTCCAAGAGACATTTCAGTTCAAATCCATCAGTCATTCTTTCGGTTGAAATCTTGCTTTAGTATTAACTGAGATCCAATGCAAAGCAGATCGTGATCGTGGTGCGGTGTGCATGCTATTCCTAAACTTGAATATTATGGAAACGGCATAGCAGACATCCGTCAAACATGGATTCAACTATTAAAATATGTACGCTTTCGGTTAAGAAAATACATTAAAATTGGTTCTACCATTTGGGAGATTCATATGAGATAAGCTCATGAATAGTTTTGTGTAGAGTAAAATAAACATTTTACCAAATTGGTCATATATTAATATGGATATTTTTTAATTAAAAGTTAGATATTGAATAAAAAAATATCCATAATAATATATGAACAATTATACAAAATAAGTATAAAAATATTCAATGCAGGACATTCACAGATTTTCGCTATTGTAATTCAAGCATTCCTAAAGACCTAAATATATATTTTTTAGAATTGAAAGTGTCTTTCTACGAGTATAACCTTCTTATTAATCGAAATCCAAATAGGTTATAATATAACTGTTTAAATTTTTCTTTCTATAATACCAAGTTGATTTTATTTAACTTTAATCAACATCGGTCGGTCGTTGTAATTGTGTTTGTGTAGGTACCTGGACAATGTTATGGTCATTTAAATTCTTGTCAATGGTCAGCAGTATTTTAGCCGAATGACAATTATCTCATAAGTATGCAACACTAAAAAGAGTGAAAAAAAAAACTAGCCGACCGATTTCAAACACTGTAAAGTATGAAATACCTAGTTGAAGTCAATATTTTGAATAAGCATGGTAGAGACTCCAACGGTGTATGTTTGGTTTGACAACTGTAGGGAGTTTCCACGGCAGCAATTGCCTTTATGAACTAAAAACCACTCGGTGTTCATACGAGCCACCTTAAAGGCTGGGATATGGGAACGTTTGCGCACTCTTCTACGGCCCAGACGGCATTGGCCCACAGCAGTCTCTGTTGAGGGGTGAAGTTCGAGTTAGTACACCCCTTCATCTTTGAGTGGCGCTCGTAAAGAGCGCCACTCAAAGATGAAGGGGATTTCGTACGTAACACCGTATGCACTACCTAGATATATAACCTCGTCGACATCTGCAGAAGCCGGAAGATAAGAGATCCATGCTGCCTATGCAGCCAATTGGTCAGGATTAAAAGGACAGACTCAAAAGTCCAGTGGTCGGCCTTCAGTTGGGACAACCGCTAACACTAGGTACCTCCAAATAAGTTACTGTCAACCACGGGATTTCCACACATACACTTCTCTGGGCATGGCAATATCCCCTTAGGTCCGAGCGAGCGTTACTCTTACATGTCCGCATGGGTATTAGCTTTCAGATCTCCTACGATACGCACGCCACCTAGTAGGAGGTGGTCCGGCACCCATGTATGACCCTGAAAGCCATCACTCGCTGACAATATCTTAAACAGAGTGCGGATGAAAGCCGTCGGGGCATCCACCCAGATTGGTGCCCCATAAAGGGCCATAGATCGCACCACCTCCAAATACGGGAGACGGCTGCTCGCTCACATAACCCGATGTAGGGCATTACCTGCTTTAAAGCGGCGGCTCTACCAATGATACGGAAGGAGATGCGAGTGAAGTGCTTGCGGAAATTCCACCAATTGTCTAAAACGAGTCCAAGTATTTTATCAAGGACTGTTCCCCAATTTGACCTAGCCGATATAAACCCTCCGAAGGCGCCCGCTGAGGGTGAAATCACACCACCTCAGATTTATTACGCAGGACCTAGATTCCAAAACCCCACCTTATCGACAACAAGTTCCAATGTTTCTGTGGCATGGAGGGTAGCAAAAAATATGTTATTTAAAAACATTTTCTTTTGGCAGATATGTCCATAAATCTCCGGTATAGTAAAAATGGGGCTTTGACCGAAAAAAAATGTTATGTTGTGGTGGTGGAACAAGCACGAGGCCCACCTGATGTTAATCTGACTAACCTCTGCCCATAACGGGTGCAATGAGTTACAAATGACGAATTGCAGTGCACCTGTTACCCTGAGACATACAGTTGTTTAGTCTCATGCATGTGGTCTGTAATTTTACTGGCTCTCAAGGGCTGCAACTGTTCGATTAACACATTGTTGGGTGCATAGCGACATATTTTGGAGGCCCTGGAAGACTCCTGGGCCTGTGTCGATTATCAATGGAGTGTTAGGCCAAGTCTTACCAGATTTAATAGGAGACTGGAGTTCAGCTTGATACTGCCCGTAGGGTCAAGATCATTAGATTTTTAAGATCGCTTACCAATAAGGCCAATGGTATTGAAGCAAAAACTGGATAATCAGATCGTTATTATACATATTCTATATTATTTATAAAATATCCTTAGGTATTTGGTCTAAACAACTTTAAAGTCCGGCCGCCTATAGGATACGTTTGACAGTTCATGTTTGTATCGTAGTTGTGGCTTTAAAATGGAGTAAAATAGGTACCTATACAATGAACATATTTTTAGTAAAGTTAAGTTATTTAAAAAGTTAGATCGGCTCCTTGTTGGGTACTTTGAACAAGGGAAAACTATTAATAAAATGAACTGTATAATCTCAACGGCAGCATTTAAACAAAAAGGTATGCGCAAAGACGTTCACTACTGGATTGAAGGTTCACTATAATTGACAAAAGAAACCTGCATGAATGACAATGCCAACGAATAAGCAAATAATATGACATAGTAGGCATAATAAAATATAATTCGCGGGTAGAATCTTGCTATACTACGAAATAGCCATTTCATTATTCCCCAAGATTAGTGTTACTTGACTGTGTGTGTGAGTTCACGGAACTCATTTTTGTTCAAAATGAAGTACTGCGTTAACATTATACTGTGATTCTGATCGTCTACATTGATATCAACATGTACTCGGATTGCCAACTCTATTCCTTTACGTTAAGGCTGGCTTAAAATAGTAAGTGCAATGACCCCCTCTACAGGAACGCTTGACTTCAAGATGTTACTTTCGTTGGTATTTCGATGCAGATAATGTTAGGTATGGTTATGGAAAATCTCCCGCATTTTTTGTGTGCACTGACGTAAGAAATTAGTAAGCCGTGAATAATGGAAAAGAGTAATTTCCTAACAAGCTTTTTTTATCATGAGATTCACTTAGAACTTCTTTTCTAGTTTAGGTTTTTATTATTTTCTCTCAGACACACACAACAAACCTCTTTTTGCTGAAAACTTAACTCTACCTGTTTAGTAGAATGGATTAAGCTTTCAGCAAACAAGCGGGCGGTTTTTGTTGATGCTCAGACAGAAAACATATTTGCATTTTGTTATTTGTGGATTACTATGGGGTAAGCTTACCTAAAGTTTGTCTGAAATGAACATGCAATTTACCTACAATATTATTTATTAACCTTGACACATCACTTGGTTTTTAGATTTAAAAATTAATATATAACATTACCTTATATCAACTCCAACGGACTGCATATTTGGGGTAATATACTAGAACTAGGTTTGTCATGCTGTATCATGAGACATAATGTTTTATGACGATGTGTTTAATATATTAAGAATCATTATATATATTATTTTTATATTATTTGAGTCGATATAATATGTTAAGTATTATATATTTAGTAGGTATATATAGCTTTATCTCTACACTACACTTATCAATCAAGCGTACACACAGTAAGAGCACTCCTAACAAATTGGCATTTCAGCTCACGCACACGAACAAAAACGTGAACACGAGATATACAAATATGCATATACAATTCAGCATACACTATTGTACAGAAAAGCTGCGTCTAGCATACATATATGTTCCTAGTAGGAAGCTCAACTGCATTCCCAGCAATTTCATTATTATTGTGTCACGATTATACCCTTTGCCGGTAATTTGCTCATAACATAACTGATAAAATAATAGAGATTAAAGTTTGTATAATTTTTTTATATACCTAGATTCGAATAATACCTTGCACACAATCTTAAAATTCTTTATTTAATTAATTTGACTAGGTACCTACCGAATTTCAGGATCAACTTTACAATTTTGGATCAAGCGCTCAAAGTCGTGCGACAATTTTGCTACTTCTTATTTCAGTCGACATTATGTTTTATACTTTCGCCACTGCAGTCTGAGTATGTATATTTGTTATGTATGTAACTTTCTGATTTTAGTAATTGATGAAATTCGCGAAACCGGTCAAGACGCCTTCTCGACGTAAAAACCGTAAGTTAAATCGGCTAAAAAAGTCATTTAATATTTTTCTGATTTTAGTCGCAAAGCAAACTATAGTGTCGAGTAAAGCAGGTATTCTCTCACAGTGGAAGTATTTTGTGTGGTGGTACAGGTAGCTAAAATGTCAATAGTGTTAATAGGCCGAAAGCAAATAAAAGTTCTGACTGGATGAAACTTCAACTCCGTTGCGTCTAACATGATTTACTGATATTATTTTTTGTTAAAAATCGAAACCCACTTGATGCTATACCCCATAGTAGGTAACCGACAAACCTGTCAGATATGGTTGTGACATGAGCTTCACAGCATATATCACCTCATTTGTCTTTCTTAACTTATCAAGTATAAAACTACAATTATGAACTATTTTATCTTATCAGGCGATAAGATTTGGTTTAAATTTTTGGTAATATGACCTGTGTTATCTGTAAATACCCTAACTAAAATGAAGGTTTAAAATATTCTATACAGTAAGGTATAAAGCATACTTAAATAAGTAAGATCATTTAAATAAATACACGTATCAGAAATACAGCAAAGTTGTTCTTTTCTTTTTAAGGTTAGTAAGGTTCAACAGATTTTGCTCTTCTAATTTCGTTTCTATAGCAACTTCACATATAAACAATTTTAAAATTATCTATTTCCATTTAGAACCCATTTGACAACTTTATTTCTCCGGTAGACACCCATTATATATATTGTCAGGTTAATTACTTTTCTACACTATTAAGAGGAAAGATTTGTGTTTTTGTATGTAACGAATAAACTTAAAAACTACAGGACCTATTTAAAAAATTCTTTCAACATTAGAATCCTACATTTTATCTGATGAACATAGGCTATAGAAAAAAATTTGCAATATATTTTTAAACAAATTTTTGTTCAATAATCTTGCGAATCTGGTGCGGGTCGCTAATATTTAATATAGATGCATATATTTTTCTGAGTTACCTAAAATATAACTAAATAATATCTACCTATAGTGCCCCTGAGCACAGTAGGTATGTATTTTTTAGTTGAAATAAAACTAATTAACATGACAAAATATATGACGGGTGTCTACCGAAGAAATGAAGTTTTCGAGTGGGTTGTCCTTAATTTTTAAAGACAAAATTATGATAGTTACCTCATTAAGTAACCGTTCAATATTCTTTTTAAAATAATTACTTACACGTTGACGTTTTAATTATTGAAAGATCAATTTTTTATTGGTGGCTCAATATGGTTTATTGTTACGATTATTTTTTCCAAATCGAGTACATAATTAAGTAATAAATATTCAGTTAAAATTATACATAATAGTTTATTTAAATTGCTACAGTAAGGTACTTAAATAGTTTATATATGCGCCACCAATAATATTAAATCAGACATTATATTCATTGTTTGGAAGCGTCATTGCTTTGGAATGTAAGTTTTGAAGGTAGGTATATAAAATGGGGCCATGTTTTTTTTTATGTTATTGTGACGGAACAAGCTGGAGGCCCACCTGATGTTAAGCGGACTAACCTCTGCATATAACAGATGCATTTCGTCTCAAGTTACGAATTGCACTGGGCCTGTCACCTTGAGACGTAGTTATTAAGTCTCATGTGCCTGTAATTTCACTGGCTCACATTCCCAAAATGCTATTCCACCATGCGGTGAAGCTCAAGCCCGTGTTGGGATTCAAACCATGAACCTGCTGCGCGGCAGTCCATAGCCACTGAGCCATAACTGCTTCAATGATGAATGAACGAGGCATTTCGATGTAACAAACCATAAGAAATTTATAATTCATAAACATACATTTGATATCTTTGGATTTCGCGATGATTACACAGTAATTACCTACAATTAGCAACAGTAATCGTGGTCACGTGGTGTCGCAATTTAAACCGTTTAAATATGTTTTTAATTAATACATTTAATAATTTATGTTTCGTAATGAGTGATATCCAGTACTTATTTTGTCTGATTTTAAGACAAAACATTTTGAAAGTTATGTAGATACGAAATATCTTGAATAAACTTTTTTTTCAAACGCTGAGAAACAACTCTACCTTACGCATATTTGCGAAAACCTATCCCAAAAACATTTGCCAGTAGAAAAGCGGCTTGTAAAATGAAACGACCTGAATAACTTTGCTTCATGCCCACTAAACTGCTAGGCTATATCATTTAAAATAAGCACATGCCCTGTAAAGGTACATTACATAAATTCCTTTCTGTAAGGCTCCATCTAGCCGTTATTATGAAGGTAGCCTTAACGAGTACATCGTTGCTCGTTTTAGTAAAGTATTGTTTTTAATATTGTTAGTTCACCGAACATTTCTAAAAAATGTGAGTATTTAAACGTATAAACAAAGAGTTATTGAACATGCAAAATGTATAAGTAGGTAAGTATAATTAATCACACATTAACATACATTTTATATGTAAATAAATTTGTATTTTTAAAAATTTATTGGTTTCTCTTTTATTCAGTATCATTTCTGTTCAATATGTATCTGTCTGTGCGGAAACCGTCTAGAGATTAATATTAGTGATAAGCTTATTTATGATGACATCTGCCTGGTCGTACCTATTTAATTTAAATAATAGTTCATAAACTCTTTTTTATTAACAACATTTTTGCGGGCATCTTGCAGTATTATATTATGTGTGAATGGAGTGATTATGCCTTATATGTATTAGGGAAAATATTTACATTGGGTTTTATATATATCTATACATCAACCACAACGTTTGGTCGTCCAATGTGGAACAAGTTCTTCAACTTGTGCATGATAAATTAATAAAATATAATAATAATTATTATTTTATTATCTGAGGAATCCTATATGAAATATAAAGGCTTATATTAGGCTGCCTTGTAGGTACCGTTGATTTGTATAAATAAAGTATTACAGCAATAGTTTATAAAAAAAAGAAACACTTGCCTACCACATAGGGTATTTATTTTATAATGTTATTTCATATTTTATAATAAATAATTTAAAAACTGGCTGCTATTTTTATTCAATTTTATCAATCTTAGATAAAGGAAATAAGGACTCATTACATCTAATTTTACTCGATTCTTTTGTTACCTGTTAAACTGCTAGGCTAAATTCAAAATTAAGTAGACAACAAAGATCAACGGCCAATTAAAATCTTTCAACCTATCACTGTCTCCTCACTTGAATTTTAAATGCTCTCCCTTGCCCGATTAGGGTGCATCCTAAAAGCTTCTAAAGCTATAATTCACAACGCAAGAATGCGGGCTGACGAGGTTAGGCGCGTGTTTGAATTTCCAAACTACTGAATGCGAGGTTTATCCACTTTATTTTAAGGCAGATACGGTTTAAATCATAGTGGCATAACGTAGCGAGTGTTGGCTAGGCAGTAGCAATGGAGGACTGTCATGGCGCACTTGACGTCACTCAGCCAATAAGCGTGAAGCGAGACGCGACTGCAGCGCCACAAAATGGCTACCGACGGCTCCTCGCCGCCGCTTTGTTGTGTTTAGGCCTAAACTTGAAACTCGTTTTTTAAAATAGCAGCTGAAAATATTTGTAAATATTTTTTTATAACAAAACTAGCTATTAATAGCCATCATTTAATTTTTCAATAGTGATTTTTCGGTATTTATTGTAGTAAAAGTGGCGAAAAGCCGGTGTTTGTTTTGTTGTTATTGGTAAGTCAATTGCTATTTTTTCATTTTATTTGTACTTTTAGAAATTACATTTTGCTTTAATCTTTTTGCAAGTTTTTTTTTAGTTTAGTGTGTTATTTGTGATATATTAGGTTCTTTTTTTTAATTAAAAATGCATTTCCAATAAAATGTTTAATTTAAAAAATATATAAGCTGATAGCTTCTTTATAACAATATATTATTTTAGATTTATGTCGTTCGTAATATAATTAGATAATACATTAATTATCTATTTAATAATACATTTAATTACGTACGCTAAATTTAGTAGGTACGGACTTAATGAATTATGGAAGTATTAAAATATACCTACTTACCAATTTGTCTTACATATTGCTTAGATAATTAAATTCTTAAAATGTCAGCAGTGCCTGCCCCTCTTTAGCTATGATTTGTCTCATACGTAGGTAGTTAGGTAATATAACAAACTCATTAGTGGTAATGCAACTGTGTATTAATATTTACTTATACATAATAGATTTATGTAACGAAGTTCTTTTATGGTAGTATTTGTTTAAACTATATTTATTTGTTTAACCTTTGTGTAACCTACATTATAAAAGGTATTTTATTATAGAATGTTATCAATACGAGGTAACTTAGCTGTGAATAGGTACTTCCCTATTTACCTAGTTAACTAGATATACTTAGTACCAGTTTATTAACATTTTCGCGGTTGTTACATTATGAAACAACGATTGAGGGATTTAATAAAATTAACTTATATATTTAATTTCGTATATTATACCAACTTTTGTTAATAATGCCTATAAATTACTACTTGTAAGCTATGTTCTACTATGAAATTTTCATTAGTGCCTAGGTACCTAATGCTTTTGTATTTACTTCAATGTATAAGAAAATGAATGCTTTTTCTTAAGAAATATGAACTCAATATATTACATTTGATTCTCTCATTTATAATTATTTTGATCAAAGCGCTACACTTAAGAAAGTTGGTATACATTTTGACACAAAATCGTTTATGATTTCAAGTTACTAATATAAGGAATAAATGACTGTTTATCATATTCATAATTATTCTGCCAACGTATGGTATATATATAATGCATTTTTAAGCGGACTTAACATGTATAATTGTCGTGCTTTGTAAGAAATAAAATTCGTTCAAATTTGTAATACAAAAATTTCACAATCCCTTGAGAAGTATATATTTTTCTAGTGTTTAAAATAATTATTAACCCTAGTTTGCAATAGATACATAATGTTGACTCATTACTACATATGCATTTTAGAAGTATCAGTCATCACTTGACCACGATCACTGTCAATCACACAAATCAACGAGTAATTAAATTGAATAGCTTATATATAAGAATTACGTAGATTGTCTCATAAATATTAGGTACAGCAGTCCGAACACATCGTTAAATGCTTGGCGACAGATTTTCCGGCGGTGGCCGCTAGCCAGGCGGGCATTCGCAAAATGCCCTTCCACCATGTGATGAAGCTCAAGCCCGCGGCGGGATTCGAACCACGGACCTGCTGCGAGGCAGTCCATAGCCATTGCCACTGAGCCATCACTGCTTCATGAGATCCAAGGCAACACGACGCGACGTGTAATTCTTTAGGTATGCTTAAAACCATGAATATTCAGAAACACAGTTATCAGATTTTTCACAAACATAAATGAAAACCATTGCATTTATGCCTGCTTTTGAATAAATGTGTAACATCGAAATCTTTTCAGCTGTTTTGGGGTCACATTGCAATGTGACAGTCACACACAGGAGAGAGATCCAACTAAACAACACCCCACTTTAGTTATAAAAACTAAACACGAGCAATAAAAACTATAGGTATAAAATGGGACAGATAACATTTTCAAGAACATCTCTTCCCTAAAGCCCAAAGACCGCACAAGAATCATTCTAGCTCATAGATACCTACAAGGTAACAGTAAGTTTGCGGCTCATATAGATTAAACCGCACTTTGTCTCTTCGGTTCCCAACATAGGTAGTGTGTAAACCGCAAGCGTAACCACATCGCAACCGCACTAGATGTCTCGGCCTTGCTAGTCTAATCCTACTATAGATATTCAGCACACGAACGCTACTTGCTCCTCGACTGAGTCACACAATCATGCCTCCGTTATTGTTATTACAAAATGGGCTTTGCAAATAAATCTTAATTTTTTTGCTTACAGGGGAACGTGTGGTACCACCCCATTTTTTCAACGTCCCACCCCTTGGATGCAGAGAGCAGGTCATTCTGATGGTGTATTTGGTACGGTGAGCTCCGGTTCAGTATAACCTACTTAGTGTTGTCACAGATACCTTGTTTAATTTTAGTATAAAGAATAAAGTAGTTGAGTGACATATTCCTAATAATAAATACCTAAGAACTCTTCTCTGTAACAGTTGCAGTGCCGCCATAATACCTAGTTTAAGTGTCTATGCTTAGATTTGTGTGGCATCGACTTGAATGAAGACCTCACTTGTTTCAGGGTTTTTAACCTTATAGATCGGTAATTAATCGGAACAATAGAACTTTATTGATATCCTGTGACTAAATCCCCAAACTAAACCTAATAACAATACTTGCTTGCAAACTACTGCTTGGAAGAAAACTGATTGAAACTGCTAAGGAACTCTTTGAAGCAGTTGAAGCTCTGAATGCCAGGTAGAATAATGCCTTAAATAAAAAATATTGTCTGTAAATATAATAATTATATAACTTTAATATTTATGTGATAAGAGTACCTACATCAGGCGTATTAACGCTACATTAAAATAGTGTCGTAGTGGTATTCATCCTAGAGGCTAGATAGAGCTATTATATTTATGACACAAGTGGTTTTGGCCATTACTTCACACTTACCTTTTAGGTATAGATACGTAATTATGAGAACTAGCAAGGTAGACCTAAAATGGAAATTAGCCCTTAAAAAAAACGACAAATGATGACAGCTTTTCTTCTTTCACAAAACAGGTTGGGAGATATTTTCACATCATGGCCATTACCTTCACCATTGAACAAAGACCTCCACCATTGTGGGGTTTTGCCATATTGCGTGGGTATTACCTCACAAGCTTGGCAGGCATCTTGTAGATTGCTGTGTAAGATATAAAATCTGCAGAAGGTGCTGGAGTCCACTTTCTGCTATTTTTCCGTTTGTCACCTCTTACCGCCTTTTTTATTTGATCTGAGCCCAAAGCAAGACATGAGAGGGTTCCAATTCTAGCCCAGCCATCCACGGGAAGAATACAAAGGTATTACAGATGCCTTACGATAAGTTTTCTACTTTCACCAAATATAGTCTGTAGACTGACTAGATATTTGAAACTGACTCTTAGTTTGAGACATATCTGCCTTCAATAGCAAGTAACAAGATAGCAATAAATAAATTACTTCTATGGTTTTCTAACAGTAAAAGCGACACCGAAATATATGACTATCGGTAAAAAACGCTAAGTACAAATCACACTGACAGGTAATTACCGTTGAGTAATTATTCTTTGACCGACCACGACTTACCTGAGCTTCTTTTGTTTAAAATAACCCTTTAGTTGTGCAATTGTCATATTGTAAAAAGATTGTTCTGGCATTTTATCACGTTTGTTGTGATTAGTTAACGGTAAAGAGTGGGTTGAAGTATAATAGATAACAGTTTTACAGGTATAATAAATAGTGTATTGGACTGTATTAAAATTACTATTTTGATACAATAGCTTACCTTTTTTTATGCTAGATAGGTTAGCCTTTGACCACTATCTCACCTGATGGTAAGTGATGGTGTGGTCGTAGATGTTGTTCAGGCTACCTAATTAAAATATTTTACTTTAATTTACACTTCGAATAACCTTAATATATTGTTCAGGTTTTTCATAAGATGTTATTCCTACTTACAAATTGTTTATTTTATTTTATGCGTTATGAATTGAAGCATGAGTTAAAGCATCCATTTATGTTGTTGGAGTCACGAATCGCCTTCATGTAAAATCTGTTTTAGCTAATTTTGAATAATATAGTAAATGTTGAACTTGGAAAAACAAGCAAAGCGGTATTTAAAACATAATATTGTCCATTTGATATACATATCTTCACGCCTTGATATCCCCGAAGAGGTAGGCCAAGTATTCTTAACATCTACGATTCAATAAATATGCTATAGTCGTTTTCAATATGAGCCTATCGCCATCTACCGGACACCAAACTCCGGATTGCTACAGAACAAATACTTTGTAAGAATAGCCGAATCACTATCTGTCCTGGAGATCAAACCCAGTGCCTCAGGATTCTTAAAGAACGCTATGCGTCTTTCAATTCGGCAGATGGTTTGTGATGGTTTCCCAAAAAAATAGTTTCACGTTTTATTACACTAAGTCAAAGGTATTACGCTCTTAGTGGAGCTTGTCTAGTCGTTAATCAACTAAGTAAGCAACTTCCGCTGCGGTAATGACTTGGATGGGTGACCGCTAAATGGTATTTACAGCTGGGCGCTTTTATGCTTCGGAGGGGCAAGATAAGACGTCGGTCTCGGTTGTCTTAGGATGGCAGTCGTTATTCAACGATAGGAGGACATTTTGCAAATACCACCCTCAAGTAGTAAATGTGTCGCCAAGCACCTAACAGCGTGTCCCGGCAATTGTTCTTGAGACCCAGTAATTCTATGTTAGCCAACAACATCTTCCATCACATCATCAATTACCTTTAGATAGTGGTCAAAGCTAATCATCAACAACAAAAAAAAATTGTTAAGTCTTACTTTACCTACTTGAAAAATCGTATGTAAGTAGGCTTTTCTCCTTAGGTGCTTTTCTTTTTTGCTTTAGACCAATACCAAATCATTACATGAATAGTAAAACTTGACAGTAAAAGTTATGAAATAGAATCGAGTTGTTTTGTACTAATGATATGCATTATATCTCAATTTACAGCCATACTGTTTCTTGATTATATAAATCATGAAACTGTAAGCACACCGTTCATACTGTTTCATGATTATTGCAATAGGCAAGCTCCAAAAATAATTTTAAACAAATAAAATTCCTTACAAAACTAATAAGAACTGCGAGCTGTAGAAATGAGTCGCGTATCGCTGCTCTGGCAAGAAAATTATAAATACACTTTTCCCTCTCAAATTATACCCACCGGGATTCCGCAGAACGTAAGGGTAGATGGCGTAATTTTAATTGGATTTGGGGGTGGGTCATCTATTTCATTACAAGTGTATCTGTATATGTGAATGTGTGCTAAAAGTGTACTCTTTTTTTCTATACACTGTTTGAATAAAATATAATTAAAATAAACCAACAAATATTGACTACTCATCGATTAAGCACGGCAATATAGTAAATATATAAAATGTAGTATGTATAAATTTGCATGGTCGTTGTGCATTTTGCGAATGTCTGGCTAGCTACCACCCTCAGGTAGAAGATCTGTTGCCAAGCACCTAATGGTGTGTTCCGACAGCTGTTCTTGAGAGCCAGTAATTCTAGGTGTGGTTGAAGACGTTGTTCAGGCTAGACCAACATCTACCACATCACTTACCACCAGGTGAGATAGTGGTCAAATAAATTAAAAAAACCTATAAATTAAATAGTCATAACATGATATCGAAATGGTCCGTTTAACAATTATTTGTGTTGAAATCCTGTATTAGAAATTCCTATATTAGCTTTTCGCCATTAATCGATTTTATTATTGATTTTTCTTAGTGATGATGAACGAGTCAAAGATGTATAATATAACAGGTTAAACCTTATGTTGGACCTGCACTCAAAGACAATTATTGCGAATTTAAACATTACAAAGCCTAAGTTCCAATTTATAGTTGGAATTACCTTACTGCCCCGCAGGTATCAATTTGTATAAGTTCAACATTTACATTAAAAATAAAAAGAAGTAAGGAAAAGATTCATATGTGTAACTTAAAATGGTTTCTGGCTAATAATTTGAATTGAAATGCGTTAGGTCACCATATTAAAGACAAAGTCTTTAAGGAGGTAAATAATGTGTCATTTTATCACTATGCAACGTTGTGCTAAAGGAACATAGACTAACCATATTATTAAAAAGTTTAAGGAAAAGATTCATATGTGTAACTTAAAATGGTTTCTGGCTAATAATTTGAATTGAAATGCGTTAGGTCACCATATTAAGGAAAAAGTCTTTAAGGAGGTAAATAATGTGTCATTTTATCACTATGCAACGTTGTGCTAAAGGAACATAGACAAACCATATTATTAAAAAGTTTAAGGAAAAGATTCAAATGTGTAACTTAAAATGGTTTCTGGCTAATAATTTGAATTGAAATGCGTTAGGTCACCATATTAAAGACAAAGTCTTTAAGGAGGTAAATAATGTGTCATTTTATCACTATGCAACGTTGTCCGAAAGCAATATAGACTAACTATATAAATGAAAAGTTTATATAGTAATTAAACAACTTTAAACCGGGTATATTTATCAGTTTTGTATTGTATTGAAACGTCGGGACAATAATTATGATAAATATACGCGATTTAAACCGTTTAAAGTTGTTTAATTACTATATTTACTGTATATATCTATCTATTGTGCAATAACCGCGAAAACCTAAGACAACTAAAAGTTTATAGTCAAATCTTTACCTATATATTAACAGAATTCATTCAAATAAGGTAACAACAAATTTCATGTAAAAAGAACTTGTAACAAATTTAATTCTCATTGCTAACTTACACCTACGCTGCAGAAAAACAAAAGTTAAATAATTGGAAAATTGGCCAATTCAATAAAAGGTTGAAGTCACAATTTACAATATAAAGTTAGGCATAATAAAATAAATGTAATTGAAAACCATTAAATAGCTAACTGAAACCTTGATCTTTGTTTTGTATTTTATGAGTTTCAGTTTACAAAACCGTGGGAAAACTTAAACTAAGCTTAACAATAGGTAGGTAGCCTTACATTTATATATCGATTTAATGTATTAATCCTATTTGGAAATGCACTGAATATCACTTATCATTATATTTTATTTGTATACAGTACTTTCAGTGCACCTGGGAACTAACTTTATGAAAACTAACTTTGGTGCTACGTAGAGCAGAATACATTAAGAATACTACTATACACATTGTAACAAAATTATTTTAGGTAAATAAGGACTTACATAAGATGGCTGAAATATACAAGCTTTATTTTAAATTAAAAGTAAAATAGTAGGTAATTCAAAGATTAATATTTTAATTTTATCCTGTTATGAGCCTGAATAAATTGTCCCGTCGGTATTAAATTCTGCGGAGCCGTGCCGCAACACGGACAATCAGGATAACCGGAACAGGTGCCGTATACTGCCAGCTTAATATCGACTTTTTATCAGTACCCACACATGCCAGACCTAATAACCTGCCTACCTTAACATACATGTAAATAGCGGCACACAACCGCGTGGCCTAAGCAAACTATCAAAAAACATTACGGGGTGCAAATAACAACGATCATGGCGTATGTAATGAAAATCTTGCATCGGCGCGAGTGGTGGTGGGTGCTGCGGCGCGCGCCGGCTGGCGAGGGCGGCAATCGATGTCGGGCCGGGACGCGCGCCCCGACGCCCAGACCGGCAGACGCCCGTCGACGCCGACCCTGCTCACACGTTCCTCCGACTCGCGCAACCCCATCCGTCATCCGTCAATGTTTACTTACCGGACGACGCCGACGCGAACAGCTGACCGATCGGACCGGTAAGTCACGTGCTTTTCCACGCACCGCGCGTTTTCTACTCGCCGCGCTACCACACTCCCAGTCCAGTGATATTTCTACGCGTTCAGAACCTTCCGTTTGTGCATCAGAATCAATAATGCAGGCCCGGTGTGATGTTCGCTCTCGTCGTAAATTATGAATATAATGCACCCTTACGCCCTTTCATGTCGCTCTATTCAATCCCTCGTGCATACAGAATTCTTTAGTTATCTTTACGAGTGGTGGTCGTCTCTTTTGTAATTTATCCTTTTATGTGCAACAAAGAGCGGTGGACAAAAGACACTGCGGGTGACTGTCCGAAGGCTAGGCTATGAAAAAACGAAGACTCGTTGCGCAACCGGCTTGTAGATTTGCGAAAATAATTTTTGCAAACCAATCCCATGAATTTGCACATCTCCGCGATTGCTCATTGGTCTTCGGAGACAATAGCTAGTTACCCGTTCTACTAAAGTTTTAGGTACATAGACGGGGAAGGTTATATATTTACGATGGGCATAACTTTCTGGCTTTACTGGTGGAGTTACGGTAGCGGAACTTACGTGCTATCAGTGTTACCCTTTTCGATTTGAAAACCCAGGCGTGTTGTAAATCGGTTGCTTTATTTTATAGGTGGTGGTCCCAACGGAGCGGGGAGTTCGGATCGTGAGTTACATCGGTCGGTGAGCTTTTAAGATATTGCGAGGGACCCCGATATGGTGTGAGAACGTCACATTTAAATCGTAACCTATTGCTGCTACGCTTTTCTAATAACGTCTAACCCTGCCAAGTTCGAGACGAAGTGTAACTTAAACCAATGTTTAATTTCTAATGTGTGATATTCTGTTTTTCAGGTACTGTTGGTGATAAGAAGAGAAGAGAAGATAACGCGTCGCCTTCTGTACGTATACTGAATGTATCCTGAGTGCGTCATTCTTTCCGGTATACCTTCAGTATACGTAACAGAAGATGACACTTGCACCGTTGCGTCGTTCTTCGATTATGCTTCTTCGTTCTTCTGTTATTACAATTTTAGTCTTCTCACTTCATTGTTTAGTTATGGTTACAAAGTTATCTAAAACTAGGTACATTAATTATTATTGTATAAACTTAGAAACATAGACATATAACACAATGAAGGTTAACATGCATTTTCCGTGTATTTTTTACAATAGGTTTAGTTATTTAGTTAGTTAGTCACTCGTAAATTAAAAGTAAAAGTTTGTTAAATTGTTGGTAATGTTTTAACTAGTAGGAAATATTATTTATCGCTAAAAGGTAGTTTAAATTTATTTTCTTGTTATTTAAGTTATATATACATATTAATTAAGAAGACATTTTAATAACATTACTCTAAACTATTTTAACGAAACTAAGTACTAACATGAATTGTGTAACATATTTTTAAGTATTCCATTAATACAGTGAAAAATAAAATGACATGAAATAATGTTGTTTATTTATTTCTAATTTTAAGGACCTCATATAAGATATACTCTAGGTATAGACATTTTGTATGTAACTTACAATGCGTACAATATAAATCCTTACCTACTAGCTTAAAGACAAAGAACAATCGAAACTTAAACGTCTAGGCTAGGTCATATTTAATATACTAAATACATTGGTATATAATAATCCGAAAAAGTAGATAATATACTTTTAACCTCTCTGTATAACCTTTTGTAGGATCTAGACAGGACAAGATAGGACTTTACTGAATGAGATGCCCAATACGGCCAACATTGGTAGTTTCCAACCCACTACTTTTGTCCCTGATGAAATATTCATATCACAAGAAAGCCTTACCCTTTTTACAAGAAAATGCTTGAAGTGCAACCACGTGCTAATGTCAGAATTAATACTGGGACAAATAGGAAGAAGTTGTATTTGCATTGCTTGGCGTTAGATGATCAAATGCAAACACATTGAATTTTTGAACATAAAAGTCAAACCTTAGTTTTATGTATATAATTTAATATAATTGGCAATAATATTACAAAAAAAAAACAATTAGTCCCCAATTTCAAAATTAGGTTTTTACCAATCTGATTTTGGCAGCCTGAAATTTGCTGAAAAGATGCAGAATGAGTAGGAGTTAGTAGATTTTTTAAGTTGAAAGTAATCCTCAAGCCATGCTGCCTAAAAGAGGGCGTGGCTGGCGTGGCAGTTATCTACGAGCACTATATTTGTGTAAGTTTTTGGACTTTGAACTCTCTTATGGTAAGTATGTTTAACACATTTAAGTACATGTATTAAATATTACTGTTGATTAAAGAAAACCAGAAATTTTTAGCAAAAAAAAACCTGATTCATGTCTTTTCTTTGAAGTTCTATACCAAAAAAGAAAACACATTCTTTATTACTCACTGGCAGGCTTTAACTACTAACTCATTTGTTGGTATAAGTGATGATGTGAGAATGAAGGATAAATTAGCTTCCTTAGTCATCCTAGAGAAATACCACATCTTTAATTTTGAACACTTGAGCAAGTTAAAAAAACAGCAGTAGGTAGAGTCTTCGATGAGATAGCAAGCTGATACAGCCCTTGTTGATTAATTGCTTAAATGTTTTTATGAACTTCATGGTAGGTAGAAGACAAGATGTAAAAGACAATATCGGAAAACGGTACATGGCAAGATTGAAAGGGCATATATCCAGCAAAGAATCGATAAGGGCTGAGGATTATTTTAATGAACAGTTTAAAACAGAGCTATAACTCTATTTTCCTGGCCTTGTATCACTTTTAAGTGTCAGATAGAATTAGTTTTCTCCAACAACTCTACAAAAAGACGACATATTAACATTTTGAAGAGTTTTTGGCTTCAGTTTCAATCCGATGTCCTACCTGACTCCCAACCTTCATGGAAATGCTCGTACTGGTAGAATGATTGTATCTTTTGGTTAATCAGGGCGTTATGATAAGTCCTTATTGTACGCCTTAAGTGCAGCAACACCCTACTAACGTCGCTCGAGCCTATGACTACATCCGTGAGGAAGTACAGTCCTGTCATTCTTGAGCAAGGAAATTCACTTAAGTTTAACAAAAAATACATAATGCATTATACTGCTGAAAAATAAATAAAGTACATAATAATGTTTTTTATACTAGTGAATAAACTTACTGTATATACAAGTTCTCAAATGTACTCAACCAGATATTGTAATCGTTTGGTATCCTACTTATCTGTAAATTTTCTATGTATTACGCAATAAAATAATTGTAACATATCATCGAAGTCACCAATAAGTATGTACCTACAGACCTCTCTAATTACGCCCTTAGGTCTAATTTATGTTAGATCTCAGTAAGATCTATTTTTCTTCGTATAGTTTTCACTCATTTTCCTTTTATTATATACCATTGTTAATTCCAGTAAGTACCAGTCTCTAGATACATATCTCGGGTATACAGAAACACAGCGGCCTAATAGATGGGTGTTCAGGGTACGGGCGGTGGCAATTCCCAGTTTATAGCTTTTAAATAGCTTCCTACGAGTGCCGGCAAAGGACGTGAAGCCATGCTACCTATATACAGAGGAAATAAATTATTCGGCGTTATTTTAACAAAGACTGTTGTTTTTTGGATTGTTTTGAAAAGAGAGGAAAAGCGTAAAAAATATATCTGGAGATTTTACATGGAACAGAAAATATTAGGAGATTTCTTATTCTGAAGAAGAGAGGTAAATGTTTCATAAACATAAAAACACGATTTTCTTATATAATCCGTATTTAGATATAAATTGTAGCATAAAGACTATGAAAAATGAATAAAATTAGCAAATAACCTAAAACTTAATATTTTATTATCTTATACACAAAATCGAATACATTTCATTTTCCAACAGTGTAATAGAGTTATTTTATAAGAAAGTTACTAACAAATGAATACAAAAAAGTTTTAATTTATAAAGTTTGTTTCTATGACCAAAAACAGCGCCATCTATGGTGTTACACCCGAACTTCTTAGACACTCACGAGCTTACACAGCTTTTCATGACTCTACGTAGAGCAGCAAAGACGTGTGATGCCAATGTTTATTATAAATTATAAACAAAATAATGTTTGTCAAGTATTTATCTAATACTTATTAAATGGTGTTACCTGTGCTTTTCTTATAACTAGGAATCACAATGTTCATATTGTACGGACAGGTAAAATATACCTATGTTTTTATTTATGTAGGGACAGTCAGAAAAGTAGAATATTTTAGTATCGTCATATGAAAAAAAAGCTTTAAAATAAGGGGCTAAAAAAACACATACAAGAAATTGTTATCTATATTAAAAAAATATAAATATTTCATACCTAAAAATCTTTAGTTGGTACGAAGAATAAAATCTCAATGCTCACAAAATCTTGTACAATGCCCATTGTCTCTTTTCAAAAAAGGATCAGACACCATAAACCTTTGTCTTAACTAGTGAAAGTTAGCAACCCTTCCGCGTACAAGGTACAAACCAGGAAGAAATAAACTGTAACAAAAAAGAGAAAGTAGCCTCTAAGGTAGAAAAAAAACATATTTTGTCAAACTGACCAATGGGAGATCCTGGAGGCAACTTTCTAATTTGTAATTCAAAATTTGTCATGTTTTCTGGTTCATTTGTACGGTAGCGTTGGTGGCTGTTTTATCAGTAATGTTGCACACAGCATCAGTGATACTCCTTACTAACCTTTCCAACTTAAAGTTCATAGAGTTATATAATAGCTTATAAAGTGGTAAAGTGATGATGTGAAATTAACAACAAAATAGTAAAAAAATATTAGCAGTGAAAAAATTTTTCAGTTCAGAGAAACTCATCAAAAAAAATATTTCATGGCAAAAGGCATCTCCAACGTCAGCATCGATATCATCTTTATCTGCGTAGAAATTCATGATACCTATTTGCCTCCAATAAAGCTGGTAAGTTTTTACTGTCAAAGTTTCAGCTACCTACATAACCATAGAAATATACCAGCCACGTTCTATACAAACTTTCCTGTCCTGATACCTCTTAGGTACTTTCTAAATACGCGAATCAACAGTATATAGGTCAACTATATACCCATAGCAGTCCCATTCCTGTTCGACCCAACCTTTCCAACAAGACTTGAGGAGTATAGAGTTTTATGCCAACGGTACATTCTGGCACAGAGCCATAGTGAGATAGAAAGCAACTTCAAAATACGGACTCTGTATCTGAGTTGAGAGAGAGTAAGCGAGATGACAATAATACTGATTGTTCAGCGTAGAGTCGTCAGTATCGAGCGGTCCGTTGTCATGGCAACAGACAATGGATTTTGGGTGCATAATATTTTAGGCTGCGTCGTCGTGGGGAGATAGCGGGGTGCGGGTTGGGAGAAACAAGTGGCGGCCATCTTTAAAATTATATTTCTAGTTTGGACGTACTCCTTCGATTCCAGTGCTACTTCTTTCATGCTGCGTAGGGGTGTGTAGGATATGTAAAAAGTTGAATATTGTCTTTATTTAATCCCTGATTTTATAATTTCGTAAATAGTTATTCTTATGCCAGTAGATGTATAAATATAATGTAGAATGTATGTTTTTACGTTATTCCCACTACGGAATCGATGATGATTATATTAAATTAAGGTAAAGGTCTGCAAATGTGATAAATGAAATGAGCTTAAGCTTCTTACTCTTTTTAGTCTAAACTCTAAATGCTAAGTTAAATGTGCTATTTTCCGCTTTACGCAAAGTCTATGCCATAGCTAATATAAATTAAAATCAGTTCATTAGATATCAACACATAAAATAAGCTTATAATTTAAAACGATAATAGATATTAAGTTACGAAGAAATGAAAGTTCCTCATAATTATTAAAATCAAAAACTAAAGAAAAAAAATAAAACATTAAAAATTGCAACCAACTCATTAAATCGTCGATTATGTTAAAAGTATACGTATAAATGAATCAGCAAATCAAAAATTAAAATACTCTTCATATCAAGTGAAGTAATTTATACCCGCATTTTTATAACTGCATTTTTACTTACGTACCTCTTACCTATAGGTAAGTTAGTATAGCATCAGACCATAACTTTATAATTACCTAAGCAATTATTATTAGCTGTGTGATGAATGAGATGATCTGCAAGCCTCTAATATAATATAAACATGATACAGAGTTGAAATATCAATACAAGTAATGTATATTTGATATATTAAATCATTTGTTTTTTTAAACAAATGCAGGCCAGGCACGCTTCATACCAATACAACGAAAACGGCGCTTGCGCATACAATATACTCTCCAAGTCAAAAGATTAGATGGGCAGATAGCATAAGATGGTGACTTCAAGCAGATAATTTCTATTAATGTTAATAAATTTAAAAAAAAAATATTAAAAGTATTTAGAGACTATTGGTGACTTATTACATTTTTAATTAAACCTTCCAAATTCTTTCAGGTTTTTTTTATAGTTTATGTATCTACTCGTATGTGCTTACTCTTTTACAAAGAGGAAAAATTTGTCAGCAGATTTTCTTTTGAAATATTATACAAAACTGTATTATTTGGTTAGTCAAAATATTTTGGGTGTGAATTCGAAAAGGCATTGAAACGAATACATATCCAGAAACTCTTATTTCGTATTGTTTCTTAATTTATATAATGTATTTTACCTAAACTTGATTTATTAAAAAATAAATGAGCGTAGAGAAAGTAATTAGGAGAATCGCCAATACACACTTGAGTTTTGAAGTGGCCGAGCGGTAATAGCTGTGGACTGCCGTGCCGTAGGTCCCAGGTTCGATCCCCACCGCCAGCTTGAGCTTCACCGCATGGTGGAAGGTCATTTTGCGATTGCCCCTCTGGCTAGCTACCACCCTCAAGTAGAAAATCTGTCGCCAAGCACCTAGCGGTGTGTTCCGGCAGCAGTACTTGAGAGCCAGTGAAATTACAGGCACATGAGACTTAACATCTATGTCTCAAAGTGACGGGCGCAGTGCAATTTGTGACTTGTGATGAAATGCATCTGTTTTAGGCAGAGGTTAGTCCGCTTAACATCAGGTGGGCCTCGAGCTTGTTCCGTCACAATAACATTAAAGAAAAAAGAAAAGAAAAGGAGTATATGTATAGACTGTTTGGACAATATAATTACGCTCATTGTAGATTTTAGTTTTAACACAGCACAACTCAAAACATAGTAGTTAGTTAATCAACATATTCCTCTATAAACGTAAACAATTTCTACCCATACTTAAATTACACATTTTATTAGAAGCTTACGTAACAAGAAATAATACCTATTACATTTTCCTCCTTCATAAGCCGGTTATTTACGAAAATTGCGAAGAGTTGCGGAAAGTTGCTTCTGCTTTCTTCGCGTATACACAATCAATACGAAAAGCCAGTCTGTGACACAGAATCAAACACAGTTTCTATCAGTCTCGTAGAATCCCAGTAAACCCTGATATTAACGTCGACTCTCCCTGTCTCGATTAAGCGATACCTGACTTGTAAACTTGCCAGGAAATTCTTATAAAAATTTAGGTCGTGATCTTTTTCAGAGCCTTAATTGGTCCCTGGTTAATGAAGTAAGTTTTTCTTGGAAGATTTTTACAATATCTTTTTGATGCTTTAGAAACCGTTTACGTTGTGAATTATAAGGGAAAATTGACAATATTAAGAACTTATATTTTACCTGACTTTTTATTATTTTCTTTCGTGAAAAATATGATAAGTGTAATGGTGTGTTTGTTTCCTCTTATATTTTTTCAAAAAGAAGATTAAAAAAATATTGCATTAATAGAAGAGTCTATTTAATTAATGTGTCTAAAGTATAAGTCTAGAAAAATACATCATGTGTTGTTTGAAAATATGTTATTTTTCATTGATTAAAGCTTATAGATGTTGATAGAGAAGAATAACTTTTCGTACAGACATTTTTGTAAGCATAATATTTAGCAAAAGTTTCTCTAAGAGGAAATAGGTAGGAATAAACACCAACCTTTATACTCTGCTTTCGAATTTAAGTCCATTATTAGTACCTGTAATAAATAATAGAAATTCGTTAGGATTTAGGTGGTAGTTGTAGAAGGAAGGGAGCCTTTATTCAGTATTATTGACAACAATGAGTACATAAACAATTACATGCATTATAAAATAATCAATAAGGTTTTTCATAATTGAAAATAGTTATTGTTAAATATGTAAGTAACCATATAACTATACCTATCTGACTTAGATAGTGTTTTGTTTTAAATAACCGGTGCTTATATTTACAGTTTGATAAAACACTACTTTTTATGGTAGTTTTTATTTTTGTTGTATTTGTGTCTTTGCCATACAACAGATCAGTTGAGCAAAAAATTTATTTTTATTTTTTGCATCTCACAAATTATCTATATAACTATATTAATCAAGTATAAATAACCATTATGTATAAACTATTTATGTCTAATAAAGTAGCAGCTATCATCTACTCCTATATCTTTCTATATTATGCTGTAGCCCTTCAGGCGGAGCAATTATAAGCTTAAACATTTCATTCAAGCTGTTGAATATATACTTTATGCCGTTCATTTAAAATAGGTCTAGATAATGATGTAATTCAATTGAATCGCAAGATCTTTCGTAATGGTCTGTACTTGAAAATATTTCATATCAATAGTCACACCAGACACCCTCCGTAACACACTTCAGTATTTGTTTCACACAATTCAGATATCACATTAAGATGTATCTCATAAAGATATAAGTCGTAAAACAAAAATGTGTTAGAAAAAGTCCCCGCGTTACTCCTAAACAGCGAAGGGTTAAACTGGGCGCACGAAGCATTTACGTCCAATATTGATCTGTGTTTTCTGTGAGGATAGTTTGAAACTTAGGAAAGTATTATTTTGAGTGGCTATTGGGAGACTCTAACATACAAGCAATCAAAGAAAAATATTTGTCTGTTTGCTTTTTTTATTGTTTTTTGTTATATTTTTATCATTTTTGTGTTGTGTTTAAGTTAGATAACAAATTAAGATTAAAATATATGTATAACTAGTCTACAGGTACAGTACAAACTAATATAAAAGAATATACCGACTTCAACATCGAGTTCAACATGCTATTTCAATGTCAGAACATTGAAATACCTTGTTGAACTCGGTACCATGTTGACTAAAACACACTGAGCTCATTATCATGTTCATGGTCGTATTTTCTCTTTTTCACCCTTTTCAGTTTATATGAGTACAAAACCGATAAAACATGACAAATTATACATGTTTCATCAGTTTTCTACAAAATTTTTTTACTGTAAAAATTTGTGGCGTTGTTATGAATATGCATTCATAACACCTATTACTTAGATAAATATTGGCAAAACTTTTTGTTTATTTCAAATAAAAACTGATTGATAGGAGTTGACAATATTAATTTAGGGCCAAGTTGGAAGTAAATATAAGTTGTTGGACATAAAAACTACACGTTTACTTCAGAGCCTCCCTTTCTTGGATGTCTGCCCGTGGAAGTATTGCCACCATGTCTATTATTATTAATTACTACCGCCAGGCAATAATTTTACTGTGCTCCATTGTAAGGGTGCTGTTGAAATTACAGCACATGAGACTTAACAACTTAAGGCTAAATGCAGTGGGCAGTACTTTCCGGACGCAGTGATGAACTATAACAATATCCATAATGTCTATAAGAAATGCAGTACACTGAGTTGAACTGCATTTGTTCTCTGATTTGAACTACATTTGTTATAGACTGAGATTTTCTAATATAAGGTGGAGCTCGTGCTTGTACTTTAAAAATCGCATACAATAAAAAACAAATCTTAGATATCAACGGCAGAAGCCAGGTTTTTCCCTTTTCTACATACGATCATTAATATAACATGGTACTATACATCCTTTTGATGAGATACTTTGCTTAGTAGTTGAATAATTTGCACTTGAAAGGCTTTGAGGCACTTAGGTATTGAGAATAATTACTACTTAATTTGGATATTATTATTCAAGTTTAACTTGGAGAACTATGTTCAATAATACCTAATTTAAATTATTTTGTAAACAACAAGGTTTCACGATAAGTTTTTACAAGAAAAACTTTGTAATCTATGGAAAATTCAATGTTTAAATGTGAGTTCGGGAAATGTTCGGCTATTATCGGCAATTTTCGGCTGTTTATCGGCGAGTTGTGCACAAAGACGTCTAGACGCGGGGTTCCCAGCTTGACTTTCGGTCAAAGGCCCGGGCAAAAGGTCACAGCAAATTGAATGAAAATATCTTTTCTGATGTTTATTCTCCATTTTTGGGGACAAAATTAAATTGAAAACCATCTAAATGTAATTTTATTTCATGGCGAAAATTGAGTTAGCCTCATTTTTTAGCTTGAATTATTTGTGGTCGAACTCGTTGGTTGTATTTTCAAAGTGTAATCGCGCGTCTAGAGAACTTCTTCTCATTTTACAATGTATTTGGAAAATCGAAAGCCCTTCAACGATACTGTTTACATTCAAATATCTACTTGTTGAAAATTTTCTAGCGAAAAGATCTTGAAATAAACCATACGATACTGTATGCAGTTTTTATTTTATAACTAAAGATTATCGCTAAAACATCTAGACTAAATGTAATAAACAATTTTCCATGGTAACGAACACAATATGTGTAACTTATTCATAGAGAAACTTAATCTGGGTTCTCATATAATACTACAATAAGTACTAGGTACTGTAGTATTGGTTGATGTAATAGTATGGTATTTTCATACCTATTTTTAGGTTACAAAAGAAGCGCTAAGAGAAATCTTGAAATGACCAACTATACTTACATCGGAATGACGCACTGTGAGAAGTCGATACAAAAAGTTAAGGTCAATCGTAAAAAATTGGTATTTAAAGCCACAAATCGAAATCCCTAAACCCGTGGGCCTGTCCATATTAATTTATAGCCTTATTTGATCATTCCAATCCAGTTCATTTTATGACTTTTTAATCTACAATTAATTCACATTTTTCGGGTACTATAAAACTTAATCACGCTATTCGGATGAATAATTTTTACTCCATACCTATCCGGGATTAAAAAAGAAAGAAATTTTAATCTAGGCATGTTTTTATTATATCGAAAATTATTGAAGTTAAATGTTATCAAAGGAGTTACTCGTTTAAGCGACATGACCACTTTTCAACTTAGATAATACAGCGTGAATCTTAAAAGGGTGGATTCATATTGCAATATTAGATTCTTGACCTTCGTCGGTTAACCCCATCTAAGTCCTCTCTATCTAGAATACGATAGACGTAAAAGATTACGCTGAGATTCCATTCCATACTCTTAAAACAAAACAATATACCTTACTATAGTAAGGGCTCTACAAAATACACTCATATTAATTATACTATTAGTTTAATTTACTTAGGTATATTGACTTTGCACACCTAAGGCATCTTATGAACAACCTTGACTGAAAATTGAACTTTTTAGTGAAATTTGCTCGTTAAAGTAGGTTCACAGTATGCGTATTCAGTAAGGATTTTGTCTACTGCTTGTATACAATACTCTAAAACATTGCCTATGTAAACGCGATACGAAAAAATCCATGTAGATAAGTAATTTATTCAGAGTGGGGTCGTACAAGACCCCAGCTTGGAAAATATGTTCCGGATAATACGATTCTTACGGATCAGTTTCCAACACCTGATGCCTGTGATTTTGGATAAATTTCAGGGGGTGGACAGGGTTTTTTAATTTACGAGGATTAAGTAGATTCACTTTAAAAATATGAATTCCTTACGGTTAAATTACACAAAAGTTTTTTGACTTGATAACGTATTTTTTAGGTTCATATAATTTTATATAAAGTTAAATCAAATGCATTCATAAATGTATATAGTCAACAGTCCCATAATCGCAATACGTAAACGTAAAATATATATACGTATATAATAAAGTCATAAAAGTAAAAAACAGTTTTTGTTCATTTATTATTTCGTTTACAAATAAAGAACATTGACATTTTCATATTAAAATTTGTCACATCAAAAGAAAACATCGGCTCAAAATAAACCCTGTACTTTTCACAGCGACAAACACAACTCTTTCATCAACTAAATTGGCACCTGTTTTTAACCCATAATTACATTAACTCTGTTATTAAGGGCAAAATTTGGCGCGCTATGAAACAGCACTCGCCATGTTGTCTAATTATGTTAATCACAAGATAAAGTTATGAAATTAAACTTAAGTCTGCCTAGTTTACACAGTCTTGTTTTAAGCGATATCCTTTTCTGTAAGTTATGGTTTGAAGTGTTTCATTTTAATTTACACATATTGTATAATATAACAAATAATTAATCAGGATGTAAAACCATAGTCATGTATTCAGTCATCATGCATATTTTTATTACCAAAAAGACTATATAAATATTCATTGTCATAGGATATGAAAGATAAAATACCAAAAGTGAAGAATAAAACCTACTACTAATGCTGAGGTTATTCAGAACGTTACATACATTTATACGAATGTCCAAAAAACTGCGTCAGCAACCGGCACTTAATCCAACTAACATTGAGATTGTTATTGAAAAACATTTTAATTCTACGCCAGTTTGGAACGTAACTTTCAAACTAATTGTGACTGCATGGAAAATGTATCACAAAATATGCGTAGAAATTCATTTCAATACTTAGAAACAAAAATCCACTTTCGTGTTAAGATTGTTAACAACTAACACTTCAGCAACACTGATGTATTGTCGACGACAAATACATTGTAATTAGTATTAAACTGAAATTATAAAAAGAAAGTTCTAAAAAGAGTACAAACGATGAGTCTGTGAAGTCTCTGAAGTTCAATTATAAAAAAACCTAGTCCCAAATGTTTTTAAATCAAAGTAAATATTATCTGCTATTACAATTTATCAACTTCAAATTGACTGCAATTATTTGGTTCAATGGAATTTTGATCGTTTTACTACGTAATTTCAACATAATATCAACAATGTTACTAAGTAAAACTTGACTTGAAATGGATTATAGCAACTAATCTACATAGTTATTTATTTAAGCACTACATACTAAAAAACACATATTACAAGCCGAAATTTTAAAAACATTGTCACAATAAAATAGTAATTTTAATGCGACTCTCATATTATATGCAAGAAAACTCTTATAATGTCATATTTACAACCTCACCAAAAATATTGAACACATAAAAAACGATGACATCCTATGACATAGAATTAAAATCTTTCGTGAATTTTGTTAATAAAATTGTAAACTCGGATAATGCGCGGTCGGAAAATTCCAATTTCGCTTCAGTGTTGAAAAATTTACGAATATTCCTTTCTTAGCGTGTCCCTCGACACAAAATTATTTAAAACTTTATATTTTATCGTGACAGCGAATTTTTGAACCCTTGTATTGTATATTAGAGTTATTAATGCATATTTATAAAATGTGGCTTGTGGCTCCGATTTTATGAATTTTCGCCATAATACGTGTCTACGCTAATGTAATAAGTAGGTATGTGATGTGAATCGTGTGTGGCACTTCGAGTCTGAAGGCTGTCTCATTCAAAATATACACGAGAGCGAGGCAAATATGAAAATAAGTAACGTCAGCAGAAGAGTGTTATACATTTTAAAACCAATTAAATTTCAAATACAAAATTAAGTTCCATGTTTTTACTGATAGAATATTCTAGTTATTTTATCGTCATATCATAGTAATCAAGCAATGAAGCTATTTACTTGTAGTTTTCGGAAAAAGTGTTCAAGGCGTCTCATAAAACCTCCATCACAAATATGTAGCTGTTGATTAATCAGAGCAATAGCATCATGGCCGTAATGGTAAATCAATGGTTAAAAACAAGCCAATCTACATGAAAAGGCACCAAGACAGACTATAGCAGTGTCTTTAAAAAAATTTTTATATGACTAAATGAGACGATAAGATTGCTTCAAATGTGTAAATATTTTTCAATTTGTTTTACTTTGGCTAGCTACCACCCTGAAGTTGAAAATCTGTCGCCAAGCACCTAACGTTGTGTTCCGGCAGCTGTCCTTGAAAGCCAGTACTTCTAGGTTAGCCTGAACAACATCTCCGACCACATCATCACTTACCATCAGGTGAGATAGTGGTCAAAGGCTTACCTATCAGGCATAAAAAAAATAATTATGGTATATCAGCGTATTAACTATAAAGTATCCTAGATAAAATGTAACCCTTAAAAGATTTGATGTCATCTATTACATATCTACATCTTTTTCTGTCTCTTCTCAAGGTGTTAGAAGTATATAATAGTAAATGTTAGGCTTTCGTGTGTATGTTAAGTTTCTGTAAGGTAAGTATAGTTTAAAACAATATCATATGCATCTGTCAAATATAAAACGCTCAGATATTTTCGCAATAAGGGTAGGTAGGTGTTTAGCCAAGCTACGTCTGATGCTACGAGCTACGACGTAGCCACTGAGTTAATTTACAAGGAAGTTCATTTCGATTATGTATTATGTTTTTTTATGCAAAATATATACCAGGATCATCGACACCTTCTTCCACTATATTGTATTATAAGTTAAAAACGCAAGTGTAGAGCTTTCAGTTGCGCTTTCAGGACGGGGAGAGATGGGCAAATTGAGCAAAAGGAGGTAATAAAACATCAAAATTCCGAAGACATCTGTTTTATATAAAACCAATATCATGATATAGTTTTGGGATATTGATAGATAATCTTTGAACAATATCTCACATGTTCCTAAGTAATGAGGTCGAAGGTTAAAAACTAGCTTCACCTGGAACTGGAACTGGCTCACAAGGCAGCTGCCGGAAGACACCGTTAGTGACCTGGCGAAATATTTTCTACTTGTGGAAGGAAATTAGTTAATAGTCAAGCTATCATTTGCTGAATGAGAAGCCCGCGACGGGATTTGAATCATGAACCTACTGCTTCTTATTACATTGCCACTATATAATCACTGCTTCGAAAATGCTATAATTGCAATATATTGTCTGTATTTTCTATTTCTTCTTTCCACGTCTAATGAACTCAGATTTTATTTCATATGTATAATATTTAAGTTAATAATAGATGTTTTAAGTCTTGGCGTAATTAATATAGGATTTTCATTTTAATTGTGTGTTGTAAGGAATTAAATCGTGATGAAAAGCTGATGAATTTTAGTTTTATATCTTATAGGCCTAGAGTACCATATTTTTATATTTTCTGATAGCTAGTCCTTGACCACTAAGTACACTACCGTTTCATAAGTGATGATATATATAATCGTAGTATACTATCTTATACATGCACATCACTTCCTTCAATTACCTGCCACACATACATTACATAAATTTCGAATTCGATTGAAAAGTACAGTAGAGCGGTTTTGTTTGTTCGGATCGATTTTTCAAAACTGTGCAGTCGAACGGAGTAGAATTAAAAATGGAATTGTTACATCGAATCGAAGTAACTGTACTATTCAATGAAAGCGTGTGTGCCAGTTGGCCACTAGCTTTCTGCCAGGTCACGCAATGCTTGGTAGTGTCGTACATGCAGTTTAGCTACGAAATTATAAACATTATTAATCTTAAGTCGTCTTCGTTTTCATATACCTACTTTTTCTTAGGGCTGTTACACTATAACTATACTACTAGGTATACTATCATAGCTACTCTATAAGCTGACAACAGGTTACATCATTAAATGAAACTATCGTTAAACGAAATATCGATCGTTCTCGATCTGTCGTAATATATGGCGTGGAAGCAAAACTGTACAGTTTTGATCGGAATCGGTGAACGCATTTCATTTTAGAGAAATGTGGGACTAATAACACATATGGTTCACATCTTGGTCCAGTGATTTTCACGATATTTATAAATGATATCACTTCACACATAAAAAACTATTACATCATGTATATCATATGTTTGTAGTTGAACTAACAATCTACATATCAATAGAGAATGAACTCAATGATTATTAATTGCAGCCCTCTGCAATATTGACAGCAGTTATTAAACAACTCGATTTTAAGCTGATTTAGAGTAGGCACCAGAAAGTCAAAGTTTACTCTCGCTCTCTTCTCTTAGACTGTCCAGCTGTGCAACTGTGTTAGTTGAAGAAATTCTTCATCATAGTACAATTTTGTTGTTTGACCAGTCCACAAATTCGCGTAATGTGCGGTGTGCGGTAATGTGATTTACTCGATAATCCCAATTCCACTTTAGGTTGAAGTATTTTTGAGCTACGTTGAATATTTATGCCGTAGATTTATAAAGTCGGCAACGCGATTACCGCGATGGCATTAACAATTATCGTATAATTATTTATATATAAAATGCGCATACTAGTGATATATAATTTTATAGTTTTGGTCCATACCTATATTTACCTATATTATCAAATTAGTAGCTGCCCAATCGGCTTACTTGTATGGTTCCCCTTCGAAAGTTCTAAACTTATTAAACAAATTTTTAGACAACACGCAACAAAATACATATTAATCATTTCACAAATCAATATTTTAAATAAAATGACTCACAAACCATACTTCTCAGAAAATAATTCTTGAATTGTATATGTGACACTGTATTTGACAAGTAAATATGTGACACTGTATTTGACAAGTCAAGATCAAGTACCTACATTATGGCGAAAAGATTTACCAATCAATTATTTTTGCAAATTGTGGTCTGGGCTCGGTCTAGAAAACAATTTAATAACCCAGAGATCAAATAACTCTTTACAAGTTTATTACGAAATATTTTTATCTTAGGTCAAGATCAGCTGAGCTATACGGGATACATGAAGATCATCCTCATTGGCCTTAACCTCAACATAAAATCAAAAACCTCGTCAGAGCATCAGTCTTGTACACGTGCGACGACAGCTATGGGAGGTCCTGCTAGCTTCTTGATATCATTGTTAAAGCAACAGATTCCAAAAACTAAATTTGAAAATTCGTACTTTTAAATTTTCTAGTTATGTGTAAAATATTAATAAACCTTTCTTGTACATTAAACGGTTCACAACGTCATATCAAACTTTTTTGCTAACGCTACTATTAAACCCGAGCGATGGATAGAACAGATAACAACTATAAACACAAATTGTAACCCCTTGTTTTATCCGCCAAATTGGTTGCATTTCCACGCGAATTTTAACACGATACCATTGTGAACACACCCTATTGTATTATTGTGGAAATTCTACTGAAGTGTAAAATACAAATTCACTTAAAGCAAATGAGAGTCGGGCTTGTACACACGAAAACATGTTTTGTATTTGTTAAAACACAGTAATACTTTTTCAGTTTTCATCAAACAACATTTTCAAACGAACCAAGAAATGCCTTTTCACGCTTCTGTTCACAGGTAATTTTAGCGTGATATATAGCCATATAACAATCAACACCACTTAATTAAAAAATCAACGCATGAAACTTTAAAATGGCTCGTATAGCGAGCACGTTACGCATGTACCCTTCATACATTAAATCCATTTGTTATAGACACGCAACTAGTAAAGCATATACATAGAACAGATAAACAAATCTGGCCATATAAAATAGATTATCTTCCTAGTTTAAACATCAATGCACGTTGAATACCAATTATCATTCACTGACAATTTTAAACACAATACCTACGAGTGCTTGAAGATAGAAACTGCCTTCTAACTTCTTGAACTTTATTTCTTATATAAATCACAATACATGACGCGGAAAGTAGATTTGATTTTCTGGAACTAACTACTTGGAGGAGCATTGGTTGACGATAGCAAGACCACAAGAATTGCTAAGGAATGATCGCTACAAGTTTTATTGGTAATTGATGTCATAAAATGGTAACAAAAGTGAGTTTTTACGTTTAACACGAGAGGTGTGTTTATCATTCCGTATAGAAACCGTTCAACCTTACAATGATCACCGTGGGAAACCAGTTTTATTAGATTTTAATTGTTTTAGTCAATTTTTAGGCGCCGTTCACGTATAACTCGCGGTAAATCGGTAGCAGAACCACGCGTCAAGAGATTTCAACAGATTCTCTATTTCATTTTACGCTACTTGCAGAGAAGTTGAGAAACCTGATTACGTTCCTTCGCTAAATAATGTCGTTGTGGTACCTGTTTATATTAAGTATTTTAATTTAACATGCCGTGTAGGTAGATGAAATAATACCCAGAACGGATAAAAGGGAATATATTAAAATATTTAATTAGGGTTCGCGCGAAACAGGCTTGCGAGACGCCCCATCTGTTCAAGGGATTTTATCAAATGTTTCTTCGGAAGAACCACGCTCAGAATAAACCATTCTAATTAAAATTCAGATATTGTGTACCGTGCTTCCTCGAGATTGGGCCGGTACTATCGGTTTAAATTTATTAATGAATTCGACTCGAGCGTGACTTTCAGCCATAATATACACCTACGCGGTCGGTTTGGATATTGTCTATGCTAGACAAGTGTTTGTTTTAATAACACATGGTAAGGGATATTTTTCGATTAGTAGGCGAAGTTCGACGTCCGTCCTCGGTGCTCGGGCGCCAACTGACTCACCGACAACGGTTGATTGTTCGGCACTAAACGTCGATGGAATCTGTAACTCAAACATTTTACGACCGACTTTAATAATATATGGGGCGTTGCGTAATTCTCCTTCAGTTACGCATTATGTGAATGTCAGTGCAAATATTAAGTCAGGGTGTGGTCGAATCCAATGATATACTAAAATAGCGCATAGGCCCAGCTCCACCGATCCGTTAACCGCTACCATAATTTCAGAGAGACAGTAAACATAAATATTTTAGGTCGTTAATACGGAGAGTTCTGAACAAATCTTGGCACTTTTTACACTATAAACAATTCCTGAAGATCGTTAAGAAGAAAGATGAGCTCTAACGACTTGGTTTATGGACAGTAAAGTTGCCGGCACGTGTCTTGAGTTGCGCGACACTTGTTCTTTGATAAACTAAGATTTAGTCAAGTAGTCTATGTAGAAAACAGCATCACAGTATCACTGGTCTCCAATATAAATTAATTATACAAACAGGTGGCCAGCCGACGGAAATTAAAACACAAACGTTTCATAACAACGTTATATTTTTACAGAATAATAACAATAAATATCTGCCAATGTGGTTCATTTTCTTAACTCAACCGGATAAATTTATTAATAAAGACACTATAATGGTTGAATAACGCATTAGAAATGTATTTAAAATTCAAACTTTCTATAAAACACACTAAGCGGGGGGTTAAGAACCTCTCATGGCTATTTAGAAACTGATGTCATGAAACCTATCGATGCGTTCGTGTCGTCGACCTTTCATCACGAGGACTGGAGGATATAGGAGGTCTACAAAACAAATGAAATCTACATATTTGTTATCCATATTTTACTCGAACATGGGATTTAAAACAAAAGCTAAGCAATTCCTGGTCTCATGCATTGGACAAATAAGAAATAACACAGCTTTATATCGAGGACGCGTCCCAATTCCTGTTTTGTTTCCAAGTTTTCCCATTTATCCGAACAATCGTGTCTTCCCAATACTCTGGTATATTTATACGAAGATCTGCGTGCATAGTTGAGAGTAGGAGCCGGGGCGAACGCAGGTAGGCAGTCAGATAACTCGCTTTATAAATAGGTAAAGAGCGTAAATAGAAGCGGTTGTATCGGCTACGAACCGCTACCAATCGATACGTGATACTCTCTCGACTCGTTACGCCACAAATCCCTTCTAACGTCAAATGAAAGTGTACCTTATTTACAGACATATAAACACCAGATTTGTAAGTGTATTAGTTCAGAATGTTTGCGTCCCTCCTACGAATGTAAAGACGGAAGCGCAGATACTTGTGTGGATATGTGTGTATGGGTAGTTAAAAGTTAAATACCAAACATGTTTCTCATGTTGTTGGATCTTTTCTTAATCAAACTAATGGAAATGGCTAGGTTTAGGGTCCGTAATGTAATTCTTTCGGATACGGTGATCGATTCAGGTAGGTTATTTGAGAGGGAAATTTAATGATTGCGTTCAGTTAGAGTTCGAGGAGTTGTTTTCGTTGAGTCTTTTATAATAAAACTATGAACAAAATTAGATGTTGATACGTTAAAGCCACGGTTGAGTATTAACAGAACGGTTATTGGCTTAAAATAACCGTCGGTGATGTGTGAGGATTTGAGGAAGCTCCTCGTTTGGGTGAACATTGAATACGTAATATGTATATGAAAATCACGGGCGCTGTTTGTTATACCATAGAGTTTCTCAGAGTATTACATTTGTTCAGAATGGCTTTCATTATAATTAAGACCGACGATATTTTGAAATAAGAATGTTTAGCAGTTATTTCGTTATAGTTTTTACGGTTATATTGTTTTATTACTTTATATTATAAATTCGTGTGACTTTTGATAAAATAATATTCAAACTGTCAATCAAAGTGCGATAAAATCTATAACTAATATTCGTTTTCCCATATATATCATTAACGACATCAAGCTGCAGATATAATAAAATTATACAAGTTCATTAAGTTTTATGAAATTAAATCTGCCGATGGGTAATTTAGCATCACCTTAGATTTTATTCTGTGATTTCTTTAAGCATGTCGCGTTATGGATAAAGTTACGAAAAAACGGGTCTTCTTGAATAAATTCTTAAAAGTTTGCCTTGATAACGCACCTCTTTGGTCCGGAACTTCTATTACTTTGCTCCAGCCTTTTCCCGAATACTCTTGGGATCCAAAGGACCAACTGAAGGAAATTGAATGCAAACTTTTCTGGATGTTTGAAAGTATTGTGGATTTCATTATACCTTAATGAGTAAAAAAGCATGCATTTTTTTTTTATAAATGAGAATGAAAATTCTGACGAGATATAATTACAGAACGGTTAGATTCTTTATTGTTTCTTATACATACCTCAGCCATTGAAAAGGATAAGTTACCCAAAACACAGGGTCCTTAAATAATAGTTTATATCGCTTTCTAAGCCACTAATAATAATTGGAAATAAAAAAGTCATAATAATTTCCCTAAGCTTAACTAACTCTGCCTAATTTTATTTTTACGACTCTACATAAATGTTCCACTAATAATTATTAAGTTCAATCAGCCGTAGAGCCGATACACTTGTATCGGTTTGAAAATTGTGCACGAGAATTACAATTCTTTTACGACGCTGGTTTTACATTTTATAGCATTTTTATGAGTTTTCAATTGCCTTCGGCTGACAATCTGTATCGTTTAAATTCTAGCAAAATATGTGTGCGATGGCTTTGATATTATAAAAAATATTAAATGCAAATTAAATGGTTTAGTATCGGTACTATGTTTATATAATAATATTTTTAATAACCTTTACATGCATTGTGCAGCTACATTTTACAGATAAAGTATATTACGCATATTAGTAGGTAAGCATATTGGGTACCTACGTGACTATTTATGACAGAATAGAACACCCAATAGGTTTTTTTAATACTGAGTAGATTCCTGAGGATAAAGTTAAATTCGTGAGACTTAAAACAATATATAATAAAGGATTTTGTTCATATTGAAAAGCATGAAGATAAAATCATGTCAAAGTGAAACTTGCACAAAATTATTCTTTGGGCGATTTTTACCCAAAAGTGACATCAGATTTGGAACCGGCAAAGCTAAAATGAAATCGTCAGGAGCATCTGTGCCAAAGTAAATATTTAAATTAATACCGGCCAAGAATTCCCTTCGGAATCCTGATCATTTCAGCAATTTTTAATTTAGGTGGCTGTTTATCGATACATTTCGCTCCTTACCTGGGGGTTAAAGCCATTTTATGTTAATCCTCGTACAAAATTGCTCAATCTTTGAAAGGGGCTGATTTATAAAATGTTTGTATAATCCAAAGATTAGTTACACGTGTCGACGTGGATTTTGTCCATTATTTACATCTCAAATTTTTCCCGACTTTTTGTACTGACTGAGTTTTTCTTCAAAATATTTATCCAATCCACAATCAGTGCCGGCTCATCACTTATGAAAAATCGTTTCTCTACAGAGAGTCCTCTATAAAAAGCTCATTCTAAATTAAAATTAAGGTCTAGCGTAACAAAAGTGAAGAATCTTATATTTTCGTTACACGAGCCGTTACGTATAGTACCTTCTGCCGTGGCAATACAGAATGGTTTTCATTACAGCATTGTGCACTTATGCCCTACACATAAACATTGGTTGTCAAAATAACTGGTTGTTTTTCAAGATCCATTTGTGCGGTGCGCCACACTACCTTTGAATTATAGATGTTAGGAGAACCACAAAACATGTCGATATTTTAGTCGAGATAGATAGTGTTAATAGGAATATAAAAGCTATATTACGCCTTAATGATAAAAATAGTCATTTATAGTCGGTGCAAAAGAAAGATCAAATGCATAGGTAAGTTGTTAGTAAAACACGATTAACACAAGGCGGCGGTTTTGGAATAAATAAATAGTGCATTTTACGATGGCTATTAGCAGATTCGATCCGGTTTAGATAAAGTTCACGGCCGATAGATTACGCGTGATAAGTAAAAGAGAAAACGAAACTTGATACCTAATCCTAGCTATCGAATAGCCCCATCATGTGACTGCAAACGTACACAAAGGTACATAACACACCTCCATCGACCGAATCCATTAACTTGAAGCGTTATTGAGGCCGTATCTCGGAGCCCGACCACTCAGATAGCCCCGCGTTCCATTAAAAGAAACCATAAAATTACATTATTATGTGTTAATAATTTCAAGAGAAAGAACGCCCTTTCAAGTTTCCCTTGAGACAAATTAAAAATTCATATTCATTATGCCCGGGAGGTAAATATTTCACCTGGATAATCGAGGATTTATTCGGAATTGAGCAACTGAATTGAGTTTCGCCTTATCAAGTGAAAAACACCACTTTGCCAGTAGCTTAATTTCGTGTTCGCGTGCAGAGGTCATTTCGCCATGCCTACATTGAGCAACTAAATGTTATTTCACGGATTTTTTCATTACGAACTGGTTAATATCGCCATAAACTAACATAAGAGTCTTCTTTAATTCGCAATTATCTTAATATTTGATTTTATACTGTAATCGAGATCTTGAAATCTTCTATAATTGAGGTTTCGTGATGTCACATCCATTTATAAATTTGTAAGTATTGAATACATCTAAGTAAATCCTTATAATTAACTTTATAAGTAACCTTATGGTTATAAATATCGAATATTATGGACGCGGAAGGCAGGCGAATTTATATTTAGCCGGTACACAGAACCGAGTTGTGTTCGTGGTTGTGTGTAGGGAGTCGAAAGGCGTTTACTTCGGGTTGTCTCGTAAAGTGGATATCTAACTGCCAGCCGTATTATCAGACCAGTTCTTAGCCGCACCGAACACACATGAAGTCCGTAGGTATTTTAACAGATTAAGATTATATTTGACACGTTATCAATGTAGGTAAAATAAGTGCAAATAACGCATTCCCTTTAAAATACCCGATTATGATTATTTAACGTGCTATATAATACTACAAAGTTCACTTAGACTTTTTTACTTAACATCAACGAAATTAACATTTTGGTCCCTGATTCAGAGAAAACCGACTCCATTAAGTCAGTTTCCCTATCGGATTATTTTAATTTAAGCATTTTTGGCCAAATTATAAAATTAAGCACTTAAATAAGCAATTTGAAGAAAGAAATGGGTCCTAAATTAACTTTTTAATTTTCTTTTCGCTAAATAAGAGTCTAATGATTTTGATAAAATCCTGTTTAGTTGCAAAATGTTTGTTTTTGCCATCTAATTGATTACTTTTTTTTAATTTCAAAGTATACTCACCAGATATACGCTAGTATATACGCCGTTGGCTGTGCTTAAAAGTACAACCCGTAAGTGGCGTAAGCGGCCCGTACTTTTTATTGCTGATAGGCTAGCCTTTGAATATTATTTTATTTTTATTAAGTGGTGGTAATGGCATCTGCTTCTAAAGGACAGCTGTAAGAACACCATTAGCTGTTAGGCAAAATATTTTTTCTACCACCTATAACTCTGCGAGCTAAAACCCGGTGTGGGAATTTAACTATAGACCTCCTGCGTGGCAGCCCATAGTCATAACCGCTAAGCTATCACTGCTCTAAACGTACTAGTATGTGTACGAGCACAAGCTGAAAACCACGTGTATCACTATTTCTAATACAAAAAGTCAGTCATGTTTAGTTCTAGACATTTGAATGTTTGTTTCACCTTTTATCCCTTCAAAAGGCCATTTGAAGTTCAAAATAGAGCGGTACTACAGGAGGTATTTGCCACACAATAGCCTTCATTGTTTCCTTTCCGCTAGGTAAATGTGAAAGTATACGGGACGTCAATTTCCCTTCCCTACGAGACGAGGCGAAAGCTTATGGCTTTGTTACTGTTTGCCTTAAAGGGTTTCTTTAAAACGTCTGGTTTGCTCTATATCACAGCACGGTGGAGAATAGATTACGGAAGTAGTGAGAGATAGGCTAACGCATTTTTTATCTGCAAACAGCGTTGAGTGTCGTTTAAAAGAAAAATTTTAAATATTTATGAAGAAGTTGAGCGTTTGTACTCTCTAGTAGTAGTTCACTGTGGAGACCTTTTGAATTTTTTATAAGCAAAAACAATATTTAGTTATTAAACTATTATATATATTAAGTATCTATACATAAAAATGAGGGTAGGCAAAACGTTTGCGTACCTACGTTTCATTAGATTTGTTTGTTTTTTTTTGTTCCGTGTAATAGGAGGTAACTTTATTGCCATCAAAGGCGCAGTTACAGGCTTTTAGTAGCACTTTAGACTTAACTAAAATGACCTTTGTCAGAAAAAGTAACAAATAGGCGTTGGCCGCAGCATTAAACCTTAAATTTTTAAAACATTACGCTACACGACCAACGTAACAGTATTGTTTATACTTATACTTATATAGTAACATACAATTATAAATAAAAGTACGCGCAATTCTGAAATACTTTGTCTTATTATCCATGCCCTGGCGTGAGAGAAAGTTTCAAATCTATCCCAGTTTACCTATACCTAATTTCCCTCTCATAACTTGTTTCCTAATATCATTAAGATTAGAAATAATCAAGTAAGAGTGAATAAGCAGAATAACTTGTTTCCTAATATCATTAAGATTAGAAATAATCAAGTAAGAGTGAATAAGAGTATAAATCTGAATAGTTTCTAAATAAAATTGGCTGCGAACTAACATAAAGTGCATATTATAATGACCAATTTATAATGTGTCAATCCATCAAAGCGTCAACGACCGATAATAAACGTACCTAACACAATCGATGAAAATTAATTGACAGTTTTCTACCAGTAACAAAATTTAATAGTAGCTACAAGTGATATCTAATGCGACTTATGTGACCATTCACGATAAATTTACTAGAGCTCTAGCACAATATCAATTTATTTATGAGTTTGATGATAATGTTTGTTCAAAGTTCTTGGCCTGGTAGTTTGCAGCACATAATTGTGTTATGTTATGATGTTTTGATATGGACATGTAATTTTTATAGCCAGAATATAGCCTGGAATAGTCATAAATATAGCGTCAACTATCAACGTCATTGATCTAATGTTTCAATTGATTTAGAGGTTGTAGTTCGTACTTGACTGTAATCCTACTGGATGTTACGCGGTTCATGAAATGTGCACGCCTTTTTTGTTTTTACGCGTTTTATTTTATCGATATCTATTTCATCTGCTGGGATTTATGAATTAAATCCAATTGTTATCATTCAATATCATGCTCATGGATTAAGTCCCTGATAAATATTTAGTAAATTGTGGAAAACGGGCCGTAAATACGAGAGTGTTAAATTGATTTTTTTTGTAGTTAAAAAAATTGTCTGCTGTGTTTGTTTTTGAATGACAGCTGGCAGGTGGAACAAAGCGCTATATGTGCTTGGAGACATTATTAGAAGGTCAAATAAGAAATTATTTTCAATCGATTATATCCCGTTAAAACTACTTGAACCACTATGTTATTTATTATACAAAATTCCTAATCGTAGAACTATACGAGATTTCACAATGGCTTGTACCGTTTACATCATCACGACATCACAACTATTTATAAGATAGATACAGCTGTACGGCGTTAGTCGTTCAATTTCTTTCTAGTTTTTTTTTTGTTATTCTGATTGACCAAGCATGAGGTCCACCTAGTATTAAGCTTTAACCTCTGTAAATCTATAACAGATGCATTTTGCCACAAGTCACGAACTGCCCTGCATCCATAACCCTGAGACATTAAGTTGTTAAGTATCATATAGTTACCTACCTATAATTTTAGTTACGCATTACTGACACTACAGTCACGTTACATCATATACTGCAATGTGCACCTATTTGTAATGTCACATAAGTACCTATATCCGTCATAATAACATACTCTGGCGCGTAAGGTACAAATTAATA